>OX401406.1:53417680-54617680 GCA_947846245.1 Cerastoderma edule
TAAATAAACACGGTACTCTAGCCTAAGTCTTTATCGCGACAGCACTTCTATGGAATAGCCAATCTGTAAATAAACACGGTACTCTAGTCTAACTCTTGATTCGAATATTACTAGCGTCACGTAACGAGAGCGGCTGAACGTTTACGAGAACCAACGAGATGGTGGGATCTTCGATACAACCTTTTAGTCTAAGGTTAGATCAAAGTTTGCGAAATAAGCCGTTTAAACGGTTTTCAATATCTCCAATATAAATGGTATATCTATTGTACGGTTATGAACGAGTTGTAAAGGTGTCAATAATCTAGTCTTATGCTACTTTGGAAATATATGTTGTCATTTTATCGGTAAAAGACCATTTGTTTGGGATAGTACTTTTGTAACGAACCGAGCAAATGACCCTCTCAAAGGCACATACACATCCGATCAGTGAAAAACACTGTCGTACACTGAGCGGTTGTGTTGTCTATATATATATACCAGCATGTTATCTCAAACAATGCATTAGGTTCCTAATTTGCATAAACGTTCAACGAACGTTACATAACTCCCTATTCCGAGAACACTCGTCCCGAGTCTTGGCCCTTGGGAAACACGTGGGGAAGGCAACTCCGATAAAAGGAGAAGTCTTAATTCCACTGCTGCCACCAATGTAACGAACTGAGCAAATGAACCTTTCAAAGGCACCAACACATCCGATCAGTGAAAAACACTGTCGTACACTGAGCGGTTGTGTTGTCTATATATCTATATATCTATATATCTATATATCTATATATCTATATATATATCTATATATATATCTATATATATATATATATATATATATATATATATATATATATATATATATATATATATATACACCAGCATGTTCTCTCAAACAATGCATTAGGTTCCTAATTTGCATTAACGTTCAACGATCGTTACTCTTTTTAAAAGACAGATTACATAAGGAATGTTTATAAGGATAAGACGTTTTAAATGACAAAAGTGAGTAGGGTAAAGAGTCATGTCAGTTTAAGGCTCGTTTAACTATTCATAATGTTTAAATTGCATACGATCTGACAGGTGCAATTGTTTTGATGACCCAATGGCGGAAGGGTTAAAAAATGTTTAGTACAGCACGTAGATGAAAATACTGACTATTACATACATGTTATCAACGAATACAAATGATGTGTACATATCCAAGGAATATCATTCTATTGAATAATAAATCTTTCTTTTAATTTTCATCATCATTACTTACAGTCGTTTTTGATGATCATGTTCTTGTATCTTGTTTTACCGTTTACAAATAAATACAAATACATTGCTCCATAGAACTGAGATAAATGCTGCCCTACCCATGATAACTACGACAACCCAATCATCAATATTTATACAGGGTTTTATGCCTTGTTGTTTTTTGAATTGATACATCACAGGAAGCCGTACATGCTATCAAGGTTGGGAATCGGAATGTAGAAAGGTCAATCCTTTAAATTAGCGATCATTCACGGGTAATTAGTACATAATGTCAAATGCTCACTATCTGTGTGCTCGGCCAACTGATGGTGTTGATCCTCTTTCGTCATTAGTCATTACAATAAAGGATGATAGGGAATATCGACGTTTAACTACTCTTTTTACCTCTATCGCCCTCAAGTCCAGAAATACTAAAACCATCAGATATAAATGATGAAAAAAAGTTCTTCCGAATAATTGTAAGAAAGTGTCGCCTTTATAGGTGGATGTTTTAGCTAAATTTCAACCGAGCATTTGGTGTTGCTGGTGTAAATTGTATAGATATGTGATTTTGATATCGGATACAACGATATGTTTTATTCTGTTCATAGGGAAAACGAGGATAATATTGGGCACAACGGTATGCGTATGCAAAACTTTGTAGGTTAAACAATTCTTAGTACAGTCATAAAATTGTGGTTGATACTTCGACAGCGGTGGCGAAAAGAAAACATAAGAGGAAGACACTGCTAGAGGAAAAATAATGACAACTCACGTTGCAATGGCTTAACATTCACTTGTAAAATAATTGACTCATGACTACATGACATAACAGAGATATTCCTTCTAAAATAGGAGAAGATATATGAGTAAGACAAAAATAGACCATATTCAGAGATAATAGATGGTTGGTGTCGTGAATCAGAAATGTTATCGGGCAAGGCGTAGGAACATTATCCGGTGAGCCGAAGGAATAACATTTCCTGTTCAAAGACACCAACTTTCTATTCTATTTATCCGCAAACCTCTAATATGGATTCAAATAAACAAACAAAAAATGAAAATAAAATACGAATAAAAGTGACAAAAAGTAAAAAGTGTTTAAGGCATCCTGTTATTGGGTCGTATATTGCCCTGGTGACAGGATAATTAGTGGTATCCGTCCTCGATCTCGCTACCGTAATAACTGCTACTTCCGGAAGTGTAACTGTAGTCCGAATATGAACTTCCGGTTCTTTCACTTATAACGGAAAAGATATCAGGGCTCGATTCTGGATTGTACAAGTCATCTTCTATGTTGTGATCAGGGGGGTCGACGAGCGTTGACTTACGGGGGTTCTTACCGATTGCTTCGCTTAACATGGAAACGAACGATTCTCTGGACTGGGCGTCGCTAAACTGAAAAACGAGATCTTCTTCTGTCTCCTTATCGTCGCTGAGTATCCGATTCTTAAAGATAGAGGGTCGCCATTTGAGAACGGAACAAATGGCTGATGGCGAACTTGCGTCGTTTTCTTCAGACTCAATAACTGTGCTGTTCCTGATGATGCCTTTATGGCTTTCTCTGTTAAAGTCTCTGTTGCTGTCCCTGGTGAAGTATCTGTTGCTGTCACTGGTGAAGTCTCTGTTGCTGTTGCTGTCCCTGGTTAAATCTCTGTTGCTATCCCTGGTTATGTCTCTGTTGCTATCCCTTGTGGAGTCTCTGTTGCTGTCTCTGGTTAAGTCTCTGTTAGTGTCTCTGTTGAAGTCTCTGTTGTTGTCCATGGTTAAGTCTCTGTTGCTGTCCCTGGTGAAGTCTCTGTTGCTTGTGAAGTCTCTGTTGTTGAAGTTGTAGGAGTCTCTGTGTGACTCCATCTTCCTTGCCAAAGACGGCGGCCCGACGCGCTTTAATAGATCATTTTCCCAGACAACCTTACTGGTACGACGTAACGTCAACAGGAAGCTCCGACGCAGGCGTGTTGATCTTCTAGTACACACAGGCGGGGTAGGTGGTTGGGATGTCAGAGCTATTGCTGCCTTCAGGATCTTTAAGCGATAATCATCAATGTCCGGAGACTCGCTGAAGTCCGAGCAGGCGTCCTGCCAAACGGAGCATTTACTGACCATTGTCCCATTCCGAATCTCTCCACCCATACGTGATGTCATCATGGACTGTTTCCTCTCTCTCTTCCTCAACGCTTCCTTCTCCCTCAGTGTCTCAATGAAGCAGTCTGAAATCCTTTGTTTGTGCTTATCATGAGTCGGACAACCACGTGTCTTGATTTCCGGTAACTTAAATTTCTCCTCCGTCACTTTTGTATGCACAAGCTTCCTGTATTTCGGCGGTTGCTTCTCGGCGTGTTTCGTGAAGAATTTCGTTTTAGTCGCTTGTTCCTTGAGGGGAACGTACTCGTTAAAATATACATCGTAGATATTCTGTTGTATTTTACTAAGGTTTTTGTGACATCTTGCATCAAAATCAACTTTTTTGTTCTCAAGCGATTTAAAAAACACTCCGTTTTTGTGATGTGCTCGAAGCATTCGCTCACTTCCAACCATAAAGTCCATTTTCCTTCCCGGCTTAAGCACATACGGAGCAGACAAACGGGACATTGCTGGGGTACAAAAACCCAATCTGAAAATCACTTGTCAACTAAACTCTGTCTCTTCGTTATTTAAGGCAAAAACCTAAAATGATCCTCGAATCAACCAGGCTGAACCCATGTTTGTCACACTTACTGAGTCACAGAGATATATAATAAATTATTTATTGTTGTAACGTGGTGCACAGAAAGGAGACCAGTCACACGATTTGATTAATTAATAAACTATATTAGCCCATATTTTCCGCTATCAAAAAGCGCTGGTTCGACATCAGACTTAGCAAGCTTTAACTTAAAATAGAGACGCTTTTTCGACAATTCTAGACACGGATAACCATTCCACCGAGTTTTGTTGTGTTATATCCATTGATACTTCTGAAAATGCAAATTCTCCTATAAATTTTCTTCTTAATCTATAAAGTACTTTTCAGGTGCGTCAAGAATCTACCTACCATAATAGAAAATAACATATTGATCCCGGATTGAATGGTCTTTTATTCCTAACACAGGAGGCCGAATTAACAATTATCCTCTGTCAGACTTCAGTCATGTTTATACCGCCCAAACAATGCTGAGTTTACTGTTTAATGCCATTTTCGGTGGTCCAACTGTTGTTTGTATACCACACGTCTATGAGGTCGCCGGTTCTCAACCCGAACCATGTTGTTTATAACAAGTAATCAACTGTGTTTTTCGTACCCACCGTGGCAGCTATTTATTCCACCGATACAGCAGTACATGAATTTCATGGCAGGACTCACTACTCTCTGCCTATCTAGCCTTGAATGTGTCTGTAAGTCCGTCCGTCCGCCCCCCACTCTCCCGCTCTATCTCTTCTATGTATTCCTTTATTTGTCAGCCTGTTTCTCTCTATATATATCTGTCTCTCCCCTCTCTGTCTGGCTTTATCTCTCTCTTTCTCTATTTTTGTCTCTCTCTCCCTCTCCCTCTCTGTCAGTATGTCTCTATCTCTGTCTGTCTCTCTCTGTCTCCTCTCTCTCTCTATCTCTCTCCTCTCCTCTTTCTCTCTCTCCTCTCTCTCTGTCTGTCTCTCTCTCTCTCTCTCTGTCCGTCTCTCTCTCTCTCTCTCTCTCTCTCTCTCTCTCTCTCTCTCTCTCTCTCTCTCTCTCTCTCTCTCTCTCTCTCTCTCTCTCTCTCTCTCTCTCTCTCTATCTCTCTCTCTCACACACATACTGTTCATCAGGAATATTATGAAGCGACAAGTTCAGTCCACGTTCTATATCATTTCTTCCAGTTGTTGATGTTTATCAGCAAGGGGCCCCTCAGCTACTTCTGAGACATGGAGGCTGCTACCAGGTAAAAAGCAGACGCCTGCTATCTCAGCAAACGGTTTATTGCGCTATTCGGTAAGCTTATATTGTGAAATCCGCGAT
Organism: Cerastoderma edule; assembly: GCA_947846245.1. Taxonomy (NCBI): domain Eukaryota; kingdom Metazoa; phylum Mollusca; class Bivalvia; order Cardiida; family Cardiidae; genus Cerastoderma; species Cerastoderma edule. The sequence goes on from OX401406.1 coordinate 53,422,884, forward strand.
TAATTATCTCTGTATTCTTAAGAAGGTTCGATTAATGTCGATAATCTGTTTTAAACAACAAATAAACGTCGAACTTTAGACACACCTTTTGTTTACATTAAACCGCGAAACCTAGCAGTTGTTGGGTCCATGTGAGAAACATATATGTATATAAAGAAGAGAAATTGTCCAGTCCGGCTAGTACCCATGAAACTTTCGGCACAAGCGCAGTCCATCATGGATGAGTAAAAATGGCAGATGTGTTAGTAATATCATTATAAGACAGTGACGTAAGGGATGGATTTCATACTTAAGACTTTGAGTTAAAAGCAATGTGGCCATATGGAAATATGAAACCAGCTCGTACAATAGAACTGTCGGTTAATAGCCCGTACAGTGTATCACCACACGGCACAGAACTTAACAAGGAATATTTCAACAGAATCAACAAACCTGTTAATAAGTTCAACTATCTATCCTCATATAAGCTGGAGCAGGATGGCCGGGTTGTGAAGAGTCATGGATTCGGACCAAAAGATGTCACACATGAGATTTGCTCATGGAACAACCAGACAGGACGAAGGGGACACATACGTGACAATGTCCCCTCAAAACAGCTTCATATTCGAAACGTAACTCAGCTCAAAGTTGCTTTGAACACACCAGACATCCCGCTTTCACATATAACGGGGGCCATTATACGAAACGAGGTAGCACCGACGCTTACTCAGCTACAGAACATGGACTTTGTGCGGGCTAACATGTCAAACGATCATAGTCTACCCCCCATGAGACGAAAATCCTTCGACAGGGCTCGCGAAATAGAAACAATTACATCTAGAAATCAGCAAAGACGCCCCTCTATCAACAAACATGTACAGAGATGCACAAACGAACGTGTACAACTCAATTTACCAACTTTAAGTAACACCGCACCGAACGAAACGCCTAGACATGTGGGTGGGAATGAGTTGTCCCCTTACCAGACCGTGCCTGCGCTGAAAGAGGACACACGGAAACGCAGTCTTGGCCGTCTTTATGATAACGACATGGCTCACTGGAATAACACGGGAAAGGCCGAGGAACCAGATACAGACGACCGTGTTTATGATACGACCATGGCGACAGGTCTTCGACGGGACTCGGTTAGAAAATTAACAAACGAAATCAGTGACCAGTTCAAACATATCATCATGATGTCAAAGACAAGGGCAGAAGAGACCGATAAATCACAGGCCAGACACTTCTCTGGAAATGTAACACATTCTGGAGACGTAAAGACCAAGTCGAATCATACAGCAGCAGGCTGTGCTTCCTACAAACGACGTCATGATTATGGGAAAAACCTCGAGAGGAACTGGTTCAAATCGTTTGTACAAAAAAGCAAACGAAAGCCGACTAGTAAACCACCGATGGCCGAGAGCACATACGATATGCGTCTGGATATTTTCTACAGTCCAGAGCCCGAGCCTGATGAAGACTACGATGAGTCGGACGACGAGGACGATGCTGATGATGCAAGTATGCAGTGTGGGGGCTACTCTACTGCAACAAAGGAACACAGATATAAACACGCAACGAGAGGAACAAATACACCGAATGGGGAGACGGATTATGAAAACAACACAGACGATGGGTTTTCATCTGGATCGGACATTGAAATCATATTAAAGGATGATCAACTAATTCAGAGACGGACAAAACACAAGTTGCGAAAGAAGAGAAAGCGCCAGTTAGAGCGGTATAAAGCGTTTATGCCATCCCAGATGGAGAGTGTGAAAGAGGGGCACGAAGACGCCGAGGTTACATTGACGGACCAGGAAATCAGGGCTATTAGGCTCAATTTACGAAACAAAGAACGAATGAAAAAGTTGAAAGGTAAAAGAAGGTTTTTGCAGGCTGCTAATGCTGTATATATAGCCGTACAATTCAGGAACATCCTTCAAAAGATAAGAAAACGAAAACTGAAGGAACTTCGTAAGAAGCAGATGAAAATAGCAGCGATGATGGCAAAGCGGGCCCAACTTAAGGAAAAATTAAATGAAAGTTCTGCTGTAGCTCCTAAAGCCCGCCTTAAAGACTTGTTTATGAAGTCGATTGGAGAAGAACTGATACGTGATGTGCAAAGACTTCGAATGCTTACAGATGTCGACGAACAAGATGAGAACGAGGGACGTGATGGAGATTCAAAAGATGCTATACATGAACACCACCATGTCAACAAACATGGAGTACAACAACGAAAAATATGTCGATATGAACGCGAGTTGAAGAGGGTGTCCATTAAAGACATAGAAATTGCTTTCCCATCCTACAAAGGGCAGACAGCCTGGTCTCGCAACAGACGTAACAGTATTCCTGTGTCGATAAAACCAGCAGAGTTTATCATGGAAATTCAACCCAAGACTAAACGCCGTCCAAAAGATAAAAACAAACAGAGCGATTTTCGCCATGTTAAGCGAGCCCCGTCCCCACCACCTATTCGAAAGTGTGCATGTCTTCGACATAAAGCTTTAGAACAAGCTTTACGTTCCTCTCACGATCTCTTCTGCCATCATCAAACAGAGCAGAGAAAGCAGAGACCGAAGACAATCACCGTACCAACGAGCGGGTTGATGAGGACATACAGCCTTGATGATCTTAGAAAGAAGGACCCTGTCGAACTTCGCGATCTTCTTCACGACATCGACATACCAGCAAAAGAAGTCAAACTAGAAATACTCGGGCGAAAGTTCAGACGACAGCGCAAGAAGAGACAACAAATACATCTGGATCCGTATGAATATACAGCTGAATGTAGCGATCCCAAGTCTGAGGATTGCAGTGACTCAGAGACAGGAAGCGAGGACAGCGGAGATACGGACAGCGATTACGACTTTATATATGGGGCGCCATTCGTCGGGAGTGGAGTAATGTGGAACCAGAGCACAAAGGACAAGAAGCCGAGAGTTTATACCAAAGAAGAAGTGGACCGCGAACTGAAGCGAATTACCCGCGTGTTTACGGATATGCAGGACTGTAGATATCTGCGTTTGGATGGTTTGAATCAGGCAATTCTAGGAAGGTTAAGGGAAAATTCGTTTTGACGAGTTTTATTCTTTCAAGACATACAGCGTTTAACATGTAACTCTCTAGAAGACGACATATACGTGGAGAAAAGTACCTTTAATGACTTTCCTTTTTGTGTGTAAGAAAATAATGTTAACCAGATAATGCATATTGAACTCAGTTCCAAGTTAATGTGTCCATATACTTAAGAACACATAATGCTAAAGAAGACTATAATAATGCTTCACAGTTTAATGTGAAGTTCAGGATTTTCATCAGGCCAACAATCTTTCCATGTTAATACCTATGTTCTGTGATGATGGTGTTGAGGTATTGTTCTATTTTATAGGCTTTAAAATGTTTCCGTGTCGTTTTTCATCAGACTTGCGCCTACCACCCACTCTGACTCGACTTACTCTCCTTTGTAAGAGCTCGGCTAATAACTCTCTGAGCAACACCTCTTACTTTATCATAAATGCGATTTCCGTGTTTAGCCATAAACAATTCTTATTCTATAGTAATGAAGGGGGCGTCCGTGGCCTAGTGGTTAGAGTACAGAACTTGAAATCACATGGCCCCTCTCCGCGTGGGTTCAAATCCTGAGAAGGATATGGATTTTCATGAGAGGCAGTCTCCCGACTGACTTACGGAATGCCGATGGTTCTACCCGCCTTGACCAGCCCTTATGGGCAGTTGAGTATGGGGGTCTTCCTCCATCATTAATAGTCGGGCATCGCTACATAACTGAAATAATGTCGATGTGATGTAAAACCCATATATAAAAAAATATAGTAATGATGCATTATAATCGTGCCGCAAAAACAGTTATAAAGCATTTCTATAATATATTCAAATATCGAAACTATTTCTATGCGCTATTGTTAGGACATGGATATAAGAGCGCTGCTTATTCTTTGAAACTCTACTGGGCGCTGGCGGCATACATCAACGCTAATGGCCGGCGATCAAATTAATTAACCAGCGGTATTAGATACAATCTTCATCAAACCTACATCGGACAGATAAAGTGAATTAAAAAATGAATGTCAGTAGTGTTTAATCAGCAATTATCTGTATAATGATCAATACTGGTACGGTCACATGGTGAATCCATCCAGGAAAATAGAATAGGGACAGATGATAAAAGCTGAATGTATCATTGAAAGGTCACATGTAGTCCCAGAAAGGTTGAAGGATGACCCTTGATCAATTAGCGACCATATTAGATAGGCATTGGATCGCCCACACACCCCTTGAGATATGAGATTCCAAACTGTTAAAGGACGTTCTCGGTAGATTTTTCTGCGCACTTTATCTGCGCTTCCAAGGAAGATAATAAATATGTTACGGAAGATGTACTTGCATAATAGTCGGATTTACGTTTTAAGTCGGATGAAATTTACTTTATGCAAATGCATTCAAAGAATAGTCGTATTATCCCTAAAAGTATAAAAGGATATTAACATTATTTCATATTTCTTATGCATATTACGCCCCTGCCCCCCCCCAGCATATATTTTTCAAGATTAAAGTTATTTTAGTCGTTTTTATGGCTGTTTTTCAACATCGAAACTGTCATTTTACAAAAAAACTAACTCGTCAACATATTTCTTTTTTTCATTTTTGTATTATAAGATTAAATTTTACTTCACATACTGAAGCAAACGAAAATTCTATTAAGAGAATTTTCTTTTATCTTCATTTCTTTTGTAATATACAAATAAATTTTCATTGGTTTTGGTCGAATATAAAAATTTGAAAAAAAGTTTGGATTAAATAAAATCGTTCAGATTGTTGTAATTTAATGTAACATTGAATCATAAGTATTGAAGGTATGGATTCATGTTGTTTGTGTTTATAAACCTTATAACCTTTGAAGATGGTATGGTCATGTTGACATATTTGCCAAAACGGTTACCATGGAAACTGGCAATTTACAAAAATAACTCATCGACCTACATTTTCTTTTCATTTTTGATTTCACAATAAATTTTATATAATCTATCAAAAATTAAGAACATTCTATGAAAGGACTATTTTCTTAAAATGCCAAACAAGCTTCATTCAAGTCATCTCGCTTCTTATTCTTATCTGAACGGCACCACATGGCCATGACTCATGTGTCCCAACTAAACGAATCAAAGAAGGTGCCTTGTATAATAACTCTACCTCTGCATCAGGATAATGATCCCTTTACGTTTCTATTCATTGTGCTGTACATTTGTGATGCCCAAATTTTCAAAAATATCACATTATCAAGTTGTACGTTAGAGCATAAATACGTAATGAAATGTGGCAATAAATGCATCATCTGTACATCATCAGTTCACATGATAAGAAGCCTGGTCTTGGAGTTTGAAAACATATCTTTGACAATTACGAGGCGTGTTGATCACATGATCAATGTTTACGATAGAAAACAGACTGCAAATGGCGGCGCTGCTTAGTAATCATACAGTTATTTGCAGCAGATACATTTTACTTTTGTTTTCCACTGTTTTATAGACGCCATGTTCCGACGATTAGTTTTCTGAAACCGCCTGTGAATGTTGTTCCATTTTGGCCGTGATGTTCGTTCCAAAACCCTGCAGAGAATTTCGAGTCGAGGGATACTAATGACCTAAAACATAATTCATCGACTACGATTTTTCTATCGAGTGTTAGACGTAACGCTGTTATAAAACATGGGTTATCATATACCACCGGAAGCGGAAGGTTGGTGGTCGGAACATAGCGTATATAAAATAGTAAAAACAAAAGTAATCCGTTGAAAAAAAAAGAGACAAATAAACCCTTAGCGCGGCCATCTTGTTCGGACATTTTTTCGTAAACATTGATCACGAGATCACCTCGCCTGATTATGTATATCCGTGACAATCACAAGTTGTCCCAAATTTCTATTAAGCTGACAACTTATTTACTTTTAGTAACTGGCTGTGTAAGCCGGGCCTACGCTTAGTTCTCACAAAGCAACAACAATAACTACCACAGGGCAAGCGATTGAACAAAATACGACATGTATATCTTTTTTATTGAATATAATTATAAGCTGAACCATTAAGAATATGCGTGAATTAAAACCGTATCTGACAACAGTAACTTTCAAGAATGCCGCCATGGGCATCTCGCGATATAATAGCAGAATGTGGTAAAGCGTCTTACAATTTGGGGGAAAATCCCAAATTTCACCAGGCTGTAGAGCCATAGACTGGAGCGTAATGTTGATCTACAATCTTTTGACATCAAGATGTTTCATTTTATGCGAATCGGAATAATTGATAATCGAAGGGCAACATAAAAAGCAAACAAAGATTTCCTTTTCATGACATATTTCAATGTTTTATTGAATACAGATTAACCCCCTGCCAAAATAAAATGAAATATATTCTTTCAGGGCGCTTGTTCACACTTGAGACACATAGGCGTAGGAGCCGGTGCCCCCAATCCAGACCGGGGCCAGAGTATACTTCCCCCATTCACAATGGAAAATGAAGATATTTGAAAAGAAACAAAATAAACGAAATTTACAGCAGAATCAATATAAATGTGTGTATTTTTGTGCTTTATCTTATACCAATTCGCCTTTAGTTACGAACAATAACAAAAACATTTTTGACGCCATCATAAGCAAATGGCAATCTGAACACATCGGGTTTACTCAATGAAAACTCAGCTCACGAAAATAACCGAGTAGTTTCGATTGACAAAAACAGTGATGTAAAACGAGTCCTATAAGCAGTTAGACCCAATTATATTGTATTCAATTGTTAGCTTAAGCTTGAAAATGAAATAATTCTTTAAAGTATATGATAGTTGAACCCGTGGTTGTGACAGTCTGATAGCTGTCCTCCTCAGTAGCTGTCCTCCTCAGTAGGAACGAAAAAACATTTCATTTCCACGTGAGTTCGAAACCAGGGCTATCCTTTCTTCTTTTTTCACTTTTTTTTTTTTAAGATACACATTTTCATACGCTTTCTTTTAATCCATTAAGTGATATTGAATTTGTAGATGCATAAATAAGCATGAAAAAGTTAAGGAACATTTATTCTTAGACCGGTCCTCATCTGAAATTGCCCCCATATTGAAAACGCTCCTTCACCTATGAGACAATTTGCAAGTCATTTTAGAGGGTCTTTGAAACAAAACAAATTTTGAATTAGGTTAGAATATCTAATTAATAACAGCTACTGAAAGCAAAATTGATTCAGAACTTGACAATTTATCCAAGTATCTACAAATGGTATGCAATAGACTGTTGCAACACTTTTTATCTGAATACATATTCATTGATTGTATACAGGCTCTAAATAATCAAAACTGAGATCATTTTACTTCCAATGGCTTTCTCCTGCACATATCATACAACAATACCAAATCAATTCAGCAAGTAATTACCAATTACTACTGATATATATCTTTATAGCTAAATGTTCATATTAATACAAGGAAATGTCAAAACAAGATCGGACTTGAATCCAAAACAAGTCATGGATAAAGATGTTTCGTATTCAGTGTAGGAATTGTTGATTGAGTGAAGGCTACATTTGCTTTGTCTGTTTTGACATCACTATAATCATCTAAATTAGTCATTTTGGCAACTACCAAATTGTTTGTGCTTGTCATTCCTGCCTTTGTAAGTCAATCTTTGTTTAAAATGTGTGACCTTTCCTAAGACACCCAATATCTTGCAAGAACGCCCTATATCTGGCAAAAACGGGGCTTGAATACATGAAGCCTCGATAGGGGTTGGGTAACCTAGATAGGTGGCAGAAAGATGTACATTTTCATATGCCTTTTTGCAACTTTTATTGCAAAGGGAAGCATGGCATATAAAAGATGTGTCATGGTATATACAGTATCTCAAAACTGGGCTAGAGGTAGAATCAAAATCCTTTCATTGCAAGAATTGTTTGATAAACTATATTGGAACTATTGAAACATCTGAAAGAAAATGTAAGCTAGTAAGATGCTCATTTACAACGCTGAAGTCATTGTGTACTCTTGTTTCCTGCAACAAAGAAATATCCCACAGTCTAATCATGTTCAATTTAAGAAAAATAAAAAATAAACAATACAGCCACCTTTTATTGAAAAGATTAACTATTTTATGTGATTCAACTTGGTGTTGAATCTTTGAAATAGTACAGGCAATGTAATTTGGCTCAAATTTTGTTACCATGTTTCAAAATACTAAAAGGGCGGGTTTTTTTTTTATAGCCATGGATACATTGTATAGAAATCGGCTAAATGTCAGAATAATAAATATGCTATTTGACCTACTCTCTGCACCAATACATATACAGCTTAATAACAAAGCTTATCAAACATTCATAGGTTACCCTTTCTAGATACACACCATGTTTTCCAGCTCACATCATTTTGTATGGGTATGTAAAAAGGATAGACAGTTTTTAACACTCAAGAATGACTTCCAAGATTTTTTTTTACTTTATTAATGCAAATACTTTCCTTCACTAAACTGAGCCAAATATTTCATACATTCGTTAAACAACATGCAGCTCGTCATGTCAACACAAGTCTGAAACATTGATTTTTTTCAACATCCAGTAAATGAAAATTGCAAAATTTAAATACAAAGACAGTGGTAGAGGTTTTTCAAGCTGTATGCTATTGAAAGATTCTTTTTTTAAAATTAAGAATTAAAACAGGAAAGTTTTTCCTAAACATTTAATGTACTTACATTTGAAAACGATCACATTTATTCTAAGCAGACTTTTCCTTACAAAAACTCATGATCCTGCATGAATCTATGGATGAGAATGTTGCTAAAAATTGGGACACTCAGTACAAAATTGCTGATCATTTTGATTGCAATGCATTAAATCAATCTAAACTTACATAAAAGTCACATCTTTTGTTTTTAATACCAATTGCTGGAACATTTGCGAGGTGGTACATCAACTGTGTTTGGTTGTTGTTAGGTTGGTGTTCTACGCCCTAAACAACAGAATTTCATGCCTATGGTGATAGACAGGGTTCCTGATATTGGCTGTCCAACACAATACACACTGCTAACCCTGCTTGTCTTCACAAACAGAATATGACTTGTAGTGTTGAGGCAGACTGTCACAATCCCTATAAAATACTTGTTTTTACACAGCAAGAAAACATCATTGTACAGTGGTTAACACTCAATCTAAGGGAACCATGAGTGCAACATTATAAGAAAAAATACCAATACAGTCCAACTTGTGTTAAGCAACCACCCTTTTAAGTAGCAAACCTGTCTTAAACAACCACTACAGACTGTCCAAGTGTTGGATTTATAGTGTAAATCAATTTGTGATAAGCAGCCAACCTGTCTTTTAAACAGCCAATTTACTCAGTTCTATAGGCTGACCTCTTAACACAAGTTTGACTGTATTTAACTTTCATGTCAAAATGAACCTGTCTGGTAAGTTTAAATGTAGGGTAATCACCAATGAGAAAAGCAGTATTGATAAAAAAAAAACAATTCTTCTTCTCTTTGTAAATGTGGGTAATAACTATTGAGAAAGGTAGTTTTAATAAAATCTTTAGTTATGTATAAGAAATGAACATATTCATAAAGCTGCGAAAATATTGGATGCAAAGTTGTTAATAAGAAAGGTACAATATCAAATATTCCATTTTTCGATTTTCAAGCAATGTAATTCTCATGTCCTTGATTCTATCACGCAGATAAATTCTATATACACTGGGGTCCCGCTTTAACAACGTGTTCCTCTATAACACAGGCTCCTGTACAACGCTAGTCCGCCATGTCATCCAAAATTCTATAAACACTGGAGTCCCGCTTTAACGTGTTCCTCTATAACACAGGCTCCTGTACAACGCTGGTCCGCCATGTCATCCAAATTTTTATATACACTGGAGTCCCGCTTTAACAACGTGTTCCTCTATAACACAGGCTCCTGTACAACGCAGCTTACGCTGGTCCGCCATGTCATCCAAATTTCTATATACACTGGAGTACCGCTTTAACGTGTTCCTCTATAACACAGGCTCCTGTACAACACTGGTCCGCCATGTCATCCAAATTTCTATATACACTGGAGTCCAGCTTTAACAACGTGTTCCTCTATAACACAGGCTCCTGTACAACGCTGGTCCACCATGTCATCCAAAATTCTATATACACTGGAGTCCCGCTTTAACAACGTGTTCCTCTATAACACAGGCTCCTGTACAACGCTGGTCCGCCATGTCATCCAAAATTCTATATACACTGGAGTCCCGCTTTAACGTGTTCCTCTATAACACAGGTTCCCGTACAATGCTGGTCCGCCATGTCATCCAAAATTCTATATACACTGGAGTCCCAATTTAACAACGTGTTCCTCTATAACACAGGCTCCTGTACAACGCTGGTCCGCCATGTCATCCAAATTGTTGTACTTCCTAAAGAAAACTGAGGAAGACTTGATACAGCTCCTCATCACAGTTTGTTTTACCCTAACCAGTTAAACTCTCTTCATCCTGGCACTAACAATATAATGAGGGTTCAAACAAGACTATAGTAACTGCATTTTTCATTATCTTTTAATAGGAACAACAAAAAATCTATATTCATTCATTATATACAAAGCACTAAATTTTTGTATAACTATTTAAAACCAACATGTTTAATTTCATTATGATTGTTTGTGATAGACAATTATTGATTATATTGATTCTAATCAATACTTGAGACACTATAGCCACTGAAACTTGTTTGAATTTGATAGAAAATGTTGATGCATTCAGGGTTCACGCTGGCCTTCGCAAATGGCGCCATTGGCGACAAAATCAAGAAATTGGCGCAAGAAAAACAAATTTGGCGAAAGTGCCTGGCGCCGACTATTTTCCGCGAGAATTTGATGTTTGTTTACCGCATGGTTGCCGATCTCGAGTCAATATTTATTTGTTTTAACTGTAGAGCCGAGAACCATGTATCGATGGTTCCCGTAATCGCAGTACTTTGAATTAGAACTCGGGAACCAGCTTGTTTATCAAATGCGATTTCCGATACGGGATAATCCTGTTTTCACACTTGTTCAGTTCATTATCTGTTGATTGTCAAGTTTGTTGAAGGTGACACTTTCTTGTGTACAGCATTTAGTCATTCGCCAGCTTTTACAACTTCAATTATATGGAAATTAAGACTTTGATTACTTTAATTGCTTTTCAATCAAAATGTTTGCCCTCGCGCTCCTTTTAAAGAAGTTGACATCAAATATCGACTAAGTCAGTTGTGTTGATTGACAAATAAATGAAACTCTTTTATGCGCCGAAGTTTTGGTAAATAAAATCCGCGATTTTAAGTGACACTTAATTCTGAGCCAACACAAGAGTGACTATAAATCGATGTTCTCAGTCGTTGAATATGCCTCCCACTAAAAATCAAATAAACATCTGACTAGGAGGCCTGGAGGACAGGAATTAGTTGGTTATAATATGATGCCAATGTGAAAGTCATGTTTCTGATATGTCCTGTTTCAAATGCTGAGTGTGAGAGAGGATTTAATCCATAGAACCTAATGGAAAACAGCATGTACAAATAAATAGAACAAACGAACACTTGAGAACCCCTTTAGAACCGTAGGTGACCCTAATGAAGGATTTCCCCTTCTACAAAAGACTATTTTGGCTCCAACTTATTGAATTTGGCTCCAATTTTTTTAATTTGGCTCCAACTTTTTCAATTTGGCGCAAGTGTTGGCGCAAAGAAAATTTTAGCCAGAGAGAACCCTGTGCATTACTATAGTACCTAAACTTACAATAGTGTTGGTTGTATACTTGAACAGATAGGTACACCAATACTAACGTAACTAAGATATAAGTGGTATTTCTAAAATAAATAATGCACATTGGGCTTGTAATAATGATGGGAATGCTATTTTTTGATAAGGAAGTGTGATATTTGAAAAAAACGAAAGCTATCCATAATACAGCATGCTTGACTATTCCATAATGTCAGAGAGGGGTACAGGTCAGTGAAATATTTATTGTTTCTAAAAAAGGATGCACACAAAACTTAAATCAAGATTTTCTAAGAACAGAAACAGGTATAATTTGTTTCAAATCAATAGCAGATTTACTTCACTTGGTCAGTAACCTGACAGTATGACCCTTTAAGCAAGATTTTCTTAGAAAAAAGGCCACATATTTTACTTAAATTCAAAATGACAGATGTGCCACTTGGTCAGGGACCTTAGATTATGACCCTGATCACATGTGTGAAATATCAACCCATTCCATACAGTAGTTCATGAGATACAAACTCACATGAAAAAACCTTAGCCAAGTTTTTTTAAGAACAAAAGGCTGCATAAATTGATTAAATTCAAAATAAGAGATGTGAAACTTGCTCATGGACCTTAGATTATGACCCTGACCACATGTGTGAAGTACCAACAACCATTCCATATAGTAGTTCATGAAATATCAACTTGTACATAAAAACTTAACCAAGCTGAGAAGCAGAGTAGTATAGCTCTCGGAGCTTAAAATGCATTTGTCAAAAATGTCAGTGACAATAGTATTGCGCTGAACCCTTGATATTCTATTGTAGAAAAGGCATAGTGACAATTTGCCGTCTTATAAATTCCAAAATGTCAAATCTTCATCCTGCATGAGAAGTAATTCTTAAAGAGAGTTATCTATTTTTAAGAGGCGGAGAAGGCCTCAATTCCCATTCTTTTATCATTAACAGGTTGAAACTTAAGGGAACTGCTGGATAGTTAATTAACTCAAGGGTAAGGGTTAAGTTTACATGTCAACAAACATTTTCATAAAGCTTGGTAAAGATCAGAGAAGAAACTTCTGTAAAATAGTGTGGTCATGCCATCATTGTCTGTTTTTCACCATTTAAGGGCCATAATTCCAAAGTTTCTATGGCAGTCTTGCTTAATATTAACCTTGAGCAAGATGTCATAGCAACAAACATTTCTATAAAGTTTGGTAAATATAACAAGACAAGTTTTTCAATTAGTGGGGAAATAAAATCCTTAAATAAATCAACGGCTGGAAAGACAGGAGTATATCAATGCTTCAGTACTACTATGGTGGGAAACACAATCACACCAATCATCCTTTCTCTTCACTATTTAATGGGGTATTTAGATAATAAGGGAGTATTTAAAAAGAGTATGGTTCACAACGAATTTGGCAAAAATTGTACACATACTGATTTTTTAAAAGAGACCTTCCTGACCCAGAATTTCTCCTCCTTTGAGATATACTGTTATCTCGCATATTTTGTTGAAGATGGCCCAGCACATTCCTCCCCAGCAACATGGTCCATAGGATGGGGTCTTTTACTACCTCTGCGCTCCTCTCCTGGACGTGACTCTGGGTGTGTCTCTAGTGGACTCGGTTTGAGAAGCCAGCTTATGTTGTTCTCCAAAAAATCACGTAAACCTGGAGGCATCTCAATCACCTTTAAAACGTCTAAATGTCTAGGTATGATGTTCCGTAGAGTCTGACAGCACATAAATTGTAATGAAGTTTTAAATGATTGACACTTTATAACTTTCATGCCACTTCTGGCAGCTGTAGATGACACAATTGGAAACAACTTTTTACCTTGCAAACCAGAGTAGGCCACCCCTGAAAACATCCAATAAAAAGGTTAACATAATCAGTATACATGTACCAATTTGTTTTCATCTGAATATTCACATGTAAAACAATCAATTTCAAATTAAACCTGGTTTATAGTTGATACACTATTGTCATAAACCTTGTTTATCTTAACAACTTTTTATTGAAAATACTATGAAAAAAATCTCAAAGAATAATAAAACATTTACTGACACAACTTGTTATTAAACAATCACTTTAAGGTCATGCTGTTTAACATCTATACATAATCAATCTTCTAAATAGAACAGCAACCATGCACTACCCAGCTTGCTGACTGATATCTTAAGAGACAATAAAGCAGTTCAATCACAATAAAATACTTAGGTGACAAAGATCAATAGGTATTCATGGCGTAAAAGTTAAAGGTCAGTTGTTAGTTTCTCAAAAAAGAAGTTGCACAGCAAACTTAGTGCATAACTTAGTAAAAATTGAAGCCAGAGATATTGTATTTGTTTGGTGACCTAATACTAGGACCCCAAATATGTTTGTGAAGTTTTAATTCATTCCCTTAAAGTAGTGGATGAGATACAAACTTACTCATAAAACTTTTACAACAAAATTATATATTGCTTTAAGATAAAGCCACAATTACTGTAATGGAACTTGTTCAGGGATCTCATATTAAGACCCTGAACACATGAGATAAGTTTACAAAAACTATAGTACATGTAGTTAATGAGATACCCCAGTAGTGAAGCTGACATAGACCCTGAAGCTGACATAGACCCTAGGGTAAAAAGCACAGCCCTGATTATTCTTTAAATAGTTGAGCTAAACAAGAGCTGTCCATAATACAGAATGCTTGATTGTACCATAAATATTGGAGAGGATAGGTCAGTGAACAATAATTTGTTTCTGAAAAAAGAAGATGACCACAAAACTTTAACCAAGGTTTTTAGATTACAGAAACCTATATGATTTGCTTCAAATCAATAGCAGCATTATTGCATTTGGACAATAAGTAAAGTTTCAATCCATTCCATACAGTAGTTTTACATTCAGCCAAGCTTTTTTTAGTACAAAAGGGGGCATTATTTGCCTAAGATCCAAGCCAGAGTTATGGTACTAGGTCAGTGACCTTATATCACAACCTAAAAGACATTTGCCAAGCTTCTATCCAATTTTCCTAATGGTAAATGTGATACAAATTTGCATGTAAAACTTAAACCAAGATTTTCTACCTACAAAAAAGACCATAATTTGCTTTTAATGTGCTTAGATTATGACCCTAAACACATATGTGAAGTTTTACAGTAGTTTATGACCCACAAACATGTACAAATTTTTAACTTATATTTTCTTAGTACAAAAAAGGCCATAATTCATTTGCTTAATATCAATACCAGAGTTATTTGGTCAGTGACATAAGGTTATGATCCCAAACACACATGTGAAGTTTCAATTTGATTGCTGCAGTAGTTGTTGGGATAGAATCTCAAATGTCAAACTTCAACGAAATTTTCTAAATGCAAAAGGGGGCATAATTTGCTTATAAAAAAAGCAGAGTAATGGGACTTAGCCGGGGATCTACATTATGACCCTGAACACATGAGTGAAATATCAACCAATTCCATAGTGTAGTGAATGAGATATACACTTGCTTGTAAAACTTTATCCATAGAGTGACATCTATGTCCAGGTGAGCAGTATAGCTCTTCTAATTCTTCGAAAAGTCAAGCTAAATAGTGAGTTATAGGAATCGGTCAGGGACCTCACATAGTGACCCCAAATACATGTGTGAGTTTCAATCAATTTCCTTTAGCAGATAATGTGATACCCAAAGGTGTGACGCCGATGCAAGAGTGAAAAGTATAGCTCTCTTTAGGCTTTCAATAGAAGAGCTAAAAATGGGAATAATTTGCCTAATAACAGAGCCAAGATAATTTGACTTGGTAAGGAATGCAACATTACCACTCAAACTACATGTGTGAATTTTCAATCAATGACCTTCAGTTCTTTATGAAAAATACCAAGGCTTGATCCAAGGGCCCATAACCAGGTGAAAACTAGAGCTTTTCTTATTATTTGTGTAGTTCAATTAAAAAGGGACATAATTTGCTTAAAATTAAAGCTAAAGTTTTGATACTTGGTCAGAGACCTGATATAATTGCCCTGAGTACAGTTGAACAACTGGGGCCCGTTTTACTAAACAGTTTACGCTTAAGATTTGCGTAAGTCTAAAACAACAAGTCCGTTTATTTCAATATTTGGCAAAGCAATATTGCAAAGGAACACATCATTGGAATTGTCTCTCCGAGACGCTTCCAATGAAGTGTCACATTGCAATATTGTACTTTCATTGAAGATATTATCCATGTTAATCAATTATGACTTACGCAAACATTTTCCGTAAGTTGTTTAGTAAAACGGGCCCCTGTTGATTTATCTCCAATTAGTTATGTTAAAGTGCAAACCTTAAGTTTATAAACAAGCTAAGGATTGTCACCTACCCAGGGGTTTTCTGTTTTTGTAGAATGACAGGGTTCCAAGCCACATGTCAAGGTGAACGCCTATAATGGTTCCCTGTCCAAACTTGGATGAATATGAACTTTTGTGACCTTTATGGTGAAGCATTCCTGTATAGGACAATCCCCAGCTATCACAATCACGGCCAATCAGACTGCAGAATTTATGACGATATTTGTTGAGATCAAGATCAACAGTTCCTACTCCTACCATCTACAATAGAAAGAGATGAAGTTATGGGTAGAAAGTGAGCGGAACATTATCAAGAGAAGAATGTGCATGTGAATTATTATTTCAAGCAATTATTGTATTATTTATGCTGGTACAAATCTTCTTGCTTAATACTACTGGTAATCAACATTTTTTAAAGAAAATGTAAATCAAGAAAATTGAATCCAAAATAAATTTGAAAATATGGAAAATCTCTCCTTAAGTAACAGTGGTCCCTATTTTGCTTGTAAGGATATAAAAATCTATTAAAAAATACATTAGTTAGGTATAATTCCATTACCTTATTTAGTATAACAGGACCAATGCCATATAAAATCAACAGAAAAAAATGTTTGATTCCCTCCAGGAGTTTCAAAGAAAACAGCATACATTCATATATTTTGTATAGATTTTTCAGGTACAAAAGTGTTATTGAACAGAACAGAACAGTTATCATACTGCAATAAGGTGACAATGAGTTATGGAAACTCTCCTATTCAACTCAGATTATGCAATGGATCAAGTGTTTGAAAATTCAGCCTGTTGCCTTCATCAAAAGCAGGGGTTCAAGCTTTCATACAGGGATTTAACATACATTTGAAATGAGCAATAATTTAGCAAACAGGCTTTTAAGAGTTATTTTGTTCTTTAGTAAAATTGTAATTTTACATGCAAAATATCTTGTTTCAGGTATAAAAAGAGGCATTAATCTAAATATGAGGTCATAGATTTAGGAAATAGGCCAAGACTGTAAAGTCAGAAACATCTATCTATTGACTTACAAAGTCAGAATATTAAAAATAGAGATAAAAGGATAGTTTACATTTACAAACTTAACACATGAACGCCGACTCTGACAACAAATAAGACCTAAGGCAACACATCACATAAAATCTTTCATAGAATGTAGTGTTTGAATTCGAAACAAATTCCATTATGATAAAATGAACCAGGCTTTAGGAAAGTGACCTTGCATACAAATAACTGTTCCAATACAAAATGAAAATGAGTACGAACCAGAGATCAGTCAAACATTTTTCTGTTGCTTGGACAGATTTTAGTTGTACTGGACCAATTGCAAGTTGAGATTTAGTAAAAAGAAAAATGGTAGGGATATTTCAGACAGATATTGCATAACTAAACCCTTACAGTATGATCGAATCCCAAAACTTATCTGTATAAAAGAATGAAAATTGCTAGTCACATTAGGTCCAATGCCATTGGGAAAAGGTATCTGAAGGATTACGGGCAATTTCCAACTGATTGAGATTTTGAATTATTCAAATACCTTGTAAGGACAAAACAATGACTTTCCGGGTGAAAAAAACAAATACTTGAAAAACAGCCATTATGAGCTTAAATAAAACAGCATTGAATTGAATTTGTCATCTAAATGCAAAAACAAACTAGCTGTTTAAATGATAAAGAATTAAGCAATCAACTATAAAATAACACAAATAAATAGAAGTGTTTACCATATCTGTTCCATAGACAGGTGTGGTCATCTTCACCTCCCAATAATACTGATCTTCATACATGGGTGCAGACCCTCTTACAGCAGCAGTACCACAGCTATAATCAACATGGAATACCACCTCACGATGGTCCTGCTTCAAACTTGTTGCTGAGGATTTGCTTGTGGTATCCCAGAGCCAATCAAAATCTTAAATGAACAGAGAAAAAATGAAAGGTATAGTAATCATCATTTCTCTAAACAAGGTGTAAGTGATACTGAAAATGCGTTCATTTTAGGGTCGCAAGTTTTACCAGAATCAACTGTACTTGCTGGAATTGACTGAAATCCATTTACGGCTTACAGAATCATCATGGATTACTCTATTATATGATGTTTTTATTGATGTTTGGTTTATTCTTCATCAACATAGTTGATGAAAAAATCTCATGAATGATGAAAAAAGTATATCTTAATGAACATGTGATTATGATTTGCATATATAAATAACATGTAAACAGAACAAATAAATCTTCGATAAATTTCCTGTCTAAAGCAATAGTTGATTCTACAGAAAATAATTATGATTTTTATACCGGGATGCAATTGATAATATAGATAGGAATAAAAAGTGAATAGTGTTAGCCTTTATTATTCAATGTTTCAAACGCCCATGTTAAAACCAAATGGAAATCGCGGAAGATGGAGTACATCAGAATCAACAGCATGTTGATAGAATTGATTGCGAAATCTACCGTGGATTCAATTTGTCATCTCCAGCAGATATTTTCAATATTGGTGTTCTAACCATATATGTGAACATTTAATGTTAATAAACATACAATTTTATATCAACAATGACAACATCATAATTAAGAAACATTTATAAGGAAAATACAGGTCAATTACGTTAATATGACACCAATTCCGGTCAATTCCTTGAAATACCCCCATTCTGGTAGAATGTGGAACCTCTCATTTTATACTCATATTTGTTGAACTTTGACATAGAATTAACTCATTATTTCAGTTTCATTTAAAGTTAAAACTTTGTTTATCATAAAACAAAGGCATGCCAAATGTTAATACTTACTATATGAAGACAACTAACACAATAATTGACATAACATCAGATAAAAATAAAGTTAGCTTGTACAATAATGCTTGTTTGTATAATGTTTAATAGTAACAAGGAAACAGCAAACAATGCAAAACAAGCAGGATGTATTTGGCAAAAAAAAAGCATGTAAATGCCTAAACAATATACAAATTTATGTGTTACAGCCAAACACAAATTTATTCAATGTGTAATAAATTTTGGCATGTAAATATAAATAGTCAAAATAATTTGACGTGAAGATAGCCTTGGTTTTTTTTTAATGGGGCAATCTAAAAGTCGAAACTTCAAAGGATCAAAATAGTGTCAGACTTTTCAAATGCTGATTGTTGATTTAAAGCACAAAATGGCCAATCAAAGACAATTGATAAGACAAGATATGCATAATAAACTTGCATACCACCAAACAATGGCATCAATTGCCATTAAACAATTAAAACTGCTGAATTAGATTTTTAACAAACTTTATGGTAAAAGTTTCGTCGCAACATCCATCATTAAATGAATGGTTCGAAAGTTTGACATGACGGAAGATATTGCCCAATGCAAAATTTTCTCAATAGTTCCCGATCACATCAACTAAGTTTGACTAGTTAAATATTTAAAAACATTGAATACCTAGAAAATAACAATGTCCTCACTGACTTATTTCTTTTCCTTTTTGTCCTCTCTTGAATAAGCGTTGTAATAACAAGGGTTCTAATGGGGGGTTTTGTGGAAAGGAATCCGATGATAGAAGATCCGGTTGTCTCAAATTCGATGAAAACCCGGATCTAAGAACTTGAGCAATTTATCCCCACTTCTGGTCACCCGAGTTAAAGTAATTAAGGAGAAACTGAATTCTAAATACTAGCACGGAATTTCCTCAGGCATTGAACATTACGTTTTATCATAGTTTTAACATAGTCCTACTTTTAGATACGATAGACCCCAAACCGACCATCCACTAAGGGCCAAGTAGATTGTTATAAGCATAAACTACTCTCGTGTTGGCTACATAGATAAGCACCAGTCCCATTGGGAATCAATTTCTGCCTCAACTTCCTTAGGCTACGAGATCATATGTTTGCAGGAGCAAAGGGTTCACTCCTAACAGTAACACATTGGGGAGGGAACTCAATGTTCAGGCAGAAATTTTATATCCTACAAAAATGACGGGAGTTTATACGGGCGAAAGACCGTGCCGAAGGCACGGTCTGAAGACCGCCTATATGTTACACGTACGTACGAAACGAAAGAAGGTACCTACAAAACCAAGGATTTCCGAATTACTCAGAACCCTATAGGACTTTTTTCGGCCATTTTGGTTGCAACCGGTTTTTTTGGCCCCATATGGCGCCATCTTGTCCGAAAAATTATTTTTATTCAGCTCTTTTGCTAGCAATGATGTGGAAAAATCAAAGTTAACAAGCAAAAAATAGAAGGATTTTCCTCCGAATATTTTTTACAACATCTTAAACAATAAACAGTTTTGTAAAATTTAGACCGCATTTCAACATTTTCTGTTTATTTGGTGAAGGTGGCGTCTCTCATCCTAAAACCCGTCAATTCTTCACATGTTGACATGGTGATTACACCAAGAACTGTAACGTGCACTTTCCATTTTTGTGTATCACGTGACAAGACATTTTCTATACAAATCATCATCGTTCCGATCACCGCTTCAAATCTTAAATCGAATGAAATAATCGCCTTGTTGAACGAACATCGAAAACGATGATGTCAGGTAAGATAACTTTTTGTACACTTTCATTTTCGTATAAAGAACGCATATTTTAACAGTATATTTTGTCTAAAGCGAGATAGATAAATCGAAGAGAGTCTGGACCGTCATCCTATGTTTACAAACAAGATGGACACTACGAGCACTATCTTACTCCGAATATTGATTTTATGTCACCGCATCTATCTATGTGTCGAGGTAGTATTTAGTACACTTTCCAGTGTTAAAAGCTACGGGCAATATGGACATACATTTTAGAGACGAAAAAAGGTTTGTTTACATTGAGATCATTTCAAGGCTGAGTAATCTTGATCCGTATTGGATTCTTCTTTTTGGATTGACGATGTGCCTGTTTTTTTTTATTCACACGTTCTTTGCTCTTTGATTCTTGAATCTACCTATCCTGATGACTTCCAAAACGTATGTCTTTTCACCGATTATTAATGGAGACATAGTCGGGGAACATAATAATGACTTTTAAGTTAATTTCATTTGTCTGCTTTCCAGAATCAGCCATAGTTCAGACTGTGTGAAGGTCAAATGTGAACCGGCAACCAAAGAAATGAATGTTGTGGTACTGCATAAAGAAAGATTCTTTGTTTTATAAGCACATGTAAGTACAACTTATCTTTCTCATAAGTAATTATGATATGAATAATACCTTGCAAATACAGATAAGACAAACAAGGAAATTTTGGTTTGAAGATCTTTTTACTTTAGAAAGAAGGTTTTACCTGAACTACAGGTGTTTTATACTGTTTTCAACACTATGTCAAACATAAATTTTATGACTTAGTTTGTGTGCATATCAATACATCCTCTTAGCATGGTTTTTCTAGAGAAAAACTACACTGCAATATTTTCCAATTAGATTACTTTATCTTCCTTCCATTCTTAATTTGATGAGAAATCTTAATAAACAATGATGTAAAAGGATGCATAATGACAATTGAATTTCAAACAAGTGGCTGGAATAGATTTGTTTTTCCATTAATACACATGGCTCAGTCTTGAGCCTAATAGTACATGTCTGTATAACCTACCAGTATAAGGCTAGGAAATGTTTCTTGCCAAGAAACACTACACAGCAATTTAGGTGAATGGCATTGAGGATCAAACCCAGGTCCACGCCGCTAACCATTATGCCACTGTGTGGCCAAACCATGTATATTTAGACCTTGCTATGACATGAACCAAATCTACTTACCTTTTCAAGTGAGATTCATATAATGATTACCACTAAATGAACAAAGACATCATAAGTAATTCTATAACAAGATTTTGGCAAATGTGTTGCCAATTAAAAGATTCAAAACAAAGTTTGGTAATACAAAAAAGACTCTACAGTACTTTTGAAATGATATCTTTTCAACATTCATGTTTTATGTACATCAAAACACTTCTGTTATGTACAAGGTACAGTGACAAAGAAAGAACCATTTTAACATGGATTTTGTTTTAAACTTATGTTTCTTCCATTATCTCTTTTAAACAGAAATATCTGTGCCTGACAGAGGAGGAACTGTACATGATGTGCTGACATGAAAGATTACCTTGACAAAAAGAAAACAGATGAAGACCTGTATGAAAACTGTCTCTGCATTTTTTCTGTAAACGTTTAAATCTAAAACATGTGTGGAATCTATGTTTTGTAGCACAACACAAACAAGACTGACAGAAATGCACATGTATTTCCAATACTGATAGATAGTTGTAGCAAAACTGTCTCAGTTTGTGAGATGAAAGAAACTTTTCCCATAATGTTTAAGAAACTACTGTTAAAAGTCAAATCATTGGACAGTAAGAGTTTTCATTCACTATTTTGTACAATATAAGGCAGCAGATAGCATTTAAAACTGAGATACATATTGCTGGTTCAATTTATTACATATTCTGCCACTGATTTGAGGGACCTTTTTACTGCAAAAGGTGCAATAGGGTGAATTATTGTTTAATGAAATACAATAATATCTGCTTAGTTTCAAAAGTAGACCAGTTAACCCATTGCCAAACAAAACAAATTTAACAACTTTGTTGAAGACGACTCAGGAAAACATTGTGGGATTTTTTCCTTTTCCCACAATATTTTCTGCCCTATCAAAAGATTATTTTTCAATTTCATCACATTTTGAAATGTCGTCTGCAAACGCTTTCAATTTGGGACAGTAAAAAATTCGGTGTTTGGTAAATTGTTAACTCATGTAAACACATTTGTATGCAAGTGGGGCATAACAAATTTGAGTAAAGCCACCATTATAACCAGTTTAACATTATTTCTACAGCAAGTACTCCCTTTTGTCACAATGATTTCTTTCTCTGCAAAAATGCTCTCTTTTTCCTAATTACAAACACTTTAGGTTGCAAATAATTTCTATTTCAAACAATGATGGCTCTACATTTTGAAATCATTTGGACATTTCTAGAAATAAAGCATAAACAATAATAATTTCTGAATACTATTGGGTAAAATATATTGTTATTAACAGATTCATTATTTGAAAGATTTCCTTGCATCACATTAGCTTCTTATTCTCTGTTAAAGATATGTTAAATTATTTCTACCTTATGAAACGCTTTGCATGGTGCTGGAGTCTTTTAGAAAACACTGACAAAATCATGAAATAAGTCAAATGACTAAATGAGCAGTTATCCTTTTTCTCATCATAGTTTAAATCAAATGTCATAGTTAAATTATGCAATTTTCTTGTAATCTGCTATTACTTTCATTGATAACAGTCACAAATAAAGCTTGAATGAACCTTTAAGGATAAATGATGAAATTTTGCCTGTTTACTTTCAATAGAAGATGTAATAGTTATAGGAATTTACAAAAATTCTGTGCTTTGTTCTCAATTTGGACTCCTTTTTGTAAATTGTGAAATATTCCACAAGTATGGATATTACATCCTGAAGATGATGAAACAAAACATTTGGAAAGAATACTTTAATCAATAGTTTGTTAAAAGGGGTAACAGGTTATTGACTCAACATTGCAGCATTTAAGGTTATGTTTAAATGTGGAAAATATGCAAACTTATATAACTTTCCTTATTCAAACAACATAATGTAAATCATACATTGCATTTTGGAGAAGGTTAAACCAAATAAAGGCTAACACTATGGCTGATCATTTGAACAAGTTTTTGTATAGATCTGTACATATTCCATTGAGAAAAGCGTTTGTTATTACTACTAATTAACCTCAATAAATTTTGTCAATTGTTTAACAATAGAATTATCTTTTGTTTGTTTCAACTAATTACAGAAAGACTTTTGGTGCTTTAGATAATTTCAAAGACTTTTGACAATGATGGATTTCCTTCCTAACACAAATTTTCCCCCCTATTTCATCATTAAATCATATGCTGTGAAAGGTTTTTAAGAATGATTCAGAGAAAGCATATACTTACAACATACAATTTGGTGAAGAGTAAATTCTACATATCAAGGTTTCAGTGCAATACAAAACTGTAAGTGCTTCACATATTGGAAGTACTAACTGAAGTCTTGCATTGAATCCTCATTTTGCATGGAGAGGTTTTGGAATTCAAATTATTTAGTTTGGTGGTTTTGATAATGCACAAACAGTGTCTTCTGTTTCTTATTGCATTACTGATATGGGTAGGATAGCTAAAACATGAGAGTATCTAGCGGGAACCACCAACCACACATACATGAGTCTTAGATACTATGTTTGATTATGGTTTAACAACATTTTCAACAGAATGTTTCAGTTGTGTCAGTAGACATATCCCTGTTTGTTCCAATTATTTCCTCGTCAGTTCCTGCGAATAAACCTTCTAAACCACCGATCACTTACCCCATACAAACATCGTTGCTCTGTGGTTTAGTCAAAATAATTCAACATGAAGAAGCGTTCCACCCCCACCCCCCCCCGAAGTTAGTTTTGGGTAGGACCTGGATCACAGCTAAAATGTGGTTATGGAGTATCCATTGATAGCATCCAACCATACATAAATGTTTAAGTCTTAGATGCTATTGTTGGATTATGGTTGAACACCATTTTCAACAGAGTGTTTCAGTTGTATCAATGGACATTAATCTCTGCTCCTGTTATTTCCCCACCAGAACCTTCCAATATTCCTCCCTAGACATAGTCCGAATGATCCAGACGTAGATATTTCATTCTTCGCCACAGTTAAAGCTTGGATCATCTGAGTTACCCTAGACACTGACCATTTAACCCATACGAATATCATTGCGCTTTGGTTAGACATTTAAAAAGTCGTGGTGCAATGACTTTCGAAAGAATATCATACAAGCCGAAGTATCAAACGCATAATTATTCAAGCTCAATACCAACTATACTTTTGTCTAATGACAATGTGTACTATCGTAATGGTTAGCAACTCATATATATCCACAGTGGTAGAATAAAGTAGTTGGTGTCGTAGGTTATATATTAAACACATCTGATTTGTATCTTGACAATGGCTATTTCTTTCAAATTGGAGTGCCTTCAGACAGGACACTGCTTCCTGGCCTAGTACTACTGATACAATACAAAGGGAACATTATGTTATACAAATCCAGAATTAGCACCGTTCATTAACTGAAGGAAAAAATCTCTTTCGCCCGGTTTAGGCTTTGCCTATTTTCATATTACAGATAATTATGTACAAAGTTTAGTGAGTAAAATGAAATCTGTTCATGATTTTGCGCATACAAATTTAAAATTATCCCCAAGAAAGAATAAAAAGGGACTATGATTTTTATTTGATGAGATAGGCAACATAGTCCTACTTTCAGATACTTTCCAAACAAAATTACAAAAAACAGAAATAAGAAAAAAAATTAAAAGGATGCATAACAAATTAAAAACATAGATATTTACATGTATCCTCTTCTCCACAAACGCATTCCTTATCCCTTCCTGTCTTGTAACAATCACAAAATGCCTCTCCCTTCACTGGCCGAGCAGACCCAACTGTCAATGGGGAAACAATTTCCCGTTCCGAACTGTCATCACTCTCCGATTCCTCATCGGCCGCGTCTTCGAGCGCATTTCGCACGCGTTCTGACTCATCCAGTTGTCTTTCTGATGCTTCCTCATACATTATCGCGTTTTTATTGACCTCATTATCGTCGAACAATATGTTTGTAATGTTATAACAAATAAAAATACGTAAAATGTAAACTGACAGTTACGATAAAATACGAGTAACCGAATGAGCTTCCGTTTAAAAAGTTACTTCCGGACCACTCGTTTTCCCGTTTTCGAAATTGTCCAAACACGGAACTTTGCGAACATGCTTTTCAAAAGGATGTCACACTTATATAAAACGAACATCAGCGATTTGATATATAGATAAATCTGTCAAACAATATGGTATATTCAAAAACCTTCTAAACACTCTAACCCTTACCCTAGTTGTGTTTGTACACCGGTTTGCAATCACAAAAGGGTTTGGCCGTTTCTAAGTTGTGAGAAAGTTACATGAGAACTTGTGACCAGACGTTTGCCTGAAATTAATAATATGACTATTTACAAATGCTGTGTTCTGTGTAATATATGTTAAAAATGCAAAAATCTATCATAAAATTAAAGCATGTCTTTGGTCTATGTAACGACAAAACCGATTTACATACACAGATGTGCAACTATACCGACATTGTTGAGGTCATGCACATTACTGGAAGAAATTCTAAGAGAAAAGAGGATATAAAGATAAAGTAAGCATGAGGATGAGGAGGAGAATGAGGATGAGGAAAATGAGGAGGAGGAGAAGGAGGAAGAGAAGGGAGGAGGAGGCGGATAAGGAGGAGGAAAAAAAGGTTGATGAGGAGGAGGAGAAGACAGAGGATGAGAAGGAGGAGAGGGAGAAGGTGAAGGGAAAGGAGGAGGAGGATGCAGATGCGGAGGAGGATGCAGAGGAGGTTGACTAGGAGAAGAAGGATGATGATGATGATGATGAGAAGGAGAAAGAGAAGGAGACGGAGAATGAGGATGAGGAAGAGGAGGAGAAGGGGGAGGGGTTGAGGAGGATGGTGAGGAAAAGGCAAATGAGATGGGAGAGGACAAGAAGAAGAAGGAGGACGGGTCGGACGAGGAGGAACATAATGAGGAGGAGGAGAAGACGAGAAGAGGGGGAGGAGCAGGAGCAGAAGGATAAGGAGAAGGAAGAGGAGGAGAAGGTAGAGGATGAGGATGAAGAGGAGGAGGAGGAGAAGGAGGAAGAGGAGGAGGAGGAGGAGGAGGCGGAGGAGGAGGAGACCTACTTCATGTCTTCTTCAGATAGATCCTAGAGGTTATTGCAACTGCTAACTTAGAGCAGATAGTGAATTTTCATACAAGAAAACAGAAAACTTTGGACACTGTACTTACTTCTCATCCCAGCTTCATACTACCATGCAAACCCATGCCATCGATTGGTAACAGTGACCATGACATTGTCCTGTTTGATACAGCTTTAATAGCAACAAGACGAAAACCAGTCAGGAGCATAATTCAACTCTGGAAAAAGGCTGACATTCAAGGTATCAAAGAAGATCTAACTGACTTGTCACAATCCATTAACATTCAAGATACGTCAATAGAAAACTCTTGGATAAATTTTAAAACCATTATCCATAACACCATTGATAAAAGAGTACCATCCAAAATGAACATTTCACGACACACCAACCCATGGATGACCACGCATATCAAACGCCTGATAAGAAGGAAACAAAGAGCTTATAAACAGGCAAAACTAACAAACCAAAAACATGACCGAGACAGGTACAAAAGATTACAGAAAGAGACACAGTTTTATATTCGCAATGCCAATAGAGACTAATTAGAAAACACGGTCCGCAAAAATTACAAAGAAAACTCCAAGAAGTTCTGGGCCTATGTAAAAAGCAAGGGACAAGAAGCTACTGGCGTCTCACCATTAAAAAACAAAAATGTTTTTTTACAAAGTGGAAATGAAAGTAGAGCAAACATCTTGAACGACCAGTTTGTCTCAGCCTTCACACGCGAAAACATTAACAGCCTACCTGACATGGGACCCAGCTCTATTCCGACAATGCAGAACATTACTGTTGACTGGAAAGGTGTCCATGAACCTTAAAACAAAGAAAGCCATAGGTCCAGATGACATACCAGCATTCATCCTGAAAGCAACAGCCACAGCACAGAAATAGCCCCGACACTGACCAAACTGTACCAACTATCCTTGAACCTGGGTGAGGTACCCCAGAATTGGCGTGACGCTTCAGTAGTTCCCTTATTCAAAAAGGGTGACAGACACCAAGCATCAAATTACCGACCTGTATCTTTGACATCTATAACCTGCAAACTACTGGAAGATATAGTTCATAGCAACATCATGAGTCGCTTTGACGCACACAACATCCTGAGCGACAGCCAATACGGCTTCCGAAAAAGACGCTCCACAGAGACACAGCTGATCACCACTATTCATAAAATAGCCTCAAAGACGGCCAAAGGAAAACAAGTTGACGTAGTCCTGCTTGACTTTGCAAAGGCCTTTGATAAAGTGCCCCATTCAAGGTTGATGGCCAAGTTAGACCACTACGGTGTACGGGATTCAACCAAGATGGATATAGCTTTCCTAACAAACAGGAAACAGTAAGTAGTACTTGATGGTGCCAATTCAGAATGAGCAGACGTCTTATCTGGCGTTCCTCAAGGGACGGTCCTAGGTCCTCTGCTTTTTTTGGCCTTCATCAATGACCTCCCAGATGTGATCAAGTCATCCTCAACCAAACTGTTCGCAGACGACAGCGCAGTCTTCAGCGTTATTGAAAATGACCAGGACAGACAACTCCTGCAGGAAGATCTCAATGCACTAGAAGAATGGGAATCAACATGGCAGATGAGCTTCAATCCATCAAAGTGCATTGTTATCCGAAACGCCAAAAAGTAATTGAGACCAATAACAACCTGCATGGACACACTCTTGAAGTGGTTGACGCCAGCAAGTACCTCGGCGTTACAATTTCTGAGGACCTCAGTTGGGAGAAACATGTGCACAACATAACAAGCAAGGCAAGTAAAACCATGGGTTTCCTCTCCAAAAACCTTAGAGATTGCACACCACCTGTCAAGGAATCGTCTTATAAGGCCATGGTTCGTCCCACCCTTGCATACGCAGCACCAGTCTGGGACCCTCAACAACAGAAACGCATAAAGGCCATTGAAAATGTCCAGCGCAGAGCAGCTCGTTTTGTATTCAACGACTTCTCGACAAAAACTTCAGGTTGTGTCTCAAATATGATGAAGGACCTATCTTGGGAGTCCCTAGAACTGCGTCGAAAACAAAGCAGGCTATCAATGATGTATAAAATCCATAACAATCTGGTGGACATCCAAGCTGACAAGTTCATACAAAAGGGAAACACACGCACTAGAGGGCAGCATAAGTTTTTTCAGGAGCGCATCACAGACCATACGCTATCCAACTCGTTCTTACCTAAGACAGTGCGAGAGTGGAACCTATTACCCACCAGCATTGTGTCTGCACCAACCCTGGATAGCTACAGATTATTCCTCGCGGGGTAATCTGCCATTTCTATGTACGGACATGACACTATATATAGTTTTAAACATTTTTTATTCATAATAATCTGTGCACCACCACCATGTTCAATTTGAGCTAATTACGTTCCTTGAGAACCCAGCTCATTATCAGGAAGAAGAAGAAGAAGATCATGCTCGGGTACGTCGAAATAGTGTCAACAAGCTAAAAATAGTGTCAACAACTGGGTATTTTTCAAAAAAATGGCTCCTTTTCTGTCCAGAAGAAAAATTATGATAAAATTCAACTTCTTTAATGAATTTCTACTATGCAAATCACTTTATTGTAAAAGTTATTGCCTTTTCCATCGTAAAAAATCTTAACTTGACCCAAATATTTTGATTTAGAAAATATTTTATACTTTTCATATGACAGGCCAGCTCAAAAGGGTCTGTCCATGATTTGAATCTGTTCGTTAGGTCAAAGATTTATGTTGGATATACAGTTACATCAAGCTGTTTTCAGCAATGATATTGTAAAACAACTTGTCTTTATTGTTCTAGATACATTAAATCACATGAAATCATTTTGAAATGGGGAGAAATAATGTGTTTTATATGTGTCCGTGATTCTTGGTCAGTTTCAGGTACTGTTGAGATTATTTAGCATTAAATCATGAATCCTTTTGAAATTTTGATACTCATGATACTTTTATTATGACATAATTTCCTATTTAACAAAATGGCTATGTCATATTTGGAAGAGTGACATCACATCCAAGACGAAGAGTGAAAGAAGTGAACGGTAAAAAATCTTACATTTTTCGCTGTCAAAACTGTTACCTACTCCAAAGTGAATTCAAAAAACATTTTCAGAACACTTTTACATGCACTGATGTCCCTAAGTGGGGAAGTTTGCACCAACATATGATAAACTCAGTCGAGGTCAATGCGTCCTTTGTACCTTCACATATAAGTTAAAATGTCTATCCTGTTACTGTCACTCCTGTTACTGTAACATTTGTAACAGTAAAGACAAACACTTTTATACATTTAGAAGTATTTGGCATATTATTTATTATTCTTGCAATTTACCCATTCAGTTATCTAACCATCAATAAGATAAATCATTTAAATGTTGTTTTAATATGTATGACACATTTCTCCCAGTTACATAGACGTTTATTAATTCGGTAACAGGAAAAACCATTTATGTAACAGGATGGACAACATCTTTAGAAAAATGGCAAATCATGTTAACATTTTCCGTATAACATAAAATATTGACTTGTATTGTATTTAAAATAGTTTATGTAACTTGCAGTAGCCGATGCCGATGTTGAGAGGAGGAGTAGATATTTGAAAAAGGAAAAAGAAAAGTACCATGAAGACAAAAAAGTGGGGAAAAAGAAAAGTGTAAAAAACATGTAATGCAGTTAGCATAGAGCCATTAAACGAAAATTGAAACTTTATCAGAAGGAAAGAATTGATTTGATGAGCGATATTGATGATGTTAATCAGGTGGTGGATGATTTCGATAATGCCTATCATATGTCTGGTGATATTGATGATGCTAGAAGAATGGTTGCTGATATAAGCAATTCTGGTGACTTTGTTGGTGATGCAGATGATGCAGGGCGGCTGTTGGCTGATATGGATGATGCTGGTCAGGTGATGGGTGATTTGGCTCATTCTGGTCAGGTGGTTGATGGTGCAGGGTTGTTGTTGGCTGATATGGACAATGCTGGTTAGGTGATGGGTGATTTGGCTGACTCTGGTCAGGTGGTGCAGATGCTGCAGGGCGGATGTTGGCTGATATGGACAATACTGGTCAGGTGATGGTTGATTTGGCTGATTCTGGTCAGGTGGTGCAGATGCTGCAGGGTGGTTGTTGGCTGATATGGACGATGCTGGTCAGGTGATTGGTGATTTGGCTGATTCTGGTCAGGTTGATGATGATGCAGGGCGGTTGTTTGGCTGATATGGACGATGCTGGTCAGGTGATGGATGATTTGGCTGATTCTGGTCAGGTTGTTGATGCTGCACATGATGCATGGCGGTTGTTGGCTGATATGAACAATGCTGATCAGTTGGGGGGTAATGTGGCTAAATCTGGTCAGGTGGTTGATGATGCAGTTGATGCAAGGCAGCTGTTGTCTGATATGCACGGCTGTTGTCTGAAATGGACGATGCTAGTCAGGTGGTGGGTGATTTGACTGATTCTGGTCAGGTTGTTTGTGATGCACATGAAACAGATAGGGTGGTGGGTGATTTCAGTGCTTTCTTGTCAAATGGTTTGCCAAACTATTAAAGATGCTAGTGATCTATATGACAACAGAAGTATAACTTTTACTAATTTCAATGATAAAGAGAACAAATTGTCTTCGTTGATAGACAAGATCATTATTGTAGAATATGATGAAAAGCCATATACTGGAAAGAAACTGCAAAAACTGATGTTAAGGTCGTCTGTATGAAACAGATTGGCACAAAAAACTATTTTTACTGGCCTGGGAAAAATAGGCTTGTTGTTTGTTGGTATGATTCAAATGTCACACTTGCAATCATACCACCACTTGAAAAAATTGCCAGGTAACGGCAAACAATATAAAATGATCAATAAGGTTTAGGATTATTTTGTAACAAAACTTAATGATTTAAAGAAATGTGAATCTGGCAAATGAAAGGGCCTGAATGAAATTTACATCTATAGTCTGCATGTGCAAAACGCACTATACTTCTTCAAGATCAAACTAAAGTTGTCAGGCAAGGTCAAATATAGAAAACAAAAATGCGATGAATTGTTTAGTTTGGGCTTTTTTCTTCAATGTTCAACAGATGAGCAAAGAAATAGTAGTGCATGCTGTTTTTTCTTAACATACACATCTTAAGAGTTCAGTAGGCTATTTTATTTTAATATTTACCCTTTATTATAGATAAAAATCAAAAATAGTAACGGTAACAGGAAGGACATTTTTTCAATATCAAGTTTGTTTAGGGTCGTTTTATTCCTATTTTACAAAAAAATTAGCTGTACTTTTGTATTTTCTGCGAAGAATATACTTTAAATATGCATGTTAAGAATAAAAAGTAAAGATTTAAAGAACTTTGTTTTTTGTGTTTGTCCGACCCAAAAAGGGCCATTTTTTTTTCTTTCAAATATACCCAACTATAGAAATAGTTTCAACAACTGATATGATAGTGTCAAAAAGTCCAAAATTAGTTCCAATATGTTTTTACACAGTTTTTAGGGTTCGCAATCAAATTTTAAGAACTTTAATAAACCAAAAAAAGATTGAGTAGTAAGATAATAGATACCTAAAATAGCATAAAACGCAGACATTTTGTGGGTCAGTAAAATCATGACGACCCTCTCATTTCACCACTTTGTGAAAACAATGATAGACAATATTATTATAAATGCATTAGCCATAAGAATATCTAAGATGATGTATGCTATCTGCTGCATTACTTGCATTTTTTTTCGTTTATAAACGACCTTCGAAAATATCCGCATCTTATACTGATCCAATTTACGAATTGAAGTGAAGCTAGCACAATGTTTCAATTTTGTATTTCAAAAGTCAATTTTGCATCCTTAAGAGTGTGTAGTTACATGTTAACAATAATTTTTCAGTTGTTGACACTATTTTTACAGTTGTTGACACTATTTTTATTGTTGTTAACACTATTTTCTAGCTTGTTGACACTATTTGATCATGATCTGGTTCATCAGGAACCCTTGGATCTTGTTGTTCTATCATCTGTTTTGGAGTCAAATATACAATGATTTTGGAGATCTGTTTCATCTTTCAAAGTTGGGATTAAAAGCAGCATGTAATCGGCGATCTCTTCCAATGCGTAATAGGGTAAAAATGCACAACACATCTTGGTAAAACAAAAAAAAGAGCCTGATCAAATCGTGGGGAACCGTTACAAGTCTGGAAAGAATTCGTCCCTCAGAGCGGCAACCCATTCGAATCAGAGCGTATCACAGCGCAAGGGGTCTTGATATTTTTGGAAAGGTAAACAAAATTGACGGCGCCTCTATGGGGCGAGCACCCTCAAACTCCTCACCGTAATCTTAATCAAAGAGAGATAACCCATTTATCCTCATGATTTTGGTTAGCTCCCTTGCAACAGAACCTTCAAAACGCTGAACATCGTAAAGCATCGTAAAGCACTTTTTTGATGTCTTCATTAGTTATCAAGAACGAATCTAAGAAGTGGTATCACAAAAAAAAGCAATATGAAAATATCTAACAATTTGGCAATTAATGTCAATCAGCTGTGATGGGTTGACTTTAACCAGTTTGATTAATTTACTCGAGTAATCATAAACTGTATATCAGCAAAAATTGTTTGAATTATTCTTTTACATGTTTTTTTTGTAGATAATATACATTTATATTTGTTAAAACTTCTAAGCAATGAACATTTTATTCGCATTGTCAAACTATTTCTGCATTTCACTGCCTATTCTCGTCCTTTACTAGAGCTTGACATGAGCTGTTCTATTGTTAGCTAATATTCAACATGGCTGACAAAGCTATGAAGTTGTTGATGTTAGTTTCATTTCCCCGAATATCACCTGGAAAGAAAATGTCAGGAATCCATGCATGAAAAATGGAAGATAAATATCGAGAACTTATAGAGAATCATCGATCTAAATTCACAGAGGACGTGGATGTTGAGTGTGTGCTGCCAGTTTTAGAAGGAGAAAATGTTGTTGACCAAGACGACGTAGATGTAATCAATAAACTCATCACAAATCCCGACAAAGTAGACAGACTTCTCGACATCCTCATAAAGAAGGGGAATGTTGCCTTTAAAGGTCTGTGTGCTACACTAGAATCCACATACCCACACCTACTGACGTTAATGTTCCTCGGAAAGAATGAAAGGGTAAATGCTGGTGAGTCATTGTTTATTCTCGTTATCTCTGTCTGTAGCGGTGACTTGATTTGTAAGTATCATCCTTAAAGAAATAATAAAAAAAAATCAGGGCTAGGGTATTTTCGTCTTTGATGAAAACATTTGTTGTTGTTTTCCATAAGTTTTAAACATGTTGCAATGGTTCTGTAATGGGGGACCCCTGTAATGGTTGTAACATGAATGTGCAAATAATTATTGCTAACACTGTATTCTAGTTCTATGGTAATTCAAGATCAAGTTGTTACTTCCAACAATTGACCTTACGACACAGAGCAGTTAACCACGCCCACCGTAAATAGGGGAGGTCACTCTAATTTTCTCCGACATTCTGAGTGATATAGCGTCAATGCACAAACTAGGATCCCTGTTTGACATTGCCGATGATTTCGGATATTCTTATTTGAAATCGGAAATATTCCTACAAAATAAGCACCTGCCTTTATTGCAGGATAATATGCACATAGCATGACAATTTGTAAAGAAGGTGGTATACTTTGAGCGTTAGCGGAGACATTTTAACAGCTCTGTTTATATATCTCTATGGCGTTGGGGGAGTGATTTACCCCAGCAGTGTGGGGTCCGATCGGCACCAAACACGATCCGTCCAAAGTCCGATCAGACTCGGATCCGAACGACATTGGTCCGTTCGGCACTGGTTCGACCTGACCTTTAAAATGACCGTATTTCATACTACTTCAAAACAGGTAATTTGCAGTATTTGCAGGTTACGAACAAAATTATCTCATTTTGATTCTTAAACGGTTTAGATTTTTATTTTACTAAATCGGCGTATATCCTGAATGATTCAAAACGCAGACCTACCAATTTTGTCATGTTGCAAATGGTATAATAGTGTTCGTCATGTTGAGATTATGGTGTTAAACAATTGCTGATAGGGACAATCACCATTTTGTTGTCAAATAAGTTAATAATCAAGACTTTCGAACATAATCTTTTGTATGCTACTCAATGGATGATTGTCGGTTTTGCTACTTTATTACGAACTAAGGGTCATTTTACCAAACGAAATATTTTCAATTGTTCAAAATCTGAAGAGTTTACAGACGTCATTTAAATGAAGATGATGAATTGATACTTTTTTGATAGGGCAGACCATATTGTTGGATAAGGATAACTTGCTCGTTAAGAGCAATTTCTCCTTTTCCCACAATATTTTCCCTAGTTGTCTGTAACAAAGCAGTCAAATGTAGTTATTGTTTGGTAAAGGGTTAACAAACCTCGATTGTTAAAAAGGATTAAGGGTTTCGACGCTAATTAACATCAATCTGACACAATTGCACTTTATGGTCAAGTCACAAACCCTTTATTGTTTAGCCGATCGGCGGTCTTTGTAATCAACCACTGGCTACAAAGAGTGTGTTTTACAACATATTACAGCAACATTAGATTCTTTAAGTTAGTTGGATAAAGTTGCAACAAGGAGCTATGGATTTGTTTTGTTGTTAATTGCTTTTAAATTTGGATACGATACATCGATCATTACAGGTAGGTGGATTGATGGGCTATAGTAAGAAAGTTAATTAATTGTTTAAGGTGCTCTTAGGGTCCATTTAAAAACAAAATCAATTAATTAATATCCAATTTGAAGAATTTGTATATATCCAACTGGAAACCATGTCCTCTCATAACATTATCGATCAATATTGTATTTTTAGTTAACATTTGATTCATTATCAAATGCAACTAATAACATCTGTCATTATGTGTCAATTCCGATTTTTAAAAACAAAAATTTTTCATTTTCAAACGAAGATAAAAGACAAAAAAAAAATTTTACTAACATGTGATAGAAAAAAAAAAGAAAATAACAGTTCATACTTCTATTCTTTACATCGTTTTATAAATTAACTGTTTGCATATATTTACTAATTGCGTGTAGTTCTCGGTCATTTCACAATACATGTGACAGATTTTGGAAACGGGATAAACTCTACTTCACCCACAAGTCTCTCCTTATACATAATTTCTCTATAATAAGTACTTAAACATTAATTAAGCAGTATTGACGAAGAAAAATCACAGCACAATAGTGCTATGTGTTGACGGAGTCGCACAGCGTGTCGGAGAAAATGGCGGATAGCAACCGAAGTGTTCGCTGATTGGTCACTTCCAGCTGTCAATCAAAGTCTGTCGTAAGGTCAATTGTAAGTGATTATAACTCAAAGGGGGACAGGCATGTATGCTGGTGGTATCACTTTCTGACAATACACTGGAAACACAGAAAATGCATCACACCCATCACAAATAGTCAAAATAATTCAACATGAAGACTGCCTTGTATTTTCTGATGGGGCAAGTGACCACCATTAAATAAATGATTCAACAGTTTGACGTGACAGGAGATATTGCCTGATGCAAAATTTTCTCAATATATATCTTGTGTTTTGTTTACATCTTGTTTGTTTGAAAAAATACATAAAGGTAACAGGATAAATAGAATAGAAAGTTGGTGTCTTTGAATGACACCTGCCATCTATTCTATTTATCATGTTACCTTCATGTATTCTTTTAAACAAACAAAATGAAAGTAAAACATGAGAAAAAAGAAAACAAAAACTAAGTAGATAATGGTGTAAACCTGACGTCATGTGTCATGGCTACTTATGACATCATGATTAGGGCTCGGACTGGTATCCGAGTACCCGGGTACAGGCCACTACCCGGGTAGCAAATAACTACCCGTTACCCGCCGTTATTAATACCTGTGTTAAAAACACACATAAATGTGCTAATAAGCACTCGTTGATAAAGTGGATAAGATGTTTCTAAATCACGAACTAGCCATAAATTATTCCTTAACACTCTAAATACTCTCCAACTTGGGGCTGCTCATCAGCTATGGAAACTTTCAACATATTTTGTTCTTACCATCACAGTAAATCACAAGCACCTGGAACCATTGCTGACGACCATTCTACCTTTGAATGGTAATCTAAGGGAGGGAAAGTTATCCTCTCGGGTACCTGTGTAGAAAATTGCTACCCGTCCCAGCCTAGTCATGATTCTTAACGTGGATGTGTTATATGGTTAGTGCCGGCTATCACAAATGTTATACGGCATCTAGTTATCAGTCACAAAGTGACACTTGTGACAGGATAAATTCAATTTCCGTCATGGATGAAAATGTTGTAAAATCTTCGTCGAAAAATTGGGCGACAAAACAAACAATCTTAAATTTCTGTAGTGCATATTTTAATCAAACCCCATCGGAGCACTTATACTGATCATGAGCTAGTGAAGGTAAGTGCAGATACGGAACCGGAGCCCAAATTGTTTTTTCAACAATTCCGGTTGAGTGATTTTTCGTCGTAGAAATATGACGAGGATAAATATGAAATACTGTGCAATGTGTGTATAAAACATCATAAACACAATGCTTTCACTGTGGGCAACAAAACTTTTCGCACAAGCACATTAATGATGTATGAATAATATGAATAGCAACAATATGCCATTATGGCGACATTTTACAGCCACCACACAGGCACTAAACACCAGCTGTTGTGGAGGTAAATATAGTCTGGACAAGTTTAATATAGGGATATTCAGATTTCAAACGATTTTGTTAGTGGGCCCCCTTTTTTGCCAAATGAACCCCCTTTTTGAAGTCAAATGGGTCATTGTCCCCTCATAATGAAAAGCTCGTCAGAATACTGTGTTATTGACCAATCTTTTGTGCATTAAAGTTTTTAACTGCAACCAAAATATCTTTTCACATCAATATCATTTATTGATTGAAAACTAAAACAACATTGAGGCACATAGAAAGATAACTTTAGTAACAACAGCATCTTTTTTCACATTACTTTAAAAGGGGAACAGAAACATTGAAACTTCCTTTATAGGCCTTTTCAGAAACTAAGTTAAAGTTCTCCCTTGGTTAAATCTGGCCTGTTTGGAATGACTCTACTTTCCAGTAGTAATATTGGAAAATGTTGGACAAATGCAAAGAAAACGATCAAAGCATTTTTTTTTCCTTCTTTGTTTGGGTCCGGTAAAAGGACCATTTCCCAATTAAATCTAAGTAACATTTTTCCCAATTTCAAGATTTTTTCCCCAAATTAGACCTTAATTCTCTAATAAACATTTGAGTTGTTAAAATTTGCACAGCTGTTAAAATCCTCTCAGATTATTTGAAGCAGAACACTCGAAATCATGTGCATTCTTGACTCAAAGCATGTATTGACAAAGTTACTGTACTCTTTCTGCTGTGTCCATATTTCAAGTTTTAAAGACTGAATAAGCTACTTATGAAGAGATTTCTATTATTTGAAAAGAATTCCCAAAATTGCCAATTATAAGAAAAACAAACAGATATGATGCAAATTTTCCAAATTGCCTCGGCACCAGACCCTTTCCCAACTGATGGGAAAAACCCACTGAATTGTTATGTATTGGATTTTTAAATTGATAAGTTAAATGTACTAAGATCCAAGAATTACCTACGCGAACATCAACAGAATGATTTGTTGTTGTGTGGTGCCACATCTAGGAATAAAAGGAAATTGTCATAAATTGGATTAAATGAGTGCTGAGTATCGTATCACAGTACAGTCAAAACCTTGATATTCCATATGGAAATAAAGCAAAGAAATATATGTTTTTGTCTGAATTTAGTCCTTTGTTAGACAAAACTGCGCTAAATGGCTTGTTAATGTAAAGAAAGAATGAATTGAACGCATATATGAAGAATGTTATTACATAGTTGCATTAATTTTGATTAATAGATTTTAACAAAAATAAACAAACACCAACATATTGGTCATTAATGTGTAGGAGTACATATTTCTCCTATTGATATATACTGAACAAAATAAGTTTAGTCAGTCCGGGAACAACAGGCTATTACTCAAAAATGGAATACAAGTTTATATTTATTATTTATTTATTTGAAAGACCATTCATTTTCAACTTAAATCTCAAATTATCGGATTTGTCCGTTTTTCAATATCGCCACGATTCATTTCATTACATTAGTGGTCAAAGTCCAAATTGAGACACTTTCAAAGTTCTCTTTAGTAACATGTATGTCCTCCATTCTTATTCTTACTTATTGCAAGGCATTGCCTTCTCATACTGTTAATGAGTGGCCTGATTAGTCTTAGGGGTATCCGATGTCATTCCTGACCTAGTGCGTCTTCCAGTTCTCTGACGTTACTAACGTCATGAAGTTGTCGGACATGTCTGCCTAGGTCGTCCCAAAGATGTTCGATGGGGGACATATCCGAAGAACGAGCTGGCCAGTCGGAGTCATCCCACTGCTGCGTCCCATGCTTAATTTTAAAGACGTTTTTCAAAGTTTTCGAATTACCGATAGAATGGCTGTGTAACTAAAGGAAAACTGGGTCAACTTGACCATCCACTTGCCAGTGCATGTGCATATTGCGTTTTAATCCGTCTCATGCGGAGAGGCCCAACACAGGAGAAAAATCAATACATTTCAGAATCCTGGTCTCAAACCAAATGTATTTTGACTGGAGGATGTGCTTAAATTTGCGAGGTGTTAAAATGACGTGAATTTTAAAAGTAAGACTAAACTTTTTTTGTTCAGTTTACATTCTGTTTTCTTTAAATTGAATTTTGTCATATATAAAGTACTTAAGTTAAGATAGATAATTGTATGCTGTATCAAAGATATGGATATCTATGTCTCTGGTTTTATTAGGTATTTTATACCTTTGATGATATATCATATCCAAATTTTTCCATATTTTCCACTTGTGAAAACTACATCCAAATAACACTCAATAACGAAGGGCACAGGGTTGTTGAGATCTTTGATAAAGGACTTTGAATGGCCAATGATTAATTACACTGGCTGTCGACCTGCTAAATAATAAAGGATATCTCACTAGAACATACGCTGAAAATGTTGCAGATTGGTGTTAATTTGCATCACGACCCTGAATCTTTGTAACAACCAAAGTTTGTTAAGGACATGTTCTACAGTTTTATAAGAAAAAAAATCCTTTCATAGAATTTTCTAAAATTTTGATATTGTTTTTTAAAATTCTATTGTGAATTCAAAAATGAAAAGAAAAATGCATGTCGACGACTAAGTTTTTTTCGTAAAATGACGGCAAAAAATGTCAAAATGACCATACCATATTCAAAGGTAATAATATAATTTCAGGAAGGTTTATTAACACAAAAAACATGAATTCATATATTCAATACTTTATAAATCAGTGTTTTCTTCAAATATTTACAATCTGAACAATTTTTGTGATCCAAATCAGTTTTTCAAAATTTTGTATTCGTCAAAAATCAATGAAAATTGATACGGTATATTACAAATAAATGAAGATATTTAAAAATTCCTTTCATAGAATTTTCTTATTTTTCAGTATGTGGGGTATAATTTAATCTTGAAATAAAAAATGCAAAAAAAAAAAATATGTTGACGAGTTTTCCTGTTAAATGACAATTTCCATGGTAACCCTATTTGAAAAACATTTTTAAAAACGATTAAAATAACTTAAAACTTGAAAAATAGAAGCTGGGGACTTAATTTGCATGAGAAATATATAATAATGTTAATAACCTTTTGAAGTTGCATGGATAATATGATTAATCTTTGTAAAAAATTGCATATAGTAAATTTCATCCACATAAAAAGTTTATCCGACTACTATGCAAGTACCTCTTCAGCAACAGATTATTATCTCCCTTGGATGTGCAGATGAAGTGCGCAGATAAAACTACCGAGAATGTCCTTAATTGACCCTTTGTCTGTAATTAAGAAGGTAAACTGACATCTATCAATTTTGTGTACAAAGAGATTACAAATGTGTAAATAATCTATTTAATGATGTTAAATATCTAAAAAATCAAGACAAGACTTTGTTGAAATCAATATGTTAAGCATTTCAGCGTGACAAACTACATTAATACCAATTTAACCATGACAAAATAATTATGTCTGTGATTAAAATGATTTGGAAAACATATGCTTAAAAGCATACTAGCGCTCAGAAAAATTGCGAAACTGGGTAATATGAGTTATGAATTGTGATAAAATTTGTTTAAACATATCGAAAAACGACAGGATCATGACAATATGACACATGTACTATGTATTATCTATTTTTGAAAGTGCTATTTAAAAAAATTTTGTGCACACCAATTTGACTTCATTGTGTACATTCGAGTAACATCTAAAATAGCAAGGAGGGCTCGGATAAATGAGTGGCAATCACCTGGTTAAAAAAAATCACATGAAACACATAAAAATACTGTCATGTATACAATAGTAACAATGTGAATATTCTAAGTGGAGAATTTCTTGGGTTTTATTTGTTCCCAACATTTATTAGCTGACCTTGTTTTATTGCTTATTGTAAACAAACCTTATAGTATTCACTCTTTTAAAAGCATCATATGAACGTGTTACAGTCTCAATTCCTCTGTAAATGGAATTTTAACTACTTTTAAGTTAGCTTTCAATTATTCTAGAACTTTCACATATTAAGTGTAAATGAGTGCAAGTATGGCTTTAAGATAATATCAAAATTGAAACCACTCATGCAAAGTGATCAGTGGCAGTGTTAAGTTTCGAGACTAACAGTTAATTGGTCATTATATCCTGTTTTTGGACTAAGGGTGCGTCAGCACCTTAGTCCATTGAATTTACATACCACTTTTTGAGGGACGGTACTTTATCAATACACAAACAGCGGTCTGATCCCAATTACTCATTAAACATCCGCCTTCACTGTGCGGACTAATACCTTCTTGGAACTAGGAATGTAGTCTGGATTTTCTCGTTTTGTTTTGCTCTATATCATTATAACTGTTGCCTCATGGGAAATCGTAAAATGTCCAGATGTTCGAAAAATAGACTATTGTTCAGTCTCTGTTCACAGAAATAATAATCATAGTAATGGTGGTAAAAGAAGCAGCTGTTTTCAATGAGATGTTGCCCAAAGAAATTTTCAAATGTGTCCTAAATCATCTTGCTTTAAACGCACCTTAGTCCTTCAGCGCTATCAGCGCTTTGATTTACAATGGCAAATAAAAGAAACTTGTAAGGGACTTTATTTCATAGTTCATAGTTATAGTAGTTATCTTTAATATTTTCTGCATTCAAATGATTTGCCTTTGCAAGCTTAAAGGTATCATTTTTCGCTTGACAAAGGCTATGTTTTTGCCTCTGGACCAGAATGTAATTTATTTCATCAACATAACATTTTTGGTATTGGTAATTGGACTTACAATTATCTCCGAACTTGTCAAGACCTAGTGATGAGTTGGGCTCTCTTACCTTTGTTTTGGTATCCTTTGGATCCGCACCAAGACGTATCGAATTTGGTAACATGGTCAAATCTTCCTGCAGCATCTATTATTCTATTGTGCATGTAAGGGGAGCAGATAAAACTGAAATTATCTATAATTATATCCATGAAAAAAAACCAAATTCATGTAAAACATTCACATGAGCCTGATGTAACAAATGAAGAAATCGCTTATCATTCAACATTTCTGATTAGTTATCTTATTTTGATATGTAAGGGAGGTAACTCTTTGAATTGTTTAGTGGAAAGTACAACATGAGTTAATCTACTGGGTTGAAAAAGGGCTGAAAAGTGTTAGACATTTAACAAGTTAAGTATTAAACAAATTTGCATAAACTTTGACATAATGCCAAAGTTAGAAAATATTGAACACTTAAAATTAGACTTAAAATACTGTCCATAAATTGGCAGTGTTCTATTTTTTTGCATTTTTCCCTTTGTTAATGCATACCAAGCTAGAACATTTGAAAATATTGTAGCAATCAGAGACTCTGCTCATTATAAGTGACAACTATTGTCACAAATAAACATGCAATCTGA
This sequence comes from Cerastoderma edule, assembly GCA_947846245.1. Classification (NCBI taxonomy): domain Eukaryota; kingdom Metazoa; phylum Mollusca; class Bivalvia; order Cardiida; family Cardiidae; genus Cerastoderma; species Cerastoderma edule. The sequence continues at coordinate 53,465,781 of OX401406.1, forward strand.
GGTGTCTTGTTTTAAACTCTTCAAAAGTCCCTTTGGTGATACCCCTGATCCTGATGTCCAATGAAGTTGTTCAATGTTTAAAAATTGTGTCGCTTTGGAGCGGGAAGCAAATGTTTAGCTGGACTATTCAAAGAATACGGAGAGCTATATTACTCACCAGGGCGTCTGCGTCACTGTCGGCGTCACACCTTGGTAAAGTTTTTACATGCACGTTTGTATCTCATTAACTGCTGTATGGAATGGGTTGATACTTCACACATGTATTCAGGGTCGTATTTAAATGTTCCTAACCAAGTTCCATATCTCTAATTATGAATTAAAGCAAATTATGCAGCTGTTTGTACTGAGAAAAGTTTTTACATGCAAGTTTGTATCTCATGAATTACTGTAATACTATGATATGAGTTGATATTTCACACATGTGTTCATGGTAATGAGAAAAGGTCCCAGGTCAAGTTTCAAATCTCTTGTATTAAATTCAAGCAAATTATGAGGCCTTTTGTACTTAGAAAAATCTTGGTTAAGTTTTTGCATACAAGTTCATATCTCATGAACTACAGATTGGAATGGGTTGATACTTCACACATGTTTTCAGGGTCATACTTTCATACTTAAAGGTTTCTGACCAAGTTTCAAACCTCTAGATTAAAATTTAAGCAAATTTTGCAGGGTTTTGTACTTGAAAAATCTTGGTTTAGTTTTTACATGCAATTTTGTATCTCATGAACTACTGTATGGAATAGTTTGATACTTCACACAATTATGTGTTCAGGGTAATAATTCAAGGTCCCTGACCAAGTTTCAAGTCTCTTTAAAGATCTTGATAAATTTTGTTACATGCAAGTTTGTATATCGTGAACTACTGTATGGAATGGGTTGATGATTCACACATGTTTAAGGGTTATAATCTAAGGTACCTGACCAAGTTTCAAATCTCTTGTTTTAAATTTATACAAATATTTTGGCTTTTTGTACTTATAAAAATAATAAAAATCTTGGTTAAGTTTTTGCGTGCAAGTTTGTATCTCACGAACTATTGTATGCAGGGATCAAGAAAATGTTGGTTTTGTCGGTTTTGGACAATTTGAGTTGAGATTTGATGAAAAAATTGGTCCGGATAATAGACGGATATGACACTCTACACACCTACAATACCTCCAGAATCACATAATTAAACCGTTAATTGTTATCCCTGTGTCAAACAATGCCCGAGGCACATATTGGTGGGGGTTTAATTGAAAACAGACAGACACGCTTGATTGAGAAGTACACATGACACCCTTATTCATCCTTATTCTTTAAGCACATTCGGTCTGATGTGTAAAGTTACTTGTTAGATTGTGAAACATCAAAGAGATTTAATGTGTAAAGTGTGATGATATTGAAAATTTGCTTCCCATGCCAAGGCAACGCAATTTTTAAACATTGACCAATTTTATAGAACATCAGGGGTATCACCAAAGGGACTCTCGAAGAGTTTAGAACAAATGGACCTCAAATCCTGTTTACCTTTTAATTCGAATGGACAATTTTTATATGATTTACCTCACGTGCCCAAACTTCAGTAAATATTACCAGATCCTGGACGCATCTTTTAACAACCAGAAAAGGTCAAATTGAGACCTAGTTTGCTTAAGCTCTTATAAAATTGTTTGCATATGTGCTTTTTCATGTTTTTTACTAATGACAAATTATTGCCCTCTTCAAACTCATTTTTGTAGCCTCAAACAAATATTTTTGGATTTTCAGATTGTCTGCAGTATGGGCCGACCTTTCCCCTCTAATAGTAAACTGGAAGCATAGTTTTCTTTGAAGGCCAACCCAAGAGTTTAAAACGATTTTTAGTCCTATCCCTTACACAACTTTTCTACCTTTCTTTAAAATGACAAGCAAAACTATGTCTTATATGTTGTCATCTTCAACACTACTTCTACAAATCAATTGAGGACATTGTCTGCAATCATTGGTGCTATATGGTGTTCTGTTCCATAATAAAACTTTCTTAGAAGGAAGGGGGAATTTTCTTCTTCAATGTTGTTATAAAGCATAAATTTAATCTTGTTGTTTTGAGGTCATTAATTTACAACCACATTTTATCCATATATTAATGGACATCTGCAGACACACTGGGTCCCTAGATTCAAGTCATTTCTCCTTGGATGATATTTGGTTAAAAATCAATTCTTCTTAAATCTGTTTCCTGAAATAGTGAGATAAAGAGCTGTTTTAGAACAGGTTCTTTACCATTGTGTTTGATATTTGTGAAGCAGGTTTTGTGTTTGTAAGGCTTGATTGAATTTCCAGAGAGGTTTGGGGAACAGCTGTTGATGCACTCAGTCAGGTGTTTTAACAAGATCCAGATGTGACTGGTAAATTACACTGAAGGAATCAACAATTATTCAATTTCTGTATACAATCTTTTTTATTGGGGAAGCTCTTTATTCTCATTATAATGATCATGATAAAAAGGGTGATGTTACTATGGTAACCATGAAAATTGTACTAGAACTGATCTGATGTACATGTATTATCTGGAGCCTATATTGATGGAGGATAGACACCATTATAATGGGAACAATGGAGGCAGGACTTCAAGGGAGCTGTCTGCAGCACTCTAATTCAACCTGTAGCCTTGTACTGAGGAACTCTAGCAAACCACAACACATTTTACTATCTGGGTGCCAAATTAGCAATGAAGATATCCATACCTGACATATTTTAGATTTTCGACCAAAGAAGAACCATGTTAAAGCCATACTTCTAACTTGCGCTTATTTACGCTTAAATTGTGAAAGTTCTAGAATATTGAAATTTAACTAAAAAGTACTTTAAATTCCCTTTAACAGAGGAGTTGAGACTGTATCATGATGCTTTTAAAAGAGTGAACACTATAAGTGTTTTTTTTACAATTGGCTAAAACAAGGTCAGCGGAGAAACATTGGGAACCAATAAAACTCAAGAAATTCTCCATTTGGAATAATCACGTTGTTAATATTGGATGAATGACAGTATTTTTATGTGTTTCATGTGATTTTTTTAAACCAGGCAATTGCCATTCATCTATCTAAGTGCTTCTTGCTAATTTAGATGTTACTTGAATATAAACAATAAAGTTAAATTGGTGGGCACCATTTGTGAATATAACAATTTGAAAAATAGATAATGAATAGTGCAGGCGTTTTATTGTCATGATCCTGTGGTTTTCCACTATGATTCAACATATTATATCATAATTTATAAGTCATATTAACCAGTATTGCAGTTTGTCTGAGCGCTAGTATGCTTGTAAGATAAACAATTTCACAATATTTTTTATTTGTCTCCCGCTAAGAATTAGTAAACTCTGCATCATACATTTATTCGTCAATACCATCCAATAAACTATGTCTTCTTGCCTTATGAGTGAACAAAATCCAATAAACTAGGCCAACTTTGTATTGTTCTTCCAACAAATTTAATAAGTCATGTAAACTAGGTCAACTCTACATTTCAAGTCAATATTATCACTGAAATAGGTAAACTATACAGTGTATATCAATGAAATCCAACTAATTTTGTCAAGTCTACATTGTGAGTCATCAAAATCCAATAAATTATGTGGAATCTACTGTATATCTAATTTAATTCGATAAATTAGGTGTAATCTATTGTTTATGTCAGCAAATTCATTAAATTATTTGGAATCTACTGTATCAGTCAACAAATTGATTAATGTAGATAGAATCTACTGTATCAGTCAACAAATTCATTAAATAAGGTGAAATCTACTGTTAATGTCACCAAATACATTAAATTAGGTAAAATCTACAGTTTATGTAAAAAGAAAAACAATAAATTGGTCCACTCTGCAATGTGATAGACTTTACTTTGTTAGTTTACAGAATCCAATTAACTAGATAAACTCTTCTTTAAATGCCTGCAAGAGGGGTCAACTGCTAATTTAAAGAAAATGAATTACTCTTACATGCTGTTTTTTTTTTCATTAAGCCTAAATCAACAAAAACCATGAAGATGTCTGGTAACATTGATTTTCTTTAGATGCCACACTCTGGTAGTATAGACATTAATTAGTTGACTATTTAAAACTGGGATTCCCGCACAAAACAACATCCAAACAAATTTGGTATGCTTTTGCAAAAAATTGCTGAATTCTTGGTACCACAGGCATCACTTTAACACAAACTATCAAGTTTATGACATGCTTTTTTGTTAACAATTACATGTTGACTATTAATTATTATTATCATTATTATTATTATTATTATTATTATTATTATTATTATTATTATTATTATTATTATTATTATTATTATATAGCAATTAACCTGGCAGAATTATCACAAGACAGCAGGCAGGCCCTGTGGATTTGGCTGTGAAGTAATCAGTGTACATGTGTGTATCCACAGAAGCTTGCAAAAACCCAAGCTTTTGGGCAGATCTGGGTCAGTAAAGTACCTCTGTAAGAACTACCTCGGTATCTCAAACATTTTGTATTCAATTTCAGTGTAAGACAGTAACTGTGCAGTTCTTGGATTAATTTCACATCTGTTTCTCTTGTTTTGAAAGTGAACAAAAAACATTTAAGAATGCTGTTAAGATGGCTTTTTCCGAGGTATGGAGAGGATAAGCCAGAGCTATCAGGTAACTCTACAATAAACTGTTCTTATGACAATGTCATTTGAACGGCTTTATCAAACAAAATCTATATCATCCAAAATAAGAACAGCCAGATTAAAACTGAAATAAAAATAGAACTGAACGTTCTTTTTTATTGTCTTTAGAAATTTTGTTGAAGGGGAAGGAAAAATGTTTGTTTCAGCAATTTCTCATTCTTCCTGGTACCCTGAATTTGATTTGAATCTTCACAGTTTTCAAGATTTGTATGTAAGTTTCTTTTTTAAATTGTGTCCTGATTGAATCTCTGCAATGCACAAATGTTTTAACATGATATTGGGAGTATTTTTGTTACAAGTTAATGGCAGTGATTGCCTCCATGGCATTGTGAGTAATGCAGATGGAAGTTAAAAGGTTAGCTAATTTTGGGTAAAAAACCCAGTTGTATGGAATGGGACCCAGTGAGATGTGAAAACTACCTTGTTAAAAGAATGTCAAATTTTGTGTATTTACTTAAGCCTATTACGGGTTATTTTGATAGAAGCTAGAGACCTTTGCATAAGGATTTATTGGATACTGCTTTTTGTTTTAAACAAACAGTTAAATGAAGCATTTGGGTAAAGAAGAATAAGCTCATCACTTACTGATTTTTCTGTCATTGATTTCTAAGTCATGTGTTTAACCTACAAAGGTAATGTGTTTAATCAATAATGGTTATATTTAGGGCTGTAACGATATATTTGAATATTCAATATAATCAAATATGGTTTTGTCCTATCATATTCGTTATTCTTCATGCTCGTATTCAAATATAAACGAATATTAACTTATAGTGTATAAAATGATACAACCTGAAGTTCACTTACACTTGCATTTTCATGAAGAGAACAAGTCTTTTGAATGAGCATCCATTTCATTATTCATTTCACATTAATGAAAAATATGTTAATCCCATCAAATTATCCCACCCACATTGTAAACACACACTTTACAACAGTGATATGAAATGACATAGTAGTTTAATTCTAAGATTTTTTAGCATTAATAAAACAATTTTATAACTTTCCAAGTTTAAAATGAAAATGAAATCATTTAAGAAAAAGTATATAGATATTCCAATATAAAAGATATTTTTGTGAGACCTAGTAACTCTGGTCATTGTGTTACATTATAATTTTCAAACATCTTGAAAATACCATTGGACACCCAGATTCTTTTTCTTCAAATTAGTACTACAGTTTTCAAATGTGACCTTATACTTGGTACTATTGTTTAATAACTCTATTGGCTTTTCAACTTTTCTAGTTATGTTTGCTTGAAAACATATATTAGCTAACATCTGTGTTAAAATGTTTCGAGTTTAATAGTACAAACTTAAATAATTGAATAGTGAATAATGAGTAATTATTTTTCAAGGTATACAAGCTTTTTTTAACAGAATTATTTAGTTAGTTTACAATATTTTGTTTTCTTTAAAATGCCTACATCTTCATTTATATTCATGAATAAATATTCATATTCACCACCCTTTATTCGCTATGCATATGGTATTCGCCCCTTGGTGTGTTCATTACAGCCCTAATTATGTGCTTACATCACAAATGTCATGTGTTTGATTAACCAAGAAGGTTATGTGTTTAATCCACAATGGTTGTGTATTAAATCCTCAATTGTTATGTGTTTATTCCTCAAAGGTCATGTGTTAAATCCACAAAGGTCACATGTTAAATCCACAAAGGTCATATGTGTTGATTTTCTCAAAGGTCATACATTTAATTTGCAAAGGTCATGTGTTGAACCCAGAAGGGTCATGTGTTTAATCCACAAAGTTTGTATGTTTCAATGGTGATATATATTGAAGCACAAAGGATGTTAAATGAAGATGATCATGCCTTGACATGCTCTGTGAAATATGGCCCTTTTCACTCCATTGTGAATTATTTTACATGAGTTCAAACACTTTTAAAATCTTGAAAAAGATCATTTTTCAACTATCAGCAAATCTCCAGTCAGAACTTGATTATTAATTGACTTTGGTGTTTTTCTTTTTCTTCATGAGGGAAATTATTATTAGAAACATTGTTAAGGCCGAGTCCCACTGGCATATAGGAAAGGTTGCATATAAATTACGGACAAAAAATGTTAAAATTCTTTAAACATACATTAACTAGACGTCCAAAGTATGCATATGTCCACATCTATCCGCAGAGGGCATTTTTCCGTCCCAGGAGTTTTGAACTGCACAAAACTTGCGGAAAAAAGACTGCCTTAAAAACTAATCCATACTTAATACACACAGATTTATTTGTTGGGTTTCCGCTGCCATCTGTTTTGGATTAACATTTGATGGGTATATGTGTTTTAGCTGTGAACTGGGACAGGATGTGATGAAAATGTATCTATCACCTCCGCATCACAAACTAAAATGATGTGTAGTGAATGAATTTACTATGTGTTCACGAATAAAGTGATTGTTTGACATTCCCATTGCATCTGATTTGCACATTACTGCAAATATATAACAAAGATGTTACATTAACTCAAAGAATTATATAAATGTGGCAGAAATTGACAATTGACAGTTGTTTCCAGTGTAGCTTTGGGAAGATCAGATCTAGCTATTGATCCTCAAAGATGTATTGTAATAATAGCTGCCACTCAACAACATCATAATTTTCTTATGCAAGTCCAGCAAGTGATCCAGAGGCAGAGATGATGCTGAAGAAGATTAAAAAGGGCTGTTTGGGTGAGGCCATGGATTGGAAGAAAACTGGTGCTTTGACAGTATGATAAGCTGATGGTTGAACCGTGTAATGAGGATCAGTGTGCTTTTCACAACTTTATTAGAATGCCTCAAGCCATGTATGATTAAATGGTGAACCGGAAAAAAACCCAAAATCTTCAGACCTAATCTGGAATCTGGTCTGAAGGTGGCAGTAATCCTCTGACACATTTTATCTAATACAAAGTACATAGACATGCATTATGCCTGGAGGGTACCGCACAACACTGTCAGCAGAATTGTCCGAGAAGTATGTGAGGCCATAGGGGAGGGGTACCTTGATGATCAGGTGTCTGGTACTACCGCTGAAAAAGAATTGTGTCAAATCTCTGACTGGCTACAGAGATGAAACTTTCCTCACACCATTGGTGCCATTGATGGTAAGCAGGTGACATGCAAAGCTCCTAAAAATACAGGGTCAGAGTATTATAATTACAAGGGTGTCTTCATCATTCCATTGTTCGTCATGATCAGGTACGATTATATGTTCTTATGGACCTATGTGCGAGAAAATGATGCAACATCAGATACCCTTATGTACAACCACAGTGAGCTAAGGAAGGACAATATCCATGTTAGTTACCCACATCTAGACCCCCTGCCTTATGAAACACCAGAATGATGTTCCCTATTTCATTGTCGTTGATGACGCTTATTCTTTAAAGGCACATGAAAGGAGATGAGTACAAATAAATTACTGAAAAAATATATTGAGTTCTTTTATAATGTTCATAAAAGTCATTTAAATTTATTTATGAATGCTGTAAGACCCTTTTAAATAAATTCTTTCAACCTAAGTCATTTTGTGCTTGAAATATAGTTGTCTCCAATTTATTCATGTTTATCAACAATCTATTTGTTAACATATTTGAAATAACGAATTCTGATTGGTCAGTTTAAATATTTGTGTATCACATGACCAGGTCAGAGCCGAAGAAACAGACAATCTGAATTATTAAAACGGCTTATCTGGGTTATTTCTTGTTGGCTTTCACATTTGAGTTGTGCTAATGTTTTTTTTTTTTTTTAACTATTTGAATCCCACCAAAAGTTCACCAAATAATACATTTTGATAGAGCATAGGTCTCCTTTCATGAGTCTTTAAGGACATACCTAATGAAGCCATACAGCTCGAGGAACCTGACCAGGGAAGAGTGCAACTATTATTACAGATTTTCAAGGGCACGAAGAGTGATGGAGAATGCCTTTAGTATTATGGTCAATAGATTCTAGGTTCTGCTCACCACCATGCTGCATGTTGAAATGGACAGACTAATTGTAAAAGCATGTATTCATCTTCATAACCTAATGCATACAAAGTCATGTACTTGGTACCAAGTCTTGCAAAATAATATTTTGGATTGATAGCAGAATGTTGGACAAATGCAGCCTGAGAATGGCAGTGAGGTGGAAACCTTGCCAACACCATTGAAGTCCAAGCCCCCAACAGAGCTTCAATAGAAGGCAAGATGCAGCGCAACCTTATCAAGCACTCATGCAATTCACCTGCCCGTTCAATAGCAGTAGCATTCTTTGTACTATGCCTCTTTGATTTATGTCCACATTTTGTCATGTTGATTGATTACTGTATGCTAAATGTACTAGATGCTGTGGTAAAAGTGACACTATAAATGACGCATCTGGTTATTTTATAACTGCAATGCAGATGATGATCGAGCTTGCACAATTGGTCCACCATTCACACAATACGTGCACAATGCCTTCTTGATAAGGCCATAATGCCCACGCAGGGCTCCAGATAGACTTGGAACGGGTCTTAAAACAGGCCTTAAGACAGGCACCAGGAGATGATATATGTCCAGTTGCAAATGTAAACATTTCTCATAAAGGTAAATGTGAGTCAAATTTTCAGTCTTAAAAAAATTGGAACCATAAGGTATGACTTACTCAGTAGCAACTTTGTGTCCTTCATACCACACATAAGTCTGTTAATTTCCGATACAGTAATCTGAAAGGGACCTAAAAAGATTGATTTGTCAAAGGCGAGTGAGAAGGGAAAGTAATATTTCCAATTTGATGAATTTTTACTGGACATAGTATAGAACAGGTAAAATTTTGATGCTGATGCATCAAGTCGCTTGCAGAACTTGATTTTACTTTCTTTATCATTAAGTTAAAGACAATAAAGAAAACAACTGGTGTATAGTTAGAAATGTTTATTTTATTATAAAAACTGCATGGCGCATAAGATTTATAAAAGAGGTTGCCATCTACGGAAAATTATACTACAAAGGATATTTCAAACGAGCACTGCAAATGTTAGTTTCATGACAATAGGCTGATCAGCAACAAATTGGGAAAGAAATTCATGTAAAAAGGATTATTACTCATTCCAAGCAGTATCTCCTTATTTTACAATAGTGTTTTTTTTTTAAAATCTACTGCAATGTCTCATTCTGACAGTAAAAAATATATGTTCTATGGCTGTATTTTGATCTTTTAAATTGTAACTATTGGTGTTTACAAAAAGTCCAAGACCTTCAAAGAATGCATATTTCAGTAACACCCAAGGTAATTCCCCAATTAGCAACTTGTGTAAACAGTAAAACAAAATGAAAATGTTTGAGAAAATGAGAAATTCTAGTCACAAACAAAATATTAGTAGCAAATTGGAAATGAAATCCATGCAACAAGAAATATTACTCATTTCGAGCTGTACTCATATCTCCTAGTCAAACTAATGTTACGCGATCAGGAAATATTGAGAAAAGTTTGCATCTTCACGTCGAAATATTTTGACTTGATCATGTCTCCATACTCTAACAATACTGTTTTTTGAAATTCTACTGCAAAGACACAATCTGACAGTATAAGGTATTGCAGATGTTTCAATCTCAATAGATCTAGAGCTAACGACTTTTGAACCAAAAGGATCAATTAGTAGCCAATGTGTTAGCAGTTTTGAGTGCTAGCTTTATTTGTTACATAACATCTCTATTTAAGGATTGGAGATTACCGCTAGACTTTTCGGGGATCAGTCTGTGTTCACTTATAACTCACTTCGTAGTTACATTTTCATGAAATGATTCAATATATTTTAAGATCAGAAAATACATTCAACTATAGTTATTGTTTTAAGATGTGTAAAGAACATGATCCAGCGTAAACGTATATCAACTTATATCAATCATATGTCAATGTGGCCTTTTAAAATGACTTCTCCTACCATAGACCAAAATCTAAAGCGTATCAAATATACTCTCCCGCTCCTGCGGGTGAGTAATTATGAGTATAGAAAGTGAGAATCAAACAGCAACTCTGTATAGAGTATTCAGATTTCACCCATCATTGATTACACTTGTGAAGAGAGGATAGACTTGCTTTTCAAGTTTTGTGATTGTCCAAGCTTGGCTCAAACTGGATGCAGGAATTAAGCCCCTCTGGAACGGAGCCCCTTTTTTGGCAGAATATGTAGTCCCTTCATCATTTTACAAGTGTGGAATAAAGCCCCTTCCTCGTTTTTCAGTTATTATTATACCCAAACCAATGAACAACAGTTGCATCAGCAATTATTTTCAATGCTTGTAAAATATGAAAGACAATTCCTTTTGCTGCAAATGGTGGATTTGTTCTTTGTAAGTAAATACCCATTTTGATCAATTAATGACAGTCAATTATACATGTACACATAATTATCACTATGTTTTTCAAGATTTGTTTGGCTCTATGATTGGGGGTTTGTTGCTCTATAACAGATGGATGCATTTTATTAGATTAATTGGCAACATATATACATACGATTATAATCATTATCAACTCTTTACCATTGTTTTCACATTTAATTCTGTTGCACTGTGAATGGGGAAATGCATATGCAAAACCACTGAGGGACTTAATTCCGCACTTGTAAAATTTGAAAGGGGTTCGATATCTTTGTTGGACACACATAAAAAAATGTGTATGATCATCTTACATTTAAACATTGATGCAAACTAACACTTCATAAGAAAGGCATTTACAGACAAGTTGATTATAGGCAGTTAGGCAAACAATGCATTAAGTATTCGTAGGTTAATTACAACTTAAAAAGCACACCAGTCATCCTGACACAACAAAAGCAGTGCAGCTCTTCAATAGCAGTTCAAAAGAACTGCAATAGCTAGTCCAATATGATCCAGACTTAGATATTTCGTCCTTACACAGTTACTGCTTTAATCATTCAGGCAGGGTGATCACGCAATCAATGATTACGATATAAAATAGATTGCGAATGGCAGCGGCCCATGATTGAGCAGGTATTAATGCATTTTTGAGGTAGATAACTATCGTTTACCCATTTATCCACATCATCATAATGCCCACTAAATGACCTTAGTTGTTGATGTGCCTTAAAACACCATTTATTTATGCATTCATTACTATTTATTTCCACTTTTTAATATATGCCATGTTCCAAAGATCAATTGTCCACAACTGCCAGTGAAGGTTGTGTCCATTTTGGCAGTGCCATTCGATCCAAAACCCTGCAGGGAATTTCGTGTCAATGGATGCGAATGACCTAAAACATCGCCAATCGACTGCCATTTCTCTACTGAGTGTTAGACGTAAGACGGTTATAAACCATGGGTTATCATATACCACCAGAACCAGAAAGTTGATGGTTGAAACATGGTGTATATAGAATATTGGAAAACAAAAGTAATCTGCTGAAAAAAGCAAATATACCTATGGCACAGCAATCTTGTATGGACATTTTTCTTAAAAATTGTTCACATGATCACCCTGCCTGATCATCCGAGTAAACGAAGTGTCCGTTTTCTTGGAGAGATCTGCAACCAGAAGTGCCATAGCACTGTTATTGAAGCCCCCATCTGAAAATGTATTCTAGCTATTGATTTTATTTGATTGATCTCTATTTTATTTCCAATTACCGGTCCATTTATATGTATGCCATTTTGAACATTTTTAGCTCACCTGAGCACAAAGTGGTCAAGGTGAGCTTTTGTGATCGCCCAATGTCTGTCGTTCATCGTGCGTTGTCCGTCATGCGCCTTCAACAATTTCTTTAAACATCTTCATTGGGTGATGCTCTTCAAAAGTTGTTCAAAGAAATTGATTCCATGCAGAACTTTGGTTGCCGTGGCATGAAAAAGGGGGAGTTTCTGCAATTTTTAAAAAATCTTTTTGTCTGAAATCACTTGTCAGAATTCAAAATAATTTCACATTAATGTTCTTTGGGGGCCTCTTTTTAAAAGCTGTTCAAAGAATACTTCATACATGTGTTCAGGGTAACAATCTAAGGCCCCAGGCCAAGTTTCAAATATTTTGTATAAAATTTAAGCAAATTATGCGGCCTTTTGTACTTAAAAAAATCTTGGTGAAGTTTTGTGTGCAATTTTGTATCTCATGAATCACTGTATGAAATTGATTGGTATTTCACACATGTGTTAAGGGTCAAAATCTTAGGTCCCTGACCAAGTTTCAAATCTCTTGTTTTGACTTTAAGCTAATTATGCGGTCCTTTGTACTTGGTTAAAATTTTGCATGCATGTTCATTTCTCAACAGCTATTGTAGGTTATCATTGTTTGCACCCTCATATTTTAGAAACAATAATATTTCACTGACCTATACCCGTCTATGACATTACCGAATAGTCGAGCATGCTGTCCTACGGATAGCTCTTGTTAGCTGGACTTTTCGAAGAATAAAGAGAGCTATACTACTCACCCGGGCATCAGTGTCTGTGTCGCTGTCGGCATTACACATTTGATAAGGTTTAATGTGCAAGTTTGTATCTCATTAACTACTTTATGGAATGGGTTGATACTTCATGCATGTGTTCATGGTCATACTTTAAGGTCCCTGACCAAGTTTCAAACCTCTATTTTAAGATTTATGCAAATGTTGTGGCTTTTTTTACTTAGAAACTCTTGGTTAAGTTATATGCAAGTTTGTATCTCATTAACTACTTTATGGAATGGGTTGATACTTCACACATGTGTTCAGGGTAATACTTTAAGGTCCCTGACCAAGTTTCAAATATCTTGTATTGAATTTAAGCAAATTGTATGGCCTTTTTTTACTTAGAAAAATCTTGGTTAAGTTTTTGTGTGCAAGTTTCCATCTCATGAACTACTATATGAAATGGGCTGATATTTCACACATGTATTTAGGGTTATAATCTAAGGTCCCTGACCAAGTTTCAAATCTCTTGTTTTAAATATAAGCAAATATTGCAGCTTTTTGTACTTAGAAAGATCTTGGTTGAGTTTTTGCGTGCAAGTTTGTATCTCACAAACTACTTTATGTAATTTGATGCTTCACGGTGTATTTAGGGTTATATTCTAAGGTCCCTGACCAAGTTTCAAATCTCTTGTTTTGGATTTCAGTAAGTTATGCGGCTTTTTGTACTTAGAAAATATTGGTTATGTTTTTGTGTGCAAGTTTGTATCTAGTGAACGACTGTATAGAATGTTTTGATACTTAACACATGCATTCAGGGTAATAATTCGAGGTCCCTGTCCAAGTTTCAGATCTTTTGTTTTGAATTCAAGCAAACCATGCGGTCTTTTGTGCTTAAAAAATCTTTGTTTAAGTTTTGCGTGCATTTTCGTTTTTCAACAACTATTGTAAGGAATCATTTTGTGCACCCTCATATTTTAAAACAAATAATATTTCACTGATCTATACCCCTCTCCGTTGTTAACGAATTGTAAAGCATACTGTCTTACGGACAGCTCTTGTTTTCTTAGTAATAATCTACCTTTGATAGATAAGCTATTTTGACATTCTATTAAAATTTTAGGTATTTTTGACTTGCACATGTTATGTAATTTCTAGTAATGAACGTATAGTACACATACCTGATGATCCATAAAAATGCCCCACAGCCTTTTTTCTGATCAGTTTTACCCTTTACCAAACACCAAATTTTCGACTGTCCCAAATTGAAAGAGTTTGCAGATGACATTTCAAAATGTGATAAAATTAGAAAGTAATCTTCTGATAGAGTAGAAAACATTGTGGGAAAAGGAGAAATTGCTCATGACAAACAATTACTCCTTTTCCCACAGTGTTTTCAAGAGTTGTCTGCAACAAAGTGGTTAAAGGTCGTTATTGTTTGGTAATGGGTTAAACAAACTCTCCAGCAGATAATATCTTGGACATAGTGTTTGTTGATGTATGAATTAAATGTTCAAAAAATAGTACAGCAAAATAATGTATAGTTCTGATAGCTCTGTGTGTTTTATCAAAATGAAGTACATTTTAATCATTGTGGACTGTAACAAATCAAAGTGCTGCAAAGAACAAATATGCATGCATGTAGAATATTGTGGGAAATGATAAAATGGCTTTAACCTTCATTTATATATGGGTTTGTATAAGGAATGCTCACTCATGAAGCATGACTTGTCCTTAAGTTACAATGATTTCTATTGCTATCAATCATTACTGGTATGTACTTTATCATGTTGGGTCTCCATGATGATTGGCCAACATGGTGTTTGCTGTAAACTTCTAAATATGTAAAAGAGTTCAGTACAGGTAAGTCTGTTTAAAAGGTGCTTGTTCACAGATGAGAAAATGGAAAAATGAAATAAAAAGTTCCTTAAAACATAATGATGAAGAGAGACATTATATCTTTGTCATTGTAGTTGAAATGAGGTCAATTTCAAAACTGGTGCATTGCCTTCGAATCCTGATTTAATATATATCCGTTTCATTTTTAGGATCTTTGCACATGTGCATGCCCAAAGAACCTTTAGACATTGCATTTCTACAGTATAAGCAGAAATGTACTAAGACTCAAAGCCAAATACACCATTAAGCACTATCCTTCATTTTCATATGACGTCACACCATTAACGGCTGCAATGGCAGCCATTTTAACCACCCGGGTACTAGAAGTCAAATAGATAGAGTCGTCGGGTATAGAAGCCTTAGAAATAAGAGACGCCCCCATGCCTATCCGACTTTTTTTGTTTCATTAAAACCAATTTGAATGATTTGGATTTTTTTTTAAAATGATCTTCCTTTTTCACAACTTTCTTTTAACTTTTGATTTATTTGGATGGTTAATTCAGTGATGAGGTTATTCAAATGTCTCTGGTTAACTTGTCTATTGTGAAATAAAAAGTAGTCATAGAGCTTTTCAATGGCTACCCCTACTTCCTTATCTCCAGGCCGGTCTAAAGATCAAACTTTAATCTCTGCTCAATCAAGTCCCAGTATCAAAAGATAACTCCATGTGTTGACAGGATTATCAAGCTGTGATATACCAACCATGTGCTATTGAATCAATTTTACTGATTGCACAGCATGTGACTTATTCCTTTGTGTACAAATTGCACCCAAGTATGTGATGTTGATCTCTTTATTAGCTGCCGAAGTTGTAATCTGGTCAGACACTTCCTGTTATTCCAGACATGATATGATGGCGGAAAATCTCACACTTTCAATGCACGGCAATTTAATCTGCTAAAATATCGATTGTTAAGATATAACCAATCAAGACCAAACTTTCACCGGATGTTTGGATTGATTGTTCTGAGTTGAGTTGCCTCAACTCCTTCAAGAATGAATGCTACACTTATTATTGCACAAAAATTTTATTAATCACTAACAGTCTTGAATCACTTTGCCTTTTTACTAATGTTCTTACTTGCTATAGATGTGACCAAGAATGTTAGGTCTCAAAAACATATATTTTTCTTTCACAGAGGGCCTCATGGGAGATTAGCAGCAGTATTTTTATGTACTGTAAATGTTAAATGAGTTTCACCCTCTATAAATAAAATATTATTATTATTATTATTATTGATAAGGTGTATGGACATATGTATCTATTAATGTGACTTATGTCTGATAATTTTGGGTTTAGAAACTACAAATAATGATATTCAGAGAAGTAAATATGTTCTCTTTTTTTATAGAAAAGTTTGACACTTAAATAAGTACATGATATTCAGTATTCACCAAAACGGTAATAACTCTTTGTTTTCGACAAACATGTTTGACCTCAGAGTCAGAATTTGTCAAAAAGACATTTCAATAGCAAAATCGCATGTTTAGATTCAAACATGTTTATAAAAGGTTGCTAGTAAAATAAACTAGGATGATTTTTTTTAAATTTTTTGTTTTTAATGATTAACCTTGTTTGGAAATTTGATGCTCAACATGTCAAAAACACTTACAACAGACAAGAACACGTACACAAATGTGAAATGAAATGAAGAACAACTTTTGATTCAAGACAGTAAATGTAGTAAGACGACATGGGAATTAATTTCAAAATTGTACCTTATTATGGGCGTGGAAGTGTTGGTCAATTTAAACAAAAACATTTCGAAGGTGCTTGTGTTAAGCTTTGATAATTCTCTAAGAGGAGTGCTACTTTTTAATTTGAATTTGTGATGAAAATGTGAGTTTAAGGATAACCTTCGTATCACAAGAAAGTTAGGTTTATTTACATTTTTTTGTGTGCAATTTATGATATTTTCCCATTTCATTTCATGCATTGATTAAACAATGAAGGGTGAATGTGACATTTAATAGTTATACGATGTATGGTTCAACACAAAGACAATTCGTTTATTCAGATCTATGTCTCTTGGTTTACTGTTCAATTCAAAGCCTTATGGTTATACACGATCATTGACGTATAAGTATACATGTTTTTTTTTAACAAATATTTATAAAAACAGCTGGTTTCACATATATCATCCCAATTTCAAGCCGATCCTTTCATATGAACACATTGACAAATCCTTGCAAATTCAAGCATTCAGTCACTAATTTATTTTTTCAAATAGATATTCTTATAATATGTAACATATTCAATAAAGAAAATGCACTGTCAAGCCAAACAATGACTTGAGAATCGTTAATTTCAAGAAAAATCATCACAATTTCAAGCCGATTTTATATGAACACATTGACAAAGCCATGCAAATTCATGCGTTAAGTCACTTATCTATTTTTTCAAATGGGTACTCTTATAAATGAAACAAATTCAAAAGAGAAAATCCACTGTCAATCAAAACAATGACTTAAGGACCGTTTATTTCAAGAAAAATCGTCACAATTTCAAGCTGGTTTCTAATGAACACATTGACAAATCCCTGCAAATTCATGCATTAAAACACTTTTTATTTTTTTCAAATGGATATTCTTATAACATTGAACATATTTTATTGAGAAAATGCACTGTCAATTCAAACAATGACTTAAGGATAGTTTATTTCAAGAAAAACACCCATTGTAACAAGCGATTGCTCTTTACTGTGGACCCTTTACATCTGTTGTCTTTAGGTGGTTAAAATGGCGGATAAGGGATTTCGCGTGGTGAAATGTGGGTCATTATGACGTAGGTGAAAACGAAGGATACATGTATTTAAATCATGTGATTAATGAAAACTGCATGATTTCAGGCAAATCCTTTTTATTTATACCACTTTATTTTCCAAACACTGAGATTGTCAGAAATGGATTACAAGCTAAATTGATTGTTCAGACACTGAATAAACTCAACAAATACTGTCTTCATGCATAGGCACCCTATATTAACGAGCACCGCAAATAGCTACCAAGCGAAGCGAAGAATACCCTCCAAACAAACGACACAGGTGTGGAATTCAGTAATTTTCTCTAAATTAATAGAAAGTTGACTGCTGTAGAAAGTTTTAAATGAACCGATGAATATTTACACACATTATTAAGTTCAAAATGTGGGCATGTGTTGCAAAATCATTGAATTTGACTGTAAAATAAGTGCCTGGTACCGATGGAAAGGCAAATTTCGTTGACATTTGATCCTATTTATTGACAAATGTACAAATACAAATACGACTGAGCTGCCAATTTAAGGCTTATGTTTGTCCCAATTCCTTGTACCAAAAATTTTCACTCTGTGTAGACTATGGAAGGATTTATTCCAATTTAAGCATTTGTGGTGGTGTACGGCGAATTGCTGTAGTGGTGTACGGCTAATAGTGTTTTTGGAGAAATAATCTGTAGGGCGAATAGCTCGAATGTATTTCTGAGAAAACAGGTTTTAAATGCACCTTCCAATTACTTTCATCGAATGTTAAAGAACAGGGACTAGCCTGTGTTACTAACTTAATCATATTTTACAAATTTAAGGCAATTGCTTTTTGATACAAATTAAACGGCACGGATCATGCAAGGTACTCCAATCTGACAGCATGTGTTTGGTGCACTGTTGTCTGAATTTCTTAAAACTTGCATCAAATATTTCTTGAATTATTTCTGGAAGACATGCTTTCCTATTTCCCTAGTTATGAGTGTATTGACCTGTTCTGTAAGACCATATCTCATTGTTGTATTTCAAGTACACATGTGCATCTTTTAAATGTATACATGTACCTACCTCTTCCAGGAATTGACAGGTACTATCGGTAAGAGAAATTTACTGCATTCATTATCATTTTGTAGGGGTTTATAGTGGGTTGCACCCATGTCTGGACATCTAAATGTTGCATAGCCGTTCATGAATGATAGAGCCGAAGGTCATTAGCTCTAACATGTCTGTCTTGAAATAAAGGGGTCATGACTTCAATACACGACTTGGGTACATTTCTGACAATTTATCAATTCAATGAGACATGACCTATCCATCTTTCACCACTTATCGTTCATGTTAATGTAAGGAAACAGCCAATTGCTCGGAAAGAATATTGATCAGCATTGGTAGGGAAACATCAAGTTGGTACACTGACGATCATAATATAACTGAAACACTTTTAAAAAAGGTCGTCTGTGCAAAACACAATTCAGTGAATGATAGAAACGGTTTGGAACTTAACTATATGTGAATACCATGGATATGATTATGTGGAAGCAAAACCCTAGTCGGGAAAACCTTCGTCTGCTTCGAAAAGCCAGAGCGGAATGTCAGGCAACGCCCAAGAGATGTGCAAACAACTATTGGCTAGACCTTTGCACAAACATTGAGCAGGCATCCGCGAATGGAAACACAGGCGCAATGTACGAAGGAATCAAAAGAGCAACAGGCCCGGCTACGAAGAAAACTGCACCCCTTAAATCCAAAGAAGGACACATCATATCTAACCGCAGAGAACAGATGGACAGATGGGTGGAGCATTACCTAGAACTATACTCCACAGAGAACACTGTATCTGAGGAAACTATAAACACCATCCCTGAACTCCCACCTATGTATGATCTTGACTTTGAGCCCACAATGGTTGAACTTGAAAAAGCGATCCGAGCCTTATCAAGTGGGAAAGCCCCCGGCAGCGATGAAATACCACCCGAGGTTATCAAAGAGGGAATAACTGGCCTGCTTCACCATCTGCATGAACTCCCCTGCATCTGTTGGAAGGAAGGTGAAGTGCCACAGGACAAGAGGGACTCAAAGATTGTAACCTTGTACAAGAACAAAGGCGACAGCTCGGACTGCAACAATTACCGCGGAATCTCCCTACTGAGCATCGTAGGAAAGGTTTTTGCTAGAGTTATGCTCACAAGACTTCAAGTGCTCGCTGAACGAGTGTACCCCGAAGCACAGTGTCGCTTTCGATCTGGATGCTCCACCATCGACATGATTTTCTCTGTGAGACAACTCCAGGAAAAGTGCAGAGAACAGCGGCAGCCTCTGTATATAGCTTTAGTGGACCTTACAAAGGCCTTCGACCTAGTTAGCCAAAGTGGACTGTTCTGCCTACTTGAACGCATAGGATGTCCTCAAAAGCTGCTCTCTTCTCCTGTACAATGCTAAATCGACTCCTCGACTGATGGTGTCTACATCCACACAAGGCACATTGGAAAGCTCTTCAATTTAGCGTGCCTACGTGCTAAATCTAAAGTCACACATATCCTACTTAGGGAGATGCTGTTCGCTAATGATGCTGCCGTCATATGCCACACCAACGGCAGTCTCCAGGGACTCATGGACAGATTCTCTAAAGCCTGTAAAGAATTTGAGAAGAAGACAAAGATCTAGGAGCAAGGCATCAACCGGCTCAACAGACAGCTCGATCTTTGTCTTTGACAGCTGCACCAGGGACTGCCACTCAAGAATTGGCCTCTACAGTCACAGCAGACGCTGCTCAAGCGTGAACTCACCTCAGCGCAACCCATTGTCTTTTTTGATGGACGGAGGCCGACAACTACGATATATATGTATATAGACAATCATATTGTTGGACAGTAATGCAGTTTTGATCCTTGATACAAGCATTAATATCCCCATGTCATACGGATTGGCAGATTTTCAGAAAACGGATGCCTATCAAAATAAAAGTACATGCATTCAGTTATTCGTGTTTCGAATGTACACCATAAACCCATTTCGACCAAGAGAACAGGATTTAGAGAATAACTAAAGTTAAAAAAATGGTTCAACTCCTCCTAGCTTTATTCGTGGAAAGATTTATATCATAATTGATATGGCACAACATAAACTCCGTGTTCACTCTTGTGTTTTAATGAAAATTACAAGTATCACACACAAATTAACAAAATATTTTTATTCGTTTGTCTCTTGTTTTAGATATCATTACTTCTTGAGCATTCGTATCAACAAAATTAGTAAAAAACAAAAATCAAAAAATAGAAATTAACTAAATAGCAATGTGTGTACAAAAGCATGGATCCTATATGTGCTCCAGTACCAAGGTTCTAGGGGCATACAACACTATAACTACTTTTGATACAATTAGTCGCAATTGTTCCAGGAACAACGTCTGATGACTCATATTCTGAGAATATATATCAAAGAACATATGCCGTTATTCTACAGTTAACACTACCTTCAACAATATGTTTCTTTTCAAACGTTTACCATGATGCATATCCTTTAAGATCACGTAAATATTACCAGGAATTAAACAAATATGCTTGACTATTCAAAGATGCACTCAAAATTTATAGGAAGTTTGTTGGCGTACGAAACGGATAAATTTTCTTTCAACAAAGCCGTACTTGACAGGCTTGGTCAGTGGCCTAGCATAATGACTCTACTCATATGTATGCTGTTTCCATCCATCCTCTTCGGTGGTAATACATGTGTGAGGGTACAATTATTTGTTATTGAGATGCCAACTTGCATGCAACTACTTAGCCAAAGACTGACCCATACGCCCTGGTGAGTAGTAACTCTCATGGTATCATACAAATTTATGTTTATATATATTACTGGTCATGACTGGCTTTAAAATGCAGCCAAAATCCCATAGCCTGCCCTATATTCCTTTTAACATTTGTCAAATACAAGTCCTATGATGGTGTACTTGTTGATTGGCTAGATAATTATTAATATTTTTACAGTGTTGTTGAAATTATTTTTGTTCTGGGTCAAATACCAACGCTCGCACCCATGTTGGCTGTGAATGTTAATCTCAATCTCCGAAAAATTGAGCGATTGGGAACAAGCACATTCAACAAACTCTCTTCTCTTAAATGGGGACTAATTACATGTACTCCAATTTTTCAGTTTTGATGTATGTAATGGAGATCATGATCAGAGTGGTTAGACGTGACAGATAATCACAACTTTCACTGGTCCCAAACTAACAAAGCTGTACCCTAAACATAGATTATGATATAGATAACCATCAATATCAATAACCTTGGTGAAGATTGTATATAACCTGTCAGGGAAAATTGATTATTTGCAACTGTAGATAAATATCACTGGTAAAGTGGCCATTACTTGTAACCAAATAATGGTGTGACATTAGATTCCGTCTCGTGACCTTAAAGAAAAGAAAGCTCATGCAGAACATGTTCAACAAAAGACATACATGTACTAAATATTTTCTGTGTTCTGATATGCTGATATTGGTCAAGGTTGAACTGAGACTGTTCTGTGTTTTCAAAACTATCTGTTGCAAGGGGTCAGGCGTTGGGTATTTATAAGGGTTAGAGTTACAAAATCAATAAACTCATCAATGTTTGATCTGACAGTTTTATGTTGGTGATTTAGCCTTGTGAGTGCAAGTTATTTTAGTGTGTTTGTGTGATTGTGTACACATCAGTGATAGAACTGGAGGGTTCAGTGCAACACTAGAGTATGTCTTTCATGTTTGTGAAGTACTTACTACAGTCTTGCAGAGAACCAGTGATACTCACTTCTTTAGCTGAATAAACTTGCCAAAACTTGATTCAAGGGAAAAGTTAAAAAAGTCACTGACATTTTATATGGCATTTTTTTGCTATTTCTTTGCTAAAGTCTATATCGGATTTAATTTAGATTTTTCCATGAGGTGGTTCGAATGTTCACCAAAACCACACTGTTTTCCTTTAAAATGAGCCATGTTCAAGACAACTGTCTCTGTAACACAATTAAAGTATAATCAAAATATTTTGATGTGAAGATTGCTTTTTATTTTCTGATGGGGTAATCTAACATCCAAATATCGAAGGATCAAAATAGTGTTGGACTTTTGAATTCTGATTTTTAGATTTAAAGCACAAAATGGCCATTCAAAGTCAATTGATAAGGCAAGATAAGTAAAATAAACTTATATACCACCAAATAATGGCATCAATTGCCGTGTAACACTAACAAAACCCCGCTTAATAGGTTTTTCACATTCCAGTGCACATGCATAGAGAAAATTTATCGGGAGCCAAAAAATTGTCACCTAGTGTTAAATAAAAGGTTCTTACAAAGTTAATATGCAAAATACAGACATCTAAAGTGCATAGGTTTATTAAAAAAGGATTAATTCACAACTGCGAGTGATATAATTTGTTCATTCACAATAACAATTGAGATATTGGTCTTCAAATGTTGTGACAAAGATTTCGTCGCACCATCCACCATTATATGAATCCTTCGAAAGTTTGACATGACAGGAGATATTGCCTGATGCAAAAAAAAACTCACATTTTTTTCCAATTGCATTAGATAAGGTTGACTTAATTAAAGTAGTAATTATCTCACATGTTGATGTAACCCATAAACCTAATTACTCCATGACTTTCATTATTCTTTTTGAAGAATATCTTATGAACTCTAGTGAAAAAAACCCCAAAAAACGAGAACAAACAGTGCAAAATTAATTGTTTTGAATGAGTTGTTGAAATGGCTTATTCTATGTAAGTATTATGTTATTTCAATTTTGAGACTCCCGAATTGCAAGTAATGGGTTTATGAAGATTCGTGTCTTAGTGTACCAGCAGGTAGAGGGAAGACTTGAGCTGACCTTGTTCTGGTGCTGTTTTATCCTACAGCTGTCAAATAGTGTAGACTGATGACCCAGATAACTTACTCTTGCTTGCTCAACCAGAACCCCATATACTATAGGGATATTTATAACTTCAACAGTTTAGAAAACAGTTTGAGGAAGGGGATAACTAACTTAATTTAGGGAGTGGATTGTGTAAGCTGTGATATGGTATGATGAGTGAATGTTTGTGATACTTGAAGTTAATTTTTGATAGTGTTGTTAATTTGGATAGCTGTTCAGTAAAGATAATTGTTTTCCCTTGTTGTATAGAGGTTGTATGTTGATATATTATACCTGGTTAAATATAGGTCAGTGTCAATGTGAGCTTTGTAGTCTTCTCACTGACGCCATTTCTACATTTTACTGTACATTATACAATGCCCATATAAATTTCCCCTTGCCTGTTCCCATTCGCTATTTGGCTGGAGAGTTCTATCAAGTTATGTCAAGGTAACAAATGATGTCTGACAGTAGAACTGCATAATGGGACACAATGGGAAATTCAGCTTTTGGGGAAAATTCCCCATTTGTCACAATGTTTCAAGATGGCAACTGCTTTAATTGTACTTCATTCCTATCAGTGGCAGTGTAATGCAAATAAAGAATACTACACAAACTTGTCTAAAGGAGAAATCAGTCTTAACAAATGAGCCTTGACTTGTGATGTTATACACTGTAATCAAAGTTGAAAGGAAAATATGATAATGTTAAAGCATTAAAAAAATTAGAAACTGGATAAAAATCATTGTAACAAAAATAACTTGTAGCGGTTTGCAATGACCTTAAAAACATTACTTAACAGGTATTTCAAATGCCCCCCTTTAATAAATAGACTATGAAATGTATTAATCCAGATATAGAAAGGGGAAGTGTTGTTTGATAAGAAAATTCTTCTTTTGCCATTTCTTTCCCCTGTAAATATCCTGTTTTCAGAAGGATTTACTGAGGAATTACTGGGTGATGGGTAAGCCAGTTTCCCATGACAGGTAAACCCATTGTTGTGTCAGTTTATAAGCCTAACCACCTGTAGGCCTGGATTCATGCTACCTGGCAACACTTTAACAACCATCAACATCCCATCAAATTATACTGTGCAGGTAACCCCAGGTGGGTTCAAGTTATTCAGGCTGCCTTGTCTTAAAGCTTATAGATATGGTAGTCAAAATAGTCACCAAGTGTTAATTAAACATTTTTTACAAAGTAAACATGCAAAATACAGACAATTTACATGTATGAATTGATTAAAAAAAGAATTGATTCACAGATTTGAGTTATGATCATTTGATATTTTACTGTAATAATGGAAAAATCAGAGTTCAAATGTGCCAAAAATCTCAACGCATCTGTCCACCATTAAATGAAAAGTTTGACATGACGGGATATATGGCCCAATGCAAATATTTCAGAATATTTCAAAAACACGTAAAATTAGTTTGACTTAGAGATATGGGCATCAGTTAGTCAGTCTATCTCACCTGTTGTCTATCTTATACATATGGACTCCAGCTAGTCAATCTATCTCACCTGTCATCTATCTTATACATATGGACTCCAGCTAGTCAGTCTGTCTCACCTGTCATCTATCTTATACATATAGACTCCAGCTAGTCAATCTCTCTCACCTGTCATCTATATTATACATGTGGACTCCAGCTAGTCAGTCTGTCTCACCTGTCATCCATCTTATACATATGGACTCCAGCTAGTCAATCTCTCTCACCTGTCGTCTATCTTTTACATATGGACTTCAGCTAGTCAATCTGTCTCACCTGTCATCCATCTTATACATATGGACTCCAGCTAGTCAGTCTGTCTCACCTGTCATCTATCTTATACATATGGACTCCAGCTAGTCAATCTATCTCACCTGTCATCCATCTTATACATATGGACTCCAGCTAGTCAGTCTGTCTCACCTGTCATCTATCTTATACGTATGGACTCCAGCTAGTCAATCTATCTCACCTGTAGTCTATCTTATACATATGGACTCCAGCTAGTCAATCTCTCTCACCTGTCGTCTATCTTATACAGATGTACTCCAGCTAGTCAGTCTGTCTCACCTGTCATCCATCTTATACATATGGACTCCAGCTAGTCAGTCTGTCTCACCTGTCATCCATCTTATACATATGGACTCCAGCTAGTCAATCTATCTCACCTGTCATCTATCTTATACATATGGACTCCAGCTAGTCAGTCTTTCTCACCTGTTTCCTATACATATTGGTACCAGCTATTAAGCCTGTCTCACCAGTCTTCTAATTTATACAGGTGGGCTCTTAGCTACTCAGCTTTGTCATGCTTATTTGCATGTTGAAGTAATAACCACATGTTTGTTAGACCACAAGCCTTTCCCACTTGAAATAATTAATTGCAAAGACTTTTAGCTAATTTATTACTCTCAAAGCTGGTTTTAACTACCATGCAAACACATAAATGTTCATCATTTTTTTGGCTTCAATAAATGGTTATGACATTTCAATTGGGCTCTTTCGTAAATGCATTAGGATTTGCTGCAAATGTGTAATCAAGTGTCGGTATGGAAGCATGCTTAACCCTTTACGGTATATAGCACTGTACGCCCCTTATCGGTTACCGAATAAAACCTTTATCTTCGTTATACCTATTACCTTATAGAACAACTTTTGACATCTGAAAAATTGATTCAACCGTAACCTTTAATTTCACACATTAACATTATTGTTGAAATATATTGAAGTCACCTGCATAATTTGCATTTTGTGAGAAATAGTTACATTTAATCATTCCTGTAAAGACCAACTAATCTTTGTTTTACATAAATTCACGAGAAACTTTATAGATTTGAACCATTATACTTCCCAAAGTGAATATTAGACACACATTGAATAAATATCTAATATTTTAAGTTTCTTTAATTTAGGTAATTAAGAATAATTAACCAATTAATACTGATTAGTGAACTATTTATTACCAGTTAAACCAAACATCAAAAACCAAACATCATCAAAGTATTTTTAATAAAAGACAATTTGTAACACATGTTATATAAGGTAATTATGCAATTATGCAGGTGACTTCAATATATTTCAACAATAATGCTTCGAAATGGAATTTGGCCAAAATGTCCTTCTTTGAACTTCCATTTTGCCAAAACGTCCCTGGCCAAAACGTCCTGGCCAAAACGTCTGTGGCCAAAACGTCCGTCCACCATGTCCATTTGATATTCTCTTTATCCGACCAAATGCGCACAAACCCTTTACTTTTTAATTCCATATGTTACTGAGTGACACTAGTCGCAGTGTTATGTACAAGGTTTATTCCCTTTTCGTATACAGTCTATTTTACCAATTTTCACACCATTTCAGACAGAAGTTCCATCTCACCCACAGGTGCAAATTGAGTTGTTTGTGACACTAATTGAGTAGAATAATCAATCCAACCTATAATCACTTTTACTATGGAAGGTTGGTGGAAAAAAATGTATGTATAAAGTGTAGATCCAGATAAGAATAAGACAATAAAATGCAACAAAATGCATAAAAACCGATGATGCCTCTTAAACTAAACTTAGAATTTTTTCATGTTGGTCTACACTATTTCTCGCCCTATGCTGCTTACAAATTATGCAGCCCCAGAATTAGCCTAATCTTTTTAAGATTTTTTTTTTAAAGAATCAAGATTCAAGAATCTCTATTGACTTAAACTATATACAGTTTATCATCAAGTCAGTACAAATTTAAACATTTTGAAATAAAATTAAGAAGAGTTTAGGATAACAGCATCCATTATCTTCATTTTCAAACTGCATTTTGGACTGATAAATCTACATGTCATAATTGTGTAATGTATACGATCACATTGGATTTTTACTTGTTCATAATGATATATTGTAATAGATCACATTGGATATCTATTTGTTCATGTAAATCTATTTGTTCATAAGGATGTAATGTATACGTTCACATTTGCTATCTATTTGTTCAAAATGTCTTAATGAATAAGATTACATTGGATATCTATTTGTTCATAAAGATGTAATGTATACGATCACTTTGAAGATCTATTTATTCATAATGATGTAATGCATACAATCACTTTGGATATCTATTTGTTCATAATGGTGTAGTTTATACAATTACATGGGTTATCTATTTGTTCAAAATGTCTTAATGTATAAGATTCCATTGGATATCTAATTGTTCATAATGGTGTAATGTATACGATCACTTTGTTTATCTATTTGTTCACAATGATGTAATGTATACAATTACATTGGATATCTATTTGTTCATAATGGTACAATGTATATGTTTGCATTGGTTATCTATTGGTTCATAATGGTATTATGTATACGATCACATTGGATATCTACTTTTTCTAATGATGTATTGTATACGATCACATTGGTTATCTATTTGTTCATAATGATTTAATGTATACGATCACATTGGATATCTATTTGCTTATAATGGTGTATTACATACGATCACATTGGATATCTATTCATTCATAATGATTAAATGTATACGATCACATTGGATATCTATTTGCTCATAATGATGTAGTTTATACAATCATATTTGATATCTATTAAGTCAATATGATGTAATGTATACAATCACATTGGATTTCTTTTTGGTCATAATGATATAATGTATACGATCACATTGGATATCTATTTGCTTATAATGGTGTTTTACATACGATCACATTGGATATCTATTTGCTCATAATGATGTAGTTTATACAATCATAATTGATATCTATTTAGTCAATATGATGTAATGTATACAATCACATTGGATTTCTTTTTGGTCATAATGATATAATGTATACGATCACATTGGATTTCTTTTTGGTCATAATGATATAATGTATACGATCACATTGGATTTCTTTTTGGTCATAATGTTGTAATTCATACGATCACATTGGATATCTATTTGCTCATAATGATGTAGTTTATACAATCATAATTGATATCTATTTAGTCAATATGATGTAATGTATACAATCACATTGGATTTCTTTTTGGTCATAATGTTGTAATTCATACGATCACATTGGATAATTATTAGTTCATAATGGTGTAATATTTACAATTACATTGGATACCTATTTGTTCAAAATGTAGTAATTTATACAATCACATTGGATATCAATTTGATGATAATGGTGTAATGTTTACAATTACATTGGATATCTATTTGTTCAAAATGGAGTATTTTATACAATCAACTTGGATATCTATTTGATCATAATGGTGTAATGTTTAAAATTACATTGGATATCTATTTGTTCAAAATGGAGTAATTTATACAATCACATTGGATATCTATTTGATCTTAATGGTGTAATATATACAATCACATTTGATATCTATTTGGTCATAATTTTTCTAATTTACACACAATATACCACAACATTTTAGTTTTAATAACCAGCAATAATAATCTACCTTCCATTTCAGTAAAATCTTTTTACAAATTCTTTTTTCATGGAAATGATTAAAACTATGAAAAAAGCTTTTACCCTTATAGTGCTGGAGCTGCTACTTCATGCTTATGCAAACAGGTTAGATCCAGGCCAGCAGTCAAGTAAATTGGTGGCTGGCCTTTAATCTAACCTGTTTGCTACTCTGAGTATCTTTCCTCAACAAAATTAAGCAGGTGTTTAAGATTTTGGATAGCAGATGACACAAAAATCTATTTTTTAGAAAATTACCCGGCATTCTATGGGTAATAAATCTTGATCCAAAGTAAAACTTGTATTTCTTTATAAAACATCCCAACAAAGATCAATAAAGGTTTCTTTTTTTTCCACAAACTTTTATTAATTATTAAAACTAAAAGGTAACACTATAAAGGCTACACCAAGATAATATTTTTGTTTATGCATATAGGGTTTATTGCTGTATCAGCAATTTTTCATTTATGTTACTGCTTTCTTGGATTCACTTGTACTAGGCTAAGACTGTAGTGTCTGCTCAAAGAACTCTCCCACAAAACCAGAGGTATCGATGGGGCTCGAACCCAGGACCCAAAGTCTTCGTCCTCAACCTAAACCACTGGATCTTGTAGAACCCTCAAACTATTCATATCAGGGAACTTGAAACCATGTTTATAAAAATAATAGATGTATACATGTAATAGAAAATGAAATCTTTGAAAATAAAAGAAACAAAAAAATAGACCTCCATATTGAGAATAACGCCATAGACCTTCTTGGGTCTTTTATCTAAAATATTTCTGTGTTTGGTCAAATACTGAGGAAACTTCAAGTATTTTAATGTCATAACTCACTCCAACCAGAATCAAAGGATATTTCAATATGTGTGGTACATTTTCATAAGAAAATCAAGATAATAGTCAACCAAAGTTTGGGAGAAAGTTATTGAATTATCTATCACCAGACAGCAGAATAAGTAAAATCTGCAAAGCCATGGAATAAAGAGTTCATGCACCCTCATTAATAAAACTGAAGCCTTAACTTGCAGAATGAAACTAAGAAAGACAAGCAAGTATTGAATATCATTTTGTATTTAAACAGAAATAAGATATTTTTTGTAGTCATGTCTCTTAATTGCACATTAACAGTAAACCAAAAATATAACAAAGGCATTTATTCTCTGCCTGAAGAATTTCAAACAATACAGACAGTAGAATTCAACAAAACAATAACTGTCACCAATATTTCAAAACCCTTCTTCATTTTCCCCTTATAACCTTTTCAATACAATTTCATTTCAAACTTGAAACCTATACAAAATAATGTGATAGAATCATGTAGGTAAAATTGCCATATACAATCTCACCCTCTTTGGTAATAAATAATCTCACACTGAGGAAACTGTTTTCACCACAATCCCTTTAACCCTTTATCAAACGGCAAACTTTCGACTGTCCCAAATGGAAAAGGTTTGCACATGACATTTCAAAATGTAATGTTATTGAACATTATCTTCTGAAAGGGCAGAAAACATTGTGGGAAAAAGAGAAATTAAGAGCAATTTTCCCTTTTCCACCTGTTTTTCAGAGTTTTTTGCCACAAACTGGTCAACTGTAGTTATTGTTGGGTAATGGGTTAATCACACTTTCAACAATGACCAATGTACATGCTCTTAAGAAAATGATAAAATTAAACTGTAGACCTTTTGGGAAATTTGTTCAGGAGACAAAATGGGAATTGATATCTTATAGGGTTGCAGACGATATGGGAAGTCCTTATGTACATAAAGCATTTCTCTACGTCCCACGTATAATATTTGTTGACTCACATGTCTTGTTCTGCCGGAATGTATGTTTATTTTGTTTTGTATCACCCCAAATAGAAATGACTTCATGGTTCATGCCGACGATGACTTTCTATAGCATTTTCATGCATCATGTTATCATGCAAAAACGTCATACAAAATTGCAGAATGTAAAATGAGGGTTCTTTTAAGAAACGAAAAAAAACCCCAAAAAACTTTGGACTACCCCTGGTCTTTGAAGTAAACTTTTGAACAGACTTTAGAGTCACATTCGTCAATAAGGGTCTATTTGGAACATTTCACTTACTTTCTTACGACTTTTCCCCTGTAATTATATTGATGAATGGTTCAAAGATTTGCTAGAAAATGTTTTTATTTCATTTTGATGTATAATTGATTGCGAAGTAATCTGTTGATTTAATGTCTCTTATAATTGTTGTTTTCAAGATCGATTGCGTTTTTGTTTTAATTTTTAACATACTCGTAGAAATTTTGCTCTTGATCAGGAATGAGACAGAAATGATGAAAAATAAAAAGTTCGACATTGCTCTATATGAAAGAAAGTCCCTATCGTTGCAATAAAAAGAAACACATTTCGTTTATTTGCCATTGCAAAAAAAATCGGAATATAATCACCTTATAACTGTTAGCCTCGCAACTTTATACTGCAACTTGATTATTTTACATGAATGGTTTCAATTGTGATTTTACCTTAAGCGTCTATATTCCGATTGTTTAAATAACAGACTTCATGTCCGGGTAAAATTGGTTTTAATGTGGTTGGTCACGAAGAAATGCTTTGATTAAATAATAATGATTTCAACACTGTTTTGAGGTTTTAGTAATTGTATCATTAAAATGATTATCTAAACATGTGTAACCTCTTTTCAATTCAATAGATTGTTGCTCATGCTTATTATAAACAAATATGAAAACTGTACATGATTTTATCGTAAATCTATCAATACATTTAGACAGAAAAGAAATTTGAATAGTCGAAATAATTTCTTGATATGATATTATTTCTTGAAATAAAACTTGATATTAGTGAGGTCTATGTGAATGGAAAAATAGAAGACTTGATCAGACTGAACTAGTTTTGTAAATGCGAAGTTTTCAATTTGACTGACCATGCCGCATTGAAGTCACATTATTTTATGGGTTTATCAAACTCATGGTTATCTTCGTAATATGATGTTTTACAAACTTTCAAATGCGAATAAGTGAAATTTTGCTAATAGATGTACCTGAAATAATAATTAAAAAATAACAAGAACTGATAACAGACTTTATTACACTTAACCCAAAAGTTACACCCTTCCTAAAATCGACCAAGTAAGGATTTTAGGGCGGAAAATTGAAATTGAAAAGTTGTAAACAGATTTTTTGCATGATATAATTTGTGAAAATCGCATGTGCCGCTCTAAAATACGCATTAAAAGAACTTAAAGAATTCTGACGGTCTTTTGTGTCAAAACTCCACAACCTTACCAAAAATCGTAACCAAAAATCGCACAAATGTTCCGGCAGCAACGCCGTAATTTGGCGGAAAACTATCTACCTGTTGTTTATGGACCACCTGATTGTTGAGCGGAACGTCAGAATTTTGCAAGGTAATGAGCGCTTTAAGGCGCAATTTTTACTGATTTGAAAATAAATGTGTTTACCCGCATCCCTTTAGACACTTTGAAAATACTAATTCAACACAAATTATATGCACTATTTTAATTGCTCTATCTAACTGTCAGTACAACACAATGTTTTGCAGGATGTTTGCGAGATAATAATTCATAATATTTATTGAACCTAGTCATATTAGACTCGAGCAGTTGAGACTGTATCACAATGTGTTTCAGCTAATTTCAAAATACAGAAAAACATTTTAATGTAATGACTTGATGCTCCTGACAATGTCTGTGGTAAATCATACTCAGGAGCAAGCACCATGACAATCAGGCAACTCTCTGGCCTCGGACTTCTGAACATTAACAGAGAAGAAAGATCAAAGAAGAAAGGTTCATCGACATCGTCATCACCAGACGACGAGAGCGACGATTAGCCCTTATTTTATGGGATTAATCAGTTTTGCGATGAAAATATTATTTATCTATTGCTTGTGCTTAAAGTGATTTTATGCCAATCATAAACTAATCTACGTGTGTACTGGTGAATATCATTGTTAGACTTATTGTTATTGTGGTCGGTTGCTGTGTTATACTTGTTGTAGATGCATTAGAAATAGCGAATTGAGAATAATAAAAAAGTAACCTAGTTTCTGTTTTAAGAAATACTGCTACGCTGTGTCGGGCACTAACAGAGACGCTTGTATGATCCTATGTGCATCAGTTTTGTTCAAGGAAAAATTGTGAACGTTGAAGAGATATTTTTCAAAATAACGCATTCATGATCAAAAGAAGAGGTAAGAAAAGCCGTTGGTATGACTCCAAGGCAATGCTAGTTACCGTCTTTTAGCGAAGGGGTGTATAAACGGAAAATCATGCAAAACAAGAAGAATCCATCGTAAGTATTTTTTCGTAGCTAAGCCATGTACTCAAACTGTCTTCCTTGTAAAGGTGTTGTATTTTATACTGTTTTGTTCAGGTGAATAATTTTGCAATTACAGATTTGGTAACTCTGTTTGATGAAATCTCTATGGTGAACACTATTGAAAATTTACCAGATGCATCAAAATGACATATAATTTTCAAAAATATCCCTGGGGGAGGCCCCCCAGACCCTCCCCATCTCGGCGCATAGCGCCTCGGGTCATGCCTTACGGGATGACTTGGCGTATAGTGCAGTTTGCTCTAGCTACGCGCCTGATGGACCAATCGTTTTTGGTGCCGATCGGACCCCATGTAGCTGGGTAAATCTCTCCTCTAATGCAAGAGACATATATAACAGAGCTGTTATCTATGTCTCTGCTAACTCTCACCATTTCACCATCTACTTTACAAGTTTTCACGCTATGTATGTAGCATTCAGCAACAAAGGCATGTGCTTTTTTTGTAAGAATGTCTACGATTTCAAATAAACTTATCTGAAATCATCGGCTATGTCAGACAAGGATCCTGGTTTGTGCATTGAAGCCATTTGACTCGTCATGTCAGAGATGATTAGAGTAATATCCCCTGTTTTTAGTGGGTGTGGTTAAATGGTCGATATCGTAAGGTCAATTGTTCCTCACTTTGCCACAATTGCTGCATGAATATTTTGAAGCCAATGTGCTGAAAGGATAAATACTGGTCATGAGACATTTATCTTTCTGTCGCAATGATTGTATTTAGAATATATCATAGAAAACATTATATTTCATATGCAACTGTTGTCATCTGCTGTTGCTTTGAATTTGAACCAGTCCCAAAACTATTAATGAATTATTGATTTTAGTGTTTATTTAAAATCACAACTTTCATGAAAGGTAGTCTCCTGGTTGACTAACAGAATACTTATGGGCCATGTCCCAAGACCACTTTTGCTCCCAGGGGAATTTTGAAGGTCATGTTTTTCTTGAACCTTGAGCTATAGGGCATAAGCAGACAAAAGATTGCCTAATTCCGTTGGGGCTTTGCGGAGTTATGGGACTTCGAAGATAGGCTTATCAGTAAATTATAGCCTATGTGAGAAAATCTTTAAAAATATTTTACTCTCGATCCATAAGTCCCAGAGCTTTGATATTTCATATGTAGCATCGAATACTGGTCCTCTACCAAGCTTGTTAAAATTATGACCGCTGGGCCAAAAATGGCCCCGCCCTCGGGGCTTATCAGTTTTACATTACTGTATTTACGTATAAAAAGGTTTAAACATCTTCGCTTTCTTAAGACCCATTTGACCTAGAGCTCTGATTTTTGGTATGTAGTATCATCTATTAGTCCTCTTCAAATTCAAAGATGATGACCTTTGGGCCTTAAATGGCTCCGCCCTGGGGGCTTATCAGTTTAACATAACCTAATATATCAAATGATTTAAAAAGCTTCTCCTCTGGATCCATAAGGCCTAGAGCTTTGATATTTGGTATGAAACATTATCTACTGGTCCTCCACTAATCAGGACCGCTGGGCCAAAAATGGCCCCGCCCTAGGGGCTTATCAGTTTTACATTGCCTTAATTATGAAGAAAAAGGTTTAAAAAATTTCGTTTTCTAAAGATCCATTTGACCTAGAGTTTTAATTTTTGGTATGTAGCATAAGCTATTGGTCCTCTACGAATTTTGATAAGATGATGACATTGGGGCCTTAAATGGCCCAGACCTAGGGGCTTATCAGTTTAACATAGCCTTGTATAGGAAAATATTTAAAAATATTTTTCTCACGAGCCATGAGGCCTAGAGCTTATATATTTGGTATGAATCTACTGGTCCTCTGCCAAATCTGTTCAAATCATGACCCTCGGATTTAAAATGGCGGCGCCCTAGGGGCTTATCAGTTTTGCATTGCCTAAATTATATAGAAAAAAGGTTTAAACATCTTCTTAAGGTTCAGTTGACCTAGAGTTTTGATTTTTGGTATGTAGCATCATCGATTGGTACTCTGCAAATTTTGATAAGATGATGACCTTTCGGCCTTAAATGGCCCTGCCCCTTGGGCTTATCAGTTTAACGAAGCCTTATAAAGGACAATATCTAAAAATCTTCCTTTCTGGAGCCATAAGGCCTTAAGCTTTGGTATTTGGTATGAAGCATCACTTTCTGATCCTCTGCCAAATTTGTTCATTATCATGACCACTTTAAAATGACCCTGCCCTATGTGTCTTATCAGTTTTACATAGACTTATATAATAAAATATTTAGAAATTTCTGGAGCCACATTGCCTAGGGCTTTGATATTTGGTATGAAGCATCATCTACTGGTCCTCTACCAAGTTGTTTAATTCATGACCTCTTGGCCAACAATGTTCACACCCTATGGGCTTATTAGTAATACATGGCAGTATGTAAGAAATCTTTAATAATCTTCTTCTCTGAAGCAATATTGCCCAGAGCTTTGATAATTTGTATGTAGCATCATCTACTGGTCCTCTACTAAGATTAATTAAATCATGATCGCCAAAGGGGTTTATTAGTTATAAATAGCAAATTACAAGAAAGTCTTTGATTATGTTCACATCGACACTATTTAGACTGCTTTTTGAGACTATCTGTATCATCATTTAATTGATTATTTCCTTTCTGTTAGAGATTAGAATTCACAATTAAAATCATGACCCCTGACCTAGCATGGCCCACCCAACATGGGGGGGCCAACTTCAGATGAGGACCGGTCTAAGAATAAATGTTCCTAAACTTTTTCATGACTATTCATGCATGTACAAATTCAATAACATTATAAGAATTAAAAGAAAGCGTATGAAAAACATGTATCTTTAATAAAAAAAAAAAAAAAAAAAAAAAAAAGGATATGCCAGGTCTCGATCTCGCGCGGAAATCAAATGTATTGATCTAAACAAAAAGTAGTAGCGACCAGGCTGCCACAGCCACGGATTCAACTGAGAGAATATTAAAATTATTGTTTAAGTTTTAGCTAATCCGATGTGTTCAGATTGCCATTTGTGATGATGACGTCAAAAAGATTTTGGTTATTGTTCGTAAGAAAAGGCGAATTGGTATTAGATAAGGCACAACAAAAAACATATTCATTTTTATTCTGCTGTTAAATTTCGTTTCTTTCATTTTTCTTTTCAAATATCTTCATTTGCCATTGTGAATATTGGGGGGCCAAAGCATACTCTGGCCCCCCCAGTCTGGATATTGGGGGGGGCCGGGCCCCCCTGGCCCCCCCTGCTCCTACGCCTATGCATAGCAGTATATAAGAAAAACTTTATAAATCTTCATCTCTCTTGTTGTCCTCTATCAATATTGTTCAAATCATGACACCTGGGGATTAAAAGCCATCCCTGAGGCATATCAGTTTTACATAAATGTAAGTAAGAAAATACTAAAAATCTTCTCCTCAGCAGTCAAACATTTAACTGAACAACTGGCATCATCGCCTGTTGTTCCATACTTTTCAACATTCAGGTTTTTGGGCAGGTAACATGTCAAATCGTCTACACTGTATTGAGTAAATGCAAATAATTATCTTTTTTTCTGGTTCTTTGCTTGAAATAATTTCGCATTTTTGGTGATATTGGCTTGGATAAAGGATAAAAATAACTTCATAATTATCCCACATTCGCAGATAATGATGGAGCATGCTTGCAAAATTTCAGGAAGGGGCTTTTCCTAGCCATATAATTGTTTTTTCAACCCTGGACCTATAGAATCATTTATTGCTGTATTTTAACTGAATGACTGTTTAAATGGCAAAACAAATCGTAATATATTCAAACAAAACATTTATCTGGGCACTTATATTAAACTAGTATTAATAGTTAATCATTATTAAAATAGAGAGGGACAATGGGTCATGAATGAATAACATATTGAAGATTTTCAAACATTTCCTTTTGGGCAGTTTTTAGCCTGGCTGTCTTTTGAACAAACTTAGTGGAAGACCACAAAAGCATGCTACACTATACTAATTATAAAATCAAGGCTAATTGGCTGCAGAGGAGAAGACTTTTTAAGATTTCCTTATATACATTTACGTTAAATTGATATGTCCCTGGGGTGGGGGGGGTGGAGCCATTTTATGCCCAGGTGTCATAATTTGATCAACGTTGATAGAGAACAACAAGAGAGGCGATGATTTTTGGATATTTTCTTATGTACTGATATGTTAAACTGATATGTGCAGCTAGGGCGGGGACATGTTAGGCCAGGGGGTCATGATTTGAATAAACTTTGTAGAGGACCAATAGATAATGCTACACACCAAACATCAAAGGTTTAGGCAATATGGCTCCAGAGAAGAAGATTATTAAATACTTCCTTACATACTAGTATGTATAACTGATAAACCCATAGGACATAAACATTATAGGCCAAGGGGGTCATGATTAAACGAACTTGGTGGAGGACCAGTAGATGATGCTACATACCTAATATCAAGGTTCTAGGCCTGGTGGCTCCGGAGAAGAATATTATTGAAGATTTCTTATATATACTTCTATGTATAACTGATAAGCCTGTAGGGCGTGACAACTGAAGGACCAGTGGTCATGATTTGAATAAAACACTTTGTAGAGGAACAGTAGATGATGCTACATACCAAATATCAAAGCTCTAAGCAATATGGCTCCAGAAAATTGTAAATACTTTTTTATATAAGGCTATGCAAAACTCATAAGCCCCTACGGCGGGCAATTTTATATCCAAGGGTCATGATTTGAACAGTTTGGCAGGAGACATTTATGTGATGTTGCATACCAAATATCAAAGCTTTCGGCCTTATGACTCCAGAAAAGAAGATCTTTAAATATGTTTGTATATAAGGCTATATTAAACTGATAAGCCCCAAAGGCAGGGCCATTAAAGGCCCAAAGGTCATCATCTTATCAAAATTTAAAGAGGACCAATAAATAATGCTACTTACCAAAAATCAAACCTTTGTCAAATGGATCTTAAGAAAACAAAGATGTTTAAAAAAAAGTCTACATATTTAAGGCAATGTAAAACTGATAAGCCCTTGGGGCAGGCCCATTTTTTGCCCAGCGGTCATGAATTTAACAAGCTTGGTGGAGGACCAGTAGATAATGTTTCATACCAAATATCAAAGCTCTAGGCCTCATGGCTCTAGAGAAAAAGAGTTTTAAATATTGTCCTATATAAGGCAATGTTAAACTGATAAGCCCATTTAAGGCTCAAAGGTCATCATCTTGAAAAAATTTGAAGAGGATCAATAGATAATGCTACATACCAAAAATTAAAACTCTAGATCAAATGGTTCCTTAGAAAACAATATTTTTAAACCTTTTTCTACATAATTACGGCAATGTAAGACTGATAAGCCCCTAGAGCGGGGCCAAAAATGGCCCTGCAGTCATGATATGAACAAAATTGGTAGAGGACCAGTAGATGATGTTACATACTAAATATCAAAGCCCTAGAACTTATGGATCAAAAGGAGAAGATTTTTAAAAAGATTTTCTCATATAGGCTATATATTGCTGATAAGCCCATTTTCAAAGTCCCATAACTCCGTAAAGCCCCAACGGAACTTTGCAATCTTTTGTCTGCTCATGCCCCATAGCTAGAGGGTCAAGAAAAATATAACCTTCAAAATTCCCCTGAAGCAGGACCTTTTCTGGCTCAAGGTCTATTATACTGCCTTTTGGGCTGTCAAGTTTGGACCATTCCTGCATCATTATGATCAAGCATGGAAACATAACTGAAATACTGTTGATGCGATGTTAAAACCCTCATAATTAGATACACTGAAAATCTCTCATAACAGTGAATCAGTAAACCCTTCACCAAATGCCAAATTTTCGTCTCCCAAATTGAAAGAGTTTGCAGACTACATTTTGAATTGTAATGAAATTGGAAAATAATCTTCTGATAGGGCAGGAAACATTGTGGGAAAAGGAAAAATTGCTCGTCTTGGGTAATTTCTCCTTTTCCCACAATGTTTTTTAGAGTCATCTGCAACAATGTAGTGCTTGGTAGTGGGTTAAGGAAATGAATGTCACAGTATGTTAGAAAAGGTACATTTTGCATGCACATTATACATGTATATAATTTGTGAATAATTTACCCCAAATAATATACAAGGCATTGGAGTTTCACATACAATAATATATTGGATAAACATAGGCTTGTATTCCTCTCATACCTCACCTTCTGACCTTTATTATTATGTATCACATTGTTGTATTAC
Organism: Cerastoderma edule; assembly: GCA_947846245.1. Taxonomy (NCBI): domain Eukaryota; kingdom Metazoa; phylum Mollusca; class Bivalvia; order Cardiida; family Cardiidae; genus Cerastoderma; species Cerastoderma edule. The sequence goes on from OX401406.1 coordinate 53,505,352, forward strand.
AAACATATCCTTTGTGAATATCCTTTGTGAGTTTATGAGTTTGATAAGATTAGCTGGATTCCGATTACAATACACTTTATCTTGCAACCCTTCCTGGGATTATCTCTTACACTAAAACGATATTCTATAGAAAATTGAATTTGCATTGGTGTAGTGTTAGGACCATGAGACAGGGCAACCTGGGTTTGATTCCCAATATTGGCCAATTATTACTTCATTTTTAAATGTTTCTGTGGTTGATGCTTGTTCCTTGATGTGAACTTGCATGGAGTTTATACAGGAAGCAAATACATCTTGTAAAAAGCTGTTGAAAACATAAGTAAATCTCTGTACCAAACTTGATAAATTTGAATGACAAAAGTTAAAGGTCATATGTACAGGTTGGGTTTATTTCATAAAATTAAAATATGAAGTAAAAGAATCACATTGAAATTATTTGCAACATTTTAGCATAACGCATTACGTCATAAATCACCGTCATAGCGCACCGATTAATAAAAGTTTGTATGACTAACTTCCCTTTGCTGTGACGTCACTCTTGATCCACTGAATGCGCCATGTAAAGGGCGTGAAGAGCGATCGCTGGTTAGAATTGGTGTTTTTCTTCATATAAACGATCCTAAAGTCATTGTTTGGATTGACAGTGCATTTTCTTTATTGAATATGATTCATATTATAAGAATATCAATTTGAAAAAATAAAAATTAGTAACTTAACCCGTGAATTTGCATGGATTTGTCATTGCGTAAACCTGTCCATATGAAAGGAACGGCTTGAAATTTGGATGATTTTCCTTGAAATAAATGATTCTTAAGTCATTGTTTGGATTGACAGTGAATTTTCTATATTGGATATTTATCATATTATAAGAATATCCAATTGAAAAAAATAAATAAGTGACTTAACGCGTGAATTTTCAAGGATATGTCAATGCGTTCATATGAAAGGAACGGCTTGAAATTGGGACGATTTTCCTCGAAATAGCAATCCTTTAGTCACAGTTTGGATTGACAGTGCATTTTCTTTATTGAATATGTTTCATATTATAAGAATATTCTTCTGAAAAAAGTAAGTGACGTAACGCGTAAATTTGCAAGGATTTGTAAATGTTTTCATATGTAAGAATCGGCTTGAAATTTTGACGAAAACAAGAGTACTTTTTCGTCAATGATCGTGTATTAGCATTATGGTTTTAATTGAGCAGTAAACAAAGATATAGATCTGAATAAACGAATTGTCTTAAAACCGTACATCGTATAACTATTAACTGTCAAATTCACCCTGCATTGTCTTATCAATACATGAAATGAAACGGGAGAAGATCATAAATTGCGAACAAACAAACCGTATTATAACCCAACTTGCTTGTGATACGAAGGTTGTCCTTTAACTCACATTTTCACCACACATCAACTTACTTGTGATACGAAGGTTATCCTTTAACTCACATTTTCACCACACATCCAAATTTCAAAACGTCTTGAAACCAATACATCAAGGTAAAGTGAATGTTGTCGGTGTGTTTCAAATAAGGGAAATATAACAGTTACTCAATAAGTAGAGTGAATTTGAAGCGTCTTCACCTGTATAAATTACTTGGAATTGAGGCCGATCATTTAAAGATCAATAAAATCAATTCTCTGGAAACGCCTAACAATGCGTAAACTTGCCGTCTTCGAAGTGAAAGTAACACAGCCTACTGTTCTTGTTTGGGGAATATATCTTTTGCTTATTTGTAAAGTAAACACGGTCCAGTTTACTTATCGAAACTTTTTGCAGCTTTTATGTTCGTTGGAAAACGGGAGAAACTCGCATCCCTGCGACCAAAAGCAGAATAACCCCATAAAGACCTGTCAAAATACCATATTCATTATCCAATTTACGTTTCCCAAAACACAATTCAACACTTAAAATGTCCGAAATTTGTGGATAAACACCGTCGTTACTGAGAACTAGATTATTCTTACTGATAGTTCATATGACTTTGAAGCACAAATGACGTCACAACAAGGTCATTCACAAAAATTAATAAAGGGGAATAAAAGTAGTCAAAAACAACCTTTTTCGCTTCTGTATGATAAAAAAATCATTACCTCCGCAGGGTCTTCCCCAGGATTTTGTTCAGGCGCTGGGGAGGATGGGGGAGGGTGAAGGGAGGGGGTCATCCCCCTCCCTTTTCGATTTTTTTTATATATGTGTACCAAAATGGTGAGTTTTAAGGTATGTTGTGAAAATAAAAGACAAAAGAAAGTGTCCCATAATATATTTAAATCAACACATTTGCTAGACAAAAAAAATGAGTGATAGTCTACAAAATTAAATTTTCAAAACTCCATATACAGAACTTCAATGTGCATTTCTATTTTGAATACTCTACTTCTCATTGGTTTTGCTTTGAACCATTCATCCCGAGCTTTTTTAAATTGGAAATTCTGTAAGTCTAGAGGACATGCATACTGAATCCCTTTAACAGTCTGAAATGAAAATGTGAACCTCTATTATTATCTTTCAGACACATCTTGAATCAGAAGTATATAGAAGTGTTGAGCAACATCCCATTTAAACGAAATATGTCCAATTGGTGTCACAGCCTCCCCCTCACATTTAATAGATTTATTCAAGGACATGTATCCATCTGGTCAATATGGAGTACCAATGTGATTCTCATAGCAAAGAGCGTATGGGCTCTCGAGAACCATTGTCCCCATTCAGCATAGATCTTTGTTGACATATAAATTAAATCACAAACATGATTTATTATTTATCGTATTCTTTATGTCAGAGTACTGTGAAGGTTGCAAGAAGACTACATCAAAATGAAAAGTGTTTTCATAGGTGCAAAGCAAAACAAAATTATGAAAAACTAGATCAATCAAAGAAGCATCCAACTATTTTACAAAATTAAGAATGTTTCCATGAAAAGCTAGATGTTTTCCTTCGTTAAAGTTTATAACAAACTTTTTTTCTGACATCCTGTGTTACTTCATGTCAGTTGTTAATTCTAAAGAACCATAACACCATACTACATGTATATTATTTAAGTATTGAGTATTGCAGCCAGTTTTTATCCTTTATCGAATATCATCTGATGGCTTGCAAGTGAAAATTCTCCATCAGTACTATTATTACAGCCTTACTTAAACAGAAATGTTCTTTTTAAACAACTCACACAAATCCATAAGTGGCATGCAACTAATGGTTTGAGTGAGTTTTCTTCATCAACCAGTGAAGATTCCTGAAGGCAGCCATACGGCTTGGAGGATCAAGCTTATTTGAACTTTGATACAGGATTCCTATGTCTGGAAGCTGGTCAAAGTCTTTTTGCTTCTTTGTGCTTGCGTCTTTTCATGTCAGGTAACATAGTCATGACTAGCCAAATACATAGCAATCTGCATGTCTACCCGAAATGCCTTTTACAATGGGGCATCACTAGGAATTTGTTAAATGATTTCTCACTAGTCTATTCATTAAAAAAAGACAAGTTCATAGATAATCATGGTGTCACAAATTATTATTTTGTATGCAACATTTGACTCTCTGTCAACAGTATTTTATGTATTGTATACGGGTTTCCTGGGATTCACAGTACGAGACTAGGGCTCTGTCATGTCTTGCCTGAAGGATCAAACCAAAAATCCAAGTTACCGGTACAATTCCTTCACCTTAATAACCACTTGGAGGTTTGTTCATTGTTTAACAAAGTGAACATGACTATAGCTGCAGTGTCAATACCTGTAGACATTTTTGCATACAAGAGGCACTAACACATAGTCCTCATATTATAAAATTGTTCGTAGGAAATTCCAGAAATGAGGAGCTTGCTCAGGTTCACTTGGTGTATTTGTCACATTGAGCTCAACAAGTATTTTGACGTTTGAAAAATTAAGTTATGCCTGAGCCCACCAGATGATCATTTCATCTCAGCAGTTTATGTATACAGATACTACAAAACCGGTTTTGGGCATATTTATAGTGAAACTAAGATGCCGAGGAACTGAATTTTATAACTTACCCGGTCAAAATAATTTGATGTGAAGAAAGATAGTGCCGGATGCAAAACTTTCTCAATATTTCCCGATCACATCATATTAGTTTGTCTAATAACTTACCATGACAAACCAAGGAAATCGGCGATGTGGAGATGGATGTCTGAATCAGGTGTTTTTACATAAAACTCCCGTCTATAGTATCTTAGTGTTTAACCTACATTTTCATCCAATGAGAATGCGTCAATTTGAATTTTTTTGTTGGTTTATTTTCCATAAACTACTATTCGAGTGTTCTATCTGGGCTCTATGAGACTATTACTCTGGTATCACGCATGCGCATAAATGTGTAGTTTTAGGCTCCACCTCCAAATCAATGACACGTGTAAGCCTAGCCTACGGTAGCGATTGAAAGATCGCTGTGACGTCGCGGGGGAGAAATAAACACAGAAATAAATAAAAAGGAATTACAATTAACTGGGTATCCTAACATCGTTGAGAAAAAAAGAAACTGAACTTTATTAAACTTTTACCCCATTAGGAATAATGTGACGGGTACAAATTGAAAGCATCAACAGACAAAAGAAGACAATTTCTTCTTTTGTCACAAGGGCTTCTCAAGTTTTCTGCTGTAGGTGAGGAATAAATTATGGAGTAACGGGTTAAACTCAAAACTACATTGCAATCTACATCACTGGGTAGTGCAGTTTTCTTCTTCCAAATATGGTATGGCAGATTCTTGGCATGCAATTGACAGCCGCGGAAGGCGTGGTTTATGTCGAATTTCAAAATACTGAGCAGCAGTTTTGTGCCATTCGCAGATCATACCCGTAGAGGCGTGGTTTGCCAGCGTCAAATAGAGCGCTCTATGGAAATGTAGGTTAAACACTTAATTATTTAGAGGCTAGATAGTGAAATTTAAACGACATAGAAACCCCGCCAGTCGCTATCGCTCCTTCCTTGGGGTTTCTATATCGTTTAAATTTCACTATCTAGCCTCTAACCTATATTTAGTGTTTAACCTACATTTTCATCCAATGAGAATGCGTCAATTTGAATTTTTTGTTGGTTTATTTTCCATAAACTACTATTCGAGTGTTCTATCTGGGCTCTATGAGACTATTACTCTGGTATCACGCATGCGCATAAATGTGTAGTTTTAGGCTCCACCTCCAAATCAATGACACGTGTAAGCCTAGCCTACGGTAGCGATTGAAAGATCGCTGTGACGTCGCGGGGGAGAAATAAACACAGAAATAAATAAAAAGGAATTACAATTAACTGGGTATCCTAACATCGTTGAGAAAAAAAGAAACTGAACTATATTAACCTTTTACCCCATTAGGAATAATGTGACGGGTACAAATTGAAAGCATCAACAGACAACACATATATACATTATGAAAAAACACAGTTTCTTTTTGAAATTGAAAAGAAAATATTGTGACAAAAGGAAAAATTGCTCGTTACAAGCAATTTCTTCCTTTGTCACAAGGGCTTCTCAAGTTTTCTGCTGTAGGTGAGGAATAAATCATGGAGTAACGGGTTAAACTCAAAACTACATTGCAATCTACATCACTGGGTAGTGCAGTTTTCTTCTTCCAAATATGGTATGGCAGATTCTTGGCATGCAATTGACAGCCGCGGAAGGCGTGGTTTATGTCGAATTTCAAAATACTGAGCAGCAGTTTTATGCCATTCGCAGATCATACCCGTAGAGGCGTGGTTTGCCAGCGTCAAATAGAGCGCTCTATGGAAATGTAGGTTAAACACTAAATTGTTTAGAGGCTATATAGTGAAATTTAAACGACATAGAAACCCCGTCAGTCGCTATCGCTCCTTCCTTGGGGTTTCTATATCGTTTAAATTTCACTATCTAGCCTCTAACCTATATATAGAAAGTGACAGAAGCCATGTCAATTAAGTAAAGTCTATTTCTCACTCCAAGTGCGATCTTTTAACACGCATCATAGATCTTTCCTTTTAGGACAAAGCACGTGCCATAACGCCAATACACACGCTCATGTCTGTACCTATGACGACGTCGCATAAACCGAGTGTGTAAACGCCTATCGACTTTTTTATCAGCTGTTAGTTACTACTTTATAGACTGGCGGTTTATCTAGAATATACTGCCATTGACGTTGACTCCATTTGGGGTCAATTTAAAGCGCTGCGGACACATTTAGAGCGCCGCGGGAGTCAGCTAAGGCGCCGCGGGAGTGCTTATTTTGAAAGTCAAGCGCAGCGGAGCCGCGGCGCTTTACGGGGCTGGGGAAGACCCTGCTCCGTCATAACGAAACCATAACCTAATTCAAAAACCATAATTAAAGAAAATTTTGTTTATCGGGAAATATGACCTCTAAAGTTTATTTATTTATTGTTATCAATAAAGGACCAGGTCTGGGAATTTTCCTTTTGACAATCATTTATCAATGGGTTTTTTTTTTGTTTTCAGAGAGACTTTCCCTACCGCCTGATAACACCGAGGATGTGCTGTCCACATCGTCAGATACAGGTTAGTTAGCAGTATACTCTAATTAGTCTTTCACCAAGTACTTTGATCATAGGATTCGAAGGTAATCAACATTGGTGTTGGTCAAAAATAAAATTTCAAATAAGCAGCCATTTCAAAAATTGTTCAGATTGTTGTATTTTAATATAGCATTGAATTATAAAGTAGTGAAAGTATGAATTCATGTTTGTTGTATTTATAAACCATCGAAGAAGTATTTTATTATCTTTAAAGATAATATGGTTATTTTGACAGTTTTACCCAAAATGGTTACCATGAAAACTTTTATTTTACAAAAACTCTAACAATATAATTTTAAATAACACCTCAAAAATGAAGAAAAACTTTGAAAGGATTATTTTCATTTGAAACTGTACAAAAAGTCTGAAACCCCTTACAAAACGCCAAATTGTTTGCCTGACCCTAATTGAAAGAGTTTGGAAAAGATATTTCAAAATGTGATGAAATTGGAAAATAATCTACTGATAGGGCAGAAAACGTTGAGGAAAAAGGAAAAATTGCTCGTTACAAGCAATTTCTCCTTTCCCACAATGTTTTCCAGAGTTGTCTCAAACAAAGTGGTTGAATGTCGTTATTGTTAAATTTGGCAATGGGTTAAGCAAGATTTATGACTGCTTTGAAACTTGAAAGTTTTTTATGCTAGTAGGGTATACTTGTAGGCCCACTTATCTAAACTATCAAAACTATTGATTTCAATTTTGTACACTTGTTTACATTCACAGAACAAGTAACACTGTAGCCTCTTTATAATGCGCTCTGTTAAAGCACAAAGTGCTCAAGGTGAGCTTTTATGATCGCACAATGTCCGTCGTCCATCGTCAACAATTTCTTTAAACATCTTCTCCTCCTAAACCATTGTGCCAATCTTAACCAAACTTCACAGGAATGTCCGTTTGGTGATGCTCTTCAAATGTTGTTCAAAGAAATTGATTCCATGCAGAACTTTGGTTGCCGTAGCATTAAAAAGGGAGTATTTCTGCAATTTTTAAAAAATCTTCTCCCACACAAAAAATACAGTGTCAAACTTGTAGAATGGGAATAAAAAAAAGTTCAATGCATAGAAGCACAAGAAACTCTGTGTAAAAGTTAAAAGCAATGTTTCTAACTATTCTTCAAATAGGTGGTAATCTCAGGTGAGCGGTTCTAGAGCCATTATGGCCCTCTTGTTAAAAATCTTCTTGTCTGAAACCACTTGTCAGAATTCATAATAATTTCACAGGAATGTTCTTTGGGGGCCTCTTTTTTTTTAAAGTTGTTTAAAGAATTTTGATATCTAAAAAAACATGGCCACTAGGCTACGTTGAACTTTGAACACGTTTTTGATTTTACTATATACATGAATGCTAAAATTTATAACTTTACAAACATCTTTCATTTCTGAACCTCTGGGCCTATTTCAATGAGATATCATGTGAAGCATTCCTAGTTGGAGGGGAGAAAGATTTGTCAAAAAAAATAGTCATGTGACCAAAATGGCTGCCATGCCCATATTTGGTAAAAACCTAAAAAAAATCCTCTTGTCACAAACCACTTGTCAGATTTCAAAATAATTTCGCAGGAATGTTCTTTTGGGGCCCTTCTATGAAGATTGTTAAATTTTTTTAGATATCTCGAAAAACATGGCCGCCAGGGTGTTTTGAACTTTGAGTGTGTTTTTGTTTTCACTATATACATGTATGGTAAAATTTAATAAAACTTAATAAAAAATATTTTCTTCCCAAACCTCTTGGAAAATCAATGTCATGTTGAGCATCCCTAGTTGGAAGGGAGAAAGATTTGTCAAAGCAAAATTCGTCATGTTACCAAGATTGCTGCCATGTCCATATTGGGTAAAAACTTAAAAAAAAATGTTCTTGTCAGAAACCACTGATCGGATTTCAAAATTAATTTTAACCTTGACCACCAGGGTGCGTTGAAATATGAACCTGTTTGCATTTCCACTATATACATGTATGATAGAATAGATAGCGGTGACAGACCATAAAGATGCGGGTGCCAAGCTTTGTCCAATTTTCCGACACTTGAGTCAAGTTTTGCTGAGCGTTATTATGCTATATTAAGCTTTGATACGCTCTTGGTGCTTTAATCAAATCGTGACAGATTGCCCAAAATTTTAAACAGATTAAAAATTTGGACGCTCTTGCCGAATGTCCCAATTTAACTTCAAGCTTTCACATGATCTATTACGACACTGAAGCTTTAATAAATCTTTGTTATGCTTTGGTGGCGCTTTCCACGTCGCTTTAAAGCGCCATCAAAGTGGCGTTTGTGTAATCCATGTATCATTAAGTAGAGCAACTGAATTAATTTCTTAAGTAAATTGGAAGGTTCATTACGTGTTTGACAAAATGATGCATATTTTCCTTTTTCTCCCATTCTTTGCTATCGTGTCGACCACAAAACGCAAAATTCTTGAATTGGAAAGTTGTCAAATGAGCTTCATCTTAAATCGTCATGAAACAAATAAAAAGGAATAAATGATTATACATGTTAGTGTTTGATACTTTACTCTGGTTCTTTTATCTTATATTCCCAATAAATACAATTATTAGTTTGTTAATCAATGCAATCGGTATGAATAGACTAGTGCTGGAATTGGATTGATTCTTAAATGGTTATGGTCTGGCACTATTTACGCGGGTCGATCATCATGGCTTCCAACAACCGCGGTATAATGAGACTGCAGTGCATAGATCTGGCATGCCTTTTTCAGCTCTAATTATGCTCCTTTTTTGACATTGAGTACAGAAGAAAAACAATATGAGTGGATGGCACCCCCAAGAGAGTGCTCTTGTGTATTACTCAATATTGCACTGTTTCAAGGATATAGTTTGTCATTATGCTTAATGATTGTTATGTAGTCTGCTGTATGTTACATGTACTGAGATCATTTGGAGAGTTAACAGTTGTTCCCATAATTAGGTCTGTGTTAATTGCATGTGATTATCTTCCTCATTTTAATTGTCATAGATCACAGCCAGGGTTGTTCATGTAATAGCATAATTATGATTTGTGGTCTAAGCCTGTGAGTTTTTTGTTGTTGACCCAATGATGTTGTTTGCAGACAATAGTTGATCTTTGACTAGCTTTGGAAGATATTTTCTGATTTAATCCCTTAGAGAAAAAATGCCCAAATGAGCAAATTTGGCTTGCCTACAATTTTCTCGAAATTGGTGTCCGACAGATGTATATAAACTTTCATGATTGTTTGTAAAGGGTTATTGGTAAAGGGTTGTTGGTACATGGTTTTTGACATTTTCACTGCTGCCATAAATGGCTGCTGAATAGGTCACATGTGAATTGTCTCACATTCCTGTTTAAATTGTAAATATTTCTGTGGTTTTACTCATTATTCCATACAGACTTGTCTAACTGAGTCTGCAAACAGTCTCCGTTAGAACTTTTACATCAGATTAATAACAAATCATTGTGGTTAATGGAAAAATTGGACATCTTTAGGAATTTATATATTTTTTTTAGATGGTTTCTAAAGCTGCATTGAAATGATGGATTATAGAGAACTTTATGGATTTCTGTGTCAGTTTAAAAGTCAAAGAATAATCAAATCATTAGTATCTTTTGTAGTAATTAAATGATGAGTGAAACTTAACCTGGGGCCATATTTTTATCAAAAAAAGGAGGGAGTAAGTCCTCTTTCTTCACAGTGATTTTTAAGCGCAATTTTGCAGATGACTTATAATTGGGTTATAAGAAGTGATGAGTTATGAAGAAATGTTGGAAAATGTGGTATCTAAAAGCATTCTTTGTTCAGCAGAAAGCTGGTGAGCCACTTACAATGAACACATTTGAGACACAGGTACCTGGAACAATTTAAAAAAAAAAAAAATATGGTGTAAAGGGGTCACTTGTTTTACCGGAATAGAGGTAAATTAGCGGAATCGTCCGGAATGGACATCATATTTCCGGAATCGACATGGATTACTTTATAATAATAGAAAAATGATAATTTGGAAGGTTATTATTTGGACCTCATGGCAGGTAGAACTGGCATTACTAGCTTGTTCGACATTATTTGCCAACATTTGGACCTTTATATTTTTCCTGCGTTGATTTTACATTGAAAAAATGAACATAATACCATTTGAAGCTATTTTTGGAAAAAAGGAAAAAAAATCACTTCTAGATGATATAATGATATATCCTCATTCTTTTTATCTTTTGTATGCCATTTGCATTTTTTCTCCATTTTCAACTATCAAAACTTGGCATTTGGTAATTGGTTAAATGTCATCAACTGCGGAGATGCCCACTGATGGAGGGCAAATGGGTCATTATCTGATAATGTCATTACTGGTAGTTCTCTGCTGTTTCATTGTAGACATAATTACTCCAAAAAACCCCGCTTTTTTCCTCCATGGAAATAATGGTGAGTTTTGGCAGGGCAAGTTTTTCAAGTATTATTATTGTGCATTGATTTGTCAAATGATTTTACCCTTGTTTAGAAGTTATGAAGTTATTCATGAAGTGAGTTTTCAATTGTATTGCAGACAATTTAAGTTGTTACAGTTTCCTTTTTTAATGAAATGAATTTTAACCGAACACATTAGTTCTCTTTCAATCGAAGTATATGATCGTTGAAAATGGAGTTTTTTTTTAAAGATTTGTTATCCAGTAAGTTAATTCGAGGTCTCTATTGTGTAATGTCAAAACCAAGTTGTTTGGTCTGGAATGAAGCATGGCATATATAACTGAGGGTGAGAATTAACTCTTAAACCTGTTTGATTTGATAATGGATTCTTGATACAGAAATGGAGATAATGTGTATGAGTGAATCAAAGACTTGTTAATAAGCTGAACGTTTTTACGTTAGTTGACTTTCCCACCAGATTTTGTGTAGCCATGCCTGTAGTAAGTAAGTATCATTAAGGTCTTGTCAATCAACATGTCTTATAAAAAGTTAAACACATTCAAATTCTTTTAATGTCATAGTGGCATACAAATATTGTATAACAATAAGAACCTGTGCATCCGTAGCAAAAGTGGACCCTATTTATATGTTCAAAGAAATGTTAAACCATTTTAAAATTGAGAACTGAAAACCATTAAGACCTATACAGAAGAGAAATTGCTCAATATAGTAAAAGTTGAATCAGAATATAGAAGATAAAGAAGTTGTACCTTAAAAAGACTGTGTTACATTTAATCAATTAAGGCAGAAATAAAATCTCTCCATCTTGTTTTAGACAAAGTCTGAGTGTTGTTTATTATGTGTGTGCTTTACAAAGCTCTAATAGAGAAGAGAAATCTTTTCAAAATAGATACATGTATCAAGATTAATAATTAAAAGTTCCCAAAATGTTACCTTCTGAGGTTTGGTCTGCTTTTCAAAACTCGAAAGTGTTAATTTTTTTAATTGAGATGGAGTATTAGGCAATGTTAATTGCTAGGTGTGCAAAGCATTAAATTTCCATGAGTTATTTGATTATAGGATGCTGTTACAAATTGTGCCTGTATTTAAGTCGGAATAAGAGGTACTCTTTTAGGTTTACATAATGAAAGTTCCCCTTTCACTGAAATTACATTAATAATTCACCTAGTTTGCTAGGTTTAGCAGGGTTCCAGGATGGTTTAAGGCTGGACTCAACTTTCAATCAATATTAAGATCATTTTCTATTTTGTCCTTCAAATATTTCTTGTGCCACAAACAAACATCGTTTATGATTTTTACACAGTTTGAAAGAGGTCTATCCCTTAATGATGCTGATTAAACAAATGGGTTGAACAAACAAATTAAGAAAAAAGCTTAGTTGCTACTTTATTGTTATCAGTTCAAGGCTACAGCATTGATGCAGAAATATTTTTTTAGTAAGCGTCACGCATGTGTGAAAGCATCTACAACAGTTGATCAAAATCCTTCTTTACCTGTATCTGTAGGGCTTATAGGGGGCCTATCACTCAAATAATCAATGTGCTGAAGGCACTAAGTTGGATGACATGATTCAAATGGATGATAATCCTACAAGGGTTAAAAGCAATGTCAACAGTATTTCATTTGCTTTACTGTTGGCTTTCATCAGCAATAGACTAAAAACTTTCAATTGTCTCAAGGACATCCCAAGGAAAAAACACTAGTGAGGTTCAGACTTTGGACATCAAGGTTATGAATTTTACATTGGGCCATGTAGGACCCTACAAAATATACTACAATTGCCAAATGCATCCATATTGGTTGCTGGAATATTTATTATAAGAAAATCGTATGAGTATGAATTGGAAAACAAATAGGAGACAAATACAACAAAGATAATTTTATTAGTATTTAAATGTTTGTATTTTTCAGTAGCTTTCTCTTTTTGTTAGTCAGAGACAAACATGTGTGAAGGTGTTTTGTTAAGTGACTGGAAAATAACAAGTTTTACAAAATGTATGTTTTTATTATGCATATTTATACATATGTGTGTCAGTGACTGGAGAAATCAGTCTTATGGACCAAAGTTTAGTTTTTTACATATTATGATTTGGTAACATGTCAAAATTGATATCTGAAAATTTCAAGTCAAAATTCATAAAATTAAAATAAGAATCAGTTATATTGGGAAACTCAAGGCAGTCTCTCTATGTAATCATGACGTCTGGATGTTTAATTGACTCTGGTTGACGTTTCATCGTTTTGACTTCATCCTTTTGAGTATCAACAAGGTTTTTGTGTGAACTACCTTGTATGAACATTTAATAACTTCTTTTCCCTTGATCCTTTCTTATCCAAATTTTCCAGCCATGTTTTCAAAAGAATGCTTTTTCTCAATGTTAGGAGACACCAATGCAAATACTATGTATTCATTGTGAATTGTTTGTTTACCTTCTGCAGTATACTTCAGAGTTATATCGGACATATGACTAACATTTACAAGATTTAAAAAACACCCTTTGCTTTCTCCTAGTGTTACATATTTTAAAAGGATAAGAAGATGAAAGACTGATTCTGAAAGAAATCTTATTTCACAAAATAAGTTATTATGTTTAGGATATTTATATAGGATAACAATTCAGACTCAAAACCTAAATTGACGACCCAAAACAACACCTCAATTAACGCTAGCTTAAATGTTTTTATTTCTTGTACTTTCCTTTAAATAAATATTCCTTGTGAGCTATACATTCAGTTTCTATGAACAACAAACAAATAGCTTGTTGCCAACTCATAATACATGTACCCTATGATACCAGGAAAAACGCAATTCTCTTGTTCCATGCTGTCCTTAACATGACACAAAACTATCAAATAGAAAACTGACAAAGAAAACGGATTTTTTGATATAAAACTATTTATCTTTTCAAGACCAACACTTTAAGATGACAGTCCTTAAGTTTCTCCAATCCTACTCCTGTGTATTTTCTTCATCATCCCTGAATTTCACTGAACTGCAAAGGTCCTCCTACTGTTGATGGTTTTTTTGGACACCTATAAAGAGTATAAATGAAAATGATACATGTATTTAGACATGAATACCTTTTTAGCTCACCTGAGCTCTGCTCAGGGTGAGCTTTTAGGATACTTGAATGTCCGTCGTCTGTCGTGTGTGCGTGTGGCGTGCGTCGTCAACAATTTCAGTGTTTACACTCTAGAAGCCACATTTTTGGCCCATTCTTCCTGATACTTGCTCAGGATGTTTACCTTGATGATATCTCGATCGAGTTTGATCATGGGTGGGGTGGGGTCAAAAAGTAGGTCACTAGGTCAAATCTTAGTAAAATCTTGTTTACACTCTAGAAGCCACATTTTTGACCCATTCTTCCTGATACTTGCTCAGGATGTTTACCTTGATGATATCTCGATTCGATCATGGGTGGGGTGGGGTCAAAAAGTAGGTCATTAGGTCAAATCTTAGTAAAATCTTGTTTACACTCTAGAAGCCACATTTTTGGCCCATTCTTCCTGATACTTGCTCAGCATGTTTACCTTGATGATATCTCGATAGAGTTTAATCATGGGTGGGGTGGGGTCAAAAAGTAGGTCACTAGGTCAAATCTTAGTAAAATCTTGTTTACACTCCAGAAGCCACATTTTCTGCCTAATCTTGATCAAACTTGCTCAGGATAATAACCTTGATGATATCTCAATAGAGTTTGATCATGGTTGGTGCGGGGTCAAAAAGTAGGTCACTAGGTCAAATCTTTGAAAAACCTTGTTTACAGTCTAGAAACCACATTTTCTGCACACAAATCTTTGAAAAATCTTGTTTACACTCTAGAAGTCACATTTTCTGCCCAATCTTGATAAAACTTGCTTAGAATGATAATCTTGATGATATTTCAATAGAGTTTGATCATGTGTGGTGTGGGGTCAAAAAGTAGGTCACTAGAGAAATATTACCTTGATGATATCTTGACCAAATTTGATCATGGGTTCACTAGGTCCACTCTTTGAAAATCTGGTTTACACATTAGAAGCCACATGTCAGGATGTTTACCTTGATGATTTATTGATCAACTTCGATCATGGTTAGGTAGAGTCAAAAAGTAGGTCAGTTCTGCTTCAAAATGGCATATTATGTTTTCTTGATGATATGTGGGTCGAATTAGATCATAGAAGATGGGATGGGTTTAGAAAAATGGTCACTATGTCACATCATAAATTACTATTGTTTACAATATTATGGTAAAAAATTCGACCCAATCTGTCTGGAACTCGCTTTCTCTTACCCTTCAAAGTTTCTTAGAATATTTGCGTAAGTTTGATAAATCTTGTTTACATTCTAAAGGCAACACTGTTTGTACAATGTATATCGAAGAGGTCTACAGCTTAATTTTTTAAGACATCCAGAGTGCTGATCAAACTTGCTCAAAATGTTAACCTTGATAATATCTTGATTAACTTTGATCATGGGTGGAATGGAATCAAAAAGTAGTTCACAAAGTCAAATCTTAGAAAACACCCGTTTACACTCTGAAAGCTACATTTTCAGCCCAATTTGATCAGACTTGCTCAAAATGATCAACCTGTTATATCTCAACCAAGTCAGTTTATGAGTAACTTGGGGTCAAAAGTAGATCACTGTCAAATTTAGACAAATCTTGTCCATTACTCATGTGTAACATTTTTGTAACCAACACTTTACAAGTGTCAGGTGAGCTATCCAGGACCCTCAGGGTCCTCTTGTTTTCTAAAGAGTTAAATGCCATGTCAACAATTTTCATTTATATTATGGATATCCAAAGCCAGTTGGTATGGGGTCTGAAGTGTCTTGCCAAAGAACACTCCCAAGAAACCAGAGGGGCTTTAGCATAGGATCCCTTGATACAAAGTCAACCACCATTACCATTAGACCACGAAGGTCACTACAATGCTTTATCACAACGTTTTACAATGTATATGTAGAGAATACAGAGTTTTATTTACATGTACTATGAAAGTGTTTTCAAATTTAGATGGTGAAGTGCAACAGACATGACATCAAATACCATCAACTATTATTAGTCTAACTGAATGCATATAAATATATAAACAAACATAAATTTTCTAAAGAAATGATTACATGTAAATGTTTTGTAGTTTCACACACATTCTCACTAAGGGGAGAAAAAAGGTGAGAAAAATCTGGATTTATTTTCAAGTTTTAGTTGTGAGCTGTCTTTTGTTTCATGTATCATTTCTTCAAGAGCTGTCTCGAAATGATGGCTGGTAATAATTGAATGCTTGAATTCTTTTTCTTACTATGGATAGTCTTGGATGATATTCTTTCAACAATTCATTTTTCTAAATTAGGTAATACCTTATGACCTCAACAAATGTGTCCAGCATGGTATTTATGGTCACTTGTGACGACATCAGTTGAAAACTATATGACTTGTAAATGATTCAGTCAAAATTAACCTTATGGTTATCATTATAATAGAGTTTATGATCGACATTGCTTGTCACACTAGAAATGATGATTATATATTTGAATTAGGTTATAATAGCTTCATTCAAAACATCCCACATTTACTCCATCATGATAATGAACAACATACCCAGGTGGCTGTTTGGTGTAGGATTTGTAAATGATTGGCAGTTTGAAAACATGAATTAGTCATGATGGTTAATTTAAAATTTTACTTTGTTTAAAAGAAATTCAGATTTGTATATTCATGGGATACCTGTCTCTACATTAACGCATTATTTTGTTGCCAGAAAATGGTTTATTTTTGTCCATACAGGCCTAAATCAGCACATATTTTACCAGGGATAGGCATTTTTCCATGCAACTTAAGTTTCAAATGTCACCATAGCAATTTTTTTACATATATGTGAACATATATCTCCCTTATATTGCATGAATGCATTGTGACAGCATTTGTCACCCCTTTTTGAGAATAAGTGATGTGTTTCTTTAAAGAATTGTTTATATTGCCTCTTTGAGTTTTGCTTTTTTTCACGATTTGAAGCTGAAGTAACTTACATAATTTGTATAACAGACAGGACAAATATTTGCAGGTCATGTAATCAAAATATTAAATGGATTTCAATATACCTCTCCATCTGTTTCTCCAATCCAACTGTTTATAGTAGTGGAAAAGTGGTGCATCATACTGCCTTCACTGTTTGCTCACTGTAAGTCATGGTTTCCGTTAGTTTCACTATACACTCTGGTATTGAACGACCCCTTCATCTTCCAGAAGACAATGCTTTTTATCTGTGATGTAAAAAGAATTTTCTGCTATAAGGACTAAACATTAGCCACTTTGGAAAAATGCACTTCAAACATAGCACCCTATAAAATAGACAAACTTTTATCAGTATAATCAGGTATGGGCAATTTAAAACACAGACTTTAATTTTTCAACAATATCATAGAGTTAACATAGTTTTTTGAGCCACATGTGAACATTGTTCACATATAATCCTTAGGATTCTATAGGCCCCTGGTTTTGTTTTCCCTTATTTAATGTATATTTGCAGCAATGAGTACATTGAGTACTTTATCATAGACTTATTACTTATTACAAGAATGCATAATATTACATGCAGAATAAAATTAGTGAAAGATGTTCTTACTTGTTGAAATGACTAAGTTTACCTTATGTTCAATGGCTTTTTTCTAAAAAAAAATTCCTAAGACCTAAACAAAATTATTCAAGACAAGCATTTGATCTTTTCCTTAAATTTACAGACCAGGGGCCAGTTTCTCGAAGCATTGTATCTCCTACGATCATCGTAAATCGACTTTAAGGACATCGTAACTGTTTACGCCAGTTTCTCGAAAGAACCTTAACTTAAAGATGATTGTAAAGTCGATCGTAAGTTAAGGCCATGCGATAGCTACTTTATCTTCATCGTAAATTGTTTTGGCTGTTTTTGCAAGTCGAATAATAACCTTATAACATGCATGTATGTTATTGAAGGGAAAATATTCGTGAATATTTAGAAAAGACAAAGTGGCACTGTATGTTTATATTCAAAATCGGCAAATCCAAAACAATAGAGTGTATTTCCGGGTATTCCGAGACAGAAGAAACCCGTTGGACTACATGAATGATGGTGAGTTAGTCAGAAAAAATCGCCTTGATCGTGCATCCATATTTGATCTGTGCCAGGAGCTACGGCGACCACTAGAAAAACGAACACCTCAAAGTCAGTCGCTTCCGGTGTCATTACAATTATTAATAGCTCTTCGATTTTACGCTACCGGAAGCTTCCAATCAGTGATTGCTGACAGCCATGGAATAGCTATCCCCTCTCTGTCTAGGAGTATAAACGTAGTATCTGCCGCATTGACCGAGTGTATGGGAAATTACATCGTGTTCCAAAGGACAAGAGAAAGTCAACTACCGGGGTTCTTCACAACATATGCGTCAGCTGATGTATTCCCCTAGCTGATGATGAATATAGCGGCGATGATGACAATGATGATGATGATGATGATGGTGGTGCTGGTGATGGCCGACAAACTAGAGTGAGACTAGTTCACAATGTCTTTGACAGGAATTAGAATGCATCAAGTCACTTATTTCAGAGAAATTCTGCTTAAAACTTTTTTCAAATGTGAATGTGTGCACATGTATGAATCCAAATAACATGGGATATTGTCTGGATACTATCAGATACGTCTTATTTGTGTCTATGGAAAAGTCCCTTGGAACAATTGTCGGAAAAGAAGAAATTGCTCATGATGAGCAAATTCTCTTTTTCACATAATGTTATCTTTGTCCTTATAGAGTACAGTGGTTTTTATTAATCTCTTGAGCACGAGAGTAAGTCGTGAGGACGAGAGAGTAACTCGTGAGGACGAGATAGTAACTCGTTAGGACGAGAGAGTAACTCCTAAGGAGGAGATAGTAACTTGTGAGGACGAGAGAGTAACTAGTGAAGTTGAGAGAGTAACTCGTGAGGATGAGAGAGTTATCCGTGAGGACGAGATAGTAACTCGTGAGGACGAGAGAGTAACTCGTGAGGATGAGAAAGTAACTCATGAGGACGAGAGAGTAACTCATGAGGACGAGAGAGTAACTCGTGAGGATGAGAGAGTTATCCGTGAGGACGAGAGAGTAACTCGTGAGGACAAGAGAGTAACTCGTGAGGACGAGAGAGTAACTCATGAGGACAAGAGAGTAACTTGTGAGGACAAGAGAGTTATTCGTGAGGACAAGAGAGTTATTCGTGAGGACAAGATAGTAACTCGTAAGGACGAGAGAGTAACTCTTGAGGACGAGAGAGTAACTGGTGAGGACAAGATAGTAACTCGTGAGAACGAGAGAGTAACTCGTGAGAACGAGAGAGTAACTCGTGATGACGTGAGAGTAACTAGTCATGATGAGAGAGTAACTAGTGATGACGAGAGAGTAACTGGTGAGGATGAAAGAGTTACTAGTGAGGACGAGAGAGTAACTTGAGAGGACGAGATAACTAACCCGTGATTCTTTTTCCTCTCCATATTGAACGCTACATGATACAAATACACACACATCAACACTGTAAGTGAGTAAATAACAGAGCGTGGGAAAACGACGTCACTAGTATTTGTGTACCTTAACTATTTGCGATATCGTAAGTTACGAGGACCGTACGGTGGGTTTTGAGAAATCACTTTATCAAAACCTTATCTTTCTTGTAACACTCTCGTAAATCGATCTTAACTTTACGATACCTTAAATCTTCGAGAAACTGGCCCCAGATCTTTAGTACAAGCTTCTTACCTTCTCACCGGAATGACACAAAAAATTACAGTATGCTTTATTGTATAGAAGACTGAATTTATTTCAAGTATCTTGTCTTGAATGCCGAAGCCTAGATTAATTTGCAAACATGTATGAGGTAAACAAAGATAGCAGCCAACATTGATGATTGACAGGTTATTGACAATTTCCGGTCATTTTTGTAATGCATTTAAACAGAAAGTTAACAATGATGAAAGCAAAAGTAACCTTGCAAATCAATGTTAAATCATTTCACTTACTGTTTATGTTGCTGGAACAATGCTCCTTCCAACACAATGAATTATGCTTTTTTTGAAGAAGACTAAATATATTTCAAGTTTCTTGTCTTGAATGCTGAAACTAAATTGCGTACTGTATTAGATAAACAAAGATAGCAGCCAACATTGATGATTGACAGATAACCAACAACTTCCGGTCATTTTCGTAACGAATTAACACAATTAAACAGAACTTTTACAATAATTTCGATGATGAAAGCAAAAGTAACCACGCAAATCAATGAAATATCATTTTGCTTACTGTTTTTGTTGATGAAAGAATGCTCCAAAAACGATTGCGAAAAAAACAGGTTTTACGCTGAGAGAAATATGTAGGTCAATATCGCTATATTTTCGAACAAGAAACCTAGAAAGCTCTGGGCTAATTCTTTCAAAACTGATAGAAGGACCGATGTCAATCGCACCTCACTTTAGTAAGATAGTGTTTAAAACTTCGGGGACCGGGATGGGAAATTTCAATCAAAATGATACATGATTTATTATGTTTTATCACGAAATTAAGGCGCCGACTGGTTGCAAGTCATGCATGAAACGTTTTCGTTTCTAGATAGTAACGTTTTCCCCACATGTCTCGCGGTAAGATCGAAACGAGGCGGGGCTTTCTTCCATGTGATCGGACGACTCATGTCACATGACTTCCTTATTTGGCTTGTTAATGGGCCTAAAAATAGCAATATTCGGTCAAGGAAAAAATAGTGCATACCATTTTCTATTAAATACGATTGTGGTGTCTCCAAAACTTTATAATTGACCACACATTATCTTTCAATAATAAAGTTTGAATAAAAAATACATATCATACAGATTATTATGATCAGCTTTTTATTATATTGACGAGTGTAGGAAAAGTTCAGATGTCAGTTTTTCCCACGGCGGTTCATTTTGTAATAAGGTCATCTGACGTCATCCAACAAAAATATTCCTCAGCAAATGTTGCTAAGAGAAATTTAGTAACATTAGGTGATTCTAATCTGTCCTTTTCCTTCTCCTTTTCTGGTCAAATGTCGTTATTGTTTGGTAATGGGTTAATGGTGATTATCATTCACATATCTTGTCATTATCTGTAAATATCCAAGATTTCTTGATCAGAACCTGTTGAAATTATCTTCAAGGAATAAGACAAAGAATCATCAATTACATTGTAGTGTGCTCTTTAAATTGGATTTGATAACAGTGTGGTGGCATGGATCCTTGTTTGTGATGTTGGAATGTCTGTATGTCTCAATGACTGTTACCTGGTATATGTTTTCTACGCTTGGATATGATTGGCCATATGAATTTCCTACTGATATAGTCCATACTTCCAACAGATATCCTTCACTACCATGCTGCAGAACCCATAATGAGTTAACTGAATTTTATCTCAATGTTTAGGAAAAATTGGTGAAAACAAAAATCTTACTTATGTATGTGAATAAATGATGATATTTGAATCAGCCTTGACCAAATTTTTCTTTTCTTTAATATGTCCTCAATAATTGAAAGAAGTTTAAAAAAGCTATACCAGGTCATATGACATATTGTGAAGGATCAAATTCCTTCCCAGTTGAAATCTTTTGTCATATTCTGCATACATAATGAGAAAACATGATGAATTTGCTGAACCCTTTTGTCATTGCCTAATTATTAGTTTTACTAAATAAAAAAGATCAAACTATTGAGAAGATGGGAAAATACTTTGTTTATAGTTCATATATTCTGTATTGATTGTGCAACAGCTGCTAGACATTCATAGAAGCAGAAATAAAAAAGGCAGGTTTTCTTGTATTCCTCACTATATCATGATATGACTGTATGATTAAGGGATGTACTAAAGAAATTCTGTGCACATTATTTAAATCATTATTCTAATGTTCTCGGTTCTTCCTGTGTAAACATGATTATTTAACCTGGGTGATAGTTCCAAATCTGACAATATTATACAGTGTTAAGGTGAGCTTTCTTTTTGATAATATTTAACCCTTTCATGTATCAATGTCAAATGATCTTTAACAAAGAAATTACTTATAAACCTTGAAATATAATGAAAATTTGCCTACGAAAGTTGCTTGCAGTAGACAGGATTTTAAAACCAAGTTAAATCAGAAATATAGGAAATGAGGAAATCTTTTTTCTGCCAGAATCTTGTGCATGATTATTGGGTTTTACTTTTTCGCAGACATATCTCATTATCTGCTGCAATGGTTCCAAATAAGTATACATAAAGTAATGAGTTAATCAATATTGCTATTTTTAAGGCGATTATTTACCATTTTGACCATTGACTATTATGTCAGGGGCTACTTAATAATAGAAATATATAGCATTTTCACTAAAGCCAAACATAGAAATATATAGCATTTTCACTAAAGCCAAACATATAAATATATAGCATTTTCACTAAAGCCAAACATATAAATATATAGCATTTTCACTAAAGCCAAACATATAAATATATAGCATTTTCACTAAAGCCAAACATATAAATAGATAGCATTTTTCACTAAAGCCAAACATAGAAATATTATAGCATTTTCACTAAAGCCAAACATAGAAATATATAGCATTTTCACTAAAGCCAAACATAGAAATATATAGCATTTTCACTAAAGCCAAACATATAGATATATAGCATTTTCACTAAAGCCAAACATATAAATAGATAGCATTTTCACTAAAGCCAAACATATTTGGTTTTTCAATCGCAAGCAGGATTTGTAGGCACTGTAGATTTGTAAATTTTCATGATATAACAGGCTTTCATCATCTTAGAAATGTAGATATAGAAACTTGTCATTTATTTAGCCATGAGGATTGTTAAATCATCTTTTAAGCATTTCTGACTCACATAAGACATTCTATTAGACAGTCCCATTAACCAATTTTAGATTCCTGACTTGTATGAAAAGAAAGAATCTGCAGATCAACATAAATGCTCATTTGTTTTATTGTTTTCAAAGCCGACTTGTGTATTATGACAATGAAGTTATCAGACCATTGCTATTAGCAAAGAAAGAACCTTTTTTTCATGTTACGGCCCATAATCACACGGGCAGAGCTGGTTACAGCGAAAGTTTACACGATGATTCAAAGTTGGTGTTCATGTTAACGATGAAAACTTTTCGGTTTTTGTTCCGATAGAAGTATTCCAAAACTTATGAATTTGATGCGTTTTAAACATCATTTACACTTATTGGTTATCTAAACAACATATAGACACTGAATATGTTTAATTGTCATATATTGGGTGGTGATTAAGCAATTCCTTACCCAACATGTGAATTATATATTTCCCCCCTAAACCGTTATGTGTCGTTTATAACACAAACAAAATCTTGGTCTGTGTCGTATTTGTTGCTTGAATTAATGATTTTTACTTGAGTGTTGCACCAAACACTTGTCCAATCAATACACCTACGCTTTGTTCAATGTTTGATATTTAGGTTAAATCATATTTCATAGCAGAAAATCAACAGAAAAATGCACGATCTGTGTCACTTAAGTATGGTCATTTGTATTAGATACTAAGATTGTAAATTTTCAATCAACGAATTGCGTTAGGTTATGATACGATCCATTGAGGGCTATCAATAGGAAACATGTCTTCAGCACCTTGGATAGTAAACAAAAACTGACCTGAGTTTTCTATGTAGGATCACAAACGAGATTAATTTCAAGACAAACTTAGTATATACTTGCACCTTGCAAGTTCGCCCGAAAAAAAAACATTTTTCCACACTTACAATTGTAACTTGGCTGTCCGTGTTTACCTTTTTCTTGATCCCTCGGCGCTGTTGCAGACGAGTATGTCTTATTGAATTTACCACATGTGTGTTTTTCTGCAGACCCAGTGCATTTTGCAAGGTGTCTGTTCAAAGAGGATCTATAAGTAAACGATTTGTGGCATGAAGCACATATGTAAGGCTTGCTACTCATGTGGGAATTTATGTGACCATGATAGTGTTCCTTTCTTCTGAAGGTTTTGGAACATGTTTGGCACTTAAAATTTTCGCTTTTGTCATAAGCAGTCTTCTTGTGATGACTCAATGACTTTCTTCTGTTGAACGGCATAGAGCAACTTTCACACAAGAGCGAGTCCTTGCGGTGGATTGAATGGATATGCGGGGGAAGATCATATTTGGAGCTATATTCAATCTCGCTTGTGTTGCAGGTGTGCTTTACTTTCATATGGATGGACCTTTTGTATCGATGCGTGTTTCCCTTGGACGTCGTGGAGTAAATACACTTGTTAAATGATAATCTTTGTTCAGATTGTTGAGTAGATGTTCCTGCAACGGGAGGGTTAGTTTGAAGGACTTCATCGGTCTCAACAAAACTGACCTCTTCCATCGTATTACGTATTGT
Organism: Cerastoderma edule; assembly: GCA_947846245.1. NCBI lineage: Eukaryota > Metazoa > Mollusca > Bivalvia > Cardiida > Cardiidae > Cerastoderma > Cerastoderma edule. The sequence continues at coordinate 53,529,654 of OX401406.1, forward strand.
CTGAAAACGTTAAAATTTTCGTCGGAAAACCGTATCAATTTATAGTTGTCGTCGTGGAAACCGTAACATGCGACGCCACTGTCACGAAATATGAACCTCTCTATTCAACACAATTAAGCAGACGGAAAATTGAAAGTACTGCATCAGTATTGTTTTATATCCAAAAGCATTCATTGTTAAGTAATTTAGAGACAATTTTCAAATTGTTAGTACGTAGATAAAGCCGAAATGCTACTTTGATTAACAATCTATTCAATATTTGAAGCAATAAGTTTGGAAAATCCGGGGTTTATGGAATACACACTGAACTAAAAAGAGTGAGAATTCGAGTGTACCTACCCTGTTACCTCTCTAAGTGACCGCGGGCTAGTGTGGATATATATCTGGCACTGAACCTGCGCTTTTATAAGTTGATAAGAAAAGCTAATAAACTACACCAGACAAACAGTGTTTGTTCTTCTATTTAGTTTTGTCTGGAGACATAGGTTCTGATTTCCTGTTTTCATTTTTGTCACTTTGAAAAATGGTGTTAATGTTCTGCTTTACAATTCAGACTATTAATTGTAGTTAAAATTGCACTCTTAAATGACTCTGATGCAGACAAGTCTGAATTAATTCTCAGCTGCCTCCATGAGTAAATGCCGTTAGTTTAATAACAAATTCATAATTTATTAAATATATCTGTCATTTTCCTGTATATTCTGTCAACTGACATGTGGTTTTGATGTTATCTGTTGCTTTTTAGCCTACCTGAGCACAAAGTGCTCAAGGTGAGCTTTTGTAATTGCCCAATGTCTGTCGTCCGTCGTTCATCGTGCACCATCAACAATTTCTTTGAACTTCTTCTTCTCCTAAACCATTAAGCCAATCCCATCCAAACTTAAGAGGAATGTCCGTTGGGTGATGCTCTTCAAAAGCTGTTCAAAGAAATTGATAACTTTGGTTGCCGTGGCATGAAAAAGGGGGAATTTCGACAATTTAAATAATATCTTCTTGTCTGAAACCACTGGTCAGATTTCAAAATAAATTCACACAAATGTTCCTTGAGGGCCTTTTTTTTTTTTAAAGATTTTTCAAAATATTTTGATATCTCGAATAACATTGCTGCCAAAGTGCGTTGAACTTTGAATGTGATTTAGTTTTCACTATATACATGCATGGTAAAATTTATGAATTAACAAGCATCTTTGTTTCCCAAACCTCTGGGCTAATTTCAATGAGATATCATGTGTAGCATCCCTAGTTGGAGTGGAGATAGATTTGTCAAAAAAGAATTAGTCATGTGACCTAAATGGCTGCCATGCCCATATTTGGTAAAAACCTTAGAAAATCTTCTTGTCACAAACCACTGGTCAGATTAAAAAAAAAGATCACAGAAATGTTCTTTGGGGACCCTTTTATAAGATTGTTCAAAGGATTTAGATATCTTGAAAAACATGACAGCCAGGGTGCGTTGAACTTTGAATGTGTTTTTCTTTCCACTATAAACATGTATTGTAAAATTTATATCTTAACAACCATCTATTTTCCCAAACCTTAGAGCCAATTTCAATGAGATATCATATGAAGCATTCCTAGTGGGATGGTGAAGGTTTGTCAAAAAAAGAATTAATCATGTGACCAAAATGGTTGCCATGCCCATATTTGGTTAAAACCTTTAATAAAATCTTGTCACAAAACACTGGTCAGATTTTGAAATAATTTCCCAGGAATGTTCTTTGGGTGCCCTTTTATGAAGATTGTTCTAAGAACTTTTATATCTCGAAAAATATGGCCACCAGGATGCAAAGAAATTTGAACCTGTTTACATTTTAACCATATACATGTATGGTATAATTTTTAACAAAATAGATTTATATCAAATTGGATGTCCAAATATTCCAAAATGATTACCGCATAATGGGAACAATAAATACATCATGTTGGGCTAAAGTACAGGCTGATCTTTGTACAAACACTCTGTAAAAGTAAAACATTTAGTTTCCGCATTGTTAGAATTATATAATATATAATTTTAATGTCCCACATCAAGCATACAGTGTCAAACTTGTAAAATAGGAATGATAAAAATAGTCAATACATAAAAGCACAAGAAACGCCTTGTAAAAGTTAAAAACAATATTTCTAACTATTCTTCAAATAGGTTGTAATCTCAGGAGAGCGATTATAGGGCCATCAAGGCCCTCTTGTTTATTTGAAACATGGAATGAGTCAAAGACTTAAACTGCAAAGTACAAATAGCACTTACTTTCTGTATCAGAACTCTGTCAAGACATGTTCTTGCTTTGAGCGATTTCTTTATCAATTACAATTTTATCTCTTTTGTAATTATTTATAAACTTTTAACACTTCCATTTTGTTGAGATGTTGCAGCAGTCAAACTTTAACTAGTTACCTACACTAGAAATAAACATGAAGAGCTTTTTCAAAGAACAACAATCGTTTGACAAAAGATAGTTAACGGAAAGGGATATCCTTGGAAAGGGGTTTCAAGGATATCGTCTCATGTGTAGCAATTAAAGCTGTCTAAATAAGTAAAAAGGTTTGGTTACTGAGTTCATTGATTCATGAAATATATATCTGGAACAGAATGTTTTCAAACATATATGCTGAATATGAAACCCCTTTTTGGAAACCAATTACTACATGTCCTGTTGCAGGAGGTTTAAAAAAACAATGTTATTCTGGTTAAGATTGCAAGTTTTGAGGGATTGGTCAAATTTATATAAGCCTTTATAAAACAACCCTTGGATTAGATATTTCTTCTGCTGGCAATTAATGAAACCTCCATGAAAGGGTAAAAATTTACCATATCGAGCAATTTTTCTATTTGTCTCAGAGGTATTAAAAATTATATCTTGATTTTAAACATCATCTGCAAATCTTATAATTTTTGACTTTTGTTTTATTTACAGTGGATTCTAAGACACAGGAGCTGAAGTCTACATATACTCGAGTTATCCCATCATATGAGTATGAATTCCAGGATAATGGGGCCCAAGATGGTTGCTATGGTGATACACACCGCCCTGGGACCAAGGTCAAACATATAGGTCGTTATAAACATGGATTCAATGGGGAGAGTCACCATAGCGACCAGTTCAGGGATTATGATTGGTTAAAGTCACAGTGTGAGAGAGCCATGTCTGAATTACAAGCATTAAAACATCAGCAGGCCGATAATACCAAGAGGTATGAGGCTGTGATGAAGGAATCGGACTCATATCGACAAAGTTACATGTCCACTCTTGCACAGTTACAGAACTCACGTGATGAAGCAAACAAAATTCGAAATCAGAATCAAGATTTACTTGCAGAAAACAAACGTATGGAGCAAGAAGTGAAAAACTTACGAAAATTGCGTGAAGAAGACAAACTTGAGATGGCTGAGCTTCGTAAACACCAGAGGGATGTGATAAGTACATCAGGTTCTAATGAAGTTTTAAACGCCTTAGATATGTATGATCGTAACAAAATGGAGTATGATGCATTACGGGAAACATATGCAGATCTAGTCAGTCAACACAGCTCATTAGTGAGTAAATTTCAAAACATCAGTGAAGACAATGAAACACTCAAGAAACAATTGGAATCTGCATTTAAGGAGCGTGATGATGCAAACTTAGAACTAAATGGATTAAAACAACAGTGTACGGCTGCTATACGTAATTGGCACCAAGTGTTACGTGAACTTAGTGATCTAAAGGAAAAACATACAAAAATAACGCAACAACGAGATGATGTGATGAAGCAAATGAATCAGGCACTTGCAAGTCAGCTTAGGTCCACAAAGGAGGTTGAGATGGTTCAGCGTGATAGGGACGCAGTGTTAAAAGAGTATTCATTAGTGATGTCTGAAAGGGACCAGGTACACAAAGAGATTGAACAGTTACAGGAAAAGCTAGGAAATGATGCCAAAAAGATTGGTAATATTCTAAAAGAGAAGAAAGTTGCAGATGATTCTGCAGAGACGTTGAAACGTGAGATAAATGCAGCGCTTCAGGATAGGGACAAAGCAGTGAAGGAGAGAAATGAAATCAGTGACAAGTATAATGAACTGATAAACAAACAAAGTGCTATTGAGAAGGAGTATAACAGTTATAAAAATGAATATGAAATGGCCATACATGAACGTGATTTAGCCAGAAAGGAAAGACATGATGCCTTCCAGGATCGTGACCGGATTTTACGGGAGAAATATGAGAGAGATCAGGTACACCTTACAAAACATAATCTGATTACAGCTGCATATAGGCATAACTGTTGTATTCTAATCGGTATTGACTTGTTTTAGTTTTAACAGACTGATCTAAGCTATAAGAGAAGCTTCATATCACCTAGCAATTGGCAGAGAAATGGTTGAAACAGAAATTTATCACTCGTTAAAATGTCTTGTCCTAGGACATAAATGTGCAGGTTTAAAATTCATGCAGATGCTTAGGAACACTTTTGATTGATTTTATGCCCTCAGACTCATGTTAACTATTAACAAAGTAATTGATGGATATAAAATGCCTACTTCAGGCAACTTTTGAGTTTGTTTGGGAAATTGAGAAATAGCTCTTATGAGAAATTTCTATTTATGAAAAAACAGATCAATGGATGGAATCTATTGATGAACTATTGTATATTAGTTTATTGAAATCATTTTGATATAATGTAGTTAGGTATGTCCATCTCTTAAACTACACATTGCCTGTGATAGGCAAAGGGTGGGGAATAAATGTTGTGTATACATAAAACATAAGATGAAAATTTACTTTCAACAGTTACTATACTATACTAATCAAAAGGCAAGGAGTAAATTTTGGAGTGGTTCTGACCTTTCTACTGGTCATGATTGTATTACTATTCATCAACTCCTGGCTTATCGTTGACTCATATCCATATCACCAACATGTCTCCCATTGAGGAGACTCTTATAGAGAAAAACATGCCAATTGTAAGGTGACAGAGTGTAAAAGGGTTTTACTGTATATTGTTGGCTGTACTCAGGTACAGAAGGAAAAGGCAGACAAGATGGACCAATATAACAAAGAGACGGAACACCTGAAAAAGCAAATGGAGGAGCTTCAACAGGCACTCATAGGTAAATCAATTTCAACACAATCTTTTTCAATTCTTAGTTAACTAATTTGCTCTTTGTAAATATGAGTTCTACTACCTGGGGTACTTTCTAAAGTAAACTACAAAGTACTGAAAAAGTAATTAGTTTACTGGACGGCACTACACTGTACCTGACTTCTAAAAATGTTGTAGTCTGTAAAGCTAACCAGGTAGAGGTGTGTAAAATTTCTGTGGAAAGAGTGTTTACATCATCAAAATATGTAAAAGTGTAGTATTTTGATTATTGTTTATAATTGGTATTAAGGTAGAGAAAGAAAGGATGATTGTCAGCTTTGCGACATTCTCTTCTTTGAAGGTGCAGATGACACTGGCGCTGGATCTTAGAATGAAATTATCTAGTCTATTTACAATATGCGATGGCCAACTTTTACCCCATCAGTTTTGAGCAGGAATAAACCGGGATACAGTTTAATGTACATTTGAATACTTTTTTCCATTCTCAGGGTACTTTATGTTTTAGAGTACCTGGGGTACCTTGAAATAGTACCCATCACAAAACTACCATGCAAGCCTTGGTTAGCTGATAACCATTTCTAATAAAAAAATAAAAGAGAATGAATCAAAATCATGAGATCAACTACCGGTACTTACTATGAATGAAAAAAAGGGCAACAAAAAGGTATTGTAAATTGCAATGATTTGAGAATGATAATGATAAAGAGATTTTATGGACCTGATGTTTCATGATACAAAGAAGTTAACACAGTGAAGAAATGACTAACATGATCCATCAAAATCATTAACAAATTAAAAAAAGTAGATTTTGGAAACACCTAAAAAAAATGATTATTTGTTATCTGAAAAATCTTATTTTACAAATTGAAAAGATACCTAAGGGAACTAATGATTTTTGATAACAGTTGGTCTTCATGAAGCGGAGATAGCTACAAGTCGTCGTGACTGGGCAATGCAGGAGCGTGACAAAATAGTGCTAGAGCGAGACAGTGTGCGAACCCTGTGTGACAACTTACGGAGGGATCGGGATCGAGCAGTTGGCGATCTAGCGCAGGCCATAAGAGACTATGATGAAATTAAGAAACAGAAACAAGACTTGGCCAAAGAGCTGAAGGATGTTAGGTAATTGTGATATATAATCTATGACGGAAATGAAGGAAAGTGGGCAGGAAATCTCAGTCTGTAGAGCATTTACTTCGTTTTGCAAAGAACCTGAGTTTGAGTCTTGGCCTTGCTGAATGTTTTTCTCACCTTGGTTGCATTGGCACCTAACATAAAAGACTAATGATACAGTGATAGATATATTAGATTCTATTCACAAATAAATGCTATTCCCAGGAAATTGAGATGAATTTTAATTTTCGTTGGGGGAGGGAGTATGTAGTTGGGGTCTCGATTTACAAGGTAGAGTTAAATGTGCAAATGGGCCTGATTGCTCCCTTGGTAGAGTATTTGCACGGTTTGCCAAGGTATAAGATTCAAGTCCCAGTGTTGATGCAGGTTTTTCTCACCTTGATTACATCAAGAAACAGAAACAAGACTTGGCTAAAGAGATAAAACATGTTAGACTATTGTCATAATTGATCCATATACAGATGACGTGCTTGGCATTGACTCTAAATGTTTTATTGCTCTTTTGCAGTGTTATGTACAATTGAATTTGAAACAACAATGTAGGTTCTCTTCAAATTGAATAAGCATTGCCATTTAGTAAAGAGTTGAGACATGACAACTTTGGTGGGTGGGGATGCTATATCCTGGAAAGTGAAAGGCTTAACAAGGAAGGAAGGAATGAAGACTTTTTAAAACTTGATTGTAGAGATCTGCATGTTTAGATAATCTTGAGATAATTTCTTATCTTAAGTTATCAAACTCCCATCACTCAGTTTGGTTTGATGTTATTCAAGCGTTTATTTCCTTCATCTTAATGACATTTTACCCTTACTCTGTAATTGTAGACACTGCAGATTTTATATTCATTTTTTTAATTTTTATTTATTTCTTTAAATAGAAAGTTGTAAAAAACTGTGAGAAAAAGAGTTTTAGCTCATATTTCACAAATTTTCCTTTGATACATTATATTTGAAAATTGCCAATTACATGGTCATACAGTGTCTATATTAAAGGGAGTAGGCACACTTGAATGTTTGTCTGGCTGTTTTAGATATGCATTTTTTTGGACAAAACCTTTCCTACTCAATCATCTAGCAATACAATATATTTCCCATTCCCTGCAGAGATCAGGATAAGCTTAGGGTAAACCTTGTTGCAATACAAAAATGTTCTCTATCTAATGTAAATTTTGGTACTCATTCTTAATTGCAAGAAAGGGCTTGCCATATTAACAATATTCCTAATTTTGGGATAAAAGTTCATGTTAAGTCTTCAAAAACTTAAAACCTTGCGTTATCATGATGGTTAAATACAGCTGATAATCAACCATTGGTCAATATGGGATTGTGAAATAGTGTGATTGCCTAAAGGGTACTTTTGATTCATCGTAAGTATTTTGATGCCAATGTTATTTCTTGTTTGATGCCAAAAAATGTGTCATGGCAGAAAAGAGATTTGACTAGAACCATTCGGCCTCCACAAGTCAAATACATTCCTTCCATATTTGTATTTGAATACATGTGTTTATCTTGGGTATGAAACCTACCCTCAAAAAGACCTAGTGGTTGTATGTCAAACACTTGAACCGCTGGGCCACAGGGGTCCTAATGAAAATACCCTTTGTCATATGATTCTGGTCAATTATCTTTCCTTTGTATACTTAATTCTTTCCAGAAACAAGATTTAAATCCTCTTGTTCTAGATTCAAACTTCTTTTTGATTAGTCAATAAATGAATTATAATCTGATTGGTCCTCATTATCATTGAGGGATATCCATAAAACAGTTTTCCTGATGACCAGTACTCATTTTCAGGCAATTTCCATACTGTTAAGCATTGATTTATCATTGTTCTATATTGATATATATTTATTGAAATCTGGCAAAAAGGGTTTAGATACAGGTTAACTGCAAAGTATCTTAACTTTGTTGAAACCAATTTTTTGGCATCCTTGATCAGAAGACAGCCATGTCGGTTCAAGATGTGATAGATATATATTCAAGTCTCTTTTTCTCCAACAAGATCCTCAACATTTACTTTTGTTTTCTGGGCCTATAAGGAAGGATCTATTTATAACTTAGATGAGGCCTCTTGTAAAACAATAGAAAGGCGATTGGGGTGTTGTAATCCACTTCAATCACTTGACTGGCACTCAGGGGGAAAGTGGATAAAAACATCTCCGGGCTTCTGTTCTAGCTTACTGTAAAATCCGTCTCTTTACAAACCCTGAGATGTAAACTTTTCTCTTTACTAAGGCTGGGTTGTAAACTTTTCTCTTTACAAACCCTGAAAACTCTTCTCTTTAGCAAGGCTGGTTTGTTAAATTTTCTCTTAACCAAGGCTGAGTTGTAAAATCTTCTCTTTACCAAGACTGAGTTGTAAAATCTTCTCTTTACCAAGGCTGAGTTGTAAACTCTTCTCTTTACAAACCCTGGCTTGTAAACTCTTCTCTTTCCAAAAGTTTAGTTTAATACTGCAGTTTTGACATCATGATGAATAGTCTGTAGCTAGTAAAGTGGATAATTCTCTTTTCAATCATTTATCCTGTTTAATCAATTACTTCTTAAACAAACCAGTTTGGTCCTACCAACACTTTAAAAATGACTGTTTTTTTAATATATATAATTTCATATTTCTGTATAACTTGTTACTTGAGAAAGGTTACTATTTTCTGATTATACTGATAAAACATTGAAGACCATAATTGTAGCAGTGGTTATTATTGGGCATGTTCCTACAATGGAGAGTTTTGGGGTTTGTAGAAGACTGAGCTCGCCGGATATAATTACAAACTGTCCCTGGTTATCATGCTGTTTCCTGGAGCAAGGTTCTTTCTCTAGCCCTCATGTTGGGAATTACCCTGGACTCATGAATAAGCTTGAAAGGTTTTATCCGCAAGGTTAACAAGAATGATGAAGATGAATGTTATTATTATTTTTAGAGAGAAGTTTGAGGTGACAAACGAGAAGGAGACACGTAAAAGTCAGTTAAACTCTGTAGGCCACAACCATAGCAGGGACTCGGCCATTGATACAGACCTACAGGAATGGGAAACAGAACCCATCCACATAGAACTGGTGACTATAACTCTACTTTAATGACTTCTACCTCATACCTCATTAATTTTCTTAGAATAACAATTTTCATTTACAATTAGCTGGAATTATTTTCAACAGCAATATCATATAAAGAACATTACTTGAAAATGTGTAATGTCTTCTCTTGTCACATTTCTTGCAATTGTGAAATACCAGTCACTGTAGATTACAACTGGATGGAAGGAAATACCCTTTGATTGATCCAACATTGCTATTCAGCTCACTCTTCTTATAAGACGCCATTTTTCAGGCTTTATGAATTAAGGAAAATTGTTTCTTATAAGGTAATATTCATAATAAGCTTCAAACATCTAAACATGGGCGTTATCAATTTTTCCATTCTGCAAACTCATTTCCAAATCATAATGTTCTGAATTTTAAAAAAAAGTTGGTTTGCACATTGAAAATATACTTTAAACAGCCTCTCCACACAAAATGTTAACACATGTTTTATACATAGGTCTAAACATGTTTGTATAGCGTTAACACATGCTTTATACATAGGTCTAAACATGATTGTTTAGTGTTAACACATGCTTTATACATAGGTCTAAACATGTTTGTATAGTGTTAACACATGCTTTATACATAGGTCTAAACATGTTTGTATAGTGTTAACACATGCTTTATACATAGGTCTAAACATGATTGTTTAGTGTTAACACATGCTTTATACATAGGTCTAAACATGTTTGTATAGTGTTAACACATGCTTTATACATAGGTCTAAACATGTTTGTATAGTGTTAACATATGCTTTATACATAGGTCTAAACATGTTTGTATAGTGTTAACACATGCTTTATACATAGGTCTAAACATGTTTGTATAGTGTTAACACATGCTTTATACATAGGTCTAAACATGTTTGTATAGTGTTAACCCATGCTTTATACATAGGTCTGAACATGTTTGCATAGTGTTAACACATGCTTTATACATAGGTCTAAACATGTTTGTATAGTGTTAACACATGCTTTATACATAGGTCTAAACATGTTTGTATAGTGTTAACACACACTTTATACATAGGTTTAAAAATGTTTGTATGGTGTTAACACATGCTTTATACATAGGTCTAAACATGTTTGTATAGTGTTAACACATGTTTTATACATATGTCTAAACATGTTTGTGTAGTGTTAACACATGCTTTATACATAGGTCTAAACATGTTTGTATAGTGTTAACACATACTTTATACATAGGTTTAAAAATGTTTGTATGGTGTTAACACATGCTTTATACATAGGTTTAAAAATGTTTGTATGGTGTTAACACATGCTTTATACATAGGTCTGAACATGTTTGTATAGTAAGACATAGGCCTCCTATCATTACCAGCAGTGTTTGAGTCCTGTAACTTTACTGTGAAGTCATGGATTTTGATTTATGCTCACTGAAACCCTTCCTTGCCCTGAATTACCCCAAACAGATGACAGTAAAAGGTTAATAGAAATAACAAAGGAATGAATTAGATATTTTTGAAAGTATTGTGATGGAAGGATAGTTTGTTAACCCTTGTAGCGCTGGGTAATTTTCTAAAAATATATTTTGAGTCTTCTGCTTTCCAAAACCTAAAATATCTGATTGATTTTGTTGAGGAAAGATGGCCAGAGTTGCAAACAGGTCATATCACAGGCCAGCTGCCAATTTACTAGGCGGCTGGCCTGGATCTTACCTGTTTGCATAAGCATGAAGATGGTTCCAGCACTATAAGGGTTAATTGTGAGCTCTAACCAAACATTGACGACATGATAGTATTACTATGTAATTGATATGATCAAGTCTAACATAAGAAGAACTTGCACATCAGAAGATAATATCCTTTTGTCTTTTGATATTGTTTTTGTTATTTCTTTTATCATAGTTGAAAAAAACATGCTTTTTAATTTTTCATGATGTTAGTTTTATCATTTATCTATCTCTGTAAATTGTTGTCAGGTTGGTTTGAACTTGGATGACCTTGGATTTGACCTTATTGGAGGAAAGGATGACCCACAATTCCCCAACTCTATTATTGTCAGTAATGTGACCAAAGGTAGTCCGGCAGAGGGGAAACTCAAGTATGTACACTCTTTCATATAAAAAAGTATGCGCTCTCTTTCCCTTAAACAAGTACACAAGTTAATACTTTTTAACGTATATAGACAAAACAGACATGAGTTAATATGGTTTTTGAGAAACACAATTCCTCTATACAAGAATCCACTCTCTTTCTTATGTTCAAGCATGTACAGTCTTTCACATTTAGAATTATCTATACTCTTTCATGTGTACACTCTTTCTCATAATAAATCTATTTTCTTTCCTATAAAGAGAAGCCTCTATTATATATATATATACAATTATCTATACTCTTTCATGTACATACATGTATTTGCACTCTTTCATATTCATTATAATGTGCGCTAAATGACCTTAGCTGTTGATACATTATTCATTCATTCATTACTCTTTCATATAGGTACAATCTATGGCAGACTAATGCTTTAAGGTGTGATACATTTTTGTTTGAATGTAATCATCTTGAGTTGAATGTTTATTAATTATAAAATGTTACAACCTTTATGAATGAAATATCAGAGTTATGAAGTTTTTTAATGTTACTTTCTGTCATGAACTCATTGTGAAGGTAATAGATTTCTTGTTAAAATATTTTCTTTTTCTATGCTAACTCTTGGCACACCTTTCATTTTTTGTTTTACCTAACCATGTCACCCGTATTTATTGTAGGGTAAATGATCAAATAGTGAGAATCAATAACAAAGAGGTGGGCAATGATAAACGCTATGCAGTTGGACTCCTGAGAAGTAGATCTGGTATAGTGAACATGGTAGGTACCTCAAATACATTAACTTTACTGTCCATTTGATGGGCGAGAGGGGTCTCCATGGACTAGTGGTTAGAGTATAGAACTTTAAATCTCATGGCTCCTCTATGATTTGGTTTAAATCCCAGTGACGACATTTGGATTTTCATGAGAGGCAGTCTATTGGCTGGCTTATGGAATGCTGATTGTTCTTGAGGCTTGACCAGCGTTTATGGGCAGTCAAGTTTGAGGTCATCCTTCACCTTCATGAGCCAGGCTTTGCTACATAACTGTAATTTTAATGTGACGTTAAAACTATATATCTAAACATATAATGGGTGCTAGGATGCAGATAGTTGTGCCCTGCTTCAAGTTCAAGTTAATGCTCCCGAACAATCAGTATAGATTATGATTGGGATGCGCTGTTAAATAAGCTTAAAAGAGGTGATTGTCCAGTCCATTTTTGAAGATGTTTAGACTTGGACTTGATTTAAGTTCACAAGGAAGGCTACTCCAGTGTCTTATAGTTCTTGGAAAGAATGAATTTATGTGATACTGAGTTCTGGATTAGGGAATAAGAAATTTCAGAAATCTAGTGGGAGTGAGGTGACTATGGTCAACAAAGACTATTTTGTGATGAATTTTATATAACATTATTAGCGAAGATTGAAGTCTTCTGTGTTTGAGTGTGTTCCATTTGAGGGTGCTCAGCATTTGTGTTACACTACTTGTATAATCAAAATCATTTAGCAAGTATCGTGCTGCAGCATGCTGAACACCCTCAATTTTGAGTGTTCGTGATTTCTGCCAGGGGTGCCAAATAATTGAACAATATTCAAGTTGGGGTCTTACGTATGTGTTATATGAAGCTTCATTAACTTTGACATTTCTAGTTTTGACATTTCTTTTAATGAATCTTAGAGTGTTTTTAGCTTTTGATACTGTGTTGTTTATATGATTTGTCCAGCTTAAGTCTTTTGAGATAGTTACTCCTAAGTATTTTGCGTTTTCTGTTGATTTCAGTGTTTTGTTGTGTAGTGTGTAAGGATGTATCAGTGGTTTTTTCTTTCTTGTTATTCTTAATATTTCACATTTGTCCGGGTTAAATTCCATCGTCCAGTCATGTTCTTATTGTTCAAGGCTGTTAAGGTCTTTTTGACAAGCCTTTCAAATTTAACATCTTCTATCATCATGAGCTGGGATTGCATCTTAACTGGCATATTTTTGATGCAATATAAAAACCCAATTAAATTAATTAATGTGTACAAGCCAGTTAAGAACATTTAAAACCTATTTATTGTGGAGGACAGTGGTCCAGGGATAGAGCGTCGGTTTCTGGATATGAGGGTCGTGGGTTCAAAACCTGTTAGTAGCTGGATCTGCCTTGCGAACTTTTATTAATTAGCGCGATTACTGGTTATGTATCCAGGAAGCAGAATTGAAAAATTAATGTAAGTTGTAAGAACTTGTTTCACAATTGATGTAAAATATATAAGTTTGAAAACCTATTTACCAAGCCAAAGTTACCAAGTCACCATTAAGTCCTGGAAAACAGAGTTTCTGAGAGGAACTTGGGTATGTTTTGTTTATCTGAATTTTTTTTCTTTGTATTTAACCTTGTGTAATGGGCCAGAGGTCTAAACATGCAAGAGAAATTTTGTATTGAATTTTGTATTGAAACCCCAACTTTGCATGTACATGTATTATTTAATGAAGACATTGCCACATGATTTTTCATTATTTGAATAATTTGCTTTCATATTGGTTAACAGTCAAGGTAGGAATGTGTAAAATTGATAAGGAAAGGCAAGGGTTTGACTGCTATAATATTTCTTATTGTGATGTGATTTATTTGTCTTTCACCACTGTGTGATCCAGAATGTACTTGTGGAGAAACAGGCATGACTACTGTACAATATTGATAAATCATAGCCAGGAGTATTGATAGGTACACTGATGGCTGTGATGTAACTGAAATCTTGTTGAAAATGACTAAAGCTTAAGCCTTATCCCATCAGAACCACCTAAAGTAACAATCACCTCTTAATTATTCTTACTGTAGTATATACTGTGTACTTAAAGTACATATGAAAGGTTTAGTGTAATACAAAAATAAAGCCTTTGCAATTCTGAAAACATTACCATTTTGACCTGTGTTTAGATTATTTCATGACTGGTACCTATCTATAATGTGTCTGTTGATGGTTTAAATGAACCTATTGACTGTTTGTTTACAGCAGATTGTGAGACGAAGAAGATCCTGGCAGACTATTAGGTTGAATATCCCAGCGGGTAAAGGTGTGTTCACATTTTTTGTCAGTTTTTATTTCCCTAGTACAAACATGATTAAATATATGTTAGGTATACTGCACTAGAAAACAGTGTGCCAAAAGGAATAATGACAAAATTGTCTTTTTTTCCAGATTTCAGCTATCAGGTATTTATTTTAATAGAGGTTTATCATTACTTCATGGGTTTGAGACTTCAACTTGTTTGCTGCAATTTTTATCCAGACTTAGAAAAGTTATAGGAGCTGGAAAAGTTATAGGAGCTTGACACATATTTATTGACTTTGATGTGTGTTTTTCTTTAACATAAAATATTCTGCTTTGATTTTCAATTTGTGATGACTTCTATAAATGGAAAATGGTTTGTTAAGCAGTCGTTAAACAAGCAAGCTTTTAATTATGTCAAATTGAAAGAGTGGAAAAAACTAGTGAAATTGAAAAATAATATCATTGAATTTCTCTGTTAAAAAAGCAGGCATTCTTGGAAAATGTTTCATTGCTTTTATGTGCATTTCATCCTTATCCAACAAAAGTTTTGCTAAAGTTTTATGAAGCTCCTATCATCCCTTGGATTCTGTGATGGAGGTTTAAGAAATAACTGCTAACAAGAAATATGCCATCTCACTACTTTGTTAACCTTTTTGTATTTAACAAGACAACAATAAATGATCAATCTGTTAATGGTAGGAGTTTGTAATCTATTTACTCCCACATTTATTTCACCTTAATAAGATCCTCTCTTTTCTTTTGTTTATGCTCTGTAAATGAATATACATATACTACTTTCGAAAATAAGTAAGTTTTAGACAAATTATTGGTCTTGTCTCATAAATCACACCTGTTTTGTTCAAAATATTCTTAAAATCCTTATCTCCTACTCTGTAGTATGTGACATGAGACATTGTATATTTAACAAGGTAGTGGATTGTATGATGTATTTGTGTGATGTTTGCTGACCATGTAATCTGTATGTTACAGAGCTTGGTGTCCAGGTAGATAACGGTTTATACATCACTCGCATCAACACAGCCTCCTATGCTGCTACAGAAGGTTCTCTCATTGTCGGTGATAAAATAGTCAGTGTAAGTATCTATAAAAATAGGAATCGTAGTGAGCTCCAAAAAGTGTTTTGAAGCAGATAACTTTTGCGGTCATTAATGGGAGAAACTGTATCAGATCCCCTAAATTTGAATAGCTTGACAAGTGTGATACTGGAAATGCTGGGTATAATGTATATTTATTTCACTCGTCTAAATTGGTAATCAACAATTAAATGATGGTATCATACAGGTAGTTTTGTGTTTTTAGTTACCCAGTAAAGATTAATTATGAATGGGCTGTCATCGGGAAATAACTAATGATAACATTTAACCCATTTTATAAATTTCTCCCATTTTGGTACTCAAGGTTAGGAAACTGTGCTAAAAGTGAGCTTTCATTTGATAGACATTTGGAATATTCAATGTACATAAAACATGCAAGCAAGAAACATTAAAAAGCAATTTTGTTAGTCATGGCAAAAGGACAGTTTGTCCATCAGACCTCATGCATAATTTACTTCTATGACTAAATCAGAAACTGTTTTCTTATTTTTGTTGTATAGACTTTTGTCTTAAAAAAATATAGTATCTATCAAAGAAAGTAATGTTTGTTTTGTAAATGAATGTAAGATTGAACTTTCATCTTATTTGTTTCAGGTAAATAGTCGAAGTGTGGAAAACATGTCTCCTGAGGATTTATTGAAAGTGCTTTATCAGTGTAGTAATGATATGATAGTGCTAGAGGTGTGGCGACAAATCACACCCATCAACTCTCCAGGATCCTCACCCATTCTCACTGGACAGTCCAACAGTTCCTCTAGTGTGCCAGACCAGGTGTTTTCTCCGGGAAGTAAAACTGATCGACTCATTCCAAGTTGGGAGTCTAACAGTGAAGGTAGTAAAGGGAGCACAAAGAACATAAGGACAAGTGGATCTCAAACAGACAGTTTGGACAGTCCTGGTATTTCACGGCGGGATCGTAAGAGTGGTGGCCACAAGGATATGGATAGTAGGGGGCGCCACAGTGTACACATTATAGACAAAGCCCTTGAGACTGTTGATAAAATATTCCGTCAGCGTCATAAAAGTTCTGAAAGGCCAGAGGAAGAAAGACATATGTTTATAACACCCCGCCCAATGACGATGATTGATACTAGGGAAGATGTTGTGAATGAATTTGCATTCCCAACCCATAAGAAGGAGAATTCTGGTTCTTCTAGTAGGGGAAGTGGGTACAATACGCGAGAAATGGAGTCTGAATTAAGTGGGACAGGAACTTGGCCCAAATGTGTGAAGATGTCCAACACGTCTGTGAATGGGACTGTAGTACAGACCCCGAAAGGTCCTCGTCGACCAACGCTTGATGCTGTGATAAACCCAGAGTCTGACTTTAGCTCTATGTCTGTGATCCCTCCACTGCCACCAGATAGGAAAATGTCCTCATTTGTGGCGGCAAGACATACCCCCCAGAACTCAGACTCAACCATTACATATAATTCTCATCCTCCTTCACCTATCTCTTCTCCACAACCAAAAATGAAAAACTCTTACTTTCCTAAATCTTCAGTACCATCCAAACATTCATTCAATAGTTCAGAAACATCCACAGATCACCATAGAAACGATCATCGCCAGAGTTACCCAGCACATAATCAGATTCATCTGAACCAAAGGCCAAGGGTCAATAACACCAAAAACCCACCCAGAATGCCACCTATACAAAGTCATATTAATCCTGTATCATTTCATATTGAACCAAGACCAGATATTTCAGTCTATGGACCGAGTCGACAGCGATCCACCCAGTCCAGAGATTCAAGCATTTCCAACTCGCTGTACTCCCCTAGTCATAGCATGGATTATGGACCTCGATCCACCAACACCACCCCGGAACCAAGATCGCCGCCGTATGGAGGTCCAAGAAACTTTACTGATAGGCCACCAGGAGGCAGACATTACCCAGTACCCAGCTCACATTCACACAGGTAATATACCACTCTCAATCACAAGGCATTACCTGGTACCTAGCTCACAAACATACAGGCCATACAGTTGTCACTAACAAGGTATTACCTGGAACCTAGCTCACATACAAACAGGCAATACAGTTGTCACTAACAAGGCATTACCTGGTACCCAGCTCACATACAAACAGGTAATACAGTTCTCCAATCTGAACACATCGGGTTTATCCAATAAAAACACCTTTGAAATAATAGGGATGACACCATATTGGTTCCCGCGGAAATGACATCACTTCACTTTCGTTGTTAAAAATAGATCTTAAATGTGAAATAAAAAAGGCATTTAATTTGATTAATGAAACAACTATATATGTCGCAACTTATAATTTCGCTATTTCATATGAGTTACTGATAAAAAATGATTAAAAAAGATATTCAACACTTCCATATACATTGAACTACTTAACATGCATGCTTAGAAAAGGTGTTAATTGGCGGATGCCGATTTACACGAAAAATTGTAACCCTACACTTATATCCGAGGTGTATTTCACAGCTCACGGAAATACCCGAGTAGTTCCGATTGACAGTTCTCACTCACAAGGCATTACCTGGTACCCAGCTCACATATAAACAGGTGATACAGTTCTCACTCACAATATATAACCTGGTACCCAGCTCACATACAAACAGGTAATACAGTGCTCACTCACAAAACATTACCCTGTGCCCAGCTCACATACAAACAGGTTATACAGTTCTCACTCACAAGGCATTACCTGGTACCCAGCTCACATATAAACAGGTAATACAGTTCTCACTCACAAGATATAACCCTGTGCCCAGCTCACATACAAACAGGTAATACAGTTCTCACTTAAAAGGCATTACCTAGTACCCAGCTCACATACAAACATGTAATACAGTTCTCCCTTACAAGGCATTACCTGGTACCCAGGTCACATATAAACAGGTAAAACAGTTCTCACTAAGAAGACATTACCTGGTAGACAGCAGAAAGAAATTGCTGGTTACAAGCAAGTATTCTTTTAGTCATTTGTTTTCTCTGTGATTATTTTTAAGTGATTGCATATGATGATTGGAAAAACCTTTGTAAAAGTGATATATTGCGTAGAGAGATGAGATAATGTTAAGTGTAATAATGTCTGTTTCAGTGGTGTGATGTCAGCTAGTTACCCCACCCCCTCCATGCCGGCCATAGCTAAGATTCACAATGTCCAGAAAGCTACGACCACTCTGGTACCCAGTCATGGCTTGTTCCCAGACAGTATTACGGACCTGGAGAGACTGCCCCCCTATAACCATTCAGACATGAGTTCATCACGCAGTCCCTCCAACCTATCCTCCATGGACAGTCGGTTTACACCGACCCCTGTGGATAATTATCCCCCACACTATCTGTACCAGTCTTTGGGACGATCAGACCAGGAGGTTAGCACCATCTCTACGACTTACAATGAAAAAAAACCAGACCGCATCCGGATACCTTCTACACCCAGCGTGATGACAGCTGATACCTCGGGTTCCGTGGAAGTGGGTATGTCACATGGTTTATAACCTTACTAGTATAACAGCCTGTTTACAGGATATTCCATATCTGTCTGAACAGACTTATATATATTTTTTTCTAGTGCTTTGATTAACTTATGATGAGAATTAACATAGCATTGCAACTTCTCATGTCTACTCATTAATCTACACTAGGCTACATGGATCAGTTATTCAGATTGATTAATCTACACTAGGCTACATGGATCAGTTATTCAGATTGATTAATCTACACTAGGCTACATGGATCATTTATTCAGATTGGATCGGCCCTTTGTACAAGTGCAGATAAAATCTCAAAATGACTAACGACAAAAATGTCAGGAGGACCACATGGCCGATAAAAAAAAGTCCTTTTTGGACAATATGAACAACGATTTATGGTTTTGATAGGTCAAACACTGAGGGAAGTATTGGCAAGGATTAACATAAAACTCTTCGCTTTGTTAGATGTAAGGGTCTGTAAACCATACATGTTCTATAAATATGCTGTACCCTTTGTAACAAAGAGTCTTCATCCATCGATCAGTGGGCATAGATTGTATCAATCTAAAATGTTTGATGTTGTTTTTTTTAACCTTTTTCATGTTAAATTGGACAGAGGTTGTCTTTATTTTGAATTCCATATTTGGAAAATTCTTTAGAATCAAGCAAAGACATGAAACAGCAACCCACTTTGAAACTAAGTGGAAAAGCCGATGTTTAACCCTTTACGGTATATAGCGCCGTTCGCCGCCTTATCGATTACCGCATAAAACGCTTTTCGCCGGTATACCTATTACCGTATAAAACCTATTTTGACGGGCTATCGATTACTGCATAGAACGCTTTTTGACAGCTGAAAAATTGATTCAACTTCAACCCTTAATTACACAAATAAACACACACGTCATTTTCTCCAAAGTTTATTTTCCTATTAAACAAATATGTTTTCTTTCATATACGATGATAAAATCATGGGGTCAAAGTTTAAACTTTTGCTCTAGAGCGAATCTTTTGATAGTGGTCACGCGGCACACTTCTAAAAGAGACGCTATGGGATTGAGATGAAGGGAAATGAAATACCCACCCCCAATAAAACTGAAAGCGGCCTTCGATATCCTGTCATAAAGATCAAAACAATGCCGATTTGTAAAGACTTGATAAGGATTTCCTGCAATTCTTTACAAACTAACACTTTTCTAAAAATATTATCCAATTAAAAAGAACATAGGGCACGCGACCCGTAGACTATTTAATGAGAAGTCTTCCGGTCATAAAAGATCAAAACACTGCCGATTTGTAAAGACTCGATAAGGATTTCATGCAATTCTTTAGTAACTTAACACATTTCTAAAAATACTATCCAATTAAAACCAGAGCATACGGCACGCGACCTGTAAAGGATGTTTATGACACGGAGCTATTGTTCAAAGTTTAAAGGCGATTGAAAATCGAGCCGTCAAATAATTGACGTTATAAAGACGGCCTTTTTAAAATATTTAGCCAATTTGGTGTTTCCGATCGCAAGTCGGACATCAATGTAGATTCAGAGCAGTAATTTGATCGTTTTTTATTAAGCCTGAAGATGATGAAATGTTGATAAATATTACCAATTCACGGACAAGCAAATTAGATCATTCCTCCGACTTTGACTACAACTACGAGCTTTTGGTAAATTCATCACCCATGGACACGTATTTTACGGAAATATAAGCATGTTTCGTTGCCAAAATGAGTTGATTTTTACTGTTTTACATTTATAAGAAGGACTAGGTTTAACTCCTTTACAAAGCAATATTGCGCTGAAAAACATTCTTTTATATATTTTGGAAACGGTTTGAATGGGAATTGAAGTAAAACGATTCAGCTTTGTTGAGAAATATGCAAAGACAAAGTATGTATCTCGAGTCATGAACGGTATTTTTCGGCAACAAAATTCCCTGCAATTGATGACAAACGGAAAACAAATTACGGATCTCTCAGGGAGAACACATAAGTCATATTATTAATTTTGATTTTGTATAATTCACACCGTAATATACATTTTCATTGTTTGTTTAATTTTCTACAACTTAATCCTGATATGAATGTATCACTAAATAAAGAAAAATAAAACATCAACTTAAAGGAAATTTTGTTCTCGTCGTCTTTTATTCTTTGAAAAAATCTATTAGATGAATGTAAAATGCATTAATTTAGGTTTGATTAACAGTACCCCAATCAATAACAATTATCGGAGATAATCCTGTGCAAATAGGTACCCAGGGTGACTAGTTATGTATGCGTTAATGGTCTTCGATAATCGGATGGTTTATACCTATAGTGTCACTGATAAGCCTTATCTCTATACCTTAAAGGGTTAACTTGAAATTACAGTGCATCATTTCTCTATTTGGGAAGCATTAATAATCATTACTTTTAATCAAGTTGATTTTGCCCAATAACTTACAAATATGGTATTGTTATATTGTTGGCCTACTAAATAACAACCATTAGAACAGAGATCTGGAAATCTCCGATTCCCAGTCGGTCTGAAAATTGGCCGAAAACCCTTTATACATCTTGATGTCCAGTAATGTTGTTCAATGCTTAAAAATTGCGTTGCGTCGGTGTGGGAAGCAAATAATCAATATCATCATACCTTACACATTTGATGTCTTGCAATCTAACAAGTAACTTAACACATCAGACCTACAGTGCTTAATTTTTCATTGGTTTTCGCGGAATATGGATTTCACGTGTACATCTCAATCAAGAGTGCCTGTTTATGTACAATTAAAGCCCCACTTAATACACGCCTCGGGCATCGTTTGACATGGGAATAACAATTAATGGATTAATTATGTGATTCTGGAGGTATTGTTAGGTGTGTAGACTAGAGTGTCATATCCATTCGTTATCTGGACCGATTTCAATAAGATATCATGTGAAGCATCCCTAGTTAGAGGGAAGAAAGATTTGTCAAAAAAAATTAGTCATGTGACCAAGATGGCAGCCATGCCCATATTTGGTAAAAACCTTGAAAAAATCTTGTCGTCACAAACCACTGGTCAGATTTCAAAATAATTTCCCAGGAATCTTCTTTGGGGGCCCTTCTATATATAGATTGTTAAAAATATTAAGATATCTCAAAAAACATGGCCACCAGGGTGCGTTGAACTATGGACATGTTTTTGTTTTCACTATATACAAGTATGGTAAAATTTATAACTCAACAAACATCTTCTTTTCCCAAACCTCTGGGCCAATTTCAATGAGATACCATGTGAAGCATCCTTAGTAGGAGAGTGAAGGTTTGTCAAAAAAAATTAGTCATGTGACCAAAATGGTTGCCATGCTCATCTCTGGTAGAAACCTTAGCAAAATCTTCTTGCCACAAACCGATTGTCAGATTTCGATATTATTTCACAGGAATGTTCTATGCGGTCTCTTTTATAAAGATTATTTAAAAAGTTAAGATATCTTGAAAAACATGGCTGCTATGGTGTGTTGAACTTTGAACATTTTTTTGTTTTCACTATATACATGTATGGTAAAATTTATAACTTAATAAACATTTTTTCCCCAAACCTCTGGGCCCTTTTCTATTTGATGTCATGCTAAGGGATGAAGTTGAAAGGGAGAAATGTTTGTCAAAAGAAAAAAAAAGTCATGTGACCAAGATGGCTGTCATGCCTGTATTTGGTAAAAACCTTAATAAATATTTTTGTCAGAAACCACTGATTGGATTTCAGGATAATTTCACAGGAATGTTCTTTTGGGGCCCCTTCTAAATATTGTTGTAAGAATTTTAATATCTTGAAAAAGATGGCCACCAGGTTGAACTTTGAATGTGTTTCTGTTTTCCCTTTATACATGTATGGTACAATTTTTAACAAAATAGATCAATAACAATTTGGATGTCCAAATATGCCAAAATGATAACCACAATGGCACATAATTGGAACAAAAGATCATACTGGACAAAAGTACAGTTTAATCTTCGTACATACAATTTGTAAAAGTAAAACATTCAGTTTTGGCATTGTAATAATTATGTACCATTTTAATGTCCCACATCAAGCATACAGTTTCAAACTTGTAAAATGGGAATGAAAGTAAAAGGTCAATGCATGAAAGCACAAGAAACTCTACAATGTTTCTAACTATTCTTCAAATAGGTTGTAATCTCAGGTGAGGGGTTCTAGGTCCATCATGGCCCTCTTGTATAGTCTCTCATGCTACACCATTAACACCTGAGGATGCTCTTTTATTGAATTTAACAGTACTCATACAGAAGATTACTTCATTGTTAGGCAGATAACAGATACTTATTGAAAAAATATTTGAAATATATTTCCCAATAGAAAATACTGCGGTAGTATTCTCAATGAATAATGAGTCTATTTGATGGTAATATGAAACAAGTTTGAAATTGATATACATACATAATGTTGTCCCAAACGAATATACCGACTATTTAAGGTAAATCCCACATAAAGAACTCTGCAAGTTTTGTTTTCAGTGTCCGATAGAAGTAGTCCCTGTTCCCCATTCCTTGATATGATGGGCAAAATGATGCATGCTACCTCTCCAGTCATGGAACCAACTCTCTACAGAAAAAGGTAAACAATGCTGTCTATTATGTAATGTGAATTTGTAATTTGAATGACATTGAAGATGAATATCATTTTGTTATAATATGTCCTTATTTTAAGAGAATACGAGATAATTATATTGATACCAGATACTTAGAACGACCAAATGTTTTCAAATTTACTGATCTACTCAACTCTTCTGATAAACAAACTCTGTTTAACCTTGGACTTTTTTGTAGAAAAGCTTTCCAAGAAAGAAACACATTTATGTCTAGACAGAATAGTTAGTTTTATTTATTACTTGGATGTAAGGTCTTTTTCATCCACTCTCATTCAAATATGTACTAATCCTTTTAACCATCTCAAATATATTGTAATTTGTATGTGATTTACTTCATATTTATATTGTTTATTTATGTTCATGCATGTAATTGTAAACATGTTTGAACTATGGGCCTATGTGCCTAAAATTATGTTATGTTATGTTATGTCTTGTAGACAAGAGTTACAGTTAGTTCATGTCCACTTTCCTTTGTGCTATTAAAGCTTTGTGAAATAAATGAATATTTATCAAATGTGTTTAATGACAACTTCTTTCTCTTAAGATAAAGTATAGACTAGGCATGAAATTACATCACCCTTTATTTTTGTTTTTGATATTGGAAAATCTTATTTGTAATGGAGTCGTATTTTTGCATGGCCTTCACAGCAATCACTTAATTGATTTCGGACATGGCTGGTGTTTTTTGGACATATTTTACCTTAATTTTTTTTAATGCAGCTAACAACATAATGTGGATTTTCATGAGTGGTAGTCTCCAAGCTATCAATGGGGATGGATCTAGTAAGCTTGAACAACCCTTATTGTAGTAAACTATGGGTCTTCTGCCATACTTGCTGAGCCAGGCATCACATGTGATGTTAAAACCCACAAACAAATATGAAAATAGAGTTTCAGGAATTAGTGTGTGAAAGTCACAACATGCACAAACCCTATTGGTATGAAATGTGCTACATGTTTTGAAATCTTCAGCTTTAATAAAGATTTTATTTAAGTATCTTGACATGGTTGCTGTTGCTCATCTGTCCCCTCATGTAAGGTTTGCCTGCAATGTATTATCCCAATATAAGTGTTAACACTGATCATGTATGTATGAAATCAGTGACCCCCACTGACCATATATGTATTACAGACCACAGCCTGGTGAAACCAGAAGCATTAAGATAGAGAAGACGTCCAAGTTGGTGGGATTTCAGATTGAGATGGGACCAAGTGGGGGTATCTTTGTCTCCTCTGTCAATGAGAACAGTTTAGCTGCCCAGGCTGGCCTTGTGATTGGTGACCAACTTTTAGAGGTATTAATACAGAATGATATTTAATATAAATGTAGGAAACTTATATATCATACACCACTGACATTTTCTTTTGCCTTACAGATAACTTTTGAAGTCAGAAAAGGAGATAGGCCTAAACACCAATGAGTCATTTCTATCAATACTATCTGTTTAAAAGGAAAGTTTTAGATCCAATCACAATTTAAGATGTCATATGCATTTTTTTAGTTTAAAATCAGAAATATGTTCATTAGAAATGAGTAAATATACAATCTTCATTGATAAAGCAATTAATTTTACCTTCTTGTGATCTTAAGAAGAATGAATGGTTTGAATTAAGAGCCAGTTGCTGTACATTTATATCTTTAAACGGTAACGACTTTAGTATGATATATTACTGTTTATTAATTTGAACGAATATTATATTACAACAATTTTCAAGTTAAAGAAGTATGATACTTTAATGAATTGAGCTCACACAAATGAAACCATTTTACCATTCTTTTACTATACACTTTAATGCTCAAACGAATTGGAAGCAACAGCAGGATCAAAATATTGAGTAAAGAATTGCATTTCTATAAATTTCGCACTATTATGTAGAACCTTTGTGATAAGCAATTTCTATTTTTGTCGCAATGTTTTTTGCTGCAATTTAGTCAAATTAGGTCAATGTGAACTTATTGAACAAAAATGTATATCATGCTGAAAACATACAATTCATAGCATGGAAGGTGTGTTAGAATGTAGATTCTTTTGTTAATTTCAATCTTCTTATATTCTTTTATTGTATCTTATTTATGAGGCTGACTGATGATGCATAATGTTAAATGAACATCTGTCTGTTGCTAAATCTTTTTATGAGAACGAAAAATTGTGCCACGAAGATGTATTGATATATTGTAAAATTGAAGCCATGTCTTACAAATGAGAAACAATCTGAATCATTTGTTGTAGATTTGTGCAATCAATATGAGAAGTGCTACATACGACTTGGCAGCCCGAGTATTACAGCAGTGTGGGAACATTTTGACTATATTGGTCCAGTATAACCCAGAGAGTAAGCGCTTGTTGTTATACTCATAAACCATTACAAATAATCCTACAATTATTGTCAATACTTTCAACTAAACTGCTTTTAACTGTACTGTTGGATTGATTATTTGGTCGCTATTAAGAACTAAAAGTAAAGTCTTGGTGCTTGCTCATTGTAGGTGATTGAAATTCAACACTTTAACTGTAAATTAGGACTAAATCAAGGACAGGGAATTTTCATGAGAGGCAGTCTCCTGACTGTCACAAGGAGTGTCGATGGTTCTACCCGGCTTTACCAGCCCTTATGATCAGTTGAGTATTGGGTCTTTCTCCATCATTTGGAGTCGGGCATTGTAATATAACAGAAATGATATTGACGCAATGTAAAACCCCATAAAAGTAAATGAATAAATCAAGGATCAGGAAGTAATATTCTACTTGACAGTTTTGAGTCATCCTTAATGGAAGGTGTTGACAATTGAAGCAGAAAGCCACGGTTAAGCAATTCTTAGATTTAGATATTTACTCCCTTCTCTCTCTTAAGCTGTTCTTGGATTGTTTTTTTTGAGGTTTTCAGCTGTTTTCAGACATATTGGGGCTATGAATGTAAGGATTATTTATATGCATGATATTTCCTCCCTGTACTGCACAATATTCTTTCCATGCCACTGACTGCATTTCTACATGAATATGATAAATATATGGTGAGAGATAAATAATAACTGGCTGTATTGAATGTCAGTAACCTTGTATTCCATGACTAACATGCTACTCACTGAACAAATCAGGTTTTATCCTGCTCTTTAGGATTACAGTAAGAAAATGTTGAAAGTATTCTATTTTAACTTTATTTTATATACTTGTCCTGTTTTAGTCAAGAAAATAACAGATTTGTGTTTCATAGATCTGTGTCTATTTTGACCCAACAGAGTACAATGATAACAACAGTGGTTCCTCAGCAGCCAGTTCTACAAATACTTCACCTTTAAATTCGCCCGATTCCAACAATGGGCTACATCTAGTCAGCCTGAATGGCATTTCACGTCGGGATTCTCACAGGGACTCGCCCAAGTCACCAAGTCGGGTTCATAGTCACAGGTATTCTCTCAGCAAGTTAATACTTATTCCTTATGACTTTATTACAATGTCCTATGAAACCAATCCTTCACAAGAGGTATTACAGCATGAAAAAGAAGATTTTCTTATTTTGTTATTAAACAAGAATTTACTTGTCATGAATGCTGCCAATAGGTTAAAGAAGCCATGTTGTAATTGAAGAACTTGAAAACATGTCAGAAAAGGGAAACATTGCAACACCAAGTTACTATTGGGGAATTATTTCATTAATGCGAAAATAGTTTTTAGTCAAGTACATGGTTTTGGTAGTCTTCAAACCATTTTCTTGATCAAAACGTTTGGTTAGAGTTTCAAAATTGATTATGTTGAAAGATGATTTCAATAAAGATATGCTCTTAATAAATGATTCTATTGTGAGAATAATATAAGTGCGTGCTTTACTTTATAGATGTTTTCTATAAATTTTGTATTTGAATTTGATGTTGTCAGCTGTAGAAGCCTTATAACTGTGAAAGGTTTTTGTATTCTTCACTTTTATGAGTGTCAATGTATTTGGTATTTATCCAGCTCTCAAGGTAAATATGACGCCCCACGGAAGATCTCGTTTAAGAAGCTCAATCCTAAAGCTAGCCTTGGTATCCATGTGACAGGGGGCAATGCTATGGGGATATTTGTGTCTGATGTGGAGGAAAACAGTCCTGCAGGTGGACATAATGGCATCCATTGTGGAGACCAGATACTCGAGGTATGATCTCTCAACATTCAAACACGGTCGAAAACTCAAAGTATAGCTGGAAATGTAAACATCAAACAATGTTCCATATAGTTCAGAGATGGTTTAGAGATGACCCATTGTCATGTACATGTACTTATAGTGTTTTGGTACAGGGACTATACTCAAGGCAAACATAGTACAGATATGGTGTGGATGCTTATTTGATATAAAATATTGTAAATCAAAATAGATTTTATTAAGAATGGATTATAAAGGCAGTGTGACAGCATGAATGAAAATTAACTGCCTGGAAGTGACTAACATATCTCAATGTTAAAGTTAAGGTTTAAACAAATTTGAGAATTATTTAACATGACATTTGTTTCTATAACCAATTTTACTAGCATACCCGATTTTATTTTACCAACTTATAACATTAATATTGTTTGTTTTTTAGTTCAATGGGATGGACTTCAACAGAACGACAGCTGAGCAAGCATTCCGTCATATCAATGAGCCGTGCTCCTCGGTGAGAATTAAAGTCAGATACCATCCATCATGTAAGTTACTTACACAGTTATAATCATATATCCTGTAATGTGACTTCTATCTACAATTTTTTCAATTATGGGAATATTTAAACTAAGAAAGTTTTGCAGGAAACACTTGAGAATGCTCTTAAAGTTGGTAGACATTCTTCTTACAGGATAGAATATGTTGGAAATTGGGAAACTTCTGTTTCTGTTACAATGAATTTTCACTTCCTTCATATTAAGAAACACATCTGTTGATAGATATAAGGTTCAATATTCTGTTATATTTGTAGAAAGAGCTTAAATAATCTGTCTTCTCATATGGGAAATTGTGTTTGGTCCAAATTGACAGTAACAGCACAGATAACAAGAAGGAAGAGATATGTTTTTAGCTCACCTTGGGCTCAAGGTGAGCTTTTCTGATCACCCAATGTCCGTCGTCCGTCATGCGCCGCCAACAATTTCTTTAAACATCTTTTCCTCCTAAACCATTGAGCCAACCTTAACCAAACTTCACAAGAATGTCCGTTGGGTGATGCTCTACCAAAGTTGTTCAAAAAAATTGATTCCATGCAGAACTTTGGTTGCTGTGGCATGAAAAAGGGGGAATTTCTGCAATTTGTAAAAAATCTTCTTGTCTGAAGCCACTGGTCAGAATTCAAAATAATTTCACAGGAATGTTCTTTTGGGACCTCTTTTTAAAAGCTGTTCAAAGAATTTTGATATCTCGAAAAACATGGCCACCAGGCTGCGTTGAACTTTGATCGCGTTTTTGTTTTGACTATATACATGAATGCTAAAATTTATAACTTTACAAACATCTTTTTTTTCAAACCTCTGGGCCAATTTCAATGAATGAGATATCATGTGAAGCATCCCTAGTTGGAGGTGAGAAAGATTTGTCAAAAAAAAATTAGTCCTATGACCAAAATGGCTGCCATGCCAATATTTGGTAAATACCTTCAAATAATCTTCTTGTCACAAACCACTTGTCAGATTTCAAAATTGTTTCACAGGAATGCTCTTTGGGGGCCCTTCTATAAAGATTGTTGAATTTTATTAGATATCTTGAAAAACATGGCTGCCAGGGTGTGTTGAACTTTGATCTTTAGAAATCTTGAAAAACATGGCTGCCAGGGTGCGTTGAACTTTGATCTTTAGAAATCTTGAAAAACATGGCTGCCAGGGTGCGTTTAACTTTGAACGTGTTTTTGTTTTCACTAGTTATACATGTATGTTAAAATTTATAACTTTACAAACATCTTTTTTTCTAAACCTCTGGGCCAATTTCAATGAGATATCATGTGAAGCATCCCTAGTTGGAGGTGAGAAAGATTTGTCAAAAAAAAATAGTCATGTGACAAAAATGGCTGCCATGCCAATATTTGGTACAAACCTTAAAAAAATATTCTTGTCACAAACCACCGGTCAGATTGAAATATAATTTCACAGGAATGTTCTTAGGGGGCCTCCTTTTAAAAGTTGTTCAAAGAATTTTGATATCTCGAAAAACATGGCTGCCAGGGTGTGTTGAACTTTGAACGCGTTTTTGTTTTCACTATGTACATGTATGGAAAAATTCATAACTTAACACTCTTTTTTCTTAATCTCTGGGCCAATTTCAATGAGATATCATATGAAGCATATTTAGTTGGAGGGAATAAATTTGTCAAAATAGATCAGACATTTGACCAGAATTTGGTAAAACAATGTTCTTTTGGGGCCCTTCTATAAAGCTTGTTAAAAGAAATTAGACATCTCGAAAAACATGGCCGCAAGGGTGTATTGAACTTTGAATGTGTGTTTTTTTTCACTGTATACGTGTATGGTAAAATTTATAACTTAATTAAATAAACATATTTCATAAAAACATGGCCACCATGGTGAGTTGAAATTTGAACCTGTTTGCATTTCCACTATATACTTGTATGGTAGAATTTTAAACAAAATAAATCAATATCAATTTGGATGTTCAAATATGCCAAAATGATTACCACAAAAGGGCAACAATATATCATACTGGACAAAAGTGCGAGCTGATCTTTGTAGATACAATCTGTAAAAGTAAAATATTCAGTTTACGCATTGTAAGAATTATGTACCATCTTAATGTCCCACATCAAGCATACAGTGTCTAACTTGTAAAATGGGAATCAAAAAAAAGTCAATACATAGAAGCACAAGAAATTCTGTGATTAAAAGTTAAAAGCAATGTTTCTAACTATTCTTCAAATAGGTGGTAATCTCAGGTGAGCGGTTCTAGGGCCCTCTTGTTGAAGATATTTCAACAATTAAAGAAGTAACATGTTAATGTTTCAGGAAATAGCAGGGTACGGAGTAAGGTGTTTATGTTTCAGTATATAACACGATACAGAGTAAGATGTTTGTTTCAGTTTATAACAAGGTACAAAGTAAGATGTTTGTGTTTCAGTATATAACAAGGTATGGAGTAAGATGTTTATGTTTCAGTATATAACAAGATAAAGAGTTAGATGTTTATGTTTCAGTATATAACAAGGTACAGAGTAAGATGTTTATGTTTCAGTATATAACAAGGTACAGAGTAAGATGTTTATGTTCAGTATATAACAAGGTACAGAGTAAGATGTTTATGTTTCAGTATATTACAAGATACAAAGTAAGATGTTTATGTTTCAATTTATAACAAGGTACGGAGTAAGATGTTAATGTTTCAGTTTATAACAAGGTACGGAGTAAGATGTTTATGTTTCAGTATATAACAAGATACAAAGTAAGATGTTTGTTTCAGTTCATAACAAGGTACAGAGTAAGAAATTAATATTTCAGTATATTACAAGGTAAAGAGTAAAACATTTGTTTGAGTATATAACAAGGTACGCAGTAAGATGTTTATGTTTCAGTATATAACAAGATACAAAGTAAGATGTTTGTTTCAGTTCATAACAAGGTACAGAGTAAGAAATTGATATTTCAGTATATTACAAGGTAAAGAGTAAAACATTTGTTTTAGTATATAACAAGGTACAGAGTAAGATGTTTATGTTTCAGTATATAACAAGATACAGAGTAAGATGTTTATGTTTCAGTTTATAACAGGTACAGAGGAAGATGTTTATGTTTCAGTATATAACAAAGTACAGAGTAAGATGTTTATGTTTCAGTTTATAACAAGATACAGAGTAAGATGTTTATGTTGCAGTATATAACAAGATTTGGAGTAAGATGTTAATGTTTCAGCATATAACAAGGTACGGAGTAAGATGTTTATGTTTCAGTTTATAACAGGTACAGAGTAAGATGTTTATGTTTCAGTATATAACAAGGTAGAGAGTAAGATGTTTATGTTTCAGTATATAACAAGGTACAGAGTAAGATGTTTATGTTTCAGTATATAATGAGATAAAGAGTAAGATGTTTGTTTCAGTTTATAACAAGATACAGAGTTAGATGTTTATGTTTCAGTATATAACAAGGTACAGAGTAAGATGTTTATGTTTCAGTATATAACAAGGTACAGAGTAAGATGTTTATGTTTCAGTATATAACAAGGTACAGAGTAAGATGTTTATGTTTCAGTATATAACAAGATACGGAGTAAGATGTTTATGTTTCAGTATATAACAAGGTACGGAGTAAGAAGTGTGGCGGAGACTCCCTGTATGTGCGTGCCATGTTTGATCACAATCCAGAGAAGGAGGGAGAGCTTGCCTTCCATAAGGATGACCTTCTCCATGTTGAGGATACCATGTATAATGGTCAACAAGGCCTCTGGTATGCCTGGCTCATCAATGATGATGGCAAGAAAATGAAAGGTGGCATTATTCCAAGTAAAGATAGGTGAGTTCACTGATTTCCCTTTAATCCACACAATTTGTGTTATACAATTGATTTAGTCGAAGAGGCATCAAATTGATGTAAGACTAAGTAACATTGACTTTTTCAAGAATGTGATTCTCAGAGTTATGATATTTTTTCTATCAGCTGTTTTTTAGCTTGACTATTTGAAGAATAAGGAGAGCTATACTACTCACCCTTACAACCGTGCGGTGGCCGCAGGTGCCGCGAAAAATAAAACATCACCGATCGCCAATATTAACATAGAAACTACTCTGAAATAGCTAATTTTACAGCAAGGATCACACTTTGTTTTGTGATAGACATGAGAATCACATGATAGAAAAAATTGAATATGATTAAAATGAACTGATTGAAGTATTTGAAAATAAATCAAGTATTTATTTTTTATTTATCTGTCATTGTGTTTTTATAAGGTCATCATTAATAATTAATAAGGAGAACAAATGTTTTGTTGATACTTGTTATAGAAATCAGTTCGCGGAAACAGGCGTGTTATATGTACTTCTCATCCACATCTGCCGATTTGTTTGCAATTAAACACCAATTGACACACACCTCGGGCACTGTTTGACAAGAGGTTAACAAACAATGGATTACTTTTGTGATTCCTGTGTATCAATAGTTGTATCTTTCTTGTATTCGGATTGATTTTGTGAAAAAAAACTAAACTTGCAATTGGTCACATAAATTTCAAAGTAATTGAAAGCAACAATATTGTAAAGTATTCATCTACAAAATCAAATACAATAGCTGTGCATAACCTAACAATACAAGGTGGAAATGATGGCAGGGTGACATCCAGCTAAAATGGCGACCGCCACGGCACACAGACATAAGTCTGAAGATGCTTTAAGTATTGGTGCTAAGAATTTGCGTTGTCAGGCCGACTGCCAATTGCACGAAAATTACCCCCAGATAAGCAAATATGCCCCCTTTTGCACTTAAAAATTAATCTTGATTAAAGTTTAACATGCAAGTTTTGTCTCAATTATAGCAGTTATCAGTTTGAAACTTCACATATGTGCTTTGGATCATAATCTAAGGTCAGGCTCATGGACCAAATCCCATTACTCTGATTTTGATTTTAAGATCATGTTATATTAGTTTTGCAAGAGATATTTGTGTACATGTTGGATAGGGTGAATACTATGAATAGTGA
Source organism: Cerastoderma edule (assembly GCA_947846245.1). Taxonomy (NCBI): domain Eukaryota; kingdom Metazoa; phylum Mollusca; class Bivalvia; order Cardiida; family Cardiidae; genus Cerastoderma; species Cerastoderma edule. The sequence continues at coordinate 53,562,873 of OX401406.1, forward strand.
AGTAATCAGTATGAACATATTGTGTTGTAATAACCATATAGATATAAGCAGGTCAGTCATCTTGGTGTGAATAGACAACACTACAATTCTAAGAATAAAATCCTGATAATCTCTGTATTCATAACGAAATGCCAACAGGGTACATTTAGCTTTATAGTAAAAACACTACATAAAATGGCTGCCTCAACAGATTAATACTTATACAGTGTTCCTTTATTTAGGTACGAGGATGACCTATCTCTTCCAAGAAGCTTGTCTGAAAGCTTGAGTCTACATGATTCCGATGAGTACAAGCCTCATTCTCGCCGCGGATCAGGGTCAGCTAGACGCAGCTTTTTTAGGAGAAGCAAAAAGCACCAACGTAATAATTCCAAAGACAGTCGAGAATTAAGTTCTTTCTCGGATGTGTCTATCAATAGTGACTCCCTGCCTGTCCTAGATGGTATGTTTGATTCTTGTATAATTCTCACCTTGATTCCATTAGTTTAGATCAGACCACAATAAAATAAAACATCTCACGATAAAACATCTGTGAAAAATTGCAATACCAAATTCTTTTTTAATCAAAACCAATCTAAATGTTGTCTTTTGCAAATTTTTCCGTTTTGAATTATGATATATTATTTTGTTCTTCCTACTGCAGAAAGGATAAGGAAATTTAATTAATGATCTCTTTTTATTTTACTTTCTAGGATCTTGGCAATTACTGTAGGACTAAATGAATATGTAGAAATGTTCAAATCCTTTTATCAATACTTTTTGACTCACTAAAGATCAATTTACCCTCTCCTAAATAATATGAACTCAAGGTACACACAGAAATAATTGTGAGATAAGAAGACATTGCAAATAATGAGCAATTACTTCTTTTTCACATGTGTTTCTACCCTATATCACAAAGAAAATGATCTTTTTCGTATTTGATAATTATTGTGGACTGTTTAGGGTGCTGCATGACTGAGTGGTTTGGGTGGTGGACTGGTTACTTGTGGAGGTCCTTGGTTCCAACTTGTGAGAATGTACTTTGGCAAGACACTTCAATGCCTTAGCATCATATTGGCTAATTTGCGTAAAGCTTTAAGATAACTGAAAACATGTTAACAGGGCATTAAACCCGATACAAAAACCTTATACAATAAAGAAAAAAATTGTATGATTGGCATAATCCTGCATGAGGGAATGAGTTGATGGATATGTATGGGAAAAGAGTGTTTATTCAGAATGTTTTATTTTACAGATCTGTCTGTCAGTTCCTACATGAATGTAGAAAGGATAGAATGTAAGTAAACAAGTTTAAACATTTGTCTTCTGGGTAACTCCTTTCCAAACCATTTAGAGCCTTACACATCTGGAAGGATCAGCTTTTGAAATTGTAATGGGAAAAGAATGGAGAAATGGTTCATATGAGAATTTTCTACTTTCTTAAAATCAATATCTCCCCTTCAAGTGATATTAGATAAATATTTCATTTTTTTTTATTGAGGCTGAGTATTTTTTTACTCATCTGTTATAACTTCAGTAAGGAGAATAGACAGTTTACACAACCTCTGCCAGAGATGCTTTGCCTTCACAATGGCCGACTATTTTATCTCTATCCTCTTACTATGCCAGGGGTAAATAAGAGTGACAGCATTAGTTTTCCTTGACCATTTTAACGTCTCTCATTGTTCATTTCCTTTATGTTGATTGTAAAAGTTTATAAACGGTATTTCTCCAAAAGTTAGGGTTTTGTTCATGATTTGGCCTCAACCCCTATAGGCACCAAATGATGGTATAGATAGAAATAGTGCTAAATGGATGTCCATTCCATACTGGATCTCCCTTGATAGAGGTGCTCATGTAATTGTGTAGTCGGATTTATTGTCTTCAAGTCATCTAAACAAAGCAAGATATTGGTGCAAATTTTTATACTTATAATTTTTTATTATCATTATGCCCTATATTATTTGTTGCTTTTATGTTAGTTACGCAAAAAGTTTTCTTATGATATTGTTTTTTTTAGTGTTCAGGGGTCTGTGACTATATTCTCTTTCACCCTCAACAGTTGAAACGGGCAAAACAGTAACATGGCTTGCCAACTATGTCCTGCCCTCCAAGCCTTTCTGAAATTATGGTTGTCAGATATCAATTTTATTTTTAGCTAGAGGCATATTCAAAGACAGAGGAGATTGCTTTGAAGTCATTCTTGTGGTGGATCAAGATTAAATGTCTATGAGAGAAAATCACGGATTAGCTTTGATGCATATCAGTTATTTGTCAATCAACAGAATTAACTTTGCTGGTGTTTAATGTCTACTTCTTTCAAAAAAGATCGAGGGCGAACATTTAGGTTTGGAAAGCAATTAAAGTTATCAAGTCTTAACTTCCATATAATTAAAGTTGTAAAGCTGGGTGAATGACTCAACAGTTTACATCTGAAAGTGTACCTTCAACAGACATAACAATCAACAGATAATGAACTAAATAAGATAACAAGATTATCCCATATCAGAAATTACATTTGATAAACAAGCCGGTTCCCTACTTGTTTTGAAAGTACTGTAAGTATGGGAACTATCAATGTTTTTTGGCTTTACAGTAAAAACAGATAGATATTGACTCGAGATCAGCAACCTTGTGGTAAACTAACATCAAATTCACGGGGAAAATAGTCGGCGCTAGCAACTTCCTCCAAATTTGGGTTTTTTTTGCGACAAATAATGCCATTTGTGAAGGCCAGTGTGAACTCTGGTGTTAAGGAATGTGATATTTTTTTATTGTTACATTGTGAGTTGTATATCAAAATGATTTATATTAGAGGTAAGACAGAAAACCTTTAGGGCCGTTTAGGTTCCAATATTTACAGATTTTACATTAGAGACGCATGAGCTTATTGAGGGTTTGATATATTAGAGATTTTAGGTTTCTTTATTTACATGATCTATCCATTTGACAGATAAGAAAACTCGTCCAGTTGTTCTGATAGCCCCGCTTGCTGATGCTCTGATACAGAAAATCTCGTCTGAATCTCCAGATAAATACTTCTACTGTGAACCAGGTGTGTAAAACTGATTTATTACCAACCTTTTCCCACAATACAGAAAATCTCTCAATATCTAGATGTAGAGAATAGATGGTTTGTGTCTTTTAAAAGAAGTCACTCATCACCTTTTTTGTCTCATTAGGGCTATTTTCATGTTATATGGTTACTGACAGTTACCACAAAGGTTATGCGGCCCCTTATTATCCATCCGAAATGGTATTGCTGACAGTCTAATAAGAATAAGATTTTAATTGTAGAAAACTTAAGAATCCATTGTGAGATCACAAACAACTGCCTATTCTATTCTGTATCATTTTTTATTATAATTGTTCTCTGTGTGGTCTGCTATAGGTGTGTTTAATGGTGTATGTTTGAGGGAAGGTTTGCCCTTTATAATTGTTCTCTGTGTGGTCTGCTATAGGTGTGTTTAATGGTGTATGTTTGAGGGAAGGTTTGCCCTTTATAATTGTTCTCTGTGTGGTCTGCTATAGGTGTGTTTAATGGTGTATGATTGAGGGAAGGTTTGCCCTTTATAATTGTTCTCTGTGTGGTCTGCTATTGGTGTGTTTAATGGTGTATGATTGAGGGAAGGTTTGCCCTTTATAATTGTTCTCTGTGTGGTCTGCTATAGGTGTGTTTAATGGTGTGTGTTTGAGGGAAGGTTTGCCCTTTATAATTGTTCTCTGTGTGGTCTGCTATAGGTGTGTTTAATGGTGTGTGTTTGAGGGAAGGTTTGCCCTTTATAATTGTTCTCTGTGTGGTCTACTATAGGTGTGTTTAATGGTGTATGTTTGAGGGAAGGTTTGCCCTTTATAATTGTTCTCTGTGTGGTCTGCTATAGTTGTGTTTAATGGTGTATGTTTGAGGGAAGGTTTGCCCTTTATAATTGTTCTCTGTGTGGTCTGCTATAGGTGTGTTTAATGGTGTGTGTTTGAGGGAAGGTCTGCCCTTTATAATTGTTCTCTGTGTGGTCTGCTATAGGTGTGTTTAATGGTGTATGTTTGAGGGAAGGTTTGCCCTTTATAATTGTCCTCTGTGTGGTCTGCTATAGGTGTGTTTAATGGTGTATGTTTGAGGGAAGGTTTGCCCTTTATAATTGTCCTCTGTGTGGTCTGCTATAGGTGTGTTTAATGGTGTGTGTTTGAGGGAAGGTTTGTCCTTTATAATTGTTCTCTGTGTGGTCTGCTATAGGTGTGTTTAATGGTGTGTGTTTGAGGGAAGGTTTGCCCTTTATAATTGTTCTCTGTGTGGTCTACTATAGGTGTGTTTAATGGTGTATGTTTGAGGGAAGGTTTGCCCTTTATAATTGTTCTCTGTGTGGTCTGCTATAGGTGTGTTTAATGGTGTGTGTTTGAGGGGAGGTTTGCCCTTTATAATTGTTCTCTGTGTGGTCTGCTATAGGTGTGTTTAATGGTGTATGTTTGAGGGAAGGTTTGCCCTTTCCCTGCATATGGGTTAAGTGATTGTTCCATTAAGAAAGTAGTACTAAAGAAAAATTGTTACATATTAAAAGTTGCATCTCTGTGATAGTTTGTATACACCTAAAAGAGAAATGTTTCTTTGTTAGCAATATTTCCTTTTGTCTGAATGTTTTTGAAAAGCTTTGCAAGTTGCCAAATATGATGAGGTAAGGTCCTGGAGTAAACTGTTCAAAAAGATACCAGTACATCATATCAATATGATCTTTCCTATGTATTGTAAACAATCTAGGTTCTGTAACTTGGCTTGTTGGCAGTTATGGGCGTTTGATGAGAAAATTACTACAATATACAGATTACATTGTACATATTAGATGTAGTGACATATGATATTTTATTGATATAATTGTATTTACAGCTGTGATGCAAGGCTCCCATCATATGATGGAGAAGGAATTGAAGGATGGAAATATCATTGATTACTGGCTCCAGGATGACCGCTATCATTGTATCCGTGTAAAATCTGTAACTGATATCTGTGATCAGGTTAGTGCTATATCTCACATCATTGTTTCTGTGTGAAATATGTAACTGATATCTGTGATCAGGTGAGATCTATATCTCACATCATTGTACCTGTGTGAAATCTGTAACTGATATCTGTGATCAGGTGAAATCTATATCTAACATCATTGTATCTGTGTGAAATCTGTAACTGATATCTGTGATCAGGTGAGATCTATATCTAACATCATTGTATCTGTCTGAAATCTGTAACTGATATCTGTGATCAGCTTAGTTCTATATCTCACATCATTGTATCTGTGTGAAATCTGTAACTGATATCTCTGATCAGCTTAGTTCTATATCTAACATCATTGTTTCTGTGTGAAATATGTAACTGTTATCTGTGATCAGGTGAGATCTATATCTAACATCATTGTATCTGTGTGAAATATGTAACTGATATCTGTGATCAGGTTAGTTCTATATCTCACATCATTGTTTCTGTGTGAAATCTGTAACTGATATCTGTGATCAGGTGAGATCTGTATCTAACATCATTGTTTCTGTGTGAAATCTGTAACTAATATCAGTGATCAGGTGAGATCTATATCTCACATCATTGTTTCCATGTGAAATCTGTAACCAATATCTGTGATCAGACAAGATCTTTATCTCACATCAATATATCTGTGTGAAATCTGTTAACAATATCTGTGATCAGGTGAGATTTTTATCTCACATCAATATATCTGTGTGAAATCTGTTACCAATATCTGTGATCAGGTGAGATTTAAATCTCACATCAATATATCTGTATGAAATCTGTAACAAATATGTGTTATCAGGTGAGATCTATATCTACCATCATTGTATCTGTATGAAATTTGTAACCAATGTGTTATCAGGTGAGAATTATATCTCACATCTATAAATCTGTATGAAATCTGTAGCCAATACGTGTTATCAGGTGAGATTTATATATAACATAAATAAATCTGTATGAAATCTGTAACCAATATGTGTTATTAGGTGAGATTTACATCTCATATCAATATATATATGTATGAAATCTGTAACCAATATGTGTTATCAGGTGAGATCTATTTCTACCATCATTGTATCTGTATGAAATCTGTAATTGATATCTCTGATAATAGAGGATAATCAACTCCTTTCGATTGATATCAAAAATATGTCACAGAAATGGGTTGTTATCAGGTTGAAAAAACGAGTTCGAAGAATGAGTTTTTTCTACATGATAACAACCCATTCATGTGACATATTTTTTATATCTATCAAATGGAGTGGATTATTCTATTTATTTTTTTTAAATATTTTATATAAAGTATATTTGCCAAAATACCTCCATAAACGCCAAATGGAATATAAATGGCAGGAGCAAGGCAGTTAATAACGCCCATGATGTCATTTTACCTATGACGTCATTCACGCGTATGGATGTATTTTATAATACAAACATTTTAGTGCCGTATGCAAAAGTGCAGCTATGACTTTAATGCAAAGGAATGGTAAAAAAGTAGTCTGGTCAAAACTGATATCATCACTAGTGAAGATTTTCACTGTGACAAAATTGAAAATTAATACACTGAGAAATTCCTGTATTTCACTGGTAGGAATGTAATAATAAAATATATCACAATTCATATAAAAATGTATTCAGTCCCAATGCTGCTTTTTTGATAAGCAACCATTAATCAGATGAATGATGTTTGATGAAACTCTGATGACTTCTCTACAAGATTCAAACCCAAGACCCTTTTATTGTTTGGTAGATGCTCAAGGACCTCTGGCCATGATGGCAACCTTGACTAGTTTAATCATGGTTCTTCATTCAAACTCCAAAATACTGTATTGTTATATGAATTAACTCAAAAATAGGTCACAAACACACCAAAAGGTATGGCCAAATGAGTAGTTATAGATCAGTTGAAATCAGCCTGCAATCCTTACCACAACACCTAAAGATGATGGTTTTGACCAACAATGGTATGCTTCATTCATGTCCCTTCATAAGATAGTATATCAGTCAACACATTTTTACATGTGATAAGGGTTTTGTTACATAAGTCCAATATTCATTTTATACCATAAAGCCTATATTTAATTATAGATTAAGGGGAATCAATTAACTTTTTATGACTTCTCCTTCAAACCATAGGTTTTCAGTGCAAATTTGTATCATATGCATGGATGATTTAGATCAAATGTTGCTTTAAATATATTTAGGTCATGTATTAGAGATTATCTAGATTCAGTAGCATAAAGCTTAGCAAAATTAAATTTCATCATTTGAACTTCAAATACTGAGTTTGTCGTTTGTTGTATATGTTGTATAATGCTCAAATGGGACAAGATTGCCATTCAATAGAGCAGATATGTCAATATTCGTGAGTGTAGGTGATGTTGGTTCTTTTTAATTTTAAGCTTTACTACTATAAGGCTTAGTTTCTGCATTAGAAAAAAATTCAAATTACTTTGCATGTGTTAATGAATTTTCCTCTATTTCAGAACATACATTGTATATTGAATGTAAATCCCTTGGCCATAGAGCGTCTACAGAGACTTCAGATTTACCCAATTGTGATATTTGCCAGACATAAGTCTCATAAACAATTAAGGTAAGAGAATGTGGCTCTAATTTGTTTGTATAGTCTCACATCAGGACTTTAAAACAGAGACTTGATCTATCAACTCACACAAATATGAGCGTTTCTTCTCTATAGCCTTGGTTATCTCTTGAAATTTTACACACTTGTCTATGATAAGGCACTAGGGTTTACCCATTACCAGAAGTTGAAGATTGGGGATGTTTTGTCCAAAGAGCTCTTATGATGGACTATGTGTTGTGTAACAATCAAAGTTATTTCAAAATCAAGTAAAGAGACTTATATGCTCGATAATATATCCTTGGGTAAAAAAAGAAAAGTTTGGGTTTTATAACATGTTGACAGCATTTCAGTTATATTAGGATGTTCGGCTAATAATCAATGGACAAAGAATCTCTGCTGACTTTAAAGGCGGTCAAGCTGGGTAGAACCACTGTCATTCTGTAAGTCAGTTGGACTTGATTAGAGGTAGAAAAAGGAACTCATTGAGATATCCAGTCACATACTGTTGCTTATATCACAAAATACACTTCTTTAGCACATTAAATATTTCCTTTTTTTTTTCAGAGAAATAAAAGATGTGCAATTTTTACGAGAAAAACTGAGTCAAAAAGCTGCTAAAGAACTATATGAGTACTGCCAGAAAGCTGAGCAAGAATACAAACATTTGATTTCTGGTAGGTAACTCATTGGTGGTATTTGCTAGTGATCATTTCTCAAGATAATTCTAGTATTTCCTAAGGAAATTTCAGATTAGTCTTTAGTTGAAAGAAAAAGTAGACAAGACTATTAACTGTTGTTATGATTTGGGGATATCGTTTTAGAATTTGTTGTAAAACAGCCGTTGTTGATAATCTGATTCACCATACAAATGAGTGAGACTGTGTCAGCAGGTGATAATTATAAAGCAGAGAAACTGTAAGTTTTGTTTGCTACATGTATTTAGTGGTTATAACTGGCACAAAATGAGAGAATTGCTTGCTTGTAACCTTTACTGTTTACTTATAATATCTCTAAATTCATTATATACAAGTACAGTAAATTTTGTGAAATGAAGTAATGGTCAACTATGAAATATGTTGCATTATAAATGTTTTCAATAAGTTACAAAGCGAATTGATTTAAGATGCATTTGGTGAAAGGGCACAACCTAGTAGAATTGTAAAGTCTACATGAGTTGTGTGCAGACAGATAGAGATTTAGTGAAATACGTGATACATTGTTTGTATGGTTCCAGCTATGATCCAAGGGGGAAACCTTGCAGAGATGTCCCAGCAAATAAAGAATGTGATTGCCACGGTACAAGAGAAACCTATTTGGGTGCCAACAGCCCTGGTTAGATGACACAACAGTGGACAGTTTGTATCATACTAAAGACTGCTTCCCTGAAACAAAGCATAATTAACCTTGAAATGAGCTGATACATGAACACTGGAGTATTGGATGCTATGAGCCATCTGAAGTGTAGACTATTTCATCCATCACTTGTTACTGTTACAACCACTCCCATCGTGATACACCCATTGTGATACGCCCATTGTGAGAGCATGTGTTATCCAGAAAATCTATTTTCTCTAATATAATAATCTCTATCCAGTGATGTATAGTGAATGCTTGGTCAGAGCACTTTAGTACTGTTGGCTGTGAAATTTTACTTGTAAGTTAGATAATGACAAACAGAGATATGTATTTTAGTACTAAAGACAGTAATATAAAAATGGAGATCAGGACGAAAATATCCTAATAGTTTAAAATTGTGAGTAATAAACATTCAGTTCTTCTTTTTGCTGTCATCAGCTGCTAATGCATACAAGGCTACATGTTTGTGGGTGTAATGGTTTAAAGTGGTACAGTTTGAGGATGGATGATAGAAAATCTACTCTTACCAGGAAGCAGCTGATGGCTTAAAAGTTAATGTGTCAAAATGGTTTTAGTGTGTTTCTGTACTTGGTAAAATAACACCACAAGATAATTTGAATAATGGAAACCTTACTCATATAAATATTTTCATTTGTCCTAATGCTTATAACAAGAGTATCACACAGGTTTTGAGGAATAGAAAATTCTATCTTTGCTATTTATTGCTACATGTGCTATTTGTGATGTTATTACAAACAAGGGATCACTATTTGTGGTATGTGTTGATTGATCATACAAATCGGACCATTCCATTACTAGGATTGAGATGGAAATGTTGCTTAGAATATATCATTTCTAAACACTTATTGATAGTAAGTACTTAAATTCCATTCATCTTACAAGGAGCACTATTTTCTGATGAGCAACATTATACAGACGTTTTATGGGTTATCTTTTACAGAGGCAGGTATTCATTTCATGATATAAACATATATTGATTTGCTTGACTAAACATAGAAAGGCCTGTTATAAACATCAGTCCGTTTGTTAATTGGTAGAATAATTTTGTTGTCTTAAATGTCATTTAAATCAGCAAGGAAGCTGTATAATATATTATGTAAGATGCAGTAAGATCATAAGAGGAAAAAGTCAGTTGTGTTTTTGTGATCAATTTGTGTCTTTTATTTCAATGGTAATCATCAACGACATGTGATGTTTGGAACAGAAATTGAGAAACCAATATGTCTTTGTATCAAAGTCATCACACATTCTGTTGTTTCCTAGAATATATAGACGTTCATTCTGTGTTATACTAGATGGTCCAAGATCCTTCTCACATCAATATTCTGTGTTGTGGTTAAAGGTTGTGATATGTGTTACACTTATTTTTGTTAAGCATTTTCTTTATGGTGAACTTATATAATGTGTCATTATGATGTCCATGGCAACACACATAATATAGCTAAGCCATTGGTTTGTTATTGTTTGCTTAGTAGGGTTTCATGCTTTGATGAAGACTTATTTTCTTATATTTTGAAAAAAGAAACTCATTTTTTCATTAGCCAAGAAAAGTGCTTTCTGATCAAAGCATTTTCTTTTTCTGTCAAAATATTTCTTTGCTTGATTCAGTATGCCACTGCTGTTGCCTTGAGCATTGTAGAAATGGTTTGGGATGCATGAATTTTGTTTATTTTTCAAAGTTTTTCAAATTCTTCAACATCGGGATATTTGCTAGGATACCAATGATAAGAATTTGTTCAACTACGTATTGCTTTTCTTTTACACCAAGTTGACGATATAGATTAGATCATTGAAAGTCTGGTAATAAGAAACCTAGAATTCAAACCTACTCACAATGGAAACGTTGGGAAACCTTTAATTGGGTTTTACATTGATGTTAGTGATTATTGCTGCAGATGAATTTATGACATCTTTATGAATAAAAGGGTTGATTTTTACCCCTCATTAATAATGTTCAGATATTCATAGATAATCTCTCTCATTTTGATAGTTGGATTCAAATGTTGCCTTATTATGGAAAGGATGAATTTGTATAAAACTGCATGTTGTAAGTCTTTTGAGACAGAAGTCACATTGAGGCTGGTGGGAATATGGCCTTGCATGGCCATATCTAACTAACCTTTGATTTTCAAGACATTATTGGGAGATAGATATAATCTCATTTTTTTCTTTTGTTCAGTTTTGATTAAATAGTAATGGATAGACAAATCACACGGTGACTTTGTATGTATATTAGCTGTTTCTCATGTGATGATGCTTAATGTGTAATACAATAAATGAACTATGTGACAATTATGTGAAGCGAAATATATTTGAAAAAGAATGAAAAGCCAGTATTTTGTCTTATATGATGTCCAATGTGTATTGAGTTGTTTTGTTATATCTAGATGTATGAGAACTACGTTTGTGATCTATCAAATATCAGCAGCCATCATGTCAACTACCATTGTTTGGGTGGGACAGTTGAAACAGTGTCTAGGTGATGGCCCAGAGTTCTAAGACCTTGTGGCCCTTCCCCCTTCCATGTACATTTGGGCAATCAAACAAATTGTAGCACCTTTGGGTAGGATTCTTTTCTATGGCAGAGGTTGATCAGTATGAATACAAATAGAGTGATGAGATGTCAAACAGCTATCTCAATACATGATATGCTATTCACTTTCATATGTTAATGGGTAGGGTTTAAGAGAGACACAGCCCAGACCGGAAACATTTAACTTCGCTTTTGATCGCATTTTCCTACAGTGAAACAGTTTACTCAGCTCAAAGACATTTGAGACTGGTCCAATTTGAGATCCAACATTTTAACAACTTGTTTTAGTGGTCTTCAAGTTGAATTTTGTCATAAAAAGCTCCAAAATAAAAGCCATATAGACAAACAAACTTCGCATGACATATCAAAAATGATTAGTTCTTTTGTCACAATGTTAAGGTTCTTTCTCTCCCAAATAATAACTGCATTGACTTATGAAACAAGCAATTTCTTCATTTGCCACAATATCAACTTTTATTAACCATAGTTTAAAAACAAATATTCTCCCCTCTCCGCATGGGTTCAAATCCCGAGAAGGATATGGATTTTCATGAGAGGCAGTCTCCCGACTGACTTACGGAATGCCGATGGTTCTACCCGCCTTGACAAGCCCTTATGGGCAGTTGAGTATGGGGTCTTCCTCCATCATTAAGAGTTGGGCATCGCTACATAACTGAAAAAATGTTGATGTGATGTTAAACCCATATATAACAAATATTCTGATGTCTGGCTTTATTGATAATAACTAGTTTAATTCAAGTTTAAAATGAAAAAACATGGACTGAAATAAAACACAAAAACCATTTAGATTTCTCCAAAGTTTATTCTGTTTGGAAGTTTTCTAGTTTAATATATACATTTCTATGCCATTCATAAGTTTGATCACTATTTACAGAGATTATTTACAATATTATTTACAAGTATTAGCAAAAAACATCTTTCATACATGTCTGACAGCCAGAAACAACTGTCTCCATCTCATATATATAAAACAGAAAATACATCCATGCGATCACTTCATCGTGACAAACACACACAGCAGAAATTGTATTCTGTGTTCCCACCAGTTTCTTCTTAATATCATAAAGAACATGGAATGTTTGAATCTAAACTGTCTGCTGTTGTTCCTAGATATGAAACATCACAAACCCAATTTAGAGCAGCTCATCCTTGATTGTGTGCTATTTATCACAAATAAAAGATTTACAATCAAATTGAATTTATATATTAATCAAGGAGTCAACTCATCAAAAAGGATTTAAATAGTAGTTTTATGTATTCTTTTTCGAATTTGTACAAAACTATACAACTAAGTACATTATAACATCAAATTAACATACCATTGAGTGCAAAGGTCCTGGGGGATGATAATTCATACAGGGAAGGAATGATATATTGTAAACTACATCTTGATTCATTATAGAAGTTTTGTGCAAAGTTTTTAAGTAGGAGAGTTGTAAAGTTGACAATAAAATATTAAAATACCATTTATTTTTATTTGAATCATAGTAAAAATAAACATAATATTACTATATAAGTTCATTTTGACGAATTGACTGGTTACCAATTAAAACATACACACACACTTATATATAAATCCCCAAATTGGTTCATAGGATTGATTTATTCCAGTTATGGAAACCGAAAATGTCCAGTCTTCAGCGCAGTGTTGCTGAACATTTATTATTTCAACATCAAAAAGGTTTAGAAACCACCATTTTACAAATGCAATCTTCTGTTTTGATTTTACTTATTTATTTGAAAAGATTAAACAAAAACTGTTAAACATACATAGGCAATAATATTTAAAATTGTCTCATTTGATAGATGATGGCTGTATAGTTTAACTCAATTCCTAGTACATTGCATGAGTAAAAACACGAACATAATAGCACTCATGTGACAATTCATGAAGGACATTCTATTTCTATTACCGGTATATGACAATTCAAGGAGAATTCAATCTGACACACATACTTCCAATTGGAAAAAAACAAATATAGCATGTTTTATACAGTATCAGAAAAAATCCAAAGAAAGTCTCACAAAAAGTAAATCATTGTAACTACATGCTTGATTACGTAGTCCTTGTAGCTTGTTAGTTAAATTTGATCTTCCTCGATCATTTTTAATACAATTTAAAGGTTGTTGACATGTTTTTCAAAAAAAAAATTGAAACACAGCCTAACAATGATATTCATAAACTTTCTTACACAAAAACACATGCCTTCACATAGAAACATCCTTAGAAAAAAGCACATTCCTTCACATAAAAACATTCATACACAAAAGCACATGTCTTCACATAGAAACATCCTTAGATAAAAGCAGATCCATTCACTCAAATAGAACATTCTTACACAAGAGCACATTCCTTCACATAGAATCATTCTTACACAAAAGATTATTCCTACACATAGAAACATTCTTACACAAAAGCACATTCCTTCACATAGAAACATTCTTACACAAAAGCACATTCCTTCACATAGAAACTTTTGTAAACATAGAATAACTTACTACGCACACAATCTTAGGCTTGTACATTAATATATGTCTACACTTAAACATATAATGTGGGTTCTATATTTTAGAAATGTTCAGCCTTAATGGAAGTATTCCTGAACAAACCAGTGATGTCCTGTATAGTATACATATACAAGGACGAGAATTCCTCTCGAGGTACTGATAGATTGCAGACAGAAGAAAGTCTGAATGTCATGGTGACTATTGATAAGTGCAAGACTATTTAATGGCCTTTACAAAGCTGACATATTGGCGCATACACAAATACTTGTCTTGTTTTGTCACCTTACCACTGACTTACTGGTGTGTACACATAACCTTCATTATTGTATAACATTCCAACCTTTGAAGACACTTCCACCGGTATGAGAGACAGAGACAGAAGTGCCTGATTGTGACAAGTATAATTGAGACTTTCTTCATCAGGACCTATATGTTAACATAAAACATGAATGTGAAATGGAAGCTGCCAAATGGGATGATTTCAATAAGAAAAGAGTAAGTCAGCATTAAATAAATATGTTAATATAACATGTTATGCTCCTTTTCCATCAATGTATTATGTCATAAAACACTAATTTTGAAGTATAGCAATGTTTCAATAGGTCGGAGTTTGACCTTGTCTTCAGATTTCAACAGTTCTATGTTTACATGTGCAAACTACTTCTTGGTATAGCTTGAGCCAACTAATTATAAAGTCCAGTCCTTTTAATTCTAATCCTCCCAAACCAAATGAACATGCTACAAATGGCCACTGAAAGCAAATTGGATTTTGAGCTAAAGAAATCCTCAATAAAAATGAACATGTATCTTCCATGCAATTCCTCTTTTTTTCACCCTTTATAAGTAATAAACAGTCAGCTGACAGATTCAATCCTGAGATTTAACTAAAACCTGACTTACACAATGTGAGTAAAATATTGTTACAAAAACATTAACTATGCATGATGACCTTAAGTTCCACTTGATTTAAAGTAAACAATTTAACTTGCCCCTTGCATATCGTTTTAAGCTACAGATCGATCTATTTGTATTGTCTATCTTATTTGGTAAAAGTTTCGATTCACAGAAACAAAACTTTGTGTCAACATCAGGCTAAAATATGCTTGTCCTATAGGGATGGTAGGCAGATATTAACGGTACATTGGTTACATCAGGATTATTAGTGCATGTACATCTGGTAACACTAAGGAATACTGCCCACTATTGCTTCCAAAACCTTGTGTTTGCCATATGTAAGGTCTTATGCAGACATCATGTCAGTATTGTGGCGAAAAGAAGAATCTGTCTATACAACCTATTCCTCTTTTTTTTACCTAAGAATATCTTCTTTTTCAATAACACTCTTATTTGGCATCCATAAACAGTTCTAATTTTGAACACTAAACAATGTGTTTGAGTAAGAAAATGAATCTTTCATGAAAACTCTTCTTTCTTAACAATGGTATCTAAATAAGAATTCTACTAAAATAATAAGTTGTAAACATTGCATTTTTTTCTTTATAACTACAATCTGCTGTTGGCATTTTTAACATCAATTTTGTTTTGAAAGGTTTAAAGACAAGGATAATTTTACACTGCAACAGAGTACACCTTTCATCCTGATACTTCGATAGCAGTGCGGCACTACAGTAGCAGTTCAAAACAAAGTGCTCGCGCTGAAGGTAAATACCACATGTTTTTGCAATTTATGTTATAAAGATAACTCTGCGAAACCTGAAATCTGCTGAGATCGATACTTTGTATATCCATTCATATTGGAAAGGAAATATAAAAACGCCAAAAGGGAAGGGTTCTGTAACATTTTAGCACATTTCTACACAAATTGGCGTTAACCTAGTGTTATTGACATTTTTTACAAAAAACAACTTTTCAACAGAATATATGATAGTTGTTTGATCTTCAACATGTGTGGCGATCAATATGCTGCAAATGCCAAAAACCAGTAAACTTACAACTGTGATAGGAAATAAAATAGAGCATGTATACGTTGCTAGTATTCATTTTCTGATGGGTACTTCAATGACAGTGCTATTCAATAACAGTACAGTTAAAAGCAATAGGAGATGGCAATGATTAAATATGAGAATTTTTTAGTAGAAACTACAATGAAAAAAAAATTAATATATGAACAATTTCTTATTTTTGTACTGTTCTTTTTTCAATCGTCAGTACAAGGTGAATCCAAATGGAGTATATATATTGGGTAAAGAAAGCACATTATGTAATTTTGCAGAAATGTAGTGAGGAGTATCCCATCATGCCATAAATAAGAATAAGTACATAATTGTGGAACTTTCCAAAGTTTACAATATATACATGTACTTTGTGTAATGTATTGAAATTAAACCAAAGCATTTTAAAAAGTTTTGATGCCAACACTGATGCAAGGTAGCTCTGATTACCGGTAATCTTGCAACGTTCAAGCTGAATGTCATAATTGAGTTAAACACTGAACTTTATAAAATAGATTTAGGCATGAAGCTTTTTGTTAAGGTAGTATGAAGCCTTCATATGAGATATCTTGCACTAAAATATCAGATATAACTCCTCGTCTGTCCTCCAAGGCAACATGTCTCAGATCTAGTCTCAAATCATGTTTCAATCACAGAAATGCTTCCTATTTTCTGTAGATTCCTCTTCACTAAGAAGCTTGACTCAATCCTCCCATACCACAGACACCATATTACACTTGCAAGGTATTTTCACTGCTAGGTTCTTTCACGTTTACCAGTGCATGTTTCCTCGAAGTTCAAGCACATTTCACATGTTCAACATCAATTTACTTCTCTGTGTTTCACGCTTCCATATTCTTTCACATATTGGTATATACTTTGTTCAGCATTTCCACAATCCTAATTTGCCAGTATTCACACTGTTTATGCTTGATTATATAACAAATAAGTGTTTTCCCCAATCACATCTTCATAAATGATGGCAAATGGAGATAAATATGTTGCCATAGCAACATAACTGTTTATTTCCTGAACTTGACACCATTGGCAATTTGGCACACAAACCTTAAATCTCTATCAGGAGTTTAGAGGTAACATCTGTTTGTTAAACATCTTTTATCCACTTTCCAAAATGTCCACAACTGTCCCAATTTCCGTGTTCATTACCTCACATTTAAGGACCCTATCAGGTGTGACTTCCTCTTCATGTAGTATGGGTTGTTAGGACTAGGCGTCGAAGGAGCTGAAACAACAAACATGGAAATAATATTTCTTGATCAATTCTTGTTGTTCATGTTAATCTAATCATTAGCCTCTCTGTGGGTCGTGTATATCACTCAAACCAGCTTTTTATAAAGCCTTTGCTTGTGTCATTTCATGGATACATGTTTGTAACAGTCTCAAATAGGATTTCCTTATGATGTCAAAATGGTTGTTATACTATATTTGCAGCAGAACATCATTAGTGCTGACAAGTTGATATTGCCTTTCTCAGATACAAAGACCACCAGCAGACAACTATTGGCATATCAAGGCAAAAATCTCAATGAAATATTTATTACTTTAAGAACCTGCACATTTATAGTTTAAAAGAACATTGGGATAAATCTTGAACTAACTCCTTCAAAGGAAGCTGCTTTGTTTTTTGCTGCATGATTTAATAGAAAGCATTAGCAGACAAGTGAATTCCTCTTTTCTCACTTTAATTTCATCTTCTGTAGGCTTTAGGTTAAATGGTTAAAACAATCCATTCTTTCATGATGTTTGAAATAATTTATAAGATGTTGATTTCTAAGTGAAATGAACATAAATGTCCATGATTATCTACTGAATAAAGTGAAATATTTCGCTGGTGAAGACAGTCTCTAGTATTACCGACTTTCTCAAGCAAAATGATATACAAAACTTGTTAGGTGCTTTCATGATAATAGAAATAATGACAAAATACAATTGGTATATACAACTAAATAGTACAGACAGACAGCAGAATATCTTTTAATGCTTTCTATAACTAACTATTCAAGGATTTAACAAATTTGCTGCAGAATTTTTGTTTCAAAAAAGTGAAATAGCAAAAACAAGCTATTTCTTGTCAAATCAAAAGATCTGTTATTTTTTCAAAAGAATATATAACAAACTATGATGTCCATTGCTGTTTGCAGGTTAGAAAAGAAAGTTAGAAAATAACAACATTGCCTATCAACCAACATTGTAAAATGGCTAATAACACTTTTCTGCTTCAACCTGCCATTACCAACCGTATATTATCAAAACTTAACTCATTTAATAAATAAAAATGAACAAAAGAATATGACAATCCACACTATTTTGGAAGCTTTGGAATTATGAACATTTGATATGACATTTATGGTTTGAAAACTTGGACCACAGAAAGGTAACACATAGGGGGTAGAAACATTGTATTGCAGTGCAAAGGTAGCATCATATAGTATAAATAATCTCAGTTATTGGTCTTTCTTGAGGTGCATCAATCAGTGACATTGTCAGAACATTGTTGTAAATGAACAACTTACTTGCCATAAACAACATCTTGCTCCCACAGTGTTATTATTTACCATTGAGCAGTAACTGTTACATAAAAGTAAGAAATCGGTGCAGGGGTATTTAAGCAATTCAGGAATGTGAAGAATAAACAAGGAAATAACAATCTGCAAACAGTGACAAGATATTCAACAAACTGGGATATGATATCTGCAAACAGTGATATAGATATTTAATAATTCATTAAACAATGAACTAGCTCATGCAAAAACGTAAACAATTTCCTTAGTGATGATGTCTTTGATTTATCATTATGAGCAAATTATCCTTTCTCAATCATAGTTTCTATTTAATACTTTATAATGCTGATTTTGGTTGGATATTTGACACTTTAAAGATTTGAATTTTGTTGTCTTCTCCAAATTACTTGGAGGATGGGAATGGTCTACTAAATAATCATTGCTTAACATCATTTAGACTGTAAACAGGTCAAGATTACCCATAAAGTGGGCCGAGTCGAGTCATTAATATTAATCTTGTATTAATAAACCTGTTGTCTACCAGGGACAATGCCTCCCTGATCCTCTCCTTTATTACCTCTGTTAATGACAAATTACCAGGGACAATGCCTCCCTGATCCTCTCCTTTATAACCTCTGTTAATGACAAATTACCAAGGACAATGCCTCCCTGATCCTCTCCTTTATAACCTCTATTAATGACAAATTACCAGGGACAATGCCTCCCTGATCCTCTCCTTTATAACCTCTGTTAATGACAAATTACCAGGGACAATGCTTCCCTGATCCTCCCCTTTTTAACCTCTGTTAATGACAAATTACCAGGGACAATACCTCCCTGAGCCTCTCCTTTATAACCTCTGTTAATGACAAATTACCAGGGACAATGCCTCCCTTATCCTCCCCTTTATAACCTCTGTTAATGACAAATTACCAGGGACAATGCCTCCCTGATCCTCCCCTTTATAACCTCTGTTAATGAAAAATATATCAATTCATCCTTATTTAGCAGTTATTCCTTAAAGGTCATTTAATGACTCATTATAACCAAGTGAATCTGTTAACAACTCTGAATTTTCCTAGCTATATTTATCTGAAAAGGAAATTCTACAATACATGCTGTGGTCTTTCTTTTATGTCTTTTTTTTTATCGTAATAGGAAATGATACCTGGGTTAAATGGGAAATGTTCAATGTTCAATAGGATCTTTGATTGATAATCCAGGATAGCAATAAAGCATTACAAAATCAATGCAGCATCAGCACAAGTAATTTACTTTTATCATAAATCTTCATCTTAAAGCATCTTCAAGATATCATATTTATCATGCAGAACAATAAAAGCTGTTTACATAATCATTTTGTAATCATCAGTTACTCAACATTTAACTGCAGTGATAAAACTGGTCAAATCAAACGTAAAAAACACAATTTCTGTTAATACATCCAAACTTATACATTTTGCCTGTTCGAAGATGATTTTGCATACAACCATAAATCAATAAAAGCATTCATATCAATTCAATTAACATGTGAATCATTGTAACAAAAAGAATATTTGCTCGTAATGCTTTTATTCTCAATTAGTTACAATATTCAAAATATAATTTTGCTGCAAATGCTTTTAAAATTGTGTGTGATAAGAGTTGACAGTAATGACTGAGTTTGACTAAGTTCCATGATGTTTAGGATAAAATATCAAACTACAAATTAGTTGTTAAATCTAGTGTCCTTCCTCTATAAGAAAGGTTTTTTTTTCAAACCAACTTGACATTTCTCAGAACCTCCACATGATAAATATGGGCAAAGCAAGACCACTCGAATAGGGAGAACACTTTCCAATAGAACAAATGCAATTTGTATCAATTTTGGTCAAAAGAACGATGATACAAAGAGAAAAAAACTTGTTGCAATGAAAGTAAGCAAAACATGACTCTTTCAACCAAACATACTGAAGTAGCAGCTTAACAAGTATACAAATAAGCATCTTATGGAAAGTATGCTTGATTATTTAAAAATCATGTTCAAAAACGATATTAGGGCGCCGCTGTATTGTATATTTACTGTCAGACCTATGAAGTTTTACCAAGATTTTTCAGGTATACAAATGGGCTATTTTTAATATCAAAATACAGATCATGGAGCTTGTTCAGTGACCTAACTTAATGACCCTGAGTACCCTGATTAAAACCTTTCCCTTAATTTGTTAATGAGATACAAACTTGCATGCAAAATCTTAACTGGATATTGAAAAGCACTAAAAGGTGAATGAGTTGATTTAAACATGGACCAGATTTATGGGCCATGGTCATTAACCATACAAAATGACCAAAAGTACATGTGAATCAACCATGGGTGACCAACTTGCATGGAAAACTTATTGGAACTAAAGAACACATAAACACACACAATAGCAAGGGGCAAAATCTCCTTTAAATGCAAGATAGAGTCATAGTGCATGGTCAGTATACTTACATACTAACCAAGAATACATATGTAAAGTTTCAATCAATCCCATCAAGTATATAATGTGATACCAACTTTCACACAAAGTATTAACCACAACATCAAAAAATGGCATCATTTGCTTTAATTCCTTGCCAGTGTTATGGTGCTTCATCAGTAACCTTACATATTAACTGAGAATACATGTGTGAAGTTGTGGAATTCAATCATTTCATTATAGTAGTAAATGATAAACAAAGTTACATAAAAAATCTTAATCAGAAATTAAGAAACAAGAGCTGTGCATTAATAAACTCCACTATTTGATAATTTTGAAGAGGGATAGTGAACAATAATTCTCAATAGTTTCTGAAATATGTACCGTTAAATGAGCATAAAAGTTGAACCAAGATTTTCTGAAAACAGAAACTGGTAAAATTTGCTTCAAATCAATAGCAGAGTTATTGTACTTGATTAGTAACCTAACATTTTGACCCTTAGTCCATTAGTAAAGTTTCATTCCATTCTCTATAAGAGTTTATGATAAACAAACTTGCAAGAACAACTTTCTTAGAACTTTCTTTGTATGGCAAGAGTTTAGGGATTTTGTCAGTGACCTTAAATTATGATCCCAAACAAAAATGTGAAGTCTCAATCAGATCACTGCAGTAGCTGTTGAGATAAAAAATTGCATGTAAAAAACTAAACCAAGATTTTCTAAGTACAAAGGGGTCATAATTTACATGGTCAGGAACCTAAGATAATGATCCTAAATACTTGTGTGAAGTTCTAACACATTTTATACAGTATAGCATAGTTAATGAGATACAAACTTTCATGTAAAAACTTATCCAAGGCATGTCACAGACAAATGGGTGAGTAGCATAGCTCATCTTATTCTTCGAATAGTCAAGCTAAAAAGAGCCAACCCTGCTTAGATTCCAAGCCAAAGTTATGTCAATTGGCCAGTGATCTCACATAATAAGTTAATAACCCTGAGTACATGTCAATTCCCTTCAATGAGAAACCAACATGAACTATAAAGTTTAAAGAAAGAATGTTGTCAATCAGTTACATGGGCTGGTGAGTGGTATAGCACTTACTATACTTTAAATAGTCAGTCTAGAACTATACAGTACTGCCTCTGAGCTAATGTGCAGGCTTCAAATCCTTTAAACATCCTCAAATTAGTTGCTATTTCATTCAAAATGCTTCAAGACAAAAAATAAAAAAAACTTGAGATGCTATGAAAAAAGGATATAAAGCAAACAACCTGAAATAAGATATAGTTGCATTCAAACAGTGTGAATTGCTTCACAATCAAGTCAAAGGGGTTCCAAATAGGATAGTTAATGGTGTAAGGGAGTACGGGTCAAAAATCTTTACCTTTCTTTGTAATAATGCACAATAGGAGCACTGGTGTAGCGTACTGGGGACACTGTAACATTTCACAACAACATCTAATAGTCATAAACAACACACATATCACCATACTTTGTGGGCATCAACAACATTCAATGAAGAAATGATCATCTTGATAAAATGTTATCAGGAAACAACAATATAATACAGTGGGTATAGGCCCCTCCTGAATAAAACCTTCGGCCAGTAGGAATTCAGTCCTGGATCAACCTTTACAAACTGTACAGGTTCATTATACAACACAATTTTATAAAATGTTGGAACAAATTACAATAAAGTTGTAAAAAAGTTCCAAATGAACATTCAATGTTTAGGATTCAGGTGAAGAAGAACACAAATAAAATGAAAATGCAAAGTAATGTATCACTTTTGTATTCATTTTGATCACAACTGTTGTTCCTTTAAAATCCATTTCAAAGAAAATTCGGAGGCAAGCCATATTAGTTATGGATACAGAGTTTTCAGCAAGTGAAAGCAAAGTGTGTACAGCTTCTATCATTTTAGATGCTTTTACTTCGAACAGTTCGCTGCTACAAAAAGGTAAGGTGTTTTTAGAAGTTATGATAGAAATTTCCTATTTAAATATCAATACTTCAAGATTAGCATAAAATAGATAAAATTCTACATTAAGATTTACATGGCTTTGGCACTAATTTTCAATGTAATCTTTCAAACTGTTTAAGCTTTTTGTTTCATGGAAAGGGTATAAAAGCAACCACAATGAAAAAAAAAGAAAACAGATCTAAATGTCAAAACTATAACACAACACACGCAAATGAAGTAATTTTGATCAATATAAAATAATACATGTGTCAAAATGGCTAACTTCTGTCTATGTTTTCAGGTTTTGAATAATTGAACATCCATGATAATATAAGCAAACTGTTACATTCATAGTGAAACACACAGATGAATTTAAATACATTCATTAATCAAGTAATAGAATAACAAAACATGCACACCTTCATGCATTGAAAGTACAATGAATTTGGTGCTCATTCTTTGTTTCTGCATAACTGGATACATGTACACTAATATTCAGAGGCACATTTTTAGGCAGCATAGTAAAACAATTTGTTTCAAAGACATGAAAACATAGACAAGCACATCTAAATGAAACATGGAAACGAGCGTTACTGTAAGGCCCTAGTCATTGGCTACCACTACAGGGTCTCTATTAGATCTATCTGTGAAAACAAAACAAACAAAATAGGTCCTGGTCAGTACAACACCCGAATCTGACACATAATGCACACCAACTCATCAGGCATATACATAATACATTATTCAACACATGCTCTGTAATGTTTCCCAAGTAGAACCAATTTAAATTATTTGGATGAAAAATGACATGAGTTGTGATATTATTTTCATCATGATGATAGTTTGCTGAATCAAAGTTTAGTCAATCATTTGTTATCTATCTTTTAAATAAAGTCTGTCTAAGAAATAATTCCTCCATACCACTGTTGAGTTGAGATCATACAATCAGACCCAGATATAGTAGGTCTGATTTTATGATTTCAACTCAGAGACAAACTTAATTGTTCTCTGTTCTTTTTGCTTATTTTCTGAACAAATGAAAATCTGAGGAAAAAGAATAAAAAAAAAACATTTACCTAGTCAACTATGTTCATGATTTAATGTCTGAGTTATGATAAAATGTTTACATTATTCATGTCACAAATTTGTGGTTAGTATACGATCCATTATGCAGATACTTTAACTCAGGCCATTGCCTTGAGTGGCTCCTACATTATCATTCTATACGGAACATACAACACTTGGACAATATAGACTTTCTGTGAATACATCAATTCATTTCTGTATTTATTGAATATATAAAGAAAATATTTTGGTTCTGACTACAATATCAATATATTAAGAACATGTTTTACTTATTCAGGCATAGAGACAACATACAGAGAGTGCCTGCCAGGAGTAGCAGCCATGTTGAGAATAGTCAGTAAGAAACGTAAATTTATAGCTAAATCGAGACTTCAAGTAATGGACTAGGTGTAGACAATGTGAGAACCAGCCCAATAAAGTTTAGGTAATGACCAAAGTGTAGACAGTGTGAGAACCAGCCCAATACAGTTTAGGTAATGACCAAAGTGTAGACAGTGTGAGAACCAGCCCAATAAAGTTGAGGGCATGACCAAAGTGTAGACAGTGTGAGAACAATCCCAATACAGTTTAGGTAATGACCAAAGTGAAGAAAGTGTATGAACCAGCCAAATAAAGTTGAGGACATGACCAAAGTGTAGACAGTGTGGGGACCAGCCAAATACAGATTAGGTAATGACCAAGGTGTAGACAGTGTGAGAACAAGCCCAATACAGTTTAGGTAATGACCAAAGTGTAAACAGTGTTAAACCAGCCCAATGAAGTTTAGGTAATGACCAAAGTATAGACAGTGTGAGAACCAGACCAATAAAGTTGAGGAAATGACCAAAGTCTAGACAGTATGAGAGCCAGCCCAATGAAGCTGAGGTAATGACTAAAGTGAAGACAGTTTGAGAACCAGCCCAATACAGTTTAGGTAATGACCAAAGTGTAGACAGTGTGAGAACCAGCCCAATAAAGTTGAGGGCATGACCAAAGTGTAGACAGTGTAGGAACAAGCCCAATACAGATTAGGTAATGACCAAAGTGAAGAAAGTGTGAGAACCAGCCAAATAAAGTTGAGGGCATGACCAAAGTGTAGACATTGTTAAACCAGCCGAATGAAGTTTAGGTATTGACCAAAGTGTAGACATTGTGAGAACCAGCCCAATGAAGTTTAGGTAATGACTAAAGTGTAGACAGTGTGAGAACCAGCCCAATGAAGTTTAGGTAATGACTAAAGTGTAGACAGTGTTAAACCAGCCGAATGAAGTTGAGGTAATGACCGAAGTGTAGACAGCGTCAGAACCAGCCCAATGAAGCTGAGGTAATGACTAAAGTGTAGACAGTGTGAGAACCTGCCCAATGAAGTTGAGGTAATGACCAAACTGTAGACAGCGTGAGAACCAGCCGAATGAAGTTGAGGTAATGACTAAAGTGTAGACAGTGTTAAACCAGCCGAATGAAGTTGAGGTAATGACCAAAGTGTAGACAGTGTGAGAACCAGCCCAATGAAGTTGTGGTAATGGCTAAAGTGTAGACTGTGTTAAACCAGCCGAATGAAGTTGAGGTAATGACTAAAGTGTAGACAGTTTGAGAACCAGCCCAATGAAGTTGAGGTAATGACCAAAGTGTAGACAGTGTGAGAACCTGCCCAATGAAGCTTAGGTAATGACCAAAGTGTAGACAGTGTGAGAACCAGCCCAATGAAGTTGAGGTAATGGCTAAAGTGTAGACTGTGTTAAACCAGCCGAATGAAGTTGAGGTAATGACTAAAGTGTAGACAGTTTGAGAACCAGCCCAATGAAGTGGAGGTAATGACCAAAGTGTAGACAGTGTGAGAACCTGCCCAATGAAGCTTAGGTAATGACCAAAGTGTAGACAGTGTGAGAACCTGCTCAATGAAGTTTAGGTAATGACCAAAGTGTAGACAGTTTGAGAACCAGCCCAATGAAGTTGAGGTAATGACTAAGGTGTAGACAGTTTGAGAACCAGCCTAATGAAGTTGATGTAATGACCAAAGTGTAGACAGTGTGAGAACCTGCCCAATGAAGTTTAGATAATGACTAAAGTGTAGACAGTTTGAGAACCAGCCCAATGAAGTTGAGGTAATGACCAAAGTGTAGACAGTTTGAGAACCAGCCCAATGAAGTTGAGGTAATGACTAAAGTGTAGACAGTTTGAGAACCAGCCCAATGAAGTTGAGGTAATGACTAAAGTGTAGACAGTTTGAGAACCAGCCCAATGAAGTTGAGGTAATGACCAAAGTGTAGACAGTGTGAGAACCAGCCCAATGAAGCTTAGGTAATGACTGAAGTGTAGACAGTGTGAGAACCTGCCCAATGAAGTTGAGGTAATGACCAAAGTGTAGACAGTGTTAAACCAGCCGAATGAAGTTTAGATAATGACTAAAGTCTAGACATTGTGAGAGCCAGCCCAATGAAGTTTAGGTAATGATCAAAGTGCAGACAGTGTTTAACCAGCCCAATGAAGTTAAGGTAATGACTAAAGTGTAGACAGTGTGAGAACCAGCCCAATGAAGTTTAGGTAATGACCAAAGTGTACACAGTTTGAGAACCAGCCCAATGAAGTTGAGGTAATGACTAAAGTGTAGACAGTTTTAAACCAGCCCAATGAAGTTTAGGTAATGACTAAAGTGTACACAGTGTTAAACCAGCCAAATAAAGTTTAGGTAAGGACCAAAGTGTAGACAGTGTTAAACCAGCCCAAAGAAGTTTAGGTAATGACTAAAGTGTACACAGTGTTAAACCAGCCAAAAGAAGTTTAGGTAATGACCAAAGTGTAGACAGTGTGAGAACCTGCTCAATGAAGTTTAGGTAATGACTAAAGTGTAGACAGTGTGAGAACCTGCTCAATGAAGTTTAGGTAATGACCAAAGTGTAGACAGTTTGAGAACCAGCCCAATGAAGTTTAGGTAATGACTAAAGTGTAGACAGTTTGAGAACTAGCCCAAAGAAGTTGAGGTAATGACTAAAGTGTAGACAGTGTGAGAACCTGCCCAATGAAGTTTAGGTAATGATCAAAGTGTAGACAGTCTGAGAACTAGCCCAATGAAGTTTAGGTAATGACCCAAGTGTAACTTGTGTTAAAACCGGCGCAATGTTTACTTACTCCACTGATTTTGGTGGATATGATCATCAAAAAATGTTTACTTACTCCACTGATTTTGGTGGATATGATCATCAAGACCCTCGTGATCCTCAAGGCTCTCCTGTGGAATGTTACCAAGGTGACTTGGGTCATGTGATGGTTGTAATCCACTCCCTCGAATATCTAGACTTTTACCACCTGTACCTAAATTGATATCATTAAAAATTAATAAGGATTGGCATTTGTATAATACTTAAGAAAACAAACTTTAGTAACATTGTTTTAAATGATACTCAATGTATTTTGAATTAATGATGTTTCCAAACAAAAAAACAAAAAAGATACATTCCGGACTTATTCACAGTCTAGACATTTTGTCAGAATGTTGGATAGTATTTGGGTGAATGGAATCGTCAGTAGAGTAGAATGGATGCGTCTACATACAACTTTGCTAAGCGACTTCTTGAATGGCAAGTTTTACTTTCGATTAGCATAATGTATCCTTATTCTGTAAGAAACCAGTATTTTTTTTGTTAATTATAAACCTGTATACCCTGCTGTTCTTTCTGTGTTAGTTTAACATTGCCTACATTATGTTATTCTGGCAAGTTTGGTGTAAACACTTCGGTGCAAGAGAGTTTATGCTTGTTTTC
This sequence comes from Cerastoderma edule, assembly GCA_947846245.1. Taxonomy (NCBI): domain Eukaryota; kingdom Metazoa; phylum Mollusca; class Bivalvia; order Cardiida; family Cardiidae; genus Cerastoderma; species Cerastoderma edule. The sequence goes on from OX401406.1 coordinate 53,590,597, forward strand.
AATGTGTATTCTGAGTATCACTTGACTGGTTATTTATAGCTTGACATATATGTGGGCTATATCTAGATTCTGTTGTCTTGCCATCGGTTTTGAATTTAAATGGAAAATGCCCCAATTCATCTTAAATAATAATGATTTCTCTGCTGAAAACTTAAATAAATGTGTATACCTTTATTTTCGTAAGTTCCAAAAAATAATCTTATGACGTCCAGAATCTTTAAGGCATGAATTGCTCATCTTTAAAACTATATCTTCCATATTAAAGTCTGAAATTCATCAATGTTAAACAAAGATGCTGTCATTTGACAACATCTCAGTTGACATTTTACATCAACTGTTGATCATTAAAGAATCATTATATGTGGCTGTGTGAATTGATATTGCTTACAAGGGAGCTGTAGAAATGATGAATATTGGGACATGTTCAATGATCATACCTGTGATCAAATTATCATATTCTTATCAACCAAATAATTGACTCTTAAACATGACACATTAATCAAATTTGCTTACTCATGAATCATCTTGAAAATGTTTTTCAAGAGATCTTCTAAAGGGACGCAACTTTCTACTTCATACAAATATAATTCTTACCAAAGGAATTCCTGAAATTAATTGAATTGAATGGTGTAGATGCTCTGCGACCTTGTGGTGTCTCAGACTGAAATAAAGAATGGATTATTTACATCATAAGTTTTATATAACACTGTGTTCAAGCTAACCTATACCATACAATCTTACATTTTTGAACAGCAAACAACGAGCCATTTAAAGTTAATTGATATAGATTTCATTTAAAACATGAACTAATGCAAACTACAGCTATGTTTTTTTCTCACAGAATAGATTAGATAATAAGTTATATTAGAAAATAAAAATATACACCTGAAGGCAAAACACATTTACTTCCTACTCAGTTATATATGACTGCATCTTTTACATATAGATCTAATCTATTTACAGAGAGAATGCATTGAAAAAGCATTATGACGCAGCATAAAATGTCTTAATCAGTCAGCATAGTTTCTTCATGAATACCGTTTTATGGAAGTCCTTTGTCATTTCGATTGCAGGTTTCTATGGCATCTGCTACCATTAACAGGAAAGGTTCATGTTTCTACAAAACATAAACTAAAACACGGAATTATCCTATCTTTTTCCTCCATGTTTTAAATAAAATACATTAATTACATAACAAATTCCATTTTAAGGAATTGCATGACTCGTCCATTGAACCAAACAGCAGAAGCCAATCATTCAGTATGAAAAACAACCATTTACTTTGTGATGTAGAATAACAGGTAAAAAAAAATCCCAATATCAATAATTCCATTTCACTTTTTTGTTGCATCTAAACCAGTATATATGAAGGAAACTATTTTTCAATGACAGAAACAAATATTTCAAAGATAAAAAACTTTTCCATATCTTCAGCATTTAAATATGAATATACCATAATACCATGATATTGAGAGAAATCTACTGTAACTGGATGGTTCTTATCATGTCTAGCCTGTGTTAAAGAATAAATACCGGTTAAACAAGATGAGAATTGTCCAGTTACCGGTACATTAGTGTTTACCTAATTCCTGTATAATCAAAGACCTTTGCTGTAAGATATACTGGAAAGCATTGTAACAAAGGAGAAAAGCAAGGACCTTTTACCTAAATAATTACAATGTTTAAATATCAGTTAAGCTTATTTTCATAGGGTATTTATGATGTCTATAGAAAACTATCTTAAATAAAAAAAAAGGTTTGAAGGTGAAATATGTATATGAAAAAAAGCTGCAATTTTCATTGTGTAAATACATGGGATGATATCTAAGAACATGCAAAATAACCAAACACCTGCCTATGCGTTCTATGAACAATGGGATAATATATAGGAACATGCATGGCTTCACATTCTACAAGCAACTTTCATGCAACTCAAATTCTGACCTACAGATGACATTTAATGGAAGATAAAAGCATTTTATAATTATCAAATTTCAAATTTTCATTTTAAATTAGATTGTTGAATTAAAAGACTTTGGTTCATTTCGACAGTATATTGGTCATATTACCACTTCTTGCAGACATGAACATATCAGTAATGAGAAACAAAAAAAGTTAAAAACTTTCATTTTAATATATAATTGAAGCGTAAATATTGCCCAAGTCAGGTTTTGAAAAGGTTTTGAACATGGGATTTTAACGTTTAAAATAGATATGGCTAATAGGGAGAAAAATAATCCCTTATGTAACATGGAACTTATTAACAGCCATCTGTACGATCAAACAGCTAATCAAAATAACCATCTAGATATATTTCCAAGTAAGGCAAATATTCTTTCAGCTTTTATTTCTAGTACACTGTTACATCCTATTGAATGTAGTGTGGCAATATATTGCTCCTTTTATCCTAGTGGTTTTAACTAATCAACATGGTGGGGTTGTAAAGCCCTCCTGATTTGATCCCTTTGTAAAAGATTATAATTCTTTCAGAATGATGTAAACAATGACCTCAGTTTTCATCACTTTAGATGATGTGAACATCTTTAGTGAGGGAAACAAGAAGATCATGACTTATCATTGGTAGAGTTTACATTGCAGAAAGCCAAGTACATGTATAAGCAATAATAAGTAAAGAATGGCAGACAACCGCTAACCCACATCACTTAGTACCACTTGACAGTCTGTGAGCTCCAGTATTCCAGGGTGAAACTATAATACGGTACCTTTTATGGAAATATCTTTAGTGAAAGAAACAGAAAGAAACTAAAGAAAAGCACAACTTTGTTGGTATCTGACGTTTTACCTGATAGTCCAATATGATATTGTTTTGTTGGTTAAACTGACTCTAAGGGGAATTTGATTGATTCAAATTGAGCACAACTACAGAAAATAATAATAGCCTAAAGCTAATCAAATTTATTCAAAATTATTGGGTGTAACAATTTTAGACAAATGGATAAGATGGAATCAAGAAAGGGATTAAAATCATTCCTTTCAGGAACATTGATGACTTTAAACAAATATGAAATACACAACATTGATATGCATTGTTACAAAAGGAAGATTCACTCACCATGAGCAAACCATCACCTGGTGACATTGCTTTAACTTTCATCTCAAAAGTATCTATGATGGGTTTATTTTATCTTTTGTTTGGATGTTTGTTGTTTTAAGTTTGTCGTTTTTATAGGTATGTTCACAGGGTAAAGCATTAAAACATCAGGCTTTCTACCATCAGTAAGATATCAACAAACAGCAATGGAAAATAAAGAAAATTTCTAAATCTATACACAAACATCAAGGAAGTTTTCACCTGGCTTTTGTTATGTATTGGCTTTTGATCTTACCGGTAATTCATTTCAAATTGTTAAACTTTCTCCAATATAATATTGGCGGATCGGTATCACATTTCTATGATGAGTTCCTCATTGTTTTACGGTATCTATGATAATGAGTAATCATTCCCCCCCTTTAACACGGTCCTTTATGGTTGTTATATTGTAAACCAGCAACATAGGGGTGGAATTTGTTAAAATCTTTTCATCGCCTTTCATTTACACGATGGCTGTTTATGCATCTATATACATGTATTGCCTTTCTTTGATGCCACAAATTGCAATCTTACTGACAAAACATTAACAACAATAAATATTGCCAAAATCAAGAAAAAAGAAAGAGTTTGCATAGACTCAATTTTGAGCATGACAGTTTTGGATTAATTCAGGTTCACATCACCCTAACCTATACAGGCAGGGTGAAGAAAGTTGTCCAGTCTTAGATCAGTAGAAAGAACAGAAACAAAAAACTAAGAAAAGAAACCTGTGCCCAGTAATGTGATAAAACTACAACTTCAAATCAGGTGAATATAATAGGTTATGTGATCACATCTATATCTCCTAAAAGCTTGATCTTTAATTTGAACATAATTGTGTTAAGTGAAAGGTTGACACATGAAGTGAAGACATCTGTGTGCCTTTAAAAGCGTGATTGATGATAAGGACACATCTGTGTGCCTTTAAAAGCTTGATCTATGATATAAACATATCTGTGTGCCTTTTAAAGCTTAATTGATGAGTAGGACACATCTGTGTGCCTTTAAAAGCTTGATCTATGATATAAACACATCTGTGTGCCTTTAAAAGCTTAATCTATGATATAAACACATCTGTGTGCCTTTAAAAGCTTGATCTATGATATTAACACATCTGTGTGCCTTTAAAAGCTTGATCCATGATATAAACACATCTGTGTGCCTTTAAAAGCTTGATTTATGATATAAACACATCTGTGTGCCTTTAAAAGCTTGATTTATGATATAAACACATCTGTGTGCCTTTAAAAGCTTGATTTATGATATGAACACATCTGTGTGCCTTTAAAAGCTTGATTTATGATGTGACCACATAGAGAGTATATAATTGCAGCATTCTTTATACCCTAAAAGCATGAGTTGTACTGGGCCGCATATCCTGAGTGATAAAGTTTTTATGAGACTGAGACATCCTTAAATCTTTATCTACAGCACTGCTTGCTCGACTGGAGCCCATCTTTCTCTGTAAAAAGGACCCATAAATCCAAACAGTTATTAATCAATAAAAATCATGCTAATCAATGAATGCAACCCTAAAATATCAAGATGTCAAAATAAATTGACTGTCCAAATTTCTGCCTGACATGGAGAAGACATTAGCTAAATCAAATTTAAAAGCAAACAACAGTTTAAGAAGCACAAAGTGCACATTATAATAAAATTCATTATTTTCCCAAAGAATGATCTCTTTTTTGAAACACATTAGATTGCTTGTAGCAGACATCATGTTAAAAAGGAGGTTTAAACTCCCTTAAATCTGTAAATAGATACTCAGCCTTGAATCTTGTAGCAGCCATCAATATGATTAAACATGAAAACATTCATATATAGTCATCTAAAATCTTATATAAGATAAATCAGACTTCAATTAAGGAGTTATTCCAGATTAATTCACTTTTGGTCCTTCTTCTTGTTTATTCAATGTGCTATCATTTTCAACAAGAGGTTGCTTAGACCTCTACAGTTCATATGAACAATCATCTACATAGTAATAATTCTGTATATACTGGCCTTACTAACTCTAAAACAATCATCTACATAGTAATAATTGTGTATATACTGGCCTTACTAACTCTAAAACAATCATCTACATAGTAATAATTGTGTATATACTGGCCTTACTAACTCTAAAACAATCCCTGGATTTGAACTGGTTGGCTGTTTTGTTTATCTTATATCCTATCAAAAGCATAAATTCTAAAATTGTATTTCAGTTAAACTATTTGATCTTTCCCTCCCTACTGGGTTTGGGCACCATATAGTACCTTTGAGAGGCCTAGCCTAGAACTGGTAAATCCTAAAATTGTCTGCATGATCCATCTAAAATTCTGACTCTACATATTAACATAACAGTGGTAAACAGCTTGCTTGATAAGACAGGCCTGACCCTGTATGCTGATCTCATTCTGATCTTTTTGACAAATGAAATAAAACTGGAACTTTCTTCAGTGGTAGAAAATTAGTGGGACAGGAGATTTTTTCTTTTTGATCCTTTTGAAGTCATCTTCGCCCCATGCCTACATTCCCGGAATTGTTTTTAAGAGTCAGTAATGGTCAATGTGGTAAGAAAACTTTTATCATACTCAACACAAAATCATCCTTACTTGAATTACAATATAACATGAATGGATAACTTTACAAAAAGTTGAGAATGCTGAAAGGTTTATTATCTCAGTGCTGGATATTTCCTTGATCTGACTATCCAAGCATTAAAGTTCGAATAATAATGTGTAATAAGGCAGCAGCTCTAACTGGATTTTACTTTATTACATAGTGACCACAATTATAATAGCATCTATGGAGCAATAGAAATCTAGTCTATAAGAACGAAACATGGTCTAATGAAATAAAAAAAAAAACAAGGCTAATTGATTTTAGCAAAAAAAGGATACACCACTTTAGTCATCTGTAAAATCTTAAAGCACATAAAAGGAGATTAATGGTATATCAAACTATATCATTTGATAAACTTTTGGTCAGATTCAAAAAGTTATCACCAAAAAACCCCATCAGCACAACTTAAACATGAAAGCCAACAAGAAATAACCCAGATGAGCCAGTTTTATAATTCAGATTGTGTGATTATTCACCCCTGACCTTGACAGTTGATACACAAATGTTTTGAACTGACCAATCAGAATTCGTTATTTTGAATATGTAAACAAACAGGTTGTTGGTAAACATGATTGAATTGGAGACAACTATATTTCAAGCAAAAAATAACTTATGTTAAAGGAGTCTATTTAATAGGATCTTAATGCATTCGTGAATTAATTCTCATTGCTTTTATGAACATAATAAAAGAACTCCATATATTTTTTCAGTAATTTATTTGTACACATCTCCTTTTATGTGCTTTTAAGACATGTTGATGAATCTCATAGAGCTATAAAAAGCATTTGCATCATGTAATGATCATATTTCTGTTACAACTTTGCAACTGAACATTTCTAACAGTATACCAGAAGGGTTAAACATACATAGCTGCCTATCAAGATAGCTCCCCCTTGACCAAAGTTATTCTTTATAGTTGTATACATGTACACTAGGTATTTTAATGAGTTGATTGCATCTGACATGAAGAATGCCATCATAAGCTTGCTCTCTGTCTCTTGTGCAGTAACATGGGTACAACTTGATCACAAACACCTTGTCAAAGTCAAACCAACAAGATGCACATTTATAATTCAATGGTGGGAAAATAACTGGTAGAAAAAAGTAAAGACCAGGATAAACATTGAATAAAACAATGCAATTTATATTCCTTTCTTTCAGCCAACTCAAAAATTCTTCCCAAGTACCAAATTGTCTGTCTGATTTCTGACAATTACAAGACACACATTGAGCTGCCAATGGATAAGGGAAACAGTGTGTACTATTTTCCAGAACTTTATGCAAGAGGTTTTACAAGCAAGTAAAAAAAGCTTGCGTTTACTGTTAGAACAAAAGTCAATATCCTCTACATAGGAGATAAGAACATGCTTACTTTTGATTAAACAGAATAGCTAAACTAAAATGTGATAAACTTCTGGTAATAAAAGTATATTTTAAATGCTTTGATAGAATGTTAAGATGGTCTATGATTTCAATTCATAGCAAACTTAACTTCCATTGAGCTGTCTTTAGCGCCCACTAACTTAACTTCTCATTACGGAGATAAAATAACTTCAACATAATTTTCAGTTCTAAGAATTGAGTGGACTACTCAACCATTTTACCAAACAATCCTGGCTGAAACATATTCCAAAATCACCTGAGAGTGAGTGTCATGTAAAAAGAGAGGAAACACTCACTTTTTCCCAAATATTTAGTTTTGAACGTCATAAGAATACTTCTGATACTCAAATTTCATGACAGGTAAATAATGTTGTTTGGTCAAGAGGAATCAATGATTTTAATATTTGGCACAAAATGTAGTGACCATTCTCAGCTTTTGAAAAACTATCAAATCATTAATAAAATGCCTATCTAACCTGTGCCATATATAAAATAATGGGAACTGTTTATTTTAGAGGCTGTTCTATTTCTCTGTGTGTGCTGGTTCCCCTTACCTGTAATCTGTGTGGTTCCAGTTCCACTACCGGTGTACCAATAGGGGGCAAAGCACCATTTCTCGAGTTATAGGGCGGGGATGACATTCGCCCTAGTGCCCCTAGGGGGTTCAATTTCTTCACAATGAAAGCACCAGAGGCTGGTATAGGCGGGACTTTATCCGCATCCTGTAATCAAACACAAACTGAAGCTCAGCTCAATCATACCAACTCATCATGAGTTTATTGTAAATGTTATAGCTTTAAACAAATTTTCATCAATTATTTAAATATCAAACTCTGATGTACTGAGGTGAAAAGAGGATGGAGCTTACACATTGGCAACTGAAATAGTGCCACTTATAGAAAAAAGAAATTTCAAGAGATAAAATTGAAAAAGAAAGCAATATGAATACATAGAAAATTTAACCTTCAGTCAGCTTTTATATTTTAAGGAAACATAATCTTTCATCCAGGTTTGACATTGTTGCTTTTAAGATCAATTTTAACTGAAGACAGTATACCCAAGAACTAAAGTGGCCAAATTAAGCAAATTTATATCCATAAGGGAATGAAAACAATTTTTACATCTGATTACAAAAAGAAAATGAGCATATGTTGTCTGCAACAGGCAATTAAACACATCAGAGTTTAGATTAGATGCAATTAAGTAAGTATTATAGTCATCTTATAAAATGATTTTCTTTATAATCAGAGAAAAGAACAAACAATTCCTGATCAATATGACATCATTCTGTACTTACGACACTGGGTGTTTTGGACCTGTTTTCAATCGGGTCCAGTCGTATGTTTTGCAGTACCCGGCTACTAGGAGCACCGTTAGGTCGTACACTATTCGGGCGGATGTTACTGGTACCTGGCCTCTGAACCATGTGTGAGTCTGTCGAGGTGCTGGAAACCAAAAAGAGGTTGATATATGTGATAAACAAGTAAAAAATTAAATATTTTTCTTTTCCAACAGGTTATTGATGAATGAAATTAGATTACATTTTGAGGATTGATTTGTTGATACATTAAGAGTAATGAAATCACTGTGATACTTCTGCACATATACATCATCATGGAAGTGTCACAAGGTTACTTCTGCACATATACATCATCATGGAAGTGTCACAAGGTTACTTCTGCAGATATACATCATCATGAAAGTGTCACAAGGTTACTTCTGCACATATACATCATCATGGAAGTGTCACAAGGTTACTTCTGCACATATACATCATCATGGAAGTGTCACAAGGTTACTTCTGCACATATACATTATCATGGAAGTGTCACAAGGTTACTTCTGCACATATACATCATCATGGAAGTGTCACAAGGTTACTTCTGCACATATACATCATCATGGAAGTGTCACAAGGTTACTTCTGCACATATACATCATCATGAAAGTGTCACAAGGTTACTTCTGCACATATACATCATCATGGAAGTGTCACAAGGTTACTTCTGCACATATACATCATCATGGAAGTGTCACAAGGTTACTTCTGCACATATACATCATCATGGAAGTGTCACAAGGTTACTTCTGCACATATACATCATCATGGAAGTGTCACAAGGTTACTTCTGCACATATAAATCATCATGGAAGTGTCACAAGGTTACTTCTGCACATATACATCATCATGAAAGTGTCACAAGGTTACTTCTGCACATATACATTATCATGGAAGTGTCACAAGGTTACTTCTGCACATATACATCATCATGGAAGTGTCACAAGGTTAAGGACCCTTTTTCTTTATTTTGGTAAGTCTTAGAGTGAGTAAGAGACCACTTTTCTTAAAATTAGATAGAAAGTCTGTCACTTTGTATTAGCCCATTCCTTGAAATATACCCATTCTAGACAGTTTATTTTCTTAACTTTGGTAAGTCTTAGAGACAAAACAGTCACAACTATTCTCTCTTTAGTATCTTTTTCATATACCGTTGATTGGAAAATCACAATTTCTCAACAGTTTTTTTTTCAATAAATGTAATTTTTCATTCGATTTAATTGGTTAATAACGATAGTCAATTTATTTTTTTACAGATTCCATCAAATATCCTAATTTAAGGCAATTTATAGTATTTATATCTTGGGTACCACAGTGATAAAAGGATTAATTTCTCAGAAAAACAATTAATATTTTTGTCACAATTGTTTCTTAAATAAACATCAGAAATAAAATGAGTCCTTGTACAACTCATGGTGATAGATTTTTACAATTATTTTGAATGTTATCAGAAACAGAATCTCCTAAGAGTGTGTGAATGAATGTGTAGCAAAGCAAGGACTTTATCTTACACTATGTGTGATCCCTCCCTCTGTATAGGAATCTTCTGTGATATGACTAACACCTTGTCCAGTGGCGACTCAAGGTGCCGTTTGTCCATCATATTACCTGATGTGTTTGATCGACCAATTGGCAGCTAAAATGGAGAGTTAAATACCCATTAATGTGATAAATGTAAGGAACATAAATAACAAAATTGAGATGAACACAGATGTTGTCTTGTAGACTTACAAAACTTTCATCATGGAAAACATAAAAACATGGTCAATGCCATCAAAAGACACTAAATTGAAATCAGAACGACAAGCAAAAAGTATCATCTCTATTTGTCTATTTTCTCATTTGTCTTAATGGTTCAATATATAATTACAGTATCCAATCGAAATAATTTGCACTTTCTTAGTTATTTTTATTGAATTGCTGTTAAGTGTTTGATGGAAAGTTATAACAAGTACTTACACAAATAAATCAATGGAACTATTACAAAACTGTGCAAAGCAGACACATTTATCATCTAAGGTATAGTCAACCAAAGCATATCAGATTCTGGATTCACATCATGAATACTTAGATTTTCCTGCAGACAACCACATAACATATTTGACAGTGTTCAAAAAACAATTAGCTTTGGATAAGATTAGATCTGTAAGATTTGTGTAGACTAACATGTAAATCTGTATGAATTACCTTGTCTTAATTAAAAGATGGATCGAATTAACTAAACTGAAGGGTAAATATGTAAGAGTTACCTTTGTAAGTTTGTGTTTGGAAAATAAATCTGTAAGAGTAACCTTGTTTTTGGAAGATAAATCTGTAAGAGTAACCTTGTGTTTGGAAGATGACTCTGTAAGAGTAACCTTGTGTTTGCAAGATAAATCTGTCAGAGTTACCTTGTGATTGGAAGATAAATCTGTAAGAGTAACTTTGTGTTTGGAAGATAAATCTGTAAGAGTAACCTTGTGTTTGGAAGATAAATCTGTAAGAGTAACCTTGTGATTGGAAGATAAATCTGTAAGAGTTACCTTGTGATTGGAAGATAAATAAGTAAGAGTAACCTTGTGATTGGAAGATAAATCTGTAAGAGTTACCTTGTGTTTGGAAGATAAATCTGTAAGAGTAACCTTGTGATTGGAAGATAAATATGTAATTGTTACATTGTGTTTGGAAGATAAATCTGCAAGAGTAACTTTGTGTTTGGAAGATAAGTCTGTAAGAGTAACCTTGTGTTTGGAAGATAAATCTGTAAGAGTAACCTTGTGATTGGAAGATAAATCTGTAAGAGTAACCTTGTGATTGGAAGATAAATCTGTAAGAGTTACCTTGTGATTGGAAGATAAATATGTAAGAGTAACCTTGTGATTGGAAGATAAATCTGTAAGAGTTACCTTGTGTTTGGAAGATAAATCTGTAAGAGTAACCTTGTGATTGGAAGATAAATATGTAAGAGTAACCTTGTGATTGGAAGATAAATATGTAAGAGTAACCTTGTGTTTGGAAGATAAATATGTAAGAGTAACATTGTGATTGGAAGATAAATCTGTAAGATGTAACTTGATATTAGATTGAATATGTGAGAGTTACTTTGTGTTTACTAAAAGATGAATCCATAAGATGTAACTTGATATAAGGTTGACTATGTGAGAGTTACCTTATGTAAACTGAATGAGTTTTCCCTGGACTGGGGGCCTGGTGTTAAGGAAAGAGGATGATCTTGTAAAAGGTTTTGAAGTAATGAGCTGTGCTTATTTTCATCTAGAAAGAGAATAACATGGCATAAAGGTTGAGCAAAAATATCTTTTCCATCATATATTCATATCTGCTCCTCACAAATAAACATTATCACTAATAAATCAAAACTGAAAAAGTCTCTTGAAAATATCAATTCAAGCAACATCAACAATGGTTTACTTTTGTATGTCTAAAAAAGAGACAACCTGAATACAATTGGAGAGGAATTCTTTGATATTCATGTCTTCCACAGTTTAAAACCTCGTTTCATTTGGATTATTGCCTTCAGTGTACCAATTAACCTTTTTTCAAAAGTAACTCAGTGACTTTTTAAATAGCCTTCATCCATTGGCAAAGCTTTTCAGTTTTCTACTGATAATACTATTTACTTGTATCTTGGCATTAGGTAAAGACAATAAAACACTCTTGACATAACAACTACTATTTGCAGTCACTTTTTTAAAATAAGGACTAAATGGGCAGATAAGGACAAATTCTTGATCATGAAGGATGCTCACAATGGAGTTTCCTTCTAGACTGCCCTACAATTTTAACCCACAATGTTATAGTGGTATCCTGTTGTACAGCCTTCCATTTGATTGATAGTCAGTTTACCTCTTCCTATATAATTTACTTTTTATCACACCTATAGGAATTCCTTCAATACACCACCATGACAAAAATAGAAACAAGCATTTTATGCTTTTGTTTCAAATACGCAAAATGCTTTTTTTCTTTTATTTCACTTTATGAAGAAGTCAATAAATATCAATCTTACCTAATACAACTAAAGTGTATCTCTTTAATAAAGGTTTGATCCATGAAATAATCTGAAATATACAAAATAAGAACACATGAGGTTCTATCATGCTCACACATCTTTCTCAGGAAATAGAATGCTTGTATCCTATAGTGTAAGAAGTTGAAATAGTCTTTTACATCCATAGAGATTGACTTGATAAAAAACAAAATATAAGCAGCCTTTGCCTTTTGCAAATAAGGAGCATTTCTGATAAGCTTAGATTGTTGCTAAAGATTTTTCATAATCAATTAGGATATCGGATGTTCTGAAATATACACACCTTAAATAATTCAGTCTTTAATGCCTGTGATGATTAAAATAGCATTGCTTAATCAAGTTAGTATACAGATCTTATAAATTGAAGGATATGCAAAAGAAAATATGTGAAAAAAAGGCTTAAACAATTTGGATGAGAGTTTTGTTTTTTGAAATAACATACATTGGAAATGATTTAAAACAACTCTTACTATATGAAATTCAAGAGCTAATTAAAGATGTTATATATAACTGTACAAGTGACAGATAAAAGTATCCTCTATACCAAACCAAGCCCCAAATAGTAATGCTATTTTAATGAAACAAACCTCTTGCCATAAACAGTCAAATGCTGAACTGGCCACTGTATCCTTAAGACAAGCATTTGGCGTAATGGGTGGATATTCAAAGCGTCGTCGACGAGGTGTAAGTTGTTTCTTGCTGTCAGAAGTATCTTCATAACTGCAAAATATAAATCACATTATAAAAAAGACTTAGAAAGGATCAGATTGTATCATATTTAGACATGATGTGTAGGAATAAAGTTATAAAAGCTTCTCAAGAAGTTGTCAACAGTAAATACCAAGGTGTTTTACGTTGTATTCAAAAAGAGCTGGTATGGAAGATTTTGCTTTGGAAAATTATCTACTATATAATGCTACATCTTGATGGTTGAAGAGGTTTATCAAACAAAGTCTTTGTGAAAATCAGAAGGAAGATCTCTATTCAAGACTATCTAAATCTCTTAGTCAGAAATGAATCCAAATGAAGGCCTAAAAACTGAAACTACAAACATTGATCCACCAAGGCTCCTATTATAGTAAACTAACAATTGCTTACATATCTTTATAGTCGACAGCAATTATCTCCTCATAATCTCCCTCTGCTGCAAACACTTCTTCCTCGAGGTGTGAAAACTCGGAGGTTTGTGTGGATGGGGTCCCTGAGTTCCGAGATCGGGCTTCTACAGGGGGTAAGACAGGCCGAACAGACCGCCCACTAACTGATAACCTGAAACCATAGAAACAGGGTTAACTGACTACCCATACTGACAGCTGGCTAACTGATAATCTCAAAGCATAGAAACAGTGTTACTGACTTCCCAACCTTACTGTCTGTTAACTGATAACTTGAAAACATAGAAAGAGGGTTACTGACTTCCCAACCTTACTGTCTGTTAACTGATAACCTGAAAACATAGAAACAGGGTAACTGACTTCTCAAACTAACAGCCTATTAATTGATAACCTGAAAACATGATAACAGGGTTACTAACTTCCAAAACTGACTGTCTGTTAACTGATAACCTGAAAACATAGTAACATGGTTAACTGACTACCCAACCTTACTGTCTGTTAACTGATAACCTGTAAACATAGTAACAGGGTTAACTGACTACCCAACCTTACTGTCTGTCAATTGATAACCTGAGAACATAGTAACAGGGTTAACTGACTTCTCAACCTTACTGTCTGTTAACAGATAGCCTGAAAACATAGTAACAGGGTTAACTGACTACCCAACCTTACTGTCTGTTAACTGATAATCTGAAAACATAGAAACAGGGTTACTGACTTCCCAACCTTATTGTCTGTTAACTGATAACCTGAAAACATAGAAACAGGGTTACTGACTTCTCAACCTTATTGTCTGTTAACTGATAACCTGAAAACATAGAAACAGAGTTACTGACTTCCCAACCTTATTGTCTGTTAACTGATAACCTGAAAACAGAAACAGGGTTACTGACTACCAAACCTTACTGTCTGTTAACTGATAACCTGAAAGCATGGAAACAGGGTTACTGACTTCCCAACATTATTTTCTGTTAACTGATAACCTGAAAACATAGAAACAGGGTTACTGACAACCAAACCTTATTGTCTGTTAACTGATAACCTGAAAACATAGAAACAGGGTTACTGAATACCAAACCTTATTGTCTGTTAACTGATAACCTGAAAGCATAGGTCGTCCCTGACATTACAGATTTAATTTCAATCAATTAAATGCAATTTGTAATAAGCTATGTTAGATATCTTGCATTGATCCAATATGTTATAGTATCAACAGCCTTTTGAAGCTGCCTATAATATAGAGCCTAGCTTTTAAAGTTCATTCTATTTGTGCCATTGCTTTTTTATATCTTTAAATCCTATTTTATTTTTTTAGTGATATCATTGTGTCCTTGGTAATTTTCCAGTGTAAGGTGAAGAAATTATGCTTATTAAACTTTCCTCGATTACAAATGGTTTCTTGTGGACCACAATCAAATAATGATAATTACAATTAGAAACATCCATTGATTTTTGTGACTGATCATGTTATAACAAAAATGAAAATTATCTCATAATGACCCAAT
This sequence comes from Cerastoderma edule, assembly GCA_947846245.1. Classification (NCBI taxonomy): domain Eukaryota; kingdom Metazoa; phylum Mollusca; class Bivalvia; order Cardiida; family Cardiidae; genus Cerastoderma; species Cerastoderma edule. The sequence continues at coordinate 53,605,670 of OX401406.1, forward strand.
CCCTTTTTGCCAGATGATTATCACATGCGGTCTGCTGCCAAACCATCTAAAGGACTCTGTATTAGGAAAGCTCTCATAATGTAGAGATAGCAGTCAGCAAATACAGAACGGGCCATTCAGTGATTGACATTCTATTAAAAGTTTGATCAACAATGGTAACCATGGTAATAAACGAACATGAAAACAACATTGTGGTTTTTTGCTGTAACCTGAAGACTTAAACCTCAGTTCAGATACTGCCAAGCACAGAGTACTCCCTGCTGGTGTGATGGGTTCTCCTTTATTTACCATTATATTAAATCATGCTCCCTGATACCAGAGTTATGGCAAAAACAAGTCTGAGAAAGACAAAGTTGTTGGTGATGAACTTCCACTTATTACAAATGTTTTCCTCTCAATATAAAAATGCAGAAATAAATGTTCATTAATTCTTCAGTTTTCTTTGATAAACATAAGACAAGGTAACTAGGAGGATAAAAGTGATGAGTGAATTGATTTCCAAGCAAAGTGGTTACAAATGATTCCTTTTAGCCCATTACCACACAATAACAACATTTCACGAGTTTGTTGCCAACAACTCTGGAAAACTTTGTGGGAAAGGAAAAAATTGCTTGTAACATGCAATTGCTTTTTTTCCAACAATGATTTCCACCCTATCAGAAAATTATTTTCCAATTCTATCACATTTTGAAATGTCATCTGCAATTTCTTTCAATTTGGGACAGTCGAAAATTTGGTTAAGGGTTAAACATTGTGACTATTTGACCTTACTCTCCGACACATCTAAATAACTTAACAAGATCTTATATCATTGAGGACCTGACAAAGTACTGAGTTTTTCCGCAACTTATTCATCATAATCTAAGTATGGAATCTGGGAAAATTGTATCATTGAATCTTCCAAACTTTGTTATTTGCGCTCACAAACTTTATAATTTATAGAATGTTCCAAACACAGATTTATGATTTATTATACCTTTCTTCCATTGTGTTTTATGGACATTTTCAATCATTTTTTATGATATTATGACTTCCTGATTGTCAAAAGCAATCATATTTTGAAAAAGTTTCCGAATATATATCTTCTGATTTATAGACTTTCAAACTCACACTAATTTATGGAAGTTTCCAAACAAATATCGTAATTTACTAAATATTGTAATTTACTGACTTTTCAAACAAGCGTTGTTATTTATGGATATATCCAAACAAAAATTTAGAGTTAAGTGTGACTAATGGATCTTTCGACCGAAGCTATTGTTTTAGTAAGACTTATCTATTCTTAATAAGTTATGATTTCAATCTATTTAATCTTTAATTCTTTTTATTTGTATCTTTAAATATTTTAATCCAAATTTTGTGTTTAACATTGTTTTCAAGAATTACAGTTTTATCAAACTGAGGATCTCAAAGTTCTATGATGATACCTCGCAAAAAAGACTTTCCAACCAAAACAGAATATAAAGGAACTCAATCAGATAACAATGATTAGAAAGTCAGACCATAAGTTTGAGTCATCATCAAACAACCATCTCTTTCAGTATTTTACAGTGTCTCGAATTGAAGGGTACCAATAAATCAAATGACACAACTCAATATGGCAAAAGTGTTTTTGCAATTCCATACATGTTTCTTTAAACTATATTTTTAAGTCACAAACAATTTTGTTTTCATGCCTTTTTGCTTATGGAAAAAAAGAATAAATGTGAAAATCCATTAATAGGCATGTACCTAATTTATACTTTGAAAACATACATTGTTTGCATGGAAAAGGGTTAAGAACCTGTTTGCTTAGAATATCAGAACATATTTCCTACATCAGATGGAACAAAGGGTTCTCTTGGCCAAATATCAATGATCATTAAACATAACCAACATGTATAACCAAGATGTTGTATTTTACCATGTAATATATCACTACCTAAGACATTCTGCCTAGTTACAAGAGCCTGGAAGATCACTTTGATTTACGATGGAGAAATAATCAGCCCTTTAATGCGCTTACCCCCTTAGAATAGTCAGCTATTGATACTACATGTATTGACAATATCATGAAAGATTTTAGAGCATCTTCTGTTATAGACTTGGCTTGGGTTCAGATAAAACCATTGTGTTAACCTTTCACCAAAGAGTTCTTTTTGTCCCAAAATGAAGAAATTCAGTAAACCTGCAGATACTGTAGTAAGAATAGTAAGCTATAGTTAACTCATGCACAATTTTTCCTTTTTCCAAATGTATTCTTAAATCGCCTGCTTCCATACAAAATTCAGGGTTTGATTTGTAAATTCCAGAGATTGATTGATAAAGTTTTATTTTGTACATATCTGCAATATGATTACATTTCATGATATCAAACCTCTCTCTTTATTTAAGTTAATAGAGCACTTTAAAACCAACTATCAAGTGACATATAAATAAATAAAAAAGCATCACTGTATTTACACAGCAACTTTATTGGGAACAAATTTGAGATCTTAGTCATTAATAAATTCTGATTTGATAGAAATGAAATGAAATGTGTCTGCCCCAAGCACATTAAAATTTTCTAATAATATCTAATCATCAAGAAATGTGTGGCTTGTTTGGTCACTGAATTGATTTGTAAAAGATTTTAAAAACAATGCTTTTAAGGGAAAAATTGACTTGTGGAGAGCAAAGCTATCTCCTGTCATAAAGATAAATATTCTTAATTAAGATGCTTAATATAATCAGAGATCTCTTCATTTCAAACAAAAATATTTTTATCTCACACAATATTTATCCATCTGAGGAACAGCTCTGAATTTTAGTACAATACAAAATCTTATTGATTCAGTTAACTTTATGTTTTTTAGGCTGCTCTCTATAAGATTTAACAAATTGGACCAACCAAAGTCTCATATACATCAATTCTCCAGATGATTCTTTTAATGGACAATTAAGGAAAGTAGCTAAAGAGGTTAAGGGATGCACTTTTTAAGTCGGTGTGAGAATTCTAGAATCATGATAAATACTTTGTCAGGTCATGTTTTCCAATCAATAACTACACTGACAGTACCTGACTTCTCCCATTGATTTTCATTGTCAGCCTGTGATGCCCTCAGATAACTTCTGTTTGTTCACAAACACCGACCATGAAATTGTGGATAATAATAGATAATTGAAACAAAGCGTGCCATTCGGTATCAACACTTTTTACCAGAGTAGCTTGAACATGGGTAGTTAATGATGACAGACTCTACAGTCTCCATCATGAGAAATGATTGATTGGTGCAGAAGCACTAATATGGATGACTTGAATGAATCATGCAAACCCAGATCAGACCCTGCAAGATGTAGAACCTTACAAAACCAGTTCTGTTTGACATTAGGCTAGAACTTTACAGAACAAGTCCTGTTTGACATTAGGCTAGAACTTTACAGAACCAGCACTGTTTGACATTAGGCTAGAACTTTACAAAACCAGTCCTGTTTGACATTAGGCTAGAACTTTACAAAACCAGTCATGTTTGACATTAGGCTAGAACTTTACAAAACAAGTCCTGTTTAACATTAGGCTAGAACTTTACAAAACCAGCACTGTTTGAAATTAGGCTAGAACTTTACAAACCAGTCCTGTTTGACATTAGGCTAGAACTTTACAAACCAGTACTGTTTGACATTAGGCTAGAACTTTACAAAACCAGTCCTGTTTGACATAAGGCTAGAACTTTACAAAACAAGTCCTGTTTGAAATTAGGCTAGAACTTTACAAACCAGTACTGTTTGACATTAGGCTAGAACTTTACAAACTAGTCCTGTTTGACATTAGGCTAGAACTTTACAAAACCAGCACTGTTTGAAATTAGGCTAGAACTTTACAAACCAGTACTGTTTGACATTAGGCTAGAACTTTACAAAACCAGCACTGTTTGAAATTAGGCTAGAACTTTACAAACCAGTACTGTTTGACATTAGGCTAGAACTTTACAAAACAAGTCCTGTTTGAAATTAGGCTAGAACTTTACAAACCAGTCCTGTTTGACATTAGGCTAGAACTTTACAAAACCAGCACTGTTTGAAATTAGGCTAGAACTTTACAAACCAGCACTGTTTATCATTAGGCTAGAACTTTACAAAACCAGTCCTGTTTGACATTAGGCTAGAACTTTACAAAACAAGTCCTGTTTGACATTAGGCTAGAACTTTACAAAACCAGCACTGTTTGAAATTAGGCTAGAACCTTACAAACCAGTCCTGTTTGACATTAGGCAAGAACTTTACAAAACCAGCACTGTTTGACATTAGGCTATCATTTAATCCTTTCCTTGATTGGGATGACTTAGCTGTACATGTCTTTCCCTTACACAGAATATTGATAAAGCACTTGTAGAAGATGTTAGTAATAATAAGCAGGAAATAGGAACATTAGAAGCCCAATTCACAACAATAATTCCAGTGACTATAAATCCCTATGTTGTTTTTCTTTGACATTCTTTGTCCATTTGAAAGGTTGTCATCTACTCAAATACTATCAGATCTGGGAGAGGGTATAAGCAAACGTCAGATGTGTTTGGTTCTCTTAAGGACCACATGTGCGTACAGTGGGTTGACATCTAACCAGTTAACATTCCCATGAATAGTTTTATAAAAGTTAATTGTTGTTTATTAATATCACTGCCAATCATTTATAAACAAGATGGACTCAACAACCCATGACCTTTATTTCACTTTATATTTCTTGTCAGGATCACAGAGCGTTTCTTTAAGCAGACTATTGTTGATAATTCTTACAAACTGTCACAAAAAAGAAAATTTGCTCTTGAATGGTAATTATCTTTTTATACAATGTTTGTGAATGGTGGAAAGGTTAACAATCTCTTCCCTTTACCAGAGCCTTGAGGTAAATGTATTCCCTTTTATTTATAGCTATAATTATGGGATATCAAGACATTGTGAATTTAACCATTGCTAGCATGGAATTGATGATTCCTGCAATAACAATGATGAAACCATCAAAGCATTTTCACTTCTCTTTGTAAATATGAGGAAATTAAGACACTTGGCAGGTCAACCTGTTGGCTCCTTTGACTTTTATTACCCTGACATAATTTCTCTGTGTTTAATGTCCTTTCTGTTAGAACAGTGATGCATGTATTTAACTTTGGTCTTTGACAATATTTATATCAACATAAGTGAATTAGATCATTCTTTAAATGATTATGTTGATTGCTGATGATCTTTCCCAACATAAGGAGAGCCATTAAATTATAAAGTGTATTGATGCAGATTTCAAAAAGTGGTCAATGAAGAAAAAACTAGCAAGTCTAATCAACACATGAAAGGACTTGCTAGGCATAAACCTTAAATAGTTTAGTTTTATATTTAATATAACTTAACGATGACCTACTCTACCCTCTATATCCCATCATTACCTTAGTGTGGCGGATCTAACATCATTACCAAAGTGTCTGTCAAGTTGTTATTTTCCTTAAATGTATGTACAGACTATAACGCATACTGTATTACATGATTCATACAAGTTAATCATATTCTTAAACTAAATAAATAAACAGTGATTTATATACAGGATCACTTTGAACAACTCTGTAAATGTGAGTTATGGAATGCCTTACTTAATTGAAAGAAATCAGGTCAACAGGTAAGCAGGTCCTTCAAATTCACCTAAAGAACTTGAAATGGATAAAAATATGACCCTCTTTTTATCATCAAGGTGTATTTACGTTATCTACATTTGAAGCTAAAGTAGATTTGTCCAAAGTTTACAATACATCCATATTTCTTTCCTTTTTGATCAAAGATTCAAAGTTAATGGTCCTGAAATACAAGCTTTAAGTCACGATAAAATGTATCTGTGGGAGCAATAAGTAATTATCAGTTTTTATCATAGAAAAAGTGGGGTTACATTGCTTCAACTAAACATTTAACTACTACTGTCGGATGTGTTTATTCATGCATCCATGATAATTCTATTCAATTTTAACATTTTACATATAATACTACATACTGTTCACAAATACCAGTATTACCCTTTAAAACAAACTTTCCCTTTAAAAGTATTCATTCAAATGGAAATTATTTCTTAAGAGGTTAGTTTTTAACAAATGATGCCTGATTAAGGCCATTGACAGCTGATGATTGCAATTCATACAACATCATCAAGTAAAACTTTTTGGGTTAAGCCTAAACTACACCTTTAATGTCACTCCCTATCAGCCTATGTGGTTCCTCTATACAGTTTGTGTTAAGCATGCATTTATAAATTAACTGTACAAGAAAAGCATCATTAGTCAATGAGCCAGGAGCAAGACTATCTCCCATGAAAACCATAGACCATCGCAGGGAATTTTCTCCTTCTCCATGTGGATTTAAATCCCTGGAACTTACATGTGTGGTCAAATCCTGGTGATTTGTGTATGGGTTCTAATCCTGGAGATTTTTGTATGGGTTCTAATGGTGACAGTGTTTGGATTTTCATGTTAATGCTTCTAACAGACTTGACCAGCTTATATGAGCATTCATGTTAGGTCCATCAGTTTGACTACAGCAGCACAACATAACTTTGACACAAAGTCAAACCTGTTTACACATGTACATTTTTACAGAAAGCCCTTTTGAGGCAAAGTATTCTCTGTCACCAAAGATCAAAATGAAAACGGAACAGCTGATAGATAAAACGATATAAAATTGAGAATACATTGCATACTTCACCATTTCTGTCATAGATCTAGTAGGCCTAGTCTTTCCTACATTAAAGGCGGAAGGGCTTATTTACTTCATTTATTGCATAGCAATATCAATTTTAATGGGTGAATGTAAGGGACACTTAAACATTGCAACATTAGTTTGGTTTTATAATTTTTCACTTGAAACGAAACAACCTGGTGGAAGCCATCTCTCCTTTTTACACTAAAGTTTCAATTCTATTTCAAAATAAAAAAGTTTTCATATAACAACATTGTCTTTCTGCAAATCATCTATTTGAAAGACTCAGATATTTACTATTGAGCAGCAGTAACAAATTTGTGTATTGTAGGTTCACCTGTCAGGTCATATTAGCCAAAGTATTACTCATGAAATTTGTTACATCACCCCAGTTAACACAGACCCCTATTGTTGAATAGTATGTTGATTTAACCCCCTTTATTTCAAACCTATATATTCACATTCCTCTGCAAGGGGAATAAGGCATCATCCAATGACCATATTTAGAGAGACAAGTCAAAATTCAATGCATGATAGGCCAAAAAAGCAAATTGACAACTTATAACAGTTTAGCTTAAAATCTAAGAAGTCATAGAGGTAAGTACAGTAATAACTTTTTTTAGCACATTTCATTCTTTTTCATTTATTCATAGCACCTTCACATGTATAACTATAGAAGAGGTTTTCATGCAACTCCCTGTAAGAATGACGAAACCTTGAACTCTGGATCAAACAGACTCTAGTTGATAAAGGACAGTAGTTCAACTTATCGCCTGTATTCCATGTCAAAAACATGTCTTGTCTGTTATATTCTTATAAAACACAATATAGCTGAAACTTAGTTCAAATATAAATCAAAGATCATCTGTGTTTAGGCCTGTGACATATACATGTATATGTATATTTGGAATCCTAGCATACATGTATATGTATATTTGGAATCCTAGCAAAATATCTTTTAAATAATATGTAAAAAAATCAAGTGGTAAGCACTATGACCAAAGAAAACATTGTGCCAAATAATCAAGTTGTTTTTTATTCAGTTTATTTTCCCAATCCCAAGGTAAAAAGGTACTCATTTTAAAGATCAACATCCTTATTTCAATCTTAAGGCAGACAGCATTGACAAATGGTAAACAGAATCCTATGGAAAACTTCACAAGTGATAAATCCCATTGAAAACAAAATGACAAAAGGAGAACTTGCTCATTAAGGGCAAATTTTCATTTGAATATAATAGCTTCCAAGGTTTTATGCCCACATGTGTAGAATCTCCAAGTGTTGTCATACTGACCCCTGGGAGTCTTGAGAGCCGGATAGATCCTGATCTGTTATGTCCATGAGCCCAATACTGCTGGTTGTATTTGGGCGGGACATGTCCCGGGCGATCATCTCGTAACCCGTCTCCATAACTGGCAGGATCTGCCGACCCAGCAACCTGCAGTGATACATACAAACATTATTCATAACTACAACTATCTTAATCATTAAAAAGTTTCAATATCCAGGCAACAATTAAGTGTAAATATCCCAGCAACAACAGGATATGCCAAGTTTTCTTCATGAACAACTTCTTCACAGCCTACTGTACGCTAAAACATCTTTTATTTTTCCTCCTGCCTCCGCACTTTATTCAGTGACACTGATGCCCGAAATCGTCGACAGTCAAAACGTAACAAAGTTCAACTGCCAGGTTATTCTGCTGTCAGATGTAGTATGCTGCATGTAAATTCGCCTACTATATGCATAACTGAATGCATCAAAATAGGAAAACTGACGCATTAAAGAAAGGAATGTTCCTGATATTTCTTCTTAAAGAATTATCCTTTATGAAAATACCTTGGTGTTTTCAGTCTTTTATTAACATTAACATTGTACAATATATCACTAATATAAACAACAAGTGCAGCTTCATAACAAAATTGTGTCCTTAGCACTGTTTGATATTTATTGTATCATGTAACTTGTCTCATTAAAATTATTCAATAGAAGAACTGTGCAAAATAACATCTAATATGACGCAACTGAAATTTGAAGTTTTTAATGTCAATAAGTGAATACAGATAAAAGATTACCGTAAATGTGGGAACTGTGACCCCCATTCTTGGCACTCTTCATGAATATAGTCTGCTTTATTCTTCCTCTTCTCATAGAGTAGGGCATCTATCTCATCAAACAGAGACTGAACCACCTTCGCCGTCTGCTTGTCAAACTCCTGCATCAACAAAATACAAAATGGGCATTCTAACATCAGCTGTGTACTTTGATCTTTCACTGCATTTATCAAAGTTTGTCATTCTAAATCATATCAAAATACTGTCAATTTTTTTCTAAAGAAATTGCAGTTATTTGAAAATCTGAGAATTTAGAACAGAATATGTTAATAATAAAAGAAGGAATTGGTCAACATGAGCAAACTTCTCTTTTGTTACAATTATTCCAATGTTTATTAATCTATAATACAGTTTTTGTAGTAGTAATAAATGCTGCTAGATGTGATTTATGATACTTATTCAAACAAGATAGAGTCATGTTGTCTACAGCACAGCCTTTAAAGATTCATAATGCCATTTAAAAATTCTAGTTCCTGAAAGTTATAAATGATTAACGAATTACAAAAAATGCATGTTGTTACGCATTTGGGTTTTATAGTCCAAGAAAGGATTGATTAACATGGAGTACAATTCTAAAGGGAGTACACATTTCATGCAATCTTAATGATGTTGTTGATGCTTTGTTTTGGCAACATGAAGTCATCTTCAAAGATCAAAAGTTACACTTTTTCAATGTTGGTAATATACAATGAACAAAAGAAAGATGTTATGTGTACCAGTCTCAGAGTTTGAATGTCATCCCAAAAACTCATCCCACTATACTTACATCCCATGAGTACTGGGAGTCGACACTACTACGCTCTGTAGTGTTTCCTGTCCCCCATAGATCACCTTGTATAACAGATGGACTAGAACTGGGGATTTCTTCTGTGATGGTGGGGGATGATCGGTTACTGCTGGTCGGTGTCTCACGATAACTACAAATAATAACAAACTCACATTGAAACATGCCTGTCAAGATTATACCTAGAATGTTTCTTTCTCTAGTGGGTTTCGACTTACTGTTACCAAAATATTGAGAACTTTCAAACAAGTTAATAGTAAGATTAACAATACTAAAAAGGTCTTAAGAAAAATGGTTTATCATGAGTAAATTCTATGTTAGCCTTGATGTTATTAAACATGCCTATGTGTGTGGGTAAAGCCTAAAAGGGTAATTTAGACTTAGAGACTCTGGCAACATTAATGTGAAATATATTCTCCCATTCAATGTCATTGATGCAAAAAGATTTCTAAGATGGGCTTCACATTGATTCATGTAATGAGTAATTAGTCTTGGACACTTCCATTACAGATCCTACAATAAGTACTTTCCAACGAGAAACAGCCCCTCTATGATCACAAGCAAGCTTGGCAACTCAAATCATCACAGTCTATAAGAGATATATACCATGTTGCATGAATCATTTCTACATGTAGTTGGATGTTACACTGAAGTAACCACTGTATAAGAGCAATTCAATATATTGGCTAACTTATTTACCTGTTGATAGCTTCTGTGACTTGATGAGAGAATTCTGGTGGAAAAGATGGTTGTTCTACAAAATCTAAGGTGGCCGTTGGATGCTCACCAAGAGTGGGTAACCCGCGTCTGAAATAAAAAAAAAAACACATAAATATATAACAGATAATTACCTGAATGATTGATTGTTGTCATTCATGATTTCTCATAACCTTTGCTTTTGAATGTAACATATCTTTTTAAGTTGTTCAAATCTCAAGGTAAAAACAAGGTACATAAAATAAGCAAGCCCCGTTCACTGGCAGAGCAAGTTATACGGGTTTACCCATTTCCCCCAAGTTGTGTTTTATAACAGAAGGTCTTATAACTATGATATTTAAGCTGGTGAGATTGTCATGATGAGGAGAGGTAAGCCAAACATTTAGATGATGAAGAAATAAGTGAGGTAAAATGAAACATTAGTCAGAAAGCGTCAATTTCTTTGTTCATCATTATTTCTACAGTCAATGTTAGTTATGTGGGACAAGTACAAGAGAACTGTTTTATGCCATTTTAAGTTTGAACAATAGAGGTATTTAATGTTGATATTTGTTCAGGTCAAAGTCAATATAGGAGTTAATGCCATCTTAGCCCCATGAAATCATCCCAAGACAAAGGCTCTATTTACTGACACACGATCTATGGGTGTATAACAACCCACATATCAAAACAAATCAAACAAGCAAAGTTGATTAAATCATTTTATTCATTTATTGATAATATTCAGTAAAACAAATTGCTTACAGACATGCATAACTACTACATGTTATTTGTTTGGTTTTTGATGAATTGATTGTTTAGTAGATTTTTGAAACTATCGTTTCACTAATTCCCTCATGGGGCACACAATGGACAATGGAAGCAACAGCAGATACCAAATGAAAGTTATGAATTCCAACATTTTTATCAGACAAAAGGTATAAGTCATTGTGAGTATAGGACAATCCCAAGAATAATTCTTACAATGGTCACTTAATCAAACCTGATCTATAAAGGTAAATGGACTTATGTTCTGGAAATTCAACCTTCATTGGTTTGAAGAAAAAAAATAGATTGTACCCAGAAAAATCGGAAATGGTTTCAATATCATCATAACAAAAATAGTAACAAAAGTAATTTTTTACTTCAAATCATCTCAATGATTTCTGCTCTGTGTCAATAAAAATGAACAATTTGTATTCTAATAAAACACAAATAATTCAATCAATTTGAAATTAATCACCCTAATTACATCATTAAAGTGTTCATTCTTCTAGGTACACTAAGTGCATTGCATTTGATGTTTATATTCTGTCTTTAATCAATTACTTGTTTTATGAGGTCATAAAAATCACAGCAGGTTCAGAAAAATGGCATCAATTTCATTATAATGATTGGCATATTCAGCATACGCCCTTTTCTAACCCTATACCATCTATAAAGCCTGCCCTGAAGAACACTCTGAATGTTTTGATTGAAACCCAATAATTACACCTTATGAATTCAAACATTAGTAAGTAAGATATTAGAACAGTATAAAGATAAAAAAAAAATGCTCATATGAAAAAAGCAAACAAAGAGTTCTCAAAAAGCCATCTCCCAATGATGTCAAAGTTGTCTGCTAGTTGTATGAAGCACTGAATGTAATTTTGTATTAAGCCCTTGAGATAGACTCTTTTCTCAATTAATGACATCAAGCTTTATTTCCTATAAGTTGCTTGATTGTCAAAGTCAACCTGAACACTTAATCCACTGAGCCTTCAAATACAAAAATTATCAAAATTCTTAGGACAGCTCTTGAAAAATATTGTTCCATTCGTACTGAAGATTATATGCACATTCAGCCCGTTCCATTCGTACTGAAGATTATATGCACATTCAGCCCGTTCCATTCGTACTGAAGATTATATGCACATTCAGCCCGTTCCATTCGTACTGAAGATTATATGCACATTCAGCCCGTTCCATTCATACTGAAGATTATATGCACATTCAGCCCGTTCCATTCGTACTGAAGATTATATGCACATTCAGCCTGTTCCATTCGTACTGAAGATTATATGCACATTCAGCCCCTTCCATTCGTACTGAAGATTATATGCACATTCAGCCCGCTCCATTCATACTGAAGATTATATGCACATTCAGCCCGCTAAAAAACATTTTGACATATACAGCAATACCAGTAATGCTTTTCACAAGCAACTTCTATTTCATGACACACTTTCCCAAACTTCACAAAAGAAATTCCTGCATATCCTGCATTGTCGCAGTGTGTAGTCATGAGATTACCATTGGCTCATCAGTGTATTTTGATAAATCATTTCTCTGTACTAACTAACATGAAGCAGACAACATTAAACCAAATAAATATTAAAATGAAATCATGAATATAAAAAATCTGGTTGATAATCATAGAAATACTTGAGGAGAAAAGAGAATATGCAAATCACGATTTACTTCTGCTTTTTACCCAATTATTACCCAAATCATCTTTTGCAGAAAAATTTGCAAGTATTTTGTATCATGTATCACACATTCGGAATATTTACGAAGAGCTCAACTTCAAAGAGATATTTCTGTTCAAGGTATGTTTTCCATTACATCCCTTTATAGTTTAGTCAATATTTCCCGTTAATTATGTAAGATGTACACGCCATGAGGAACGTTACATTGACACGCTACATGATCATAGGTATGGGACCAGCCTCTAAAGGACACCACCCTGTCACTCAATACAACATCAAACACATCCGAAGCAGAAATCAAGAGAAAATAGTGTGCCATATACAGTCACAAATTGCACATCATGAACAAATTCTCCAAATGTTATAAAAGTTTCAATACCAACATCATTCCTTCATGAGCTTTTGTTGCCATTTTGTTTATTGGCTTTTCTGATATCAAAGGATTTCCATATTGACACAATTAAAGGAGACAATATCAAAATACAACATATTTTCTTTATCATATTTGGTAAAAACCTTTGCAAAAATGTAAGAAATAGTTCATTGAGAAATGTATTCTCATGTCACATTGGTTTATAAAGTTTTTTGCAGCAGATACATAATGTGAGGCAATATGGAGAAAGGGGATAAAGACAATTAGTCATATTGTCTTGCTTCAATAAATCAAGTCCAACCAATTATTTCTAATATCTCTTATATAATCATTTATTTATATTTATTCTAATGTGGGATTTACATTGTGTTAACATTATCTCAGTTAGGTTGTGATGCTTCACTGTTAATTATGAAGGGAGACCCCATACTCAACTACCCATAAGGGCTGGTCAAGCTGGGTTGAACCATTGGCATTCCACAATCAGTCAGGAGACTGTCTCTCATGAAAATACAAATGACCTCACTAGGATTTGAACCCACACAGAGAGGGGCTTTATACAAACATGACAATGCATTTAGATGAAAAAAGAAATTATGTTTCATAAAACTAAGTTCTTATTATTCAAGAATGTTTCTGTTTCATGTTTTTTAAATAATAGAGTGATAGGTTTAGATGTCAACAGTTAGTAGCTTGCAGTAATTGTTTATATAGTCATCTATCACTTAGCTAGATTGTTGATGTAAAGGGTACATTTTAATGAGTAGAGCCCCGAGGTGAAAGTAATCACTGTGAAGTTGGGCCATGGTACGTGAATCTCCAGCAACCCACTGATACTGTTTTGTATCCTAGAAACAACCCCAGCACACTTTCCTATACTAGAGCCTGGTGACATTCAACTCTTTATTAACCAATTCCCCCATTACACACATCTGATCAACATCAGTTTTACAATTCGTATGAGAATTGGTGCATCTAGAAGATCGTTTTTGCCAACAAAATCACTTCTATTCTTCTCACATTTCATAATTAACAGTTATAATTGCAAATGATTTTAATTTTGGTCAAATATATGTACTTTTACGTTGGAATACGTTGTAGCAATGGCAAGAGGCTAAAAAAGTATCATTAACTAAAATGATAAATGTTATTAAAATTGCAAAGATTTCGCAGGTCTACAAAAGAAAGTGAATATAGAGCAATTGGTCTAAAAAATTCCCTTGAATTTTGTGACTGTGGCAAATTATTGGCACCATACTAGTTGTGATACTGGGTATAGAAATCATTGAGACACAGGGAAAAATGACCTGTTTTATCAAGTCTTTCCTTTTGTCACTCTGCTGTCCTTAATCTGCATCTGCAGAAGTGGTTATATGAAAGTGTATGAAGCACTGGATTTAATGATCCTTGAGGAGTTGATAGAATATAAATGGATAAATTGTGATCCATTCAGTATCCTGCAGGTTTAATTGTACAGGAATGATGTGCTGGAAACATGCAACCTCCTTCATGCCCCAAAATACCCTACACCGGGACTATCAACATCGAGCTGGTCCAGCTAAATACTGTAAAATTTCCCCTGTCGTTATATCACACCTCTCACCCTAATCAAGCAGATACATCATTTAAAATGGAGAGAAATGAAATGCTTCTGGATGCTCCTTTAGTAAATAGAACAAGTTCAGACCTCCTTTGCCTTAAAGTTCCTTCCTCACCATTTTTTAAGTTGAAACTATGAATGCAAGAATTTGTTAAATGAATCCACTTTAATATAATAAAGTCTGATACACAATAAACAGTTACACTCTATAAAAACATTTTAGTTGGTGGTGAGCACCCAGCATATTTCAAATGATCCAGGAGAAACTTGAAATCTGGGGTTTCTAATTTTTTTTAAAGGCAACAGAGTACAATTATCTTTCCTGTGACGCTTGCCCCTAATTTGTAAGGTTTATACACCATTTAACATCTATACATGATAATCCAATTATATATCTCATCCGGCATAGAACAGTATTTGTAGCCTGTCAAGCTTTTAAACTGCCAAACTGAAATAAAATATATTTACCAATTTCAAATGTATCAACAGAATGCATTATACTGTGTCAATTTATTATTAAATGTAGAGTGTCACAGTACATCAATCGGAACTACTCGGGTATTTCCGTGAGCTGTGAAATACACCTCGGATATCAGTGTAGGGTTACAATTTTTCGGGTAAATCTGCATCCGGCCATTAACACATTTTCTAAGCGTGCACGTTAAGAAGTTCAATGTGTATGGAAGTGTTGGACATCCTTTTAAATAATTTTTTATCAGTAACTCATACCGAATGGCGAAATTGTTGTTGTGATATGTATAGTTGTTTCCTCAATCAAATTAAACGACTTTTAAGATTTCACATTTAAGATCCATTTTTAAAAACGAAAGTAAAGTGACGTCATTCTGCAGGGAACCAATATGGCGTCATCCCTATTATTTCAGAGGTGTTTTCATTGGATAAACCCGATGTGTTCAGATTGACAGTACATGTGCTTTCATACAAAAAAGGGATAAATGTGCCAGTTCAGTTGTTGTTAAAAATTGTTTTTGAACACAATACCAAGGCTTCAATATAATGCACATTCTTTCAAGGGATTCATAAATATATGTTGATTGGATTGGGTTGGAGTTCACATCATTTCAACAGTATTTCAGTATGCCTCAATGGTAATGCATAATATATATCGCTTAGACTTAATTAAATATTAGAAAGAATATTGTGAATACAACAGGAGGAGGCCATGTCCAAACTAGCAGAAAGGGTTTCTTTCAATTGAGGAAAAACTGATATTTGAAGCAAAATAATACCATTTTCAACAACTCCAAATCACAATAAATTATTGTTTTGTAAATACAATCTGCATAGACTGATTGTCTATGCAATCATAGACAATGATTGTCTCGCTTGTTGATTGTCTGACATCAGCTATATGATTTAGGTTGACATACCAAACTGTTTGACTCGAGTTTAAAGAGAGAACTTCCTCTAATAACAAGACTTCTTACAAATGGAAAGGATTTCCCCACAGAATACTTAGTTTCAGTAAAGTCAAGTGGATTTCTTAAGCCTACATAAAATAGAGTGGAATATGTAAATATTTACCTCAGTTTTGAATTATAACCGGAGTATAGTTTACAGTATACTTGAAAAGTTAATACATCAGTCTAAACATTAATCATTTGCATTTCTATACATGCATGGTCAACTGATTTTCATGCCATTAAACATTAATTGACCAAAAAATTTTCTTGAATTGAAATTAAATGTCAGATCAAACCTATAGAATTATCATTAACAAATGGGCAGTTGTTCATCTGGCCAAGCCTTTCTGTTCTTGGATTCTCTTTCCAGACTTTATTACCAATTAAACCCAATATTAGTGTCACATGGTAAGCAAAAAAATAAGATTCTTTATGATCCTTTTTGAAAAAGCCTTTTGAAATGATAACTCACAGTACCTTTATTAATATAAAACATCTACGTATTTCACTATATGTCCCTGTAGCAGACATTTAAAAACATTGTAAGAAATTGAGAATGAGCTCAATTCAGGAAATCAATCTTATTGCCACAATGCATAAAAAGTAAAATGATGAAATAAAAATTCTTTTTAAATCTTTGATGTCTCTTTCTTAAATGGATTTCTTGCTTCAAATTGCTCTAAATCGAAAGTTCATACAATAAGGAAGCATCACCTCACATCTAACAATTGTTCAAAGAATCTTAAGCAGTTTTCTTCTAGTATTTTTAAATTGTATCACAACCATCCACCAATAAGTAGGTATATGAAAACTTTGGGAAGTTGAAAACACATTTTTATACAGCTATTTAACATAACAGAACAGTTCACTCATGAAAGTAAATTTGAGAGCTGGTGAAAAATAGACTATAGTCATATATTCTAAGATCCAATTTATAAACCCTCTACAGAAGACTACATTGTTTACAAGGTAATGATCAGTTACGGCAATTAAAAACCAATTTGATGATTTCATACTTTAAATTGACAATGAGACACCTTATAGTTAACCCAATTCCTCTTGTTGACATTTGTGACTAGTTCACATTTAAAGAAAACAGCAGGTGGAAATTATAAAGTATGAAAACATTTTGTTAATGGCATAGCACACTTTTTAGTGTGACAATCTTTGAAAACATTTTCTAAATGACATTGAGTCAATCTAAGTCAGACAATCTAAGTTTAAACTGCACTTTAGAAGCTTATACTTCTGATATATTTCTAGAATCTCTTGTTTCAGGTAACTTTAAATGAGAATACCGGGCATATCAAGAAAGAAACGACACACTCAGATATGTATCTATCACTTCACTCATACTATAGGCTCTATAAAACCTAAAGTAAGAAACTAAACGACACACTCAGATATGTATCTATCACTTCACTCATACTATAGGCTCTATAAAACCTAAAGTAAGAAACTAAACAGCATACTCTGAAGTTTGGATACCTTGCGACCACACTCAGCCGTATATATAAACTTCAATCATTTTACTCATACCAAAGGCTCTTTAAAACCTTTTTGTGAAAAAAAAACCTATAATGTTAAGCAAAACTGGGATTCAGATCAGAGTATGAACATACAAAGGTAACCCTTTTCATAGGAAATACCAAACATTTAGTGAAGAATGTTGGCAGACATATGACAGACATACAAAATGTTGGTCTATTGACATTTGTATAAATAGCACTCATATTTGATAAGAAGTCAAGTATTGAAATATGATTATTTATTATCAAGCAACAAGTTGTCCCTATTTTACATTTAGAGAACCTATTAAGTATGCTGGCATGTTCTTTCATAGGTAGAGAAGATAAAGTAAAGAATGCCCTATGAATACTTGTGAGTATTTGAAAACCACAAGAAAATATCTATGAACTTTGTAATAAACCATTTCTCTTGAAAAACCTATTTAGACCCAACTATGGGGCCTGAAGGGGAAGAAGAATATCAGAAATTTTGACGAATAGTTTTGTCTACCCCCTTCAAACCTTCTGTTTAACTCGTCTTCAGTTAAACTCGTAAGTTTACGAAGCCATTAGCCCTTGAAGCAGAATGATATTCTATGGTATGAGGTTTATTATTGAGCAGAAAGCAGTTTAAGAAAAAGACAACCATTCCAAAGCAATCACTCATGTTTTGGCGTTAAGTTTTTATAGTCTTCTTCTGAGAGAGCATTGAATTGAATTCCTATATTGGTCAACATTTTCCTGAAATAAAATAATTTGTAACAGGTCTTACTGTGATAGCATTTTTTTTATTATCTTATTCATATATATAAATAATTTAAACTCCTAACACCTTCAATGTTAGATAGTCCTCTATAATTAATTTATATTAATGAAAATTGAGTTTAGTAGCATTGTGGTACTGCAAAAGTAGACAAAAATGGTGTAAAAGAGAACATGCATTAGTAATGATGTTTACCTGAATATATTATTACCGCTATATCTACTTTTTTGTCATCTCATGTCAAACTTATTCTGTTAGCTTGAAGCGATTGGTACTAGTGTCATATACAGCAAAATTACAGCTTTTAGACCCGTTATATCAAGTCTTATAGTATCATATACAGCAAAATTACAGCTTTTAGACCCGTTATATCAAGTCTTATAGTATCATATACAGCAAAATTACAGCTTTTAGACCCGTTATATCAAGTCTTATAGTATCGTATACAGCAAAATTACAGCTTTTAGACCCGTTATATCAAGTCTTATAGTATCATATACAGCAAAATTACAGCTTTTAGACCTGTTATATCAAGTCTTATAGTATCATATACAGCAAAATTACAGCTTTTAGACCCGTTATATCAAGTCTTATAGTATCATATACAGCAAAATTACAGCTTTTAGACCCGTTATATCAAGTCTTATAGTATCGTATACAGCAAAATTACAGCTTTTAGACCCGTTATATCAAGTCTTATAGTATCATATACAGCAAAATTACAGCTTTTAGACCCGTTATATCAAGTCTTATAGTATCATATACAGCAAAATTACAGCTTTTAGACCCGTTATATCAAGTCTTATAGTATCATATACAGCAAAATTACAGCTTTTAGACCCGTTATATCAAGTCTTATAGTATCGTATATACAGCAAAATTACAGCTTTTAGACCCGTATATCAAGTCTTATAGTATCATATACAGCAAAATTACAGCTTTTAGACCCGTTATATCAAGTCTTATAGTATCATATACAGCAAAATTACAGCTTTTAGACCCGTTATATCATCATACAGCAAAATTACAGCTTAGACCCGTATATCAAGTCTTATAGTATCGTATACAGCAAAATTACAGCTTTTAGACCCGTTATATCAAGTCTTATAGTATCGTATACAGCAAAATTACAGCTTTTAGACCCGTTATATCAAGTCTTATAGTATCGTATACAGCAAAATTACAGCTTTTAGACCCGTTATATCAAGTCTTATAGTATCATATACAGCAAAATTACAGCTTTTAGACCCGTTATATCAAGTCTTATAGTATCGCTTTCATCATTTAGACAGCTTTTAGACCCGTTATATCAAGTGTTATAGTATTACTTTCATCATTTAGACAGCTTTTAGACCCGTTATATCAAGTGTTATAGTATTACTTTCATCATTTAGACAGCTTTTAGACCCGTTATATCAAGTCTTATAGTATTGCTTTCATCATTTAGACAGCTTTTAGACCCGTTATATCAAGTCTTATAGTATTGCTTTCATCATTTAGACAGCTTTTAGACCCCTTATATCAAGTCTTATAGTATTGCTTTCATCATTTAGACAGCTTTTAGACCCGTTATATCAAGTCTTATAGTATTGCTTTCATCATTTAGACAGCTTTTAGACCCCTTATATCAAGTCTTATAGTATTGCTTTCATCATTTAGACAGCTTTTAGACCCCTTATATCAAGTCTTATAGTATTGCTTTCATCATTTAGACAGCTTTTAGACCCGTTATATCAAGTCTTATAGTATTGCTTTCATCATTTAGACAGCTTTTAGACCCCTTATATCAAGTCTTATAGTATTGCTTTCATCATTTAGACAGCTTTTAGACCCGTTATATCAAGTCTTATAGTATTGCTTTCATCATTTAGACAGCTTTTAGACCCGTTATATCAAGTCTTATAGTATTGCTTTCATCATTTAGACAGCTTTTAGACCCGTTATATCAAGTCTTATAGTATCGCTTTCATCATTTAGACAGCTTTTAGACCCCTTATATCAAGTCTTATAGTATCGCTTTCATCATTTAGACAGCTTTTAGACCCCTTATATCAAGTCTTATAGTATCGCTTTCATCATTTAGACAGCTTTTAGACCCCTTATATCAAGTCTTATAGTATCGCTTTCATCATTTAGACAGCATTTTACCAAGTTGCCCATAACAAAGTAACACATATTGTTAAGACCTACCTTAAGTCATTAGAGAGGGTTGGTGAGTAGCGACTATGAATTTTAGCACCAATACACACAATGGCTGATGAAAGGCTGTATTTATGTCCCTGAATTCGTAATTGATAGTCTCTGCTGTAGATTTGTCGGCCTGACCGACTACTTGAGCTACTCCCAACTCGCTCAGAGCAAGAAAAGCTTCTTTCCCTTTCCCGTCTTTTCTTTCCCGGACCTTGGGAGTTTGACCCAATGGTCAAGCCCGGGGGTAAGGGTGGCCGACTCGCCACTTCTGTTCCCATCGGATGCTGCCTCCTGACCCAATGTTACCATGGACCTGTCTGTCCAAGTTTGATCACAGTAGTTCAACCCATTTGTCTCACATAACTCCGGTCTCAATATGTCATAACTCCCATAGATAAACACAGTCAATAACAGGCATGATGATCTATTAAGTATTTATATGACAAGTCACCATTCTCACCCCAAGTTTGTCTCATCACTGAGCTTAACACAATAAAATATCTCATTTAGCACTTATTTCATCTCAACTGTAATTGGCAAAATAATCAATTAACTTTGAATTTATCTAATCAAATATTCCATTCTGATTTGATTTTACAATCCTAATATGATAAATTCATTATATTCTCAAATAGCATTTGAACCCATCATGTTTCAAACTACAACACCTATAATTTATGACCATAAATAAGGGCTTGCTGTTCAAATGTTTTAGGTGATGCTGGAATACATGTTTAATTAGGGAACATTATCTGTGATCAAATTAACTATTACCATATCAATGACCGCTACAGATTGTTTAAGTTCTAACAAGGACACAAATATACCAACGTTTTAAAATGTCTAGTCATTTCTGTCAAACTCATGAAGTAAAATTAGGGTTTTATTGTAAGTTGTGCAGTTGATTAAAACACAAAGGTGTATCACTGTGTATTTGAACTATTCTCGGAGAACAAGATGCTAGACACATCAACATGCAGTATACAAACCAACAGGAACCATATATAATACTTGTCTAGTGACCCTTTTATTGACAATACCATGTGGTATATACTTCCTATCTGTATACATGTATTCTCAATATCTATCCTTTATTTCATATATTTTTTAGTTTTCAGAAAAGCATTACCCTTTCAATCTTCTAGTAACTGTCAATCAAAAAATAGTCTTAATTACATATACATAAATTACATTACTTTAAGAAAAACCTTGTAAATTTGCCACTGATCTGTGAAAATTCAAAAGTTGTAAAGTGACACTTTGGAATAATTATATAGCCTTAGATAATTATGTGAACCTAACATCAAAAAATACAAATCTAAACATTAAGTTCCTAAGGTAAAATAATCATATCAAATTTATATAGTTATATTAAGCTCACTCAATACATAAATCACAGAGATTCACAAAATAATAACTCCATGTAAATACAACTTTCACTCAGATTCAGCTAGCAAACAAGTTCAAATTGGTCAATCCACACTCACTAGATGTCTCCATCAAGAATGAAAATCTCTCACATAAAATCTCTCTTAAAATTGTTGGAATCCTTTGCTTCCTGCTGAATGTCAGCAGTCAAAGTAAAAATAAATCAGAGATCAAATAACATAAACCAATAACTCTTAAAACTTTTAGGTATGAGTATTCATTTTGTAAAAGAGTTGAGAAATGTTACAAAATATGTAAATACTCTGTACTCTATTTTCCTCTTTTCTCTTTAATAAAAACACCTCTTCTGCAATAGTATCCAATGAGGAAATGACATTTGTATGAAGGGGAGCATTAAAACCTTGTTGTAAAGTGATTTGTATCCATGCAAGTGTACCAGTGTATATATCCATCCTGACAACCCCACCAACTGACCAGGGTCTTATCACTATACACCAAGTCAAAGTCAATAGGTTTATATGCCCTCCGTAAACAGTTCACCAATCATTTCTACATCCCCTCACTTTTTGATGTCTACTACCACTCCAATTTCATCAAAACCCCAACAGCGCAGAAACTTATCCAATAATCCGGATTTGAATATTGTTAAGTATTATACATCTTCACAAAGCCGTCACCTCTCCTTAATAAAACTGATATGAAATTGTTCAGCACTGCCATGCTAACAATAGGCGATGAGTTGAGGGAATGTGGTATAAGTTACATGTGTGAACAGGCATGAGAAGAGAATTGTTCCGTATAAACTGTCACTTTGCACATTGTTGTGACACAGTGTCACATGGTATAGCAGCCATTATGTCTCCTCCTCCCATCCTACTTCAAAAATCCAATATGGCCTGGAAAGATGGTGCTCCACCTGTCAATCACCATAGAAACAAAACAGAAAGCTCTCAATCACAGATAAATCTTCTTGTACAGTCAGCTTGTTAGCCAAATATATTTAATCAAAAATTTGATTTATCTTTTTCTTTATCAATTCTCAAATAAAATTCTAACAAGGATTTTTTTCTAAAGATGACAATATCCTCTTAATGATATCTATAAGATTATGTTTTATGTTCAATAGACAAAAAAACTCCAATTATTCTCAAACAATATTCAATTTCCACACATTAGTGAGACTTATCCATATCTTTAAGGGAGACATCAACTGGCTTGTAAACAATCATTTTCTCCTTTTCCAACAATGTTTTGGGGTTCAATTTCATATTGTATTATCACTTAGCTAAATTGAATTGCTGTCTGATTTATTTCTCATCAAGCAATCTACTGAGAATTGAGAATTGATGAAGAAATGGGATCAAAGGATAATGACACACACCATTTAACTTTCAATTTTCTCCCTCGTCTAGTTTTTGTGATTGATATGAATGAAATTGTCATTTGTATATAATTCCGAGCCTTGAAGGTATCAACAAACATATTTTCATTCAGAGTTACTTTGGCACATTGAAATACCAAACATTTCAAAAATAACTAAGAAAAAGGAGAATTTACACAAGATATGCTTAGCCCAGTCTTTGGTTAAATGTTTTTTAAAGTCTCTTTTCAGAAGTGAGAAAATAAAAGTGCCTCAAAGATTTATGAACTTGCACATTCTACACAATCAAAAACTGGAATTGCCACTTAATTTTGTTCCATGAGAACCATTATGTTTTCAGATTGGCAGCTGAAACGATGTTAATCTTAAAACAGATGCATCACTTTTGCATCTAATCTATTACCCCTCACTCATCTCATGATTTAAAGTGTCATGCTGTGCACAAATTGCGTACACTTCACTTCAGCAATATAATATGGTTTGACCAAAGAATACAGATAATGTCAAAAAAGGAGACAACAACCTCAATTTCTGAACTATCCATCCAACAACATTACAAAACAAGTGAATGTTTGTAACACAATGATGCGTCTTGTACAGATGTGATGATTGCCTTGGACAAAGTGACTATGCACGCCGTGTGAGATAGGTATCCACCAGCACTGAAGTGAGCAGGTGCTTCCTTAGGTACTGACCAGAGTGGGTCGGGCAGATTTTCTTTATGAGACAGGCATGTTTCCACGGCAGAAATAGTAGAGTTTGAATAAAATGTAGCAAAACACTATACAATCTTTAATAGTGCTACAAGTTTAAGTCACATGGTCCACGTTAAATGCAAATGATCTCTTAAAGATCCAGTCCATTTATATCATGGTAGTTGAAAATCGCTAAGCGCGTCAAGAGAGCTAAATCAATGAAATACACTCTGAATAAACACTCTCTTAGTGCATTATGAGCAAAGGACATTGCTAACAAGCTAAACTGTGATTTCATTGCATGTAAGGGCAAAATCTGTTAAAGAGCAACTACTTTCTAAAGAAACATTTAAAGTGTTTGATCAAGGAATTGGTTCAAACCTTTCCTTCAGAATAAATTTATTTTCAATTTGTGGAAAATGTTATAAACTTTTTCAGAATCATTTTTTTGTCTGTTGTAAACTTCTAACTAGCTCAAAGCAGTGTCAAAGCGGTGTTGGCAAAAGTCTTTTGAAAATAAAGTATTTACTCACGAAAAATTGCATTTTGCTTTATGCATAAAATTTGCAGTTGATGCTCACATGCTTTCTACTGTCATCTACTTTACTAGTGATCATAACATAAAATCTTCGGTAAATGTTGTAGGAATATGTCCATATTGTAGATAAGTTTGTAAATTAAGTTGTATGGGGTACCGTATTTCTAACAGACATTAGCAATAATGTTTATGTTTGTCAATGATGTGCACTAAAAGGCAACCAACAAAGAAAGCTATGGAAATGGTTTTGAATAGAATCATGTTTAGTAATTGGAGACTATTCTTACACACCAATAAACATTGCTGTCTTACACAGTAACATTCAATGACAAATATGTCTCATAGGATAGTTTTCCTGCACACCATGGACATTACTGTACGTCTCGTACCGGGACTAAGTTGTTGCTTTCTTTGGCGCCTTTAGTGCATTTTAGCCATTGTGACAGAAGACTACTGTACCTTGTGAACTAAACAGTGAAAGAGTTATACTGAAGAGTTATAACATTACACAGAGCATTTGATAATTATTGTATTTCAAACATTAATGTTCTGTAATAATCACCTAAATTCAGATTTATTGAAATACAAATCTGGTAATGGTGGGATAATTAACTATTTAGTAATACATGTAACTGTAAACCTGACTATTCTTATACAAGTTTATGGATATTGCTGAATTGTCTGTACCAAGTTAAGGACGTTTTACTTGAATATCATGTTTATGAAAACTTGTAATCCATACACTCTTCAGTGATATATCTCAAATCTCTCATTATTCACATTTTTGTTTAAATGTAACTCAATTGATTTATCTACTTTTTTTAGTTTTTTTTTTCCTTCCTTTTTTCTTGGGGTGGTCTTGATCATTACATCAAAGATTTTGGAGTTTTTTGCAATTAACTAAAAACCTTAAATTTCTAATAGAACAAATATAAGGAATCTATTGGAGACCTTTGCCTGCTTTTTAACAACTCTTCAGTAGATCCCAGTTTTGTTGGTAACTGGAAAAATTGCTGAGAATGACATTTAACCCATATTTAGACATTCAACCCTTCAAAGTCTTCTACAGAAATAAAATGACTTGCCTCTGCATAAAACTTCAACTTTGTTTCCTTGAAAGCTGTTGCTATGCAATATTTACAATCTAAATCTCCCTTGGTACTTTTACTACATTAGATAAGAGTGTTGACCTTGGTAGTAAAGTTTGCTCCTGTCCAATAAATTGATTTTAAAGAAAAGTTCCACCCTTCTTATTGAACTGAATTGGTAACAGTGCTTTCTTCCTGTGATTTCTAGTTGCACATATTTTAAATCTATTGTCATTGATGCCTTTCGATTGAATCCTACATTTTAATGTAAGAAAGGTAGTATACCATTGCTTTGATTAAATGATCTAGACAAAAAAAAATAATATTTTGATTTAACATGTATACAATTTCCAAGATGTAACAATTATGTAATTTTAATGTACTTTTCAATGGTAAGTAAGAACTCAAAGAAGCTTCAAATCCCCTTTTTGCAACTTATCTAGGATTGCCAGTAATGGTGTATGGTTGTACATTTTTTCTGAGACAAAATTGCAGCAGTTGACATTGAATTATGAAATGAATTTTTAGCTCATTTGACACCAATTGAATCTCCTTTTGTCAAATTGATTTTAACTAAAGTTTCTAAAATCTAGTACCTTTCATGGGCCTATCAAAGGAGTTTGAACACATAGATAGATGTCACACCTATAAATATAAATGTTACTTTAGTAGACCTTCACCTGTTATAATAGTTTCAACTATACATTATATGGGTGCCCGCATGAATCAGGGTATACAAGGGTAAGGTGTAACCACTGATCCTGATAGAGCAGTATTATTGGCCGATACCTTTGCTAGGGTACAAATGAGGCATTATCAAGGCCGAGTGTTTACCAGCCAATGATAACTGTTTAATAGGTAAACAGCAGGTTATCTGACCCAGGAACCAGAACAAAGGCACAATTTTAATTTACACAAAACAGAGACAAGCTTATTTGAGACAAGTTATGGGTAAACCTACCTCTTAGTGACCTCAGTGTGCTGACAGATCAGACTCTAAGGTATGTAGCAAGGGTGGTGACAGATCAGACCCTGATGTATCTATCCAGTGTGGTGACAGATCAGACCCTAATATATCTAACAAGTGTCATGACAGATCAGACACTGATGTATCTAGCCATTGTGGTGACAGATCAGACCCTAATGTATCTAGCCAGTGCGGTGACACATCAGACCCTAATGTATCTAGACAGTGTGGTGACACATTAGACCCTAATGTATCTAGCCAGTGTGGGTGACAGATCAGACCCTAAAATATCTAGCCAGTGTAGTGACAGATCAGACCCATATGTATCTAGACAGTGTGGTGACACATCAGACCCTAATGTATCTAATCAAGTATCGTGACAGATCAGACGCTGATGTATCTAGCCAGTGAGGTGACAGATCAGACCCTAATGTATCTAGCCAGTGTGGTGACAGATCAGACACTGATGTATCTAGCCAGTGTGGTGACACATCAAACCCTAATGTATATAGCCAGTGTGGTGACACATCATACCCTAATATATCTAGCCAGTGTGGTGACACATCAGACCCTAAAATATCCAGCCAGTGTGGTGACACATCAGACCCTAATATATCTAGCCAGTGTGGTGACACATCAGACCCTAATGTATCTAGCCAGTGTGGTGACACATCATACCCTAATATATCTAGCCAGTGTGGTGACACATCATACCTTCATGTATCTAGCCAGTGTGCTGACACATCAGACCCTAATGTATCTAGTCAGTGTGCTGACACATCAGACCCTAATATATCTAGCCAGTTTGGTGACAGATCAGACCCTAATGTATCTAGCCAGTGTGGTGACACATCATACCTTTATGTATCTAGCCAGTCTGATCTGAACTCTTCAGGTACAACTCTACCTTCAAGAAAACGTGGCTCAAACACCAACTAATCAGAACAGCAATTATGGTGGGCAAAATTATTTTGGGGCTACAAGTTTCCAGTGAAAAGGTCCGTTTTCTCATAGATAATTTTGTTTCACTAAGAGAGATCAAACAGATCCAGGGAGCAATTTCTGTGCAGCCAATTACTTAAGTATTATCAAGGTATCTCATTTTACCACTGGATAAACAAATCTCCCCAATAATACTGAACACTTTCATAACTTGGATGTGATGATCCAATAGACTTGTTGAGGGATAGAAGCTGCCCACCATACTAATGAGATGAATAATCCCACTAAATAAGCCAGTTAATTTGAACCATACACTGTAGATGTCACCCCATTATATTAGTAAGTAGGAAGACCCCCCTTTGATAATAATGCATACAGCCAGGAGTCAAGCCCATGATGATATGGTGAAGTGGGTGTAAGTCAGACATTTACCATTTTCCAAAATAGACTTGCCTCAGATCTTAGGGCATTTGTGTTTAACCAAAGAACTTGTAAACATGTTTAATATGTCTTTGGTTCCATAATTCTCTTTAAGAGATGCCAAGTTTTAATGAGATATAACAGAATGTAGCTATTATAATCCCTGCGAAAGATTCGAGAATTGGTTCATGAACTTCATGAACAGACATCAATGTCATATGGCCATTCATGAACACAAAGCTGTTCTTAAACTGACCAGTGCATAAACAGCCTTTTGTTGTTCATGTTTGTTCATGAACACAGTTATTGAATCCTTCGCAGGGTAAGGTAAGAATTATTACATTTTATTTACGATGTTATGTAAAACCACAAACTTCATGGCAAAGTTGAAGTAGAAGGTAAAGTGTTTTGATGATCACTTATAAAAATGCCTGCTTCCTTCGTATAAAAATACACCAGCTTCATTGTGGAAAAAGGAGAAATAGCTGTTTACTTCAGTTTCTTTAACAAATCAAACATAACTATCTATATAATTATGTAATTTCAATAAGACTTAAATGAGAATTTTTTTTCAAACATTATAATTATCAATCAACAAATCCACAAATCAAACCTCAAAATTATCATCAACAAAGGCAAAACTTTAACCTAAAAGTTATCATCAACAAAGTCACAATATAAGAAATGATGGATATATGAGTTCATAAAATATTCATAACGAATCTCTGGTACTCAACCTCTGTTCTGTGTGAGGCAATATGAGCTAATTGGGATAACATGATAGTCAAGTTATGCTTAAAGCAAATGGTTTCATTGAAAAATTTAATAAATACATAAATAATGTAGAGACCATTATCATGCAAGAAAAGTATGATCATCTTCCGCAAGTTGTTCTGATTTCGCTGGTTGGCATTATTCTCTACTGTAGCTGTTTATGATATTGTTTGTATGAGCAGGATTGAGAGGTCTTTGCTAGATACATAAATAACTAACCATTTCTCGCCATCTAACTGTAACGCATCATATTCAATATAGACAGACATGCTATATCCATGCTGTACAGAAAAGGGTAATAACTTTTGATAGTGTCACAATTCAGAAAGAGCTATTTTTGTTGTTTAATTTTATGGTAAAATGAATGTAAAATCTTACTGAATAAAACTTAGAGGGGTTGTTTGATAAATGGCATTATAGAAGATTTACGATTTTTAAAACCCCTCTGTCTCTGGTCAAACACAACATATTTAGAGTAGGAAGCACAAGTATACAGTCATAAATTTGATTCTAGATTCTAAATCATTTCAAAGAATTACATTTATTATCAGATAAAAAATTTGATAGGGAATTAAAAGCCTAAACTAAGATAATTAACATCACAAGATTGTGGTCAAAGTGATTTGGAGTAAAAAATTATAACTAACCACTTATAATACATTAACACTTTCTTTTTTCTTCTTTCAAATTTCAAGCAGTTGTGTTGAAGAGCAAATTGTCAATATTTTGATTAGACAAGGAGTTTTAAACTGAGATAAGAACCACAAATTTGTCTAATATCACCCATATATCTAACTACATAAGAATCAATCAAAAGACCATACTATGATTTAAATTCAATTGGTTTCCATGGATACTGAAGGTTTCTGATCAATATCAGATGATTGAGGCTATTGATTATCCACAAGTTTCTTTATTTCTTTTCATATGCATGCACAAGGTTTGCCATGGACAAAATATGTAAATCCAATTATTTCATTTAGGTACAAATTAATTATCAATATCACTCTTACGCTTTCTATTCTTTAATAAAAAGGATAAATATGACATAATACCTCTATAGAATAGCTTTATAGATACACAAAAGGAATTTGTGGATAACAATGTTTTAAATACACTGATGTTTCTTACAATGTATCTGTAGGCTTATATGTCTATATTTGGCTAGAAATTATACATTTAAATGAGGAAAACAAAGCAATACAAAGATATATGGGAAAAAGATTTACATCCTCTTACTATTTACCAAGGTTTACAAATCAAAGACACGAAGAAGTTTTACTATTAAGGTTTAAATCATCTACAAGGACATGAGAATCGTATATTCTGGTACTATGCAATAAAATTTATGTTATGCTGGTCATTTTGGTAAATATGAGACAGTCGCGAACGTCTTGATTTCACTTCTAGCTTATGATCGTTTTTGGCATTTAGAATAGGAACTGTTGTGAGTGTGATTTTAATGAATGAATGAATGGTGTTTTAAGGCGCATCAACAGCTAATGTCATTTGACATTGAAATATTGTGAACGAGATCTTTGAAAATCAATGCAATCAAGTAATTGATGCTTGATGGTAAAGGATGCGTCGCATGGAATGCATTCAGGTACATTTTCCTTATCCATTTGAGCCAGGAGTATATGTAATGTGTGAATGGCCAATTCGGATTCTTGCAATTGTATCTTCCTCTCTTCATACGGACCTGTAAGAAGGGTACCATTCTCTGAGGGCTTCTCGGTTAATTTGTACCAAAACCAATTCGTAACCACCCAAATTTGGCCAATTCGTACCCACATTTCGGTCAGTTCGTACCCATCCTAATTTTTAAGAGGTCAATTCGTAACCATTCTATAATTCAATACAAATTATAGTACATAGAAAACGAAAAAGTCTTACTTTTTTTTTTTTTTTTTAAACTTTATGCTTTTAGGCAGGGATACTTAAGTTAGCTATCCATAGGCAATTTTCGCAAATAGGCGCCCATATAAGTGAACTTCTGAATAAAACCTTTAATCATAGAATTAACAAAACAACAACATGTAAAACAAGCTTCTCTTCTCTTTTCTAAAAATCGGTTTAAGCCAATCACAACATGACGGTCTAAATTTGTTTTTAAAGAAATTTATCAATAAAGTAATACATAACAGTTTGTTATAATGTTGTACGATCCTTTTTGTTGCAACTGGTTTATAATTAGCCTATTGATTAAGGACACCAATTAATGGAACAATCAATAGGGTTAGGGTTAGGATGGTTACAAATTGACTTATTCAAAATTAGGATGAGTATGAATTGACCAAAATGTGGGTACGAATTGGCCAAATTTGGGTGGTTATGAATTGGTTTGGGTATGAATTAACCTGCTTCCCTCTGAGGGTGGGCTTAATTGAATATAATTTATTAAAAACATCATCATGCCATTTTGATTGCCAGATGGATGCATATACCATAAAATAGAAAGTTTAAAGTGTATGGTACTTTAAAGTCTGAAATGGGAAGGTTAAGAGCTAATTTGGCGGATCTATCCGCATGTTCATTACCCATGATTTTAATTGCTCTTAGATAAGTGCACTTAAAACATTTGATGAAACCAACAGTAACCAAGCCCTTTCACATACCGGTATGTGTAGGGTTATAAAATTTGGGCTTCTTGTCCATGCATATAACATGTTTCCTAAGAGTGTCCACTATCAGTAGTTCAATATATACACATCATGACATGATAGTGTTAAAGACCATTTCACATCATTATATTTGGTTGCTCACTGTATAACAACTAAAAACAGTTTTGTTCGGTTAATTCTTATCAAATGACTATGTTGTTGTTGCAATTGACAGTTATGAAAATGAAACTATACAAGACAAAAGTAGTCCAGGGAGAAGCAATATGGCCGCTTCCTTATCAAGCGTTTTCATTGGATAAACCTGATGAGTTCATATTAAGGGACATCATGAGGAAATGGTCAATCACAGACAAAGATACAACCAAAAAGCCGTGGTTTTAGATGTCTGGTACGAATCACAGTACACCAGCGCTGATCCAGTGGTGAGTTATAAAACATATTCTACCTGAGGTCCCCTGATACAACAATCAATAAATGATGTTTCAGAGATGGGACTGATACTAGACTGTTTTATCATTTATTAATACAAACCTTTTACTAGAAATATTTTACGGGAATAAACCCCTGTCAGATATGTTCTCAATAATGTGAACCTTTTCCTCCATACAACACTCTGTACATGTGGGCCTTTGTTTGTATGTATTGCAGTTGATTATGCTTTCCCCCTTCATGCAGTAATCATACAACTGGTATTGTGTCAACACTTCACAAACCTCCTACAACCACTAATCTCATTTGAACTCAGGCTTTCCAGTTTTAATAACGAACTTATCCCCAGAGTGACAAATTTATCAATCCAGAACAAAAGTGTTGTTTTCTGGTCCGTCTCATTCTATTTCTAATGAGTCTCAAACAGAGGCTCTTGTGAGCTGTACTTGTATTTTGCTCAGTTTTATTACCAAATAAAAAACCCATAAATCCCCATACAGGTGGGCAATGTATCACAAATGTGACATAAAAATGTGCTAATGCATTTTCCTGTTAATTAAGTAATATTGATTAAATGTCATAATTGATAACACTTAGTGATGATTAGTCGCCACAAACCAATGACAGTGGCATTGATAAAAGATTACCACTTAGATAGAGAACAGATTTTACAGGTACCCGGCAATACATTCAAACCTCTTATACAAGCTTGCACCTGATGCATAAAATGTTTTACATTTTACTCTGCAAAAGAATTTTCAACATCAAAACTCTTTTGAGACAAACATATTGGTAGATAAAAACTTGCAGCATTCAGAAGGATGACATTGTGGTGCCTATCAGTAGAAAATGATAAGAAAACAGGCATTGAATTCTAGAAACCTTGCTGTTAGTTTATAGGTAAGACAATTAGCATGATCTGAAACACATTGTCACAAAGCTATGCTTTGTTCTTAAATAAGTCAATTTCGTAAAATGAATCAATTTGTTTAATTAATGCTTGTCAATGTTAGCAAAAGTTCCAAGATTTCATATCATTTATTTACCCTGACAAACTTTTATTTATTTTTTATGATATTTTAACTAATTCTCTGGTTTTATTTGGTGACAGTTCTACATACAGTCATGTGATGTAGATTCAAAAGTAGAAGCATCATAGCCTCAAAACATGGGCCATTCAGAGAAGCCATTGCTATCATGTTTTCTAGTTCTTCAACACATAACTTTTCCACAAAATTTCAATGTTTCTGTGTTGAACAATTATGCTGACTACACCAAATTGATTTTTTACTTCTATCATTAACTATTGTTTATACATTACTAAAGTCATATATATCATCAGCACCATCATTACAACTGAATCAAGCAAAGTAATCCAACATTGCTTTTGTAAAAAGTACTCTTTTTTCAGGTTTTACATAATAATTTATGGTCCAAGGGAGATAAGCAATATTCATTAGACAGATGACTAAGGGTAGTTGTATCCCTTGATGTTTCCTGTGATCAAACCAAAGATTCAATGGTTTAATAACAGAGTAAGAGTTAGACTTAGCAAGCTTTATAAGGTCATTGACCAGTTGTGGTCTTGCTATTAAAAGTCAAGAGCCATAAATAGAACTGTATATAGGTTAATGGAAATTGAAATATCTATTGCTTCAAAAGAGATGTATTTACTTAATGGAGCCAGAGAAAGCAAATTGTCATAAAATTCTAAAATGTAAGTGAAATGAATATACGTCTTTGTGGTTTAACCAAAAAACACCCGATCTAATCAGCTTAATAAGTGGTTCTGCACATTTGTGTCATTGTTAACAAAATTTCTGGACAGTGAGGATAAATGGATTAACTACAAAAAGGGTTACATCTTGAAGGTAGTGGGAATTATATTAGGGTCCACAAATCTCAGGGAAGTCAGAAGTTATCTATACAGGTCTGAATCTACAAAAGATGCGGTTGTTTCATTTTAGTTTAAATCAGATTTCAACAGTATTTCATCATTCATTGTACCTATCCCATCTTTATATCATTTCCCCCTTAACATTTCAAAAACACCAATATCATATCAAAACAACTGATTATTTTCAGTCATAAAACTATTCATCAGTGGAATAAGAAACGTCAGGTGAACAGATCTAAGCCTTTTAGGGCGAAATCCTCCCCCTTAATAATGGCAAATGCAAAAAAAAGGCCTTTCCCATTTTCATCCACAGAAACATTGCCAATTTGCATATGCACAATTAAGCCGATTATCAAAGTTGTATACCAGAATAAACCAGATTGCATTAAAAAACCCTTTAAGAGCACAACAAACAGGGAATACCATAGGTTACTATAGTAATTAGTGTGCATCATTGATGCTTATTCATGTGATTTAACTACCAAGAGGCTTCATTCCACATAGGCAATCTGCCAATAGAGCTCAATTCTCCATTTGAAATGTGGGAGAGGGGCTTAATTCTGGGTCTACTGTGATGACGGGGTTTCTTCACAAGGGACATAATTCCACAATTCAACAGGTTGGAGTCAGAAAAGATGGGTACAATAAGGCTCTCTCCTGTAAAAACGTTGTCATCAATCTGGGTCTACCCGTATATAAAAGGAGCTGAACAGCAAAATAGGCCTGTTAAGAATGGTCATTTTAAAGATTGGTTGGCCCATAATCTAGCACCTTGTCCTTTAGTGACAACAGTTCTCATCTAATAGCAGGGCTACAGTTTCCTCTTTTATACTTAAACGTTGTTGCCTGTTGTTGCTTTCAGTTTAAAAGTGTCTTAAAATTCAATAAAAGGGAATGGGTTAAAGAGAGAAATTTTCAAACAAATCTGACGGGGCAGACAATTACTTAATAGACAAGTGGCTAAAATGCCAATCTTCCAATTTCCTGACTATTGTACCCCTGAAATGTTGAATTTATTTACTCAATCATCTAAGTAAACATTGGAGTTTGATTAAATCTTTAAATACAAGTAAACTATGACAAAATGTTCAAAAATCAAAGCCCATTATTGACTATTGTGTCATTGTTATTCTGTCAACGTTTTTTACACATTTAATCAGCGTGAGATATGGAGTATATTTATCTCTCATAATCCTTTATTATGGGGAACATTCAAAGCATTTTTGTCAAGATAATTGTGATGTTTATAAAAAAACATGATTAAACCACATTTTTCCACATGCTGCACGTAAAAAGTGCATGTGCATCCTGCACCCCTTAAGCATAGTCTTCTGTCTTAGATATTCATCAAGAGAGAAATTTTACAAGCATGACAATATGAGTTTCTGAGTACCAGATATGATCAAAATCGAAAAGTTAATTAGAAGGAAATAAAACTGGAAAACGTTCATGTACATGTATACAAGAAATAGTCATTCTCATTGACCAGAAAATTTAAAAAAAAAATCAAAGTTATGAAAGGTGGAGTGATCAGCATTCCCAGTCTATTTACACATAGTAAATGAGGACAAGGTTTCTAATAGTCATAAAGACTTATGGAAAGCCTCTCCAGTTTTAACCTTATTATATGCAGGTGGATATGACTAAACAAAATCCTATATAAATGTACGAAGAGGGACTTATTGATGTGAAACTATGCATTAAAGTATGATCGATTGAATTGATTTTGATTAAATGCCCTTTCCAAAACTATTTCTGTCGTACCTTGGTAGACAGCACACCTATCCAAGCTCCTCATATTTCCTTACCACTGCAGCATACTATTCTTTTCAATCTGCGGACTGCTTTCCCACATGAACATAAATGATCAGTAGTAAGAGTAAAATAAATTGTGTTGCATTAATTTCTTTTATTACCAGAACGGGTACTGGTTGAGTTGGATCTTGTTTTCTGACCACTCTGTTTTATGTCTGACATGTTTGTTTTTTCCCAGATCTCACCAAGAGAGTGCCATTTGATCAATACAAATAACACATATTCTACATCATGTTATATCTTACAAGGATTTAAGGAGTTTCTATCTCATACACAACATATAAGTAAGTTTTGTATTCTTGTGTTCCTTGAATCAAAATATATGGAGCATTACATGGTCAAGATTGGAATAGATTATGCTAATTCAAGGACAAAGAAATCTGGTTACACATCTGAGCTCGAGAAGTTTGGCTATAAAAGGTAAGAGGTAGACCGCACACATCTGAAACTCTAAATATAAATGTATAAAGGAAGACCTCACCCATCTGAAACTCTAAATATAAACGTATAAAGGAAGACCTCACCCATTTGAATTTTCTATAAAGATATCAGGAGACTTCTTCACATTGTGAACTTCTCACAATCAGAGCAATAGGGAATAATAAGTCACCTATCACTGCTTAATGATCCTTATCACTCGATATAAAAGGAGGCAAAAGAATATTTCAATACCTACTCAGCTACCTAATAGCTTTGATCATTTCATACATTTCCAAATACACATCATATTTTACACCTGTGCAACATACATTCTTTGATATTCAGACAAACAAAGAATTCACTCATATTATTGAAATAATTCCCTATTGGTCACAATGTTTATTCTTGCCTTCATAGGTCATTGACTTCAATATTGTCTTGAATATCTTGGAATAAATTGTTATAAGGTTAAGCCAAAAACATCTGTAACAGACAAAATATATAACCATTTAAGTTTTATTAAATAAAACCTCACTTCATCTGCCATAGAAGATAAAGGAAATCCCTGTGACAATGGGAGAAAGTCCTAATGACAAGTGGTTTCTCTTTCTATTCACAATGGTCTCTACCCAATATCATAAAGATAATGGGAGAAAGTCCTAATGACACGTGGTTTCTCTTTCTATTCACAATGGTCTCTACCCAATATCATAAAGATAATGCTACTTTTCATATTCTTTCATTGATTTGAATTTATGAATTTGAACCTGATACAAAATCCCATTTAGGGGCCAAGGTTACGACACAAGTAGATGCCTTTTGGCCAAAAGGTGAGATAAAACAATATCCTCGGATCAATAGATTTGAAATGACAAGCTGACAGTCATACAGTCATACAGTTCTTATATCAATTTTCATTTTCAATATGCCCCCTTTGATGCTATTGAAATGTCACATTGCCTTTAATAATGAATAATGCAGGATCTTATTTTCAATCCATACAACAATGAACAACACATCCCTTATTTCCTTTCCCAGTTCTATAGAAAACAATAAAGACTTATCATGTGTCAGCGAAAAACTGTAAAATAGCATAATGGACATAAAAAAACCACAGTGGTAAGGTGAACTCTCAAAATGCCAAAGTGGACAACATTGTGAGAAAAATTGTGAGAAATGTACGGGCTGTGGCATTACAAGCTTAATAAGTGCTAACATGTCAATTGAATCAATGAAGTGTTCAAGATCTTTATTCTGAAAAGCAGCAATTTGGATGTTAATTGGATATATTTGGGTTTAACATTGTATTCAACATTTATGTTAATTCTCGGCAAAAAGAAGACTTATTCATGACTCCTTCAAAGTTGACAAGTAGTTTGCTTTCCAAAAGAAATTCACAGAGACACATATAGCTGTGAAAAAGATTAAACCCACAACAATCAGCCTTCAATCTCAGGCTTTACCACTAAAAGTATCCAATATGAATGTGGATACAGTGTCATCATCATTATGTTCAGTGTAATGGGGTGGAATAAACAATCTTGAATCTTGAACTTTGAATCCATATTTGCTGTGAAATTTCAAGCCAAATACATGTATGCTTTGAAGTTACCTATTAAACCTTCTAAAATGATAAACATAACTCTTATATTTTAAACAACACAAGGCAATATTATTCTGTTGAAGCGTGCATTTTTATTCTGCTGAAGCGCTAGACTTATGGCCTTTGAGCAAGAAATGCCTATTGTCACCTTGCATAAAGTTTCAAGAGAATACCATGAGGTGTTCTCAAACGAGCACCCTAACATAAGATTGCTAAACAAGAACAAGGGTAATGTCTGCAAGTATATAGCATTAGTTATCACATATCAAACATGTTTGAAGAATAAATTAAACACCATAATAGTTATGAAAAAATTGCACATATGACTTTAAGCGAACATTATAAATGAATGTTGAAGTCCTCTTGAAATATATTGCCCACCCACCATTCTGAAAAAAAAATGCATGATTGACAATTGTTTCTTTTCTACTTTGCCAAGTATAATTTCAGTAAAGTAAATCGGCTATAATTCAGTATAGGAAATCAGCTGTATTTGAGAAGGCCAAATCAGCTGTATTTGCATATGGAAATTCTGCTGGTTTAAGTAAGGGAAATTGAGTGTCCATGGGTCCACACAGATGATGGGTTAACAAGGAGCCTGTGGATATATGACACTTGATCATGTGTTATGCTGCACATGCATACAGTAAAAAGGAGCCTGTAGATAGATGACATTTGATCATGTGGTAAGTTGAACATGCCTACAGTAAACAATGAGCCTGTGGATAGATGACACTTGATCATGTGGTATGCTGCACATGCATACAGTAAAAAGGAGCCTGTAGATAAATGACATTTGATCATGTGGTAAGTTGAACATGCCTACAGTAAACAATGAGCCTGTAGAAAAATGACACTTGATCAAGTGGTGTGTTGAACATGCCTTCAGTTAACAATGAGCCTGTAGATAGATGACACTTGATCATGTGGTATGTTGAACATGCCTACAGTAAACAAGGAGCCTGTAAATAGATGACATTTGATCAAGTGGTATGTTGAACATGCCTTCAGTTAACAATGAGCCTGTAGATAGATGACACTTGATCAAGTGTTATGTTGAACATGCTTACAGTAAACAATGAGCCTGTAGATAGATGACACTTGATCATGTGTTA
Source organism: Cerastoderma edule (assembly GCA_947846245.1). Classification (NCBI taxonomy): domain Eukaryota; kingdom Metazoa; phylum Mollusca; class Bivalvia; order Cardiida; family Cardiidae; genus Cerastoderma; species Cerastoderma edule. The sequence continues at coordinate 53,644,371 of OX401406.1, forward strand.
TGTTGAACATGCCTTCAGTAAACAAGGGGCCTGTGGATAGATGACACTTGATCATGTTGTATGTTGAACATGCCTTCAGTTAACAATGAGCCTGTAGATAGATGACACTTGATCAAGTGTTATGTTGAACATGCCTACAGTAAACAAGGAGCCTATGTATAGATGACACTTGATCATGTGGTATGTTGAACATGCCTACAGTAAACAAGGAGCCTATGGATAGATGACACTTGATCATGTGGTATGTTGAACATGCCTACAGTAAACAATGAGCCTGTGGAGAGATGTCACTCGATCATGTGGTATGTTGAACATGCCTACAGTAAACAAGGGGCATGTGGATATATGCCACTTGATCATGTGGTATGTTGGACATGCCTACAGTAAACAAGGAGCCTGTGTATAGATGACACTTGACCATGTTGTATGTTGAACATGCCTACAGTAAACAAGGAGCCTGTAGATATATGACACTTGATCATGTTGTATGTTCAACATGCCTACAGTACACAAGGAGCTCAATAACTCAATTCATAATCTTGTCTGAAATGAAATCAAAAGTTTTAGTAGGCGGTGATAATTGGCAGGCAGAAATATATAGGTTAAGAATAAACAAGACATTAGGAGAACTGCATGCTCGTAAAACAAAAACAAATTCTGCCATAACAACAAAATCCAATGTTCTCCTGTCAGGATTTTTAAATCAGTTATTTGAGAAAAATGAATTTTAGATTTGCTCTACATCATATTAGCATAACCAATTAACAATGTGCCTTACATCTTTGTCAAGTATTACAGATCAGCCTCACAGAACAGTTTATTTCTATTTTACATGGGTTTTACATCACATCAATATAATTTCATCTATTTTGCAATTCCCAACTCATAATGATGGAGGACAACTTCAAACTTAACTGGCCATAAGGGCTGGTCAAGCCTGGTGGAGCCATCAGCATTCCGTAGTTCAGTGGAAAGACTTTATGAAAATTCAAATGCTGTCACCGGGATTTAAAACCATTCAGAGAGGAGCCATGTGATTTCAACTTCTGTACTCTAACCACTAGGCCACGGAGGACTTTTTAAAGAACAAACAGGTTAAGCATTGGCAAAGGTTAGCAAAATAATGTTATCTAAGGACAAGTCCTAATTCTAATAAATGTTGTAGACACAAGTCTTAAAGGCCTTTGAATGTAAATCCTTGTTCTGTGTTGGCAGAACCATAAATTTGACCAACTACTCACAGCCTTTTTTTTTTAACCCTATCTCCTTATCAAAGACGTTTTACTACTTAATTGCATTTGACCTTTAAAAATCATTGTGCTAGTATGGGAAACAGCTTATAGTCAGTAAAATGTCTGATAGCCTCTATGAGTCTTCCAGTCTTCCAGTAATGCAGCTCTCTATGAATTAAAGAAAAGAGAAGCATTTCCTTCTGCCACAGTGTTTCCCTCATAACAAAGCAGTCACTGTTGTTAAATATAAGTGAAAAGGTAGCCTCTTAATATCCACTACAAACTGTGTGCAACTTAAACTTATTACTTTCTTTTAAATATAATCATTCAACAGTGTATTTACATTTCCTATGAAGTTAATTTACTTTTGATAAACAAAAGGGGTAACAGGTTATCAGCACTCTGGCAATCTATAATATCATCTGCTACATATATTTTGTTAGGTACCAATACAAACATCAATCAGTGACAAAAGTTGAGAAAATATCATATCATAATATTCCATTTTTGTCATATTCTACATCATCTTAAGTAAACTTCATGTTTGATGTACTGTAGTATGAAGAATTGGGAAGCCATCTAACTGAACATCATTGGCTCAAAATGAGAGAACCTTTCACAAAAAGGATATTTATAAATTCCTTTCAGGTAGTTTGTTGTTAGAAAGTTTGATTGAGGAATTATTGTCAAGCCTTCAAATAAAAAAATCTTAAACCTTTGTACCATATCCCCTATTACCAACAAGTTATGACTTTCATTACATCACACAACATTAGAAACACAAATGTGTTTTAAATAGAGAACTGGCATAAGTAAGGATACCTCTTACATATTACAAATCTAGTAAATAATTATTTATTAAACAAAATGACAACATTTTTTAATTTCAATTTTTTGTCATTAAAATGCACAATAAAGACAAGCGTAAAAGATTGATTTTAAACTGCCAAAATTATTTGGACCTTTTTATGCTTAAGCCTTTCACTATAATCCCATTCATCGGACCCTTTACACATAAACCCAATACCCTGTATTAATAGTCTCATTTTAAGACATCAGTTGTTCATCATATTAACGATAATAAAGAAAAAAATAAGAATGTATTCATGGCAAGTAAAATATATAGCAATTTTGGTATGTAGATAAATTCATTCCCAATAAAAAACAATGCCTCAATATTTCCTTATTTTCCAAATGAGGTTTTTTGTTGAGATGAACATGTGAACAACCAACATTCTTTCATCATTTCGGCAGTCACTCTGAGTAATATTGTAGTCCCCAATTCTTTAAGTAACGTTATTGTACCCACACCTTCAAAGAAGATTTAGATTTTTGACTGATAAAAATAAATCAAATACAACAGAAGATGACAGTAATATTTTGCAAACATTTTATCTGTCATATTAGGTAAAGACCATTGCGACAAAAGAAGAACTTGTAATGGGCAATTCCTCATTTTGTTCAAATGTTTTCTATAATCTTCAGCTACAGCTGTGTAAAAACAGAAGAATGGGAAGGAGCAGGTTAAATGAATCAGAACGGCAATTTAGAAGTCAACGGTTTAAAGTGACTAATTGTGAAAGCTGATTTTGTCTGCTGCTTATATTTGTACATTGTATTCAGATTAAGGAATACATTTATTTATAGAATGTGGGAATAATTAACTCAAAGCATGGACCTTGATATCTAGCATAAACAAAACTGATGTAAACGTTGGAGTTATGGGCTTATCAAGCATGCTGTGTTTGTAAACAAGATGTTTCAATATGCTTTACAATCTAATCAAATACGTTCAATACTTAATATAACAGTCAAGCTGTGTTTTCTTCATTTGAACATGCCTCACTGAAGGTTTGGAGATAACTAGACATTTGGTGACATTTTTTAGATAGGAAACCTATAGTCACTGCAAAAGAGGCAACATTTTATTTTCTCCAACAATAATTTCAGAACTAGCCCCCAGCAGATCAATTAAAATCCTGTGAAGTTTTCCCAGAATATAAAATTAAGCCAGTTTCTGTGTTGTGAATAGTATTCAAAAACAAACAATATAAATGTTGTAACATGATGCTCTATTGTACAACTGTAATGTTGTAACATGATGCTCTATTGTACAACTGTAATGTTGTAACATGATGCTCGATTGTACAACTGGTTTATGTTGTAACATGATGCTCTATTGTACAACTGGTTTAGTCCTCGGGACAGTCTGCCTGGTCTTAAGATTCTATTTAGACCTAAATTGACACATCTGCTTAAGAAAACTAATTATGAAACCACTGAACCTAAAGGGAGGATTTCCCTCTTTGTCAAATTGGTTTCTACCTATCGCCACCAACAAAAAGCTTCTTTTTTTTTTCAATTAACAGTTGTCATTAGCTAAAGCTTTCCATTTGAAACAGTCACAAATTTTGATATTAGGGAAATGGGTGACAGAGTCTTTCTAAAATTGTTTAATCTGGTCATACACTGCAAATGCCTTTAAATAAGAATGGTTGAGAGGAAAGTTCATACATTCTGCTTTATGACAATGTTGGTATTCTGTCAAATTGTACAAAGTTCATAATCCCTGAGATAAAGATTTTGGAAGGTCCTTGGAGCAAATAGGGCTATATGGATCAAGAGACTTTACCTGTCAAAAAAATATCAACAAACTGTTTTAGATGGGGCCCAGTAAGCTCTGCTGATAATTCTTACTACCGGTATACCACGACATAAGAAAATGTGTGGCATCCCTCTATTTATTCATTGTACTATTTGTGCTGCATAGAAATTATTTAAGTTCAATAAAATAATCTAATAACAAAACATAGTAAGGGTCTGACTCAACCTCCTAAATACTAACCCTCACACCATCACACATCCTGTATACTGACCCTCACACCATCACACATCCTGTATACTGACCCTCACACCATCACACATCCTGTATACTGACCCTCACACCATCACACATCCTGTATACAGACCCTCACACCATCACACATCCTGTATACTGACCCTCACATCATCCTGTATACTTACCCTCACGCCATCACACATCCTGTATACTGACCCTTACATCACACACCCTGTATACTAACCCTCACACCATCACACATCCTGTATACTAACCCTCACACAATCACATTTCCTGTATACTGACCCGCACACCATCACGTAAACTTACCCTCACACCATCACACATCCTGTATACTGACCCTTACATCATCACACATCCTGTATACTAACCCTCACACCATCACACATCCTGTATACAGACCCTCACACCATCACACATCCTGTAAACTGACCCTCACACCATCATGTAAACTAACCCTCACACCATCACACATCCTGTATACTGACCCTTACATCATCACACATCCTGTTTACTAACCCTCACACCATCACACATCCTGTATACTGACCCTCACACCATCACAATTCCTGTATACTGACCCTTACATCACATATCCTGTATACTAACCCTCACACCATCAAACATCCTGTATACTAACCCTCACACAATCACATATCCTGTATACTAGCCATCACACCATCACAATTCCTGTATACTGACCCTTACATCACATATGCTGTATACTAACCCTCACACCATCAAACATCCTGTATACTAACCCTCACACTATCACACATCCTGTATACTAACCCTCACACTATCACACATCCTGTATACTAACCCTCACACAATCACATATCCTGTAACCTAGCCATCACACTATCACAAATCCTAGATACTAACCCTCACACATCCTGTATACTAACCCTCACACCATCACCCTTCCTAGATACTAACCCTCACACCATCACACATCCTGTACACTAACCCTCACATCATCACTCATCCTGTATACTAACCCTCACACCATCACACATCATGTATACTAACACTCACACTATCACACATCCTGTATACTAACCCTATCACCATCACACATCCTGTAAATTAACCCTCACAACAACACACATCCTGTATACTAACTCTCACACCATCACACATCCTGTATACTGACCCTCACACCACCACACATCCTGTATACTGACCCTCGTACCATCACACATCCTGTATACTGACCCTCACACCATCACACATCCTGTATACTAACCCTCACACTATCACACATCCTGTATACTAACCCTCACACCATCACACATCCTGTATACTAACCCTCACACATCCTGTATACTAACCCTCACACCGTCACACATCCTGTATACTTACCCTCACACCATCACACATCCTGTATACTAACCCTCACACCATCACATATCCTGTATACTAACCCTCACACCATCACACATCCTGTAAATTAACCCTCACAACAACACACATCCTGTATACTAACTCTCACACCATCACACATCCTGTATACTAACCCTCACACCATCACATATCCTGTATACTGACTCTCACACCATCACACATCCTGTATACTAACCCTCACACCATCACATATCCTGTATACTAACACTCACACTATCACACATACCTGTATACTAACCCTCACACCATCACATATCCTGTATACTAATCCTCACACTATCACACATACCTGTATACTAACCCTCATACCATCACATATCCTGTATACTAACTCTCACACTATCACATATCCTGTATACTAACTCTCACACCATCACATATCCTGTATACTGACTCTCACACCATCACACATCTAGTATACTAACCCTCACACCATCACACATCTAGTGCTTTGAACCACTCTTTTCTTACATTACTCAAATTGTTAAATTGTAAAATACACAAATTGTTTGATATAAAAGGGTCAAGGTCTCTCATCAATATTTAAACCATACCCAATTGAGAATTTGGAAAGGGTCCAAATTGAAGGTCTTTATGATATTGGGTGTTCTACCTTTGTGACAAAAAGATAAATTGCTCATAAGAAGCAATAAATCTTCAAACCTGTTTAGAAATACTTCTGTGCAAGGTGTGTCAAAGAGGTGGTATAATGGAGTAAGGAATTGAATAAGTTTTTGTTACTAAGGTGTTAAGTCATCTTTATATGCAAAAGGGTTAAATGCAAATAGACAGGGGCAAGCACCAGGTAATTTTCAACACAATCAATTCAATGATCAAACAGAAGCAAACCATGGCCTAACTCTGTTTCAAATGTTACTGTTGATCTTCAATGGCTAATATAAACATATTTTCAAATAATAATACACAAGTCAATTCTCAAAGAACCACTGAGCTTTCATCAAATGCTAAATACAACATCTAATTTTTAAAGATAAACTTGGAAAAATAGACTAATCTTCTTAAAGATTTCTAAGGAACAAAAAGTTCCTTAAATTAGCTTGAAGAAAGACACAAAAATGTTAGTTTATAACAAGCATTTGAAATGGGATTTTACTTATAATTGTTCTCCATATTTTTAACTCCTTTAACTGCAAAAGGGTAATCTTTATAGATCTCTACAATGTCATACTTGTGCACATGTCGACCATTTAACTTTCAAATTGAGGTTTAATAAAGAGGAGGCTTTTCCTTATTAACATTTAAATTGAAATATGAAAATCCAATAAAGTCTTTAACATGACCAAACAAAATGCCTTATAAAACCTTATGATGGCCCAGTTCAAAATAGAATTTGAATGTAATCCGGAAGAGCTTTCTTCAGTTACACCAGATCCACACGCTTACCAATCAAGACTAGTCCTGATATGCTTGAAAAATGTCTATGTTAGATGAAAAATTTGAAAGCTGCTGAACTATCAGGTTTGTAGCTGAAATGTTCCAGACGTCAAGAGAAGTGATAATCCAGATCATGTTGGACAATATAAACTTTATAATAAGAGATAAGCTTGTTCCTGATGGTAAGTGACTGGCCACTTTGGTGAATTAAAGACATACTTGTGCTCATATAAACTTAAATTGTGAAAGTTTAAGAATAATTGGCAATTAACCTAAAAGTACTTTAGATTCCCCTTTTACAGAGAAACTGATATGTTTACACGTTCTCATGATGCTTTTAAAAGAGTGAATATGATAAGGTTTGTTTACAATTAGCCATAAAACAAGGTCAGCTGAGAAATGTCTGGAACTGATGAAACCCCAGAAATTCTCCATTTTTAACGTTCACGTTGTTGGTATGGAATAAATGACAGTATTTTTCATGCCTTTCACATGATTTATTCTAACCAGATGTTCACCACGGGTTAGTGCCAGTGCTTCTTGCTATTTTAGATGTTACTCGAATATAGACAATGAAGATAATTTGGTGGGTACAAATTTAAATGTGTAAAATTAGCACTTTGAAATATGAACAAAAAGCGCAGGCATTATATTGTCATGATCCTGCGGTGTTTTGCTATGGTTAAACATATTTAGGCATTTTCTACCATAATTAATAACTGACTTTACCCAATTTTGCAGTTTTTCTGAGCGCCATAATGCTTTTAAGGATTTTGACCAGTAGCCATGCGTATTATATAGAAAAGTGGCCAGAACCAATGAGATACAATGCAACCATTGCACTCTATGGGTGAACAAAATGTGGGGAGTAATATGGTAGGCTAATACCAAACCCAGTTTTCAAATAAAAGATATGTCTAGGCCTAGCCTGCCCAATTGATGGCGAATGTAGGACGTTTTGGCCACGGACATTTTGGCCAGGACATTTTGGCCAGGGACGTTTTGGCCTAATTGAAGTTCAAAGTAGGACGTTTTGGCCAAATGGAAGTTCAAAGCAGAAAAAACATTATTGTTGAAATATATTGAAGTCACCTGCATAATTTGCATTTTGTGAAAAATAGTTACATTTAATCATTCCTGTAAAGACGAACTAATCTTTGTTTTTACACAAATTCACGAGAAACTTTATAGATTTGAACCATTATACTTCCCAAAGTGAATACTAGACACACATTGAATAAATATCTAATATTTTAAGTTTCTTTTATTTAGGTAATTTAGAATAATTAACCAATTAATACTGATTAGTGAACTATTTATTACCAGTTAAACCAAACATCAAAAACCAAACATCATCAAAGTATTTTTAATAAAAGACAATTTGTAACACATGTTATATAAGGTAATTATGCATTTATGCAGGTGACTTCAATATATTTCAACAATAATGTTTTTTTCTGCTTTGAAATGGAATTTGGCCAAAACGTCCTACTTTGAACTTCCATTTGGCCAAAACGTCCCTGGCCAGAATGTCCTGGCCAAAACGTCCTTCCACCATTGAGGGCAGCCCTTACAATAGATGTAAAGTAGGAGAGGACACCCTGGGGCCGGAAGAGTCCTTTTGTGACCTGGGAGATATGCTGAGTGCTAGAGGCTACCATGCACTTAGTTGGACCATCAGAGTCAAGAAATGGTTTGGAAAAGTTACAGAAAGTTCCTCCTTGTCCTTGCATCACAAACCTTCCGTACATCATCAGGGGAAAGGTGTATAAGAGCTGGATAGGGAATGTGTTGTATGGCAGTGGGTGTTGGGCACTCACTCCTCACTAGTGAGACTCCAGAGGGAGAACAGGCCCATAATTAGGAAGGTATGCACTGTGAAGTCAGACCAGATCAAGGATGTTAGCTGAGATGCCCTATTTGGAAAATTGGAAGACCAAAGCCACATGATCCACTACATGTTGGTTTGGCAACACCAAGAGGAGCTCTGGATTGATCTGTACATGTAAATAACTTAGATTAAACAAGGAACACAGTAGTGTGTTACCCTAAGATCTGAGAAACAATCAAAGAACTTCTCAGAAATTTTTAAATGTACCATTTAACCCTCATCACTCACTCACTGTAATCACTGGAACATTGTATAAGGACAGACAGACAATGTTGAGCACCTTTAGAAGGGGGCAATAAGCATGGATAGTGTGTGAGGTTGTTACAGTGATGTACCTTGATCCAGATGAAAGATTATAGAGCCAGGCGTTGGAAATTATTTATTTATACATGTATATATTTTCTTAATAATAATTACGTTATTCCAGTTACGTTGCAATACCTGACTCTTTATGATGGAGGAAGACCCCATACTCAACCACCCTTAAGAGCTGATCAAGCCTGGTAGAACCATGGGCATTCTATAAAGTCAGTCGGGAGACTACCTTTAATGAAAATCAAAATGCCATCGCTGGGATTTGAACCCATGTGGAGAGAGGCCATGTGACTTCAAGTTCTATACTCGAACCACTAGGTCATAGATGTCCCTTGTTAGTAATTACATAACCATGCTAACATTAGACCCTGCCCTAGTGATTCTGGCCCTGCCCTAGTGATTCTGGCCCTGCCCTAGTGATTCTGGCCACTGATTGGTCAATACTCAACTCAAAGTCAGTTTGAGCCAAGACTTTTAAGTCATCAATAATTGTAGAAAATCAAAAAGTGACATATCTTTTGTTAAGGCATATATTATTGGTTTCATACAATATCCAGAATCACTTTTCTTGTTTACTTATGATACAAAAAACTCCATTCTTTCAGATAGATATAGACAACAAATGCCATACCAGAAATGATTTAATTGACTCTTGAGGAGGGTTTCTCTTCACAAAGCTAAAGCAATTATTAAAGAATTTAACTGCAGTCCATTGTGTATCTACTTTCGTTTTGAAACACATTTACACAAAACAATTAGCATACTTAGTAAGTAAAAAAAGAGAATTCAACAAAGAAAATTATGGTCAATTATTATGTTAGAATGTCAGTCAAAGAAGATAGACGCTTTTCCAAAATTTGAATTGGAGATGCATTGAATTGTGTACATAAAAATAACAATTTCCATCATCATATCGATAAAATGTAAATCAGATGTAATTGATCATAAAAAGCAATCATTTTCAATTTAGTCCATAATGCGTAACCATGGTCACCATAAACCAAAATACCATTATTATCACTGTATGCTCTAATGATTAATTTTATATTCATTTCTATGAAAACTAAAGTAAGAGTAGTCTTTATGAAAGTACCCATTTTGTCTGAAGCCCCGATTATTTTTGAAAATCTTGCGAGACAGTGAAGGTATCATCAGGCTTTTGGGAAGCATGGAATATCATGAATAAGACACATAAGTAAGTTTGATGCCAACCTTGTCTCTTCCCTTGTTTTGTAATATGTTGCAGAGGATATTAAATTGCTACATGTAGTGTTATGAAGGTAAATCCGTAATACCTCTGTTCAATGGCAACACTAAACATGGGTCTCAAACTTCACATGAGGATCAACATACTCTATCTTTGTACTATCATGGGCATAAATAATATCTTATGGAAGCAAAATCACAAAATGTGAAATTGGGCATTTTGGAAGCAGATGATATTAAAGCTAACGTTAATGTGGTATCTAAGAATATCCTAACAAGATTTATATACAATTAATTTAAATTTGTTTCGAATCAAGAATGAACACATTTTGAGGATTTACCCTCCTTTCATCACAATGATTTTAAATACTGTCTACAGCAAAAGAGTTGTAATTTGTCAGACCAATTGGAATAGATTTGAATTTAATGTTAAAATAAATCCTCTATGTGTAAGGGTTTAAGATAAGGATAGTATAGGTGTGAGAGAGGGCATGTTTTGTTTCCCACACAAAGGCTTGTGACGAGCCAATTATTTCTTTATTCCTTTGTTGTAGGGTTGACTTTGTCTTTTGATTAACCAAAAAAGGCAGTGTACTTAAGTACATATATCTGTAAACTGATCAGTATATGTGGTAAATAACAGGAGAAAAACTCCTTTTGACATTAGTGTAAGGTGCACCACTAGATCAACCTGTATAACAAGAACGTCTGACAGCAGGAGGAGGTATCAAGTGATATGACAGCTTATAACTACAGTGTAGATGGTGAATATTCTAATCAAGGATAACAATTCATCTAGATGTTGGGTATATGTTTGTAGCCTGTTGAGCAACTATGTCAGTTGATAAGAAAAGAAAAGTCAGTAATTTCATGAACAATTAAAATAGTTCAAATGACCCATTATTTTGCTCAGCTTATTTCTATATAAGGTTAATTGCTGGCTGTATATACTTTATTGAAGGCTTAAACCCATGACAAAACATTCCCAACAGTGTATTGTTCAGGGTTGGGAATCACATGATCAGAAATGATAGAGACCGTGGAAAAAAATGGCAACTTTCTTCGCTTCAACTTCTTCAAACCGGTGAGTATCCTTTCAAATAGTGATTTTGTGTAAGTAATGTAACGCAAAGTATCCGCCTAACAATCCGATTTGTTCCGCCGCTTGGTTTTATGGTGCCAAATAAACGGTTTCTCCAAACACTCGGAAACAGTGTTTGAACCTCACCGATAGCAGTTGGATAGGTTCCATGAACAGTGAGGTTCGAATACTGTTTCCAAGTGTTTGAGGAAACCATTTATCACGCACCATTACACCGAGCGGCGGAGAAAATCGGATCATTAGGCAGGTAATTTGCGCTACATTTTGTGCACGAAATCCCTATATGAAAGGATACTCACCGGTTTGAAGAAGTCAAAACGACGAAAGTCACCATTTTTTTCCACGGTCTCTATCATTTCTGATCACGTGATTCCCAGCCCTGATGGCTGCAGAGCTTACAACATACTGTGGGGAAAGGGGAAGTACTCTAATGTAATGGTCTCTTTTTCCAAAGGAATTTCTTTGATATTCTACTACAGGAATATTTCAAATCTTATTTTGTTTTAAATGGCCTCCTGTAGTTCTTTTTTCATTTGAGACATGCTCATTGGTCAAGAGCTAATGATTCAGGATTACAAATAAATACGTTAAAATAATGACTAGCTGTCCATATCAAAAGCATATCAACAGACAATACTTCATTTAACTATATTGCATGTAGTACAAATATTTTCTCCTCTTGTCTCAATAATATCCCTATTCTTTCGCTGGAAGTGTGGAAACAGGTGTTTGTATAGTGTAATTGGCTAAAAACAAGCCAATTAGTGTGAGTATGATCCAGGTACAACTAATCAAGTATCACTTCAACTTATTTACTCATAGGCCTTTCTCACGAAAGCTTGTAACCCCTTGTTTAAACATTTCTTCAGTAAAAGACAGCACTCATATTGGGGGTTCCACTTTCTCCTTTATATTTCCACTAATTAGGGCAATGATATACCACTCTTAGAGGACAAACACTTCTTGGGGTACCACTGTGGAATTATATTCACTGTTAATTAAAACACGTACAAATGTAATACATTGACACCATCAGAATACATCATTATCAAGCAATCTTTCCAGCTTGTTATTTTTATATTAAACCTATAGTATATGAAAAAAGTTGATTTTAACCTGGTCTTTGGCTGCAACCTTATTCATTTACAATTGGCATAATGAAAAATGGCAAAACAAGTTGATTTTAAGGGGGCATTAGAACAGCATGGTGATCAGTAAAATATTGCAAATTACTGGCTAGGTGCAAGACGATAGTAAGTCATTCACTGTGGTAAATGACATATACTACAGTTGCCGTAAGCCATTGGAATATTATCTCTTCGCTATCAATTTAAAAACTCTCTATATTCATTGTGTGCATTGCAGTGGAAAATATGACGTATGTATTCGTTTGAATAAATGCAATTCTTCATTATTTATACACAGAAAAGAATTTCATGATAGTGTCAAATAAAAGAGTTCTTCCATGGTAGTTACTTGTTTTCATCTAATTTATGAGGGGGTATCTCACAAATTGTGCTCTGTAGGTATTAAACATCAAATTGGTGATTTAATCAATCCATGCCACTACGCAAGACACCATTTTTTACTTCTTTATTCTAAAGCTGCTGACTATCTGCCTTTTTATTTCAAAAAGTGATGGCAAACTCCTACCCACTTAAAAACTTTTTCTACAGTTTTATAAGACAAAATCCTTTCATAGAATTATGTGGATAACATACAAAAACATTGCAAGCAATGAAAAATTCATTTGCTTTGGATTTTTTCCCAATTTGTCGTTAATGAATAAAAATCTTATTGTCAGAAAAAAGAGAAATTTTACATACAATATAGTTTCTTTTTATCCAACATTATTACAAATTCCGATAGAGTGGACTCATAAATTCCTACAACTCTGTCATCAAAACTTTTAATGTTATTTAAATAATTGTACAACTTGTGTTAGATTATAAGGAGGTTTAGTCTCCTGATTCTTCAATTTGACAAGTTAGAAAATGTCAAGTTAGAATAAATGGGGCTTTTAAAGTGCTTCATTTACTTTCTTGAAAAAATCGCTCAAAAAGAAGGCCATACTTATCCAAGTGGATGAGCTTTTTAACATTCTGTCCTTCAAATTGAATTCTCCTGATATACATCCAAAACTTGTTGATATCATGGTATGAGGAGTGCAGGGGCCATGTAAAAATCTACCTCTAGGAATCATGGCCATCATTTTATATGAATACTTCCTGAATATCTCCACTTATTTTACAGGAGATAAATTTGGGAAAACATCAAAATAAACTTTGCAGCTGTCCTTGAAACAAATCGGCCCCCACAACAAAGGGACCCAGTGAGAATTGAAAGAATCATCACTAACAAAATGATATACTGCTAAATATCCACTTTAAAACACATGACTGGTACAGAATTCAGATTTTGATGTATTTCCAAAGGGAAAGCAGACAGAAGACATTTTCATACAAATATTTGTAATTAAAGGTTCTGATAACAAAACACATGGCTTATTAAAGATTGTTATCTTACCATAGGATTTCCCAACATTTTATGCTATGAACGTTTAAATTCTTAAACCAAACAGTGTATGGGTAGGCTACAAATTGGCCAATTAAGACTTTTAAAGTGAAAATTGGCAAACAAGATATCCCTATAATGAGTAAGTTCTCCTTTTTCAAATAATGATAATTACAATTCTACAACCAGTATCTTATAACTGATTTTGTTTTCAGCTGTCATCTACATACCTTTTCAATTTAGAACCATAATCTAACTATTCAGTGAAAAGTTTGAACTATAATGAATTTGGTTAAAAACAGGTGAAAACAAAACAAGTGAAATAGTTTTCATAAGGTATATAATATTATACTGGTCCACATTAAAAACAATTGCAGAGGACAATTTTGAAATATCAAATATATTCATTCATGATATTGGGAACAAACTTATGTGCAGGAAAAAGCTTGTCAAGAGCATTTTCTCCTTTTTTTACAGTGGTTTCTTGAAAAGGTATGATCATATAATCTATCTATGAGGGAAAAGTTTCAAATCAACTACTGTACTTGTTATAAAAAAGACCATATAACAACCCTATCAAATGCTAAATTTTCCTCCTTGTCATCTACTGAACTTGGCATTCGAAAAAGTCCATTGATAGGCAATACAAAGGGCTTGACACATAACTATAGGAAGTCCTTCAGGTTTTTAAAAGACTTACTACAGTAATGCTTAATGCCTGTTTTATACAGGAAGTGATCCACAAGTCCACATGGATAGAAGTTGTTTGATATTTTTTACCACTATCCATATAGCTGAAAACTACTCAGAATTATATTAAGACTTACAAAATATGTTCATTCCATAGCAAAAAGGGCAACATGTAATGCAGAAAATGCTACAAACAAGATAAATTAATCAGCATTCATGGAAGATGACATACAGAACTCTATATAGGTCTCTTATTCTGTATGTGCTAATATGAAAAAAAGTGGGGGACTGCATGGGTAAAAGTATCTTATCTTTTAAGATGGCTAATTCCAAGTGCTTGCCAAGTGCCCGACACATAAATCTCTTGCCTACTTGATGAAAGGCAAACAAGCCACCGAAATGCCATCAAATAACATGGAGAAAGAGTGGCCTGAAATGAGCTGTTATATACGAAAATCTACTTCAACCATTTCGATAAGGAGAGTGATTTTCATGACGGTCGTCAAAAATATTAAGAAATGTAAATTAACAACATGGAAATCATTGTTACAAAAGGAGACCAAGTTGCTAATGAACAATTTCTCTTTTAGTTACAAGATAATATCATTTCCTAACCAAACAGCATGCCACAATGTGCCTTAACACACCAACAAACTACACCCTTTCGATTACACAAAATGGAAATAAATTGCAGACAATTGCAGAAAAAGGAAAAAAATCACCATGATCAATATGTTCTTTTCCCAAAACAATTTCATGTCCACTTTGTACCAGAAAGGATTGAGAAATAATGTGTCAAAAGGATTTTCTTTTTTTTTATTAAACAATGATTCTTTTGATAATGTTATTAATTCCTATGATATTTTATTCAATACAATATATAAGGTCATTATATAAGAGCCAGTTCTTCATAAGGACCCTTGTAATTCAGCAATTTTTAACTATCTAGTGTTGGAATGAGTAAATGCAGAGGTTATATGATTTTATTATCCAACCTTGAAAATAATGATGGCAGTGAAAGCATTCAAAGCAGTGGCAGAAATAAAATTAGAAGAAAAAAATTGTGCAAAATGCAATATTCAAAGTTAAATATTATGAAACCACTTGAGTAAGTTTTGAAGGACTGTAAGACATTAAATATTTAAAATTAAAACTTTAGTCCATTTTTTATGAATTTGGAATATCTTGAATATTCATAGAAACCAGACTTGGAGCAAAGAATCTCGTTTGACCCCATTCTTTGTAAAGACTGAATTTTATGAACCTGCAGCAGATGACTTAAGACACTTCTCTGACAAAGAGAAAAAATACTCATAACCTGCATTTTTCATTTTGGTCTTAATGTTTTCTACCAAATTTAACAAGGAAAGGATTTTTTAATAATTATCATTGTGAACTACTGTGGACTATTTTTATTTTTGAACTGTCATATACAGCTTGATTTGAGGAATGGGTTAGGTTGTCGACATTCTCATACATAAAATGATAATGAACTTTTTACTTTATCAGATTAAACCAATAAAGACATTATCTAAGATATGCTTTAATTTTGTCAAAGTTGTCTAGTGAAAGAGGGAGAAATTATTCTTAACATCCAATATAAAAGATCCCACTAACAATCATGATGAGAAATTTATCCTTCAATCATAATTTGTTCAATCCAAATTCTTTTGTTGATGCTTTTCTACATTAACTGCTGTTGCCTTCAATTCAGACAAGTCACACATTACCATGTGGGAGAATTGGTTCCAGAGGGCACTATCATAGGAATCCAATCACGTGCATGAACTTAGGTGTCCTGCCCAGAGTAAGGACTGGTATTGTCTAATTATAAAGTAATTAATTCGCATATCATTAACATATCAAAGCCACCCAATGTCAATCTTTCTTTTATCAACCTTTATAATCATACACTCTATAAGCATCTAGTCTTCTGTTTAAGGTTTTATCACTGTAGACCCACCTTGCCATGATTGTGTAAGAATGGCATCTTCGATATCCAACAGAAGTAATTTTCTTGATATATATGATTGTCTTTTCATTATCACAATATTCCTAAAATAAAAACTTTCTGCAAAACTTTCTGTCAAAATTAAGAGCTAGGTCAATAATTAATATTGATTATAATATTTCTTTCATAAAAAAAACACCAATTCATCAGGTCTTGGATATATATTCTTTCACTTGAAACTTTCCAGTACCGTCTTAGATGTCCATTGGTGAAAGTCTTCAAGTAACAAATTCATCAGACCATTATCGAAAAATAAAAAAGTATGAATTGAAATTGTTTTGGGAAAGTAAGTATTGCTCCCATGTGAAAGTTCCTCTGCCCCATACCAATCTTTCAGTAATCAAGTAAAGCTATTGCTATTGTACATTTTTGGAAACATTTTCAAAAGCTTTATAGAAAAACTTATAGCTAAAAACTCTGTGAAAAGATTCCTGTTCCCTAAGGACATTCAACAGTTAGAATTCCTTGAAACACTCCACAAAGGATATTCAACAATCAGGAGTCCTAAAAACTCTACTGTGAATATTCAACAATCAGGAGTCCTAAAAACTCTTTATTGTGAATATTCAACAATCAGGAGTCCTCAAACTCTACTGTGAATATTCAGTAATCAGGAGTCCTAAAAACTCTACTGTGAATATTCAACAACAATCAGGAGTCCTAAAACTCTACTGTGAATATTCAACAATCAGGAGTCCCAAAAACTCTACTGTGAATATTCAACAATCAGGAGTCCTAAAACTCTACTGTGAATATTCAACAATCAGGAGTCCTAAAACTCTACTGTGAATATTCAACAATCAGGAGTCCTAAAAAACTCTTTATTGTGAATATTCAACAGGAGTGAATATTCTAAAACTCTACTGAATGAATACTGTGAATATTCAACAAAGTCCTTAAAAATCTACTGTGAATATTCAACAATCAGGATTCATCAATATTCAACAATACTCCACTGTGTGAATATTCAACAATGATGGTTCATCAAAATAATCTACTGTGAATATTCAACAATGAGCTAGGGTTCCTCGAAATACACTACTGTCAATATTCAACAATGATGATTCATCAAAATACTCTACTGTGAATATTCAACAATGATTATTCCTCAAAATACTCTACTGTAAATATTCAACAATGATGATTCCTCAAAATACTCTACTGTAAATATTCAACAATGATGATTCCTCAAAATACTCTACTGTGAATATTCAACAATGATGATTCCTCAAAATACTCTACTGTAAATATTCAACAATGATGATTCCTCAAAATACTCTACTGAATATTCAACAATGAGGATTCCTCAAAATACTCTACTGTGAATATTCAACAAGGAATGTTCCTCAAAATACTCTACAATGAATATTCAACAATAAGGATTCCTCATAATATGCTTTTGTGAATATTCAACAATGAGGGTTCCTCAAAACACTCTACTGTAAATATTCAACTATAAAACTGGTTTGGAAAAGCTGTTGAACCTCTTGTTAATAAATCCATTACAACAAACATGAAGCTTCTACATTACCTTGAAAGTGAGAGTAGTGGGGTACGGCGCTGTGTTGGCGTGACACTTGATGAGCGATCTGGGTATCCAATCCTGACTGGCACGCTGGTCCGCGGGCTCATGCCCACAACCTCTAGATGTAACATGGTCCCAATCAAACACTCTGATAGCCTCTAAACATGGCTATATGCAGAATTTAAATCCTTTTGACGAATCACTGGTCTTTATTTCTCTTTCATAAATATGTCAGCTTTTCAGATTCTACCACTCCAGTGACAGTAAATAGGTTACATGGTAAAAATCTTTGGTATCTCTCCAGAAACTTTTTGTGATAAAACCTATTCAATAAAACCCATTACACCATGCTAAATTTTGGGACTCGTCCAAATTGGATATATCAACAGGTGTCAATCATAACAGTCAGAGGAAATGTTATTTTCATTGTAAAAACTTACTGGGAACAAAGTGACAGAAGAAGATAAAACTCTTCCTTGTGTTACCTATACCAGTATCTTGTTTTGCATGTGTACCAAAATAAAGGAATCTTAAGTGAAGGGTTAATATATATATATATTAAATATTTATTTACTTATTTTCCCATGTAAGTTTTAAGGTCACTTTAAATACACAATAAAGGTTTTGCTCTCATTCTATTGAGGAATATATACAATACTTTCAAATGGATAAATTCAAATTAAATTGTTAAGAAAAATTGAAAATACACACACTCCTTTCAATGTATTACAATTCATAAAAGTCTATAAAATTCACAAATCCCAAATGTTGATATTAGTTGGCGTTCTCTATAAGTCCTTTGTCTCGTAAACCCAAATTATCACATACAATTGTTCAACTTTCAAACTATACCAAATATCACATCTTTCCATATACATCACAGATATTTTATTCAATATCCACCAACCTTTGATTTACTAATGTCATGAAACACTTTATCAATCCTGATTTTCCATAAACAAATATAGATTCCGTTACTATTATATTTTCCAGTTCCAAATGCGTTTCTGCACTGTGAATCGTCAAACTTCAAATTCCAATTTCTACGTTCAATGCTCCAACCCTTGACACATTCAATAACACATTTAAAACCCCTGGTGTTTATCGAATACAAACTGACACAACAAAACCCAATTTCTTGTATGCATACCTTATAAATAGGTCTTTCTAAATTGTCAGCTTTAGCGTAGGGAATATAACCGAGTTTATCGGAACAATGTAATACTTATTTCAATCCTGGCTATTGTTGGACACAAGAATAATCCTGAGGCTCCGATACCTTGATATAACAGAATCTTTATTTTATATTGAACCCACAAATATCTCACAAAACCTTAAATGGGAGTAATTACAAGAATTGTCACTGGTATACCATTCCGATTGGTACCATTATCAGAGGATTTACAAGGTTTCTCTGTTAGAAATAATACCAGTCAAACTACTGCCAATATCTGGAGCATTGTAATCTACGATTTTGTGACTTCATATTTGTCCGTTCCAGATCAGTAAAATTATGTTCAATACTTAGTTCTATTGATCTTGTATATTTAACACTTAACCCTTCACCCCTATTTAATGTGCAGACCCAAATAAACAAGTTCTGTCAAAACACATGGATTATTGCAGACACGTGATTCTACAACAAAATAAAATCAAAACTTTGTAGTAAAACGAGAAAAAAAATGTCAAGGATTAAATGGTATATTCGTGCTGTTCCTCCCTTTGCAGGTTTTCTGAAGTGCCTTATGAAGTTTTAAGACATTGCCTTGAACTTTTCCTTTTTCAACAACTCTTTTATAATGACTAGTCCCATTTTAAAAGCTTATGATATAATTTCTTCAAGTCAGGGACAATAAATGTATGTTTAAGCATTTCAAAAAGGAATAAAAATGCTGAGATTACCTCACTGTGAAAGCACAAGCCCTGACACCAGAGATTCATGAACCAGTGATACCTTGCTAAACATGCACAACTCTCGTAAAACCAAACAAGTGAGAGTTTGTGACTTTTCCAGTATGATCATCACAACAGCAAGAAATAGGTATTAAGTAATTATCTGTGAAAACCTTAAGATGCAAAAGGAGAAAATGTTGTTAATTACTGTTATATTCTGTATGTATGTATGTATGTATGCTAAGCTCTTGAAAAAGGTCATTAAACTCATATGTAATAAAACCTCTGAGAGATGTGGGACCTAAAATTTCATTATCATTGTGACAAAAGATACCTTTACATGAAGAAATTGGTCACATATGACAGATTGTTAACTTTTGTTGAATATCCTTATTTGCATTTAAACTTTAAGGTTAAGGAGCAATTAATTGAAAATTGAATGTATCTAGCATGTTCGATTTGAAAATGGAAAGCAACCATAGTGACAACAGAAGAAATAGCTCACTGAGCAATATCTCCTTTCCTCACAATTGTTTGTTGAGTCATCTGGTAAACATGCATCAAAGTGTGTAGACAACATATAATGAATCTAAGGATTTAAATGTGAAATTCTCACTGTGAAGTTTGAATTCAATGGATTCATCCAGACATATTAAATAGGATTTAAAATTCAACAGCATTAACTCTTCATCTTTTGTAGATGAATGCTGAACGAGATCCATACAGAACACATGAAACATTCTGGTTCCTTAGGTTGGAGTAGTTCTACAGTAAATCAGTTACATCACAGTACATAGTGCACATAATATGCTTCTGGTATATTTCCATTCAGCAGTGCACAATATTGTTACAGAATCATTGATTCCATTCACAAATACATGATTAACTCTTTGATAAACTCTCTTTTATTGTCCCATATTTCAAGAGTTGACAGGTGACAAATAAAATTACACTAGGCATGAAATAAATGCCCTCAACAGGATAGAAATAATTCATAAAAAAAAATATACCAGCTTTTGGGTTTCCTAACTAAGCAATTCCAGGGTTACCTACATTTCTAAGTGGTTTAACATATTATCTCATGGTAGGGAAAAGGATCAGGTGTTTATGATTAGAACTATTTCTGACAATATAAAAACAATAAGGCAGTATTACATAACAAAGCAGATTAGAAGAAGAAAAACATTATCAAAGGATTTTATGCACATCCACCTGTTATAATATTTTCTAATGTTCTCTAATTGAATGTTGTGTAAGGTTTATACTTTCACAAATACAGTATACAAAGGATTTTGTATGTCTTTGCAAAATATTAATTAAAATTGAGTGTAATGATTGTCATAAAATAACAAATTATCATGAACTAATTTGCTTTTGGTTGTAATTATTCCATTGTTTCTTTTTGATCAATGCATTATTTTCAAAGAACATTTTTATATTTAAATAACTCATTTTAATGTTTTCTGGTACACATTTCTTAAAACAAGGATATTTATAATGAAATCAATTATCATTTAATGTGGATTAGAACTTGCATACTGATAACTCTTTGGTGATGAACTTGTTGGTGGAATTGAGGGGAATTAACTTTCTTTCCTACAGGTTTAATCAATGTATACACAATAAATGAACATGTTAGGAAACCAAAGGATATCCAGAAAGGGTGGTTGACAAAGCTGTTCAATATTGATAGCCAGATTGTAATTTGTCAAATCAATTTGAAATTTAAATTACTTGTACAGGCCAAGTGAGCTCTGAGAGAGTATGGTAAGAACCATTGATTACTAAATGGGACATTCTATGTATCAATATCAAACTTATAACACCAACAAATATGTCTAGCCCTTCGTTAATTCTTAATTTGTATTCTAAACCCTGTTTTGTAAATAATGAAAATAAAAGCTTATACAGTCCACCCTCGATAGTCCGGTCGTCGTTAATCCGGTTTATTCACCATCCGGACAGAATTTGTAGGGAACTTCATTAATTCCACTGTTTAATCCGGAAAATCCATGTTTCCGCTCCGGACAATGAATGCCGGAAACCAAGCCTAACTAATAGTATATGCGCAGGACTAATCCGGAAACCAGCATGATTCTTTTTGCCGGTTACCTACATTAATTGACAATAAGGTAATCCAACATTCACACCTTTGGCAAATTCGCACGAATGCTTGATCATAAAATGTCGCCAAGTGTAGTGTAATGAGAGGTGTTGATTGTTTGTAAATCGGTCATTTAGTCAGTAAACTGGTCTAACCGAATTGTAATTATCATCAGATGCAGAAAGACGAGTTTGTAAAAGGTGTTAACTTGCTGCATTGACAGCGATCAGGAGACAATGTCTGGCAATCATTTTCAACTATTACATATTTTTTACTTCATAGTAATTATCATGAAAAATGTTGTATAGGTAAACATTCCACTGGAAACTCGCTGATTGTTTATTCCGGATTATAAGTTAATACGGACATTACTCCTGGGAACGAAAGTATTCAGATAAACGAGGCTCGACTGTATTCCTAAGTTAAAGCTATTTCCCCTTTTCCCTTTACAAGACTTTGTCATTTTAACAATATAAACTAGTGTTGTGTTTGATAAGGTTAGAAGAAAGGTGTCACACCTAACTCTAAAGTGTTGAATTGCTGACCACAGTAGGGAAAATCGGTGAATCACTGAGTCTTAACATTTACTCTACCATAAAAGAATTGAACTCCAGTCTTTTTAAACTAATAAAAAACTTCTTTGACAATTTATTATTTCATTGAAGCTAATTACAGTCTGACATTTTTCTTGAATTATAAACAAGCTGTAAAAATTGTTTGAGTTAACCTCAAATCTACTTGATGCAACTCACCAATTCAAAGCACATTAATTGGTTTCTTTTTGCCTTGAAGCCCTCTCATTGTATAGTGTGAACTTATTATGCGGCATCCTTCATACAATGCGTGATAAGTATTTACAATGTTGAACAGCTTATATTCAAATATCTTTTGCAAATAGAATTGCATAATTGGACAAATTTAATTACTAATATGCAGAAAGAAATTTGAAGACGGCTTTTATAGGTATAGATAGAGATAATATTGTCTTAACACATTTAAACAACCTGCAGTTGAAGATGTAAGAAGGGTAAGATGTAACACAAAACGAGGATTGTTGCTCACATTTTCTATCCAATTCACCCAATAATAAAGTTGTCTGTCTTTGCTCGCATTTTAGATCTGTAACCAAAACCTCTTTTTAGCAATTAGGTTGTTTCAAACATGAAACTATTTATCTGTCATTCCATTAGGATGTCATCACCTTCATAGAAGAATATCATTTTGTGAAGAGGAAAATTTATCTAATTCCCTTTTTAACATGCTAATTTCCTTAAGACTGTCTGCTGTGAAAGGTTTCTGCATGAGGGTGTGTTATATGTCCCAATAGGAGAGCCTGGGATGTCATATTGTGGCGTCACATTAAACTGTCAGTCTGTAATATGGAGAAGGTATTATCAGATTTCTCCCTGATTGAAAACAAATTATTAAACTGAACACAGAATAGCTAAGTGCAAAAACAGAGGTGTATTCATACTTTTTTATAGAAATTACATTCGGTGATATCTGGATGTGTCTGTCCAATAACAATCAAATAAACAGTGAAAACTGTACTGGATGGAAAATTGCTTTTCCATCAATAGAAATGGATCCGATGGCTTAAATGGATCTTATTAGATGGACTTTTGGCTATTCTCAGAAGATATTGGGTGGTGTTTATGTATAATTAGAATTCTATTTCAAAATTGTTCGTAAAAAGAGAATTGAAAGGGATATATATAATCTAGATTCAATTAAGATTCAAAAGCCATACCTGGTTAGGCTTAGTTTTGAAACTGATATAGTTTCAACAGCAATTACCAAGATTTTGGCTCTCTTTGAACCAAATTAGCTATCAAAAGTGATGTTTCATTCTTTAAGATATGCCAGTACAAAAATCATTATGTTTTAAGGCATTTTTTTTCTCCAATTTCCCATCTGTGAACACACACTTTTAAAATGAAATCAAATTCCCCTTTTAGTAAAAAGCTAAATTGAATAAACTCCTCTGACAATAGCAAAGAAAATCTTAAGTGTGCATAATCAAAATGATGATTTGGATATAAAATGAGTAAATATCAATGCCATCACCAAACAACTTGATTTATATTTTTGATTTCTCAATGGTCATTATTTGTCAGAGTAGAATTTTTCCTATTCAATATTGATTTTATCCCTAAATTGAATAAGTGTTAAGTTGATTACCCCATAGTCTGAATTTGATCCCTTCAAAATACATGTATCTTTACGGAAAATGAGATTTACTAAAGCTACAAATCAAACATTCATGTCCTCCTTTGTTTTGTAAACTTCCCCAACACCATTGCATGTAGTTGTGATGTTTAGCATGGCATAAATCCTGCATCACTCTTGTGATGTTTATTACCAACATCAGCATTTATAACATGTGATATGCTGAAAATTAGTGATATAAAAGCAGTAATTGCTAGGTAAAAAGGAATGTCTAAATATAAAGTTAACCATAAGAGAAAATTTTAATCCTTTTCCAGATACAAACACATACATTTGAACAATGTTTGAAAACGATAATCATTCATCAAAATCATTACCCTGAGGTTAAGATAATAAGTGAAATATCCATGGTAACAATATTTCCTGGCTAACTACAATGATACGGACTAAATCAGAAGTATCTTGTCATTTTCATTCTTAATATTACATATATCACTTTTTTGTTTCGGTTTGAACCATTATAAGATATGGATGAGAGTTCTCAAATACTTAATGTGTTTCTCTTACAAAAATATAATAGGATAGAATTACTTTCTATATAATGAATTACAGTGTACCTCCTTATGTTAACGTTTTCTAGCGTAACAATTAGGAATGCTTTAACGCTCACAACAGTATTATGCTCCAGAAGGTAACTTTTCTACAATCATGACTCCTGTAACAGGGTCAAACTTCAAGATAATTAATACATGAAACAAATAAAAGTAGTAAACAAAAAGGTTTTGGTGAATCCTTCAGTTTTGTGAAAAGGTAAGGACCAATCAGCCGATCTTGATCACCGAGACTTTATGAGATAGCTGGCCATTTTGTGACATTTAAAACAACCCGTTCAGGTTAGTTTATTATTTAAGAGACATAAAAAACCATAGCTTTATTTCACTCATTGACACTTATAATCATCTTTGACAAATCATCATACAGTTAACAACATGATTGTCTAAATTAAATTCCTACAAAGAAAAGAGGACAAGATACCCCAACTTTCACAACAGGAAGAATAGAGGGTTTCATTAAATAGTTTATAGGGAATCATAAATTAACACGAAAAGATTATTTTTGTGAATTTTCCTAAAACCTTGACATAGTGTCGTTGTAGATCTTGTCTTGTTACAGAAAAAAATTAAGCCAACTTCCAGGACGCAACTTCTGCGTTACCTTTCATTTTAACAAACAGATTTAGATACTGGCACTCATCATCTAATATCCTGTAACCACAGAAAGATAGTAGAATTATGAAAATATGTGAATTGGCTTATCATTAGAAAATACTCATCTGTCAATTTTTTTAAAAGTCAGATTAATGCTCATTTAAGGTTAAATTGTGTAAGTTCTAGAATAATTGAAAATAAATATAAAAATGCTTTAAATTCCTTTTAAAGGTGTAACTGAGACAGTAAGATTTTCATATGATGCTAAATTTAAAAGAGCTAAGACAATAAGGTATAGTTCCATTACAGATAAAATGAGGGGGCAAGCCGAGAAATGCCAGGTGAATTTCGTAAAGCGTCAGGGACCAATGAAATGAAAAAAAAAACTCCCTTTTGAATATTTGCCTTGTTAATTGTTTTTGTATAAACTAAAGGAAAGAATTTCTATGTCTATCACTTGACTTTTCTAACCAGGTACCCTCCACTCGTTTATCTGAAAGCTCATCAATATTTTTGGGACATAACTCGAATGTAAACAATGAAGTCAAATTACGTGGTTCACAATTTATGAAAATAGCACTTTGAAAATTGCTAATGAATAGTGCAGGTGTTATATTGTCATGATAATGCGGTGTTATGCTATGTTTTACCATTTTGTCTCATAATTTTCAACTCATTTTTTCCAATTTTGCAGTTCTTTTGGTGACATTCTAGCTTTAAATATGGTTTACAGCTATATAGCATTTAAATCTGTGTGTATGAAGTAAATAACTGAACCATACTGTGGTTGAGGTAAAGGGAGAGAATCTTTAGACACCCTGTAATGAGACGTGATGTATCGCATATTTCTTGTAACTTTATGCTTGAATATGTCGGAATAATCCATCCATATTGATTTTCTTTTATATCACATTGAAATCATTCTAATTAACACTTTTCTTTTTTATATCAACTTTCATAGTAAAAGTAAATCAGCTCATATTCTAAACATAATGTGAAAGTAAAAATCTGTCTAATGAAAAAAAGTGCTCATTTTTATGTGCTGTATCATATGTAAAAAGCTTAAGAAAAAAAACCTTTCCAAAAATAATTGGCTCATTGCAAAAAGTATCTTTTTTCACAATATTGATGAAGCAATTCTCTTCGAAATGCTTAAGTTGGCCCTAGGCAATGAAAAATTAACCTGGCCTAATAGAGTTGAGTCGAGATACCTAACCAGAAGATCATAATTAAAGACATTGGATTTCAACACTTGTTCATAGAGCTTAAATTATTGATGTCAATAGTTATAACTTCATCAGAACATGGGCAGGACTAAGGAGGTTTACTGCTGGGATATTTCAACATTTCAGCCACCCTTGGGGGTCAATTCTAATCTAAAACCTAATCCGGCTGCTAAGCTGAGCACTAAGACCTGATGCTGTGACATCATTTCAATTAGTTGAAAGGGTTTTCCAATCAATTAAATATGGTTCGACTTCAGCAATCATTCCTTGTTTTCTCAAAAGTATATTAATGTTGTCTCAAATGATCACTTGTCGCATGGATTCAAAAGTGATCTGTTACAAGGTATCAAATTTTGTCCTTGCAAGGTAAAGAAATGAGAGCTAAATAATACTCATTCTGTTCAAATACTATTTTCATGTATAGCATTTGTAGCTTTATAATTACATGTATCTAAACACTGATATACATTTCATATTTTAAAAAATGACAGAGGCGTATAAGGTTTAATAGTGAAGATATTGCAATTCCTTCTTCAATCACAAGTCTTTGTGTAAATTCTCAGACATTTTGTGCTTTTACTAACAAGAGTAAACAGAGAATGGTCATAACATAACACTTCAAAAGTAAGGTGACAAGCCAAAATGAGTTTAAATGACCCTGCTCAAAATTCAGGTGATGACATATCCTTATTCTACAATAATCACTAAACCAATCAGTTACTATCTATTTAATATAGAAAGATACAATCTTATACTAAACAGAAATCAACCTTAGATCTATACAGAAGATAGTTCTGACAATCATAAGTTTATGCAATGAGACAACTGCATCGTATACAGAAGTTAGAAGGCAACAACAAGATTATATTCAAGTTAGGCAATGACACAACCAAACTCTATGCACAAGTTGGGCAATGGCACCACCAAATTCTGTACACAAGTTAGCAAGAAATGAACAACCAGATTCTATACAGAAGTTAGGAAATGGTGAACCATACGCTGTACACAAGTTAGGGGGCAATAAACAACCAGATTCTATACAGAAGATACGCAATGGTGAACCAAACGCTGTACACAAGTTAGCAGGAAATGAACAACCAGATTCTATACATAAGTTACTGGAAATGGTGAACCAAACGCTGTACACAAGTTAGGAGGAAATAAACAACGAGAATCTATAAAAAAGTCATGCAATAGACCGAAATCACGTGCCGGCCATCTTGGATTCAAAACGAGGCTCTTAACGCAAACAAACCCATGATATCATGTCCGCGTATCACTAATGCTATTATAATTTCTGATCACATTGATGTTTTCATCAAAATATTAATAAAACCAATAGTTTCCTTATTTTATATTTTTAATGTTTCCTTGTTACGTCCATGCAGTTCTAAATAACATAACCTCAATAATCGTATTTTGTTTATAGACGAGATAATTTAAAGTCAAAATATTAATTTAACATATGCATGCAATAGGAATTCGTTTCCTACCTCATCTTATAAATAACTTTTAAACAACCTTATATTAACCAATTAAACTTGTTTACGGTGATTATGCAATTAGAATGTTATTTTGACAAACTTTGGTGTTAATTAAACATCTTTATCAAAAAAA
Source organism: Cerastoderma edule (assembly GCA_947846245.1). Classification (NCBI taxonomy): domain Eukaryota; kingdom Metazoa; phylum Mollusca; class Bivalvia; order Cardiida; family Cardiidae; genus Cerastoderma; species Cerastoderma edule. The sequence continues at coordinate 53,672,736 of OX401406.1, forward strand.
GAACATCAATATGTGTGTACAAGTCATCTTATTATTGTTATTGTGTTGAGCAATGAATACAGGGCTAATTCTTATTTCATCTTTACCCATTTCTTCCATATAAACTTTGGGTTGAAGACGAAAATCCCCAATTGTCTACAATCTTTCACCAAATTTCACACCTTTCAAGAAAGAAGTCCCATCTCATCTATTGGTGTATATTGAATTGTGTTTTTGACACAAGTTGCGTATAAAAATTAATGCAAGTTTTTATCATATTTGTCTATGGACGGATGGTGGCTAAAAACGTGTGTATAGAGTAGATCCAGAATAGAATAAGACAATTAAATATAAAAAAACAAAGATGCCTTTAGACTGAGATTTTTCTGTGTTTTGGTGAAGCCTACACTTTTTGTATTCACTGCTATTTACAACTGATTCTTTTCTTCAATTTATCTTACAGTTTGGTTTTGCATACCGTCTTGCCATATTAACTCAAATTTGATTATCCTGAAATTAGATTGAAAACACATGGTAAGTGTAAATTCAGATAAAATTTGAGACTTAGACTGTTTTCATGCTAACCACTAACTTGTCCAAACTTTGTATATTGATAAGACGTTTATAGGTAGAACATATTACAATTCTTCACGATTTCTCTCACTATAATATTCACAAATTATGCAGATCTTAATCAAATGTAGGCATGTTAGGTCCACCCGTGAGTTGGATCTAAATTGATAATTTTCTAGTTTCCTATCAGAAAGTGTACACCCAAATAAACATGTTTACGGGGTGGGGATATGTACTTATTGCCGTACTAATTTTTTTTCATAAAAAATGCTCAGCATATTATTTTAATTGTGACATTTGTAAGCCACAGATATACATATATCTATAAACATGAATTATTTTCATTCTTTTGACATAGTGGGGAATTTTTTGGGTAGACGAAATAAGAATTAATCATTTTAAGGGGTGTAGACGAAATTGGACTTCGAATTGTAGACAAAATGGCAGAAGACGAAACTGGAAGTCCCCGAATGTAATACACTGTAATGACAATAATTTTTTAATGAAAGCTTACTAGTCTAATTTGAGTATAATTTCCGTATCTTTTTTTAAAAAAAAGAATATGACTTACAAAAAAATAATAATGATAACTGTTGGTCAAATCTATAAAAGAAGAATATGATAAAAACCTAACAAGTCAAGCATCATGTGGAATATTGGGCTTGATTAGTTATATCTTAACAAAAAAGATTTTTACCAAGTCACATCTGTCATGGATAAAAAGGGATTAATCATTCAATATACCAGAATTGTAGGACACATTAACAACTTGCAGACAGATAAGAGATAAACAACAAGGCATAAGTCACCCGCTGGGTTTATAGTTCAATTAACTTAATAGAACGTGGTTGATATACAACAGGTTGATAATCGTGTCAAACTTGTTGTATACTTTAAAAGCTGGGTCGAAATTATAGAAATGGGGTGTTTAGGCTTCTACTCCAGCGGCGTGAAGATAAAGGATTTAATTGTGGAGTAAGTGATTGTGAGGACAGCTTTCTACACAAATAGGTACCACACCAAATATACCGAAACATATAAGGAATTTGTTCAAAAATGGACATATTTCTTTTTCTTTCCAAACTATTCAAATTGATATTTATAAATGAACATGGAGGATATTAAAATGAACATGGATCACAGAGTCCTTTCTCGTTTTCTGTTTACGCATACGCTTGATTTCCTTATCCTTGCATTAAGAGCCTCGTTTTGGTTGATCTCAAAACGAGGCGTGATTAGGGTCTATGATGAACCAAACTCTGTACACAAGTTAGGGGGCAATAAACAACAAGATTCTATACAGAAGTTAGGCAATGACATCATCAAAGTCTGTGTACAAGTTAGGAGGCAATAAACAACCAGATTCTATACAGATGTTATGCAATGGTGGACCAAATTATGTACACAAGTTAGGCAATGACGAACCATATCCTATACAAAAGTTAGACCATGGCACAACCAAGCCACTATCCTTTCTGAGCTTGAACAAAGTATGGCTCATCTTCAACATACACTAAATCAAAGGGGTTAGTGGAAATGAATCAGTTTGGATTAATTTATCATGTCTAGGAGTGTAATGGTTGTATTGCATGTTACAAAGAATTCCTTTGCAGGAGGTATCAGTCTGAATATCTTATTTAGTTATTAGCTGTGCAATATCCTTGTATATGGTATGTAAAGCATAATTATATTACACTTTCGTTCTAATTGGTTGTTATTTTGTAACTTTAAAAAAGGCATTATGACATGATTACTGATAAGAATGGTCTGCCAACAAGACATTTATTATTTACAATGCTGAATGTACAACCTGTGGTAATTCTTCTCCCTTAACATAAATACATATAAAACTTACATTGATTTTTTTATAGAAAAAACAAACACTTGCATTGTTCGAAACACTAAGAGATTGTTCCCAACAAACTGAAAAGTTTTCATACAGTGAGAGGGAATGTGATCAAACAATCATCATTTTGTAACAAACCGAGTAAATAAACATCTCAAAGATACAATCACATCCAATAAGTTAAAAATCATCCACTGATTGGTTGTGGTGTCTATTGATATATCTGCATGTTTTCAATAACAATGCTTTAGGTTCTGCAAGTTTTGCAATGTTCTCTGCAGTTATATGTAGCTCTGAGTCTAATTATACAACAAATAGAATAAACCTTCAAAGCTGTACACAGAGGTTCATTAACATCTTACAAAACATATGTAGATCTAATGAAAGCAAAAATTTGACATGTTTCATCCAGTTTAACTCTTTAATTCATTTAATGCTAGCAAATAATCATCTTTCCTTTTATTCAAACTATCTACATATAATCTTTTCCCAACAATATAATGTTGATCATCCCAATTTGAGTTTTTAAAAAAATGGGTTAGAAGGTATAAATGTTGAGGAAAAATACAGACTATTTTATAATATCAGAAACCAATACACAAGAAAAAGCAATGCTCATTTATGAATAAAGTGAATGTCTCTCATTAAATCATTAGCACTTTCACCTTGAGTTGTATAGAAGGCCATTTACAAACAATCCTTACAATGGAGGGTTGTCATGGGATACAAGAGTCAACTGCACTGTTTGTAAGCATTCATTTCCCCTTTAAGTAAAACATTAATATTGCAAAGCTAGAATCTTTCATGTCAATACACTGACTGGAAAATCAGATTAAAGTTGAAAGTCTGTGTATAACTGGAGGGGAAAACCATTTAGAAAGCATTCACAGAGACAAACAGGTCTACACTTCAAGCAAGGTTACCAAAGACCATTAACCCATATAGGACTGCAATTCAAGTCAAACAATACATAGTTTAGAACTTGTACGAAAAAAAAAATGAGAACTTTTTTTTTTACAAATCAACCTGAACTCCTGTTTTCAAATACAGTAAATGTTTTGAAAACTTGAAAGTAAATGGAAATATACAATTTGAGCATTATTCTTCCATTTGTACAGCAATTGTTCCTATGTGTACACTCTTTAAAACATTTGTTGAGAAGATTTGTTGATTTGCATTTTACACTAATTTCAACAATTTTCAGTTATTGATACAGTGCAACATGACCCTCTTTTCACTACTGCTTACTCACTGAATGCAAATCAAGTGCATATATAACAGGTTTTCATTCTTTTTCAACCTCAAACATCTATTTTACTATTCTATTGAGGCGCATTAATGAAATTGTCACCATGATTTTAGATTTGAACAAGTATCCTGCCAATACTTCAAGAACAATATGTTGTAATCTGCTGTAATTTACTTGGAACAGCAAACAAGCCAATTCATTTTTGTTAAAGGCACTTATAATCATCGGTAAAGTGTGAGACATTTAAAAGCTTGAACTTCAGAGGAATGTTTGATAAAGAATTTTTTATACTTTGTCTATCAAATTATATCGTTTTTGACTTGTCAATTAGTCTGTTATCTGTTTCAAATAACTTGAAATAGGGAAATGGATACAGAAAACCAATTGATCTTAGTCCAAAAGTTCTCTCTTTGCCATTATGTATGGAAACATTGTCCAGCCCTACACACAAACTACAAATATGACAGAGACATAATAACATTGTTACCTTGGGCTCTCAATTGGTCATGGTGTAACCATATAACATGCATCAACAAACACAATCTATACATGCTTCTACATGTGCTATCATACCACATAACCTTGACAGATCGAGTCATGCAAACATGTATATCTAAACAAATTAATTCTTTGGAAAATGATACCCATGGACAACTATAAAATCAATCTAACACAATGCTGAAAACCGTAACAGCCTGACTGTATAGAAAATAGCACATTCATTTTTTCTAAACACAAAAATGGTAGAATTTTGTATATTATGCTTCGAAAAATATTTTAGCAGTATCATCAAAAAAAGAAACGCTCCTAAATGACTCTTGGTAGTTTCAGCATATCATTTTTAAGTAACTTTCCAAACCACTGACTGCTTTACTACAAGGGCACTCTTGCTCAGTGATCACTGATAGAAATAAAGCAGTAGTCATTAACATTAGACGGGAATTGCTGGCCAACCCAGGGCACATATGTGTACAAAACACATTCCCTGGATAGCATTAAATATATGCAATGCCATAATGAATGCCTATTACAGGTCATTCACAAGTACTAAGACAAAAGGTAAATCAACTAATAAAGAACAAACTTTCCACAATATCTTACTTCTCCCAGATAAGGAAAACTATCCGGGGCTTGTACCAGAGCAGAATCCCAAATCCTGAAAATTAACCTGGGGTCCGGAGCCCGCAAGGGCCTGCCCATCAAGGGTCAAGGGGCGGAGCACAAATCAAGGTTTGTAAGATTTATTTTACTTAAGTGCATAGTTACATGTTTGTATTACCTCAGGAGGGTTAAATTCACACATACCCAATTATCGATGAATTTCTCATTAATAGAAATTAAAAGCTCTTTTCCTCAAATGTTACAGTAAAATCAGAATGGCAGACGTCGTAGTGTTTATTATGAATACTCCGGTAACGTTCGTCATTAATTCGGTTTTTGTAAAGTCCAATAGATAGAATGTGTTCTATTCATAAAATTTTACCAATAGAAGTGTAGAATTTTGTTCAGAAAGCAATTTTTAACAGCTGACAATTCGGTAGTTTCTATTTTTCTGGAAATAAATGACTCGATCATGACAGTAGACAAATCAATTCGTCCCCAAAAATGTTCGTAATAATGAATTTTCGGACTATGTACCCCACCCCCCCCTTAAAAAGAAACTCCTTTGATCAGGAACAATCTGAAAATCGACCCCAGACACTCCAAATCAGGAATTACGTTTTTTTTCCAGAAGAATACAAGCCCTGACTATATCATATTAGTTTGTAGTTTACCCTTTATTGTAATAACTAATCTCTACTTAATCTGCTGGGTTTCATCATTAATTTTATTAATTCTGAGCAGTTTATGAGAAGACTTCAATCTTCCCTATAAGGGGTAATGTCACAAAGGCATGAATCAAAGTACATTTCTATAGGGGAAACCTTTACCAGTACACACGTCTCTAGAATATATGGCACGCCTAAGTGAACAAATAGATTTATTTGAATTGATCTCTTGCATTTGTTTGAGTTTAAGTAAAACAATGCACAATGCACTCATGCACCCAATCTACACCTAGATAGCACATCAACCCTTCTCTACCACAGCCAATATGGTGAAAACCTTACAGAATTAGACAAAATTTATATCATGGGCCAAGAGATAAGTTAATGTACAATTTCATTTGTCAAACAATTATTTGATATGATATAATAAAAATCTTAATTTCTCCTATCATTCTGACTGAATATCTCCTATCATTCTGACTGAATATCTCCTATTTTTCTGACTTTTCTTCTCTCCTATCATTCTGACTGAATATCTCCTATCATTCTGACTGAATATCTCCTATCATTCTGACTGAATATCTCCTATTTTTCTGACTGAATATCTCCTATCATTCTGACTGAATATCTCCTATTTTTCTGACTGAATATCTCCTATCATTCTGACTGAATATCTCCTATCATTCTGACTGAATACCTCCTATCATTCTGAATGAATATCTCCTATTTTTCTGACTGAATATCTCCTATCATTCTGACTGAATATCTCCTATCATTCTGACTGAATATCTCCTATCATTCTGACTGAATATCTCCTATCATTCTGACTGAATATCTCCTATCATTCTGACTGAATATCTCCTATTTTTCTGACTGAATCTCCTATCATCTGACTGAATATCTCCTATCATTCTGACTGAATATCTCCTATCATTCTGCATGAATATCTCCTATCATTCTGACTGAATATCTCCTATCATTCTGACTGAATATCTCCTATCATTCTGACTGAATATCTCCTAAAGGTTTTCCCACTGCTTTCTTGTAAAAGGAATGGTGGTTCAACAATTTCTCTTTTACATATTATTTAGAGAAAGCAATATGACAAAAGGACAGTTTGCCTTTTATGAGGAAACTGTTCCTTTTATCTAATGTGAGGATGTTTATTCATCAAATAAAATAGTCTTTATGGGTATTTGTCACATTGATTGATAAATGATTCAATTCTGTCTCTGACAGTGATAAAGATAGGTTCCGTCATGAAAAATACCTAAGTATAGTTCTATAGTTGTACAGATCCCATAATCAATGTGCAATTGGATGGAATCATTTAGAAACGAACGACTCAGGTGACTTTATAATCCCACAATCTTCTGGTTCAATCAATAGGGGCATTGTGCTCCTGTTATCTCATGGTATCTGTCACATTCATGCATTTTACAGCACTGCTACTCATCAAATAAACAACATTAAAATATCATTTGAAACACAGATGAGCCATGAGTCAAGGCTACTTAGTTTATTCACTTATCAAAACCAAACGGTTTAACCATGAGGTAGAACCATCATTGGCTTGGAGAAAATATTGTGTACTCCTGATAAAAGAAACACCAGGAGTTTGGGAAGAAGATATAACTGGAATAATCCAGCAGCAGGCATCAAACACAATCTTTATTTATTTCCATCAATGAGTTTTGCAATAAAAGTTTTATACAAAAAAGAAAACAATGAAAAATCAAAAGAATTCATATGTTCAAAATTCAATTACATTTAAAATTTTCCAATTGAAACAATTGGTGTTTAAATCTGTCCCTGTTCCGACTAAATAGCACCAGATAACACTACAAAGGTTTCTATTAGAACTTTTAAATTTTTTCAATGTGACAAAAGGAAACTTGGTCCTTTGTAAAAATATTTACGAATTCTACCTGTAACAATGGCGTTAGGAGTTGAATTTCTGTTTTTGTAAAATATTTTATAATTACACTACAGATTTGACTGATTTATCAAGATAGATTATTGACATGCAGTTCTCAAGGTTGTAAAGATAGCCCTAAGGTGCATGTTGATTTTCCGTACTGTAAATGTAAAAATACTCGAGTTGTTCATACATGATTTGTTACTGGCACTAAAACAATTATAAAACAATCTTCCATTATCTTTTCAACAGAGGTACATACTTTTCTGATTCACTTGCAAAGCATAAAAGAAAACCAATTATGATTAAGGTTCATTTGCTTTCTATAGATATATGTCATATATTGCACAAGTATCACAAATTAATGATATATCTTTTGTTTGTAATACAATACTCTAGTCCAACGAAAGCTTACATTTGACAAAAGATCATAGACCTGTTTCCAGTGACAGGATTACTTTCCACAAAAAAGAGTTTAAAAGCATTGATGATGACTGTATAAATGATTAATGAAAATAAAAATACATAAGAAATTGCTCTATGTACGAAATGTCAACATTTTAAGTGTTTTCAAAGGTTGTCTGCTTCAAAGCAGTTGAAAGTTATAAGGTATTAGGATGGAAGTGCTCCAGATAGTACCCATACATCTGTACTGTACGGATAGATTTTTGGCATGTACAGAAAAGAAATTTGCGTTCAAGTGTACACATATGGCTCATTTTTTTATATATACAGATCCCACACCAAAAATGTCTGTATTCTGAAACTTGTAAATTAAAATAAAAAAGAAGAAAAAAAGCGCTTCTAGCATATCGACGTAAAAAATCAAACAGTCTGATGGACTTCTTCAAGTTTGGCTTTGGCTCTGTTAATAACCCTAATTACGTCATACATATGCCTTAATAAAGTGCCATTTACAGGTGTTATAGCTTACTTGAGGTGCTAAAATGCTCTAATTGTCAGTGTTTTAACCCCTTTTTACATAAAATCATTTTAACAAATCTGCAGCAGATGACTTGAAACAATCATTTTCTCCTTTACAGTTTCATCACAGTGGTTTATACCTAAAACCACAACGAAATTGTTTTTTGTTATCTTTTTGTTAATATTTGGACAAACCATAAATCATTTATGAGGGTATCTGTTCAATATAAATCTTCTATTATTCTCATAGATCCTTGTTGCCATGAAACAAACAAATAACACATAAAGGGAGATAACACTTTCTTGTGAGATAGAAACAGTGAAGGAATCAATTATGAGTAGCCTCCCATCACCAGAAACATTCTCTCTTGACAGTCATTTTCTGTTTCCAAGTACTGATAACCACTGTTATCACCAAGTAGATTTTTACCCAGTCAAGAGGCCTTTAATCTTGCAATTTGTTACATCAACTTTACAGAATCAAAATCCATAATTCTGATGATTGCTGATTTGTTTAAAATCATAAAATGATGTAGGGCTTTTTTACAAATTTTATATAAAAGATACCCGCCAATTTCTTAAAAATCATGCAGTTTTTCCATAAAAAAAAGTTTACTTCATGGTTTTTCTTTCTCCTTTGACAAAGCCTGTATGATTATCCCCTTATTACACAATTTTTAAGGGTCAACAATTCTTCAATTTCCATAAATGATATTTCTGAATGTTAAAACATTGAAAAAAAAAAATTGCTATTGCTCAGTACAAAATGTACCTTGCATTGTTTGAGGTTTTTGATATAAGTAGTCTTCTGGTTTGGCGGCTTAATAACTTCATGGAATCTATGAGCTGTTTTCTATAACTGACTGAAGATTGCATCTGCAAGATGGCTGGGTCCATAAAAGATAAGCGTCAAGCCATTTCTGCACAAACATCACTTAGGGGTATTTGGCAATATTGTCAAATCTATATTCTGTATAAAACTCATTTTGTAAAGAATATGCCACAATCATATGTAAATAAGCAAACCTTTACTATACATCATCTAATAGACTTGTGTCATTTGCAGTATACATACAAGTTACTGAAAATTAATGTGCCACAAACGTATACTACTTATCAAGGCTAATTAAGGATAGAGTCTCCAATAGCACACACCGGTAGTCAACACGGTAGCTTATTATGCATGCTTCAAACCCACCAGTATCTGCACCATGATGCCTTGTCTCAATAATGATCCGTGAACGAAGCTTTTTTCAACATTTTTACAATTATTGTGCTTCGCTACGTCTCAATGCCATCGTGATTTTTATGTTACAAAAATTTCGAACGACCGACTTTGTCCTTTTAAATTGCCCTATTTCATGTTTAAAAGGACTGGCAAAAAAATGTAAACCTGAAATACATAAATGAATAACTTATGAGTCATCTCAGCCCACACAAGTATCTGACACACCTCTTATAAGCGAGTTATCCATCAATAAACATCAATCAAGCTCAAAATTTAGCTTTCAGCATCCATTTTGTTAACGACTGGTGGCGAGATTTACATCATCGCATTACGTAGTTCAATTTTGGTATTATGTATGCATCTTATCCAAAATCTAGTTGTACTTAATACAACAGTTGTACAGCAGTTGATTTCTTCATATAAAGCCATCGTAACAAATAAGTAAGAACAAAATTGTAGAATCAAAGGAAAATATGGAGCAAATTACTTTAGTTGAAGTATAGTATCAAATGCTCAAAACTTTTTTAATCTGTTGATCACGCGTACACTGTTATTTCGGTATTACTTCGAAACTTGAGTGTTAGCCTCCTTTTTGGACCGTGTGACGCACCATGGCCATTAGGATATTTCGGACTTCTACCTTAACATTTTTTTGCACTTTGTTTGTGTATGATTTAAATTTTGAAACATCACACATCAAAAGATAAATGATAAAGCTTCAAATCGGTATGTTTGATTTCATAATCCATTGCATATCAACAAAGTTAAAGGCTGTCAAACACGCCCAGATAATCTGTGCAGAGAAATCTGACATAAAAATCACGATGGACTCTGGACCTGAAGACGTCAGTCAATATAGCAATAGCCTTCGAGAACAGAAATCTGGACTACCTGATGCAAAATACATATTGAATCTAGATATTATCAAATTTAAATATAATTCATGGTCTATAATTATCATAATAATTCAAAACCGGCTAAAGTGGTTGTTCGCTTTAGTCTATGAAATTCGGAGACTATGTTAATCAACATACACACCCAAATGGGCTAATAAACCCAAGTTATCCCCTTTATTATCCATTACAGACTTATTATCGAGCTGGCAATCTTCAGCTCACCAGGTTAATTCAGAAACATATCAATTCTTGAAGATACTTCTTAAATTCAGAGATCTACATTCCAGGGTTTTCCTTAAGGATTGGAATAGGGAGTCAGTAGAATTGTTTAGGAGGCTAGGGTATCTGGGTCGCCAATAGACCGAACAAGAACTTAACCTCTTTTCATGTAACAATAATTTATGCTTTACCAATAATGAATTGGCAAATTTGAGACAGCAAGAAAAGGATTTGAGGCAGTCAAATCAGCCTCCAGCCGCCTCTTAAGGAAAACCCTGCATTCGGCCATATTTTTAGGTTTCCAATATGTAGACAATCACACATACTTGGTATGCTGAACAAAAATTATATGGCTATGCCACAGAGCCTCAGATAGTTATGGACAGAAGGAAAGTCAGCACATGAAGAAGAGTAACTTACACTTCTAAAGGAACAGCTCTTCTCATATATCTGCCTGTCATGGTGTCCAATACAGGGTCATACTGCAATAAACTGGCACTACGTTGTGTCTCCTAAGCTGCAGGAATACATATTGGAACTAATGTCATCACCAAAGGATTAACAGCTGCTGCAATATGTTTATATCTTTTCATTCTTAAACTGGTCAATTATGTTTCGCTGAAATCGACACTAGAAACAAGATTAAACTGCGTCTGTGGTACGTGTTATGAGTAAATACGACTTTAAATGTGTGTCAAAATATTCGATCTTAGCACAGTGGCAATATTCAAAAATGGTTTTCTCACAGGTTGTACTCAATTCCTTAAAAACACATTTTCAACATTTAGTCAATGACAGGTTTCTGACTTTGGCAGCCATTTCTAAACAAACATGATGGCGGAATTTCCAAACAACAACTAATCTACTACGAATTCATTTTAGTTACATATCGTTGTCGTCTTGCGCTATTTCTGCCCGGGTTGTAGACTAGGAATAGAATATCCCATCTCCCTAATAAACATATATTCTTAAGAATAGTCGTTATCACAAATTTTCTTCATCGTTCAAATGTAAATCTTATTATTTTGAAACATCATGAATCATTTGCTTATTTGTCTTTTATGAGATAGTTTATGCATCTGTTCACTCAGTTTGACATTAATCTTCAGCATTTTACAAACATCCTTTAATTTGTCAGTATGTTTTGTTTTGTGAATTTATGATATATATGTGAATTTGGACATTTCTGTGGAGTCGAGTGTAACGAGGACGCTACTCTATAATTGCCCGTATATGTAATGTTATACGGTGTCGGATTTTTCTATTATATATTGGAATGTACGACACATTACTTTCTGTGAAACATAAAATACTAATATTGAAATATTAAGCTTCGTCCAAGCAGCTAAGAGGAACCGCTGAAATTCTATAAATCACCCATCTGATTATCATTCATACTGAAAGGATGGAGTCACAGCCATGCAGGACTGATAGATTCAGTTTAACTCCGGCTGCTACACGACAAAAACCGAGCCCGGAACCTTCTTTAACCCCTTTCCCAAATAACAAATTATCGACTGTCCCAAATTGAAATAGTTTGCAGACGACATTTCAAAATGTGATGAAATTGAAAAATATTCTTCAAATAGAGCTGAAAACCTTGTGGGAAATGGAGAAATTGCTCGTTACAATGTTTTCTGTAACAAAGTGGTCAAATGTCGTCATTGTTTGGGAAAGGGTTAAACATCTCCGTGAGCTGATCAGCTACTATTCAGGAAGATCAGAGTCCAACTATAGAGTTTATCTTTATCAGCATCATATAAACACCTCGTGTTTCTGTAAAACCATTGGGCAAACTTGGACAATAACTTTACAAGTCTTATGATCGGCTTTAGAATCGTACCCTCATAAGAATGCACTGCACGATGTATTGCCAGATGTGCAGTATTTCATACAAGCATTTTTTGCAAAGTAAATGCATATTTCAATAATCATAAGCATATGCATACCAAGGTCGTTTGTTGAGGGAAACCCATTTCAATTCGCAAAATCCAAAAGACCATTCTTTAAAAGAGTAATTTCTCTTTTGTCACAATGGTTGGTTATGAAAAGGAAACCGTACTTTTCTACTTCATGATTGCCGTCTACTGTCGAATACAATTTTTCATAATCATTTATTACAATTTCAACAGTAAATGTCTTTTTAGTACAGTGTAATTATCGTCTGCTGATTATATGACAATTTGGGCGAGAACCTCGTTGTTTTGGTTAAAAAATCGTACTTAACACGGAGTTTCGGAGACCTAAACGAAATTTCGTTTAAACACAAAGCAGGTAATCAGTAACGGTACTTCATACTCAAACAGAGTTAAGAACGAGAAAATCCATCTTGTATAATGTCACAGTTAATAGTAGAACCCCTAATAGCAAGAAAGATTGGATGAAGGGTTAGGCACTGTATTCTGTATCGTATTCCTACTGGTCATTTTTTGTGGCTGACCAAACTTAGACGCAACATAATTGATGACAATTATAACTCATCATAGCTGATAATTACCCCATGTGACATAAGGCTTGGTTTGATTGGGTTAAACGCCATTTTCAAGAGCATTTCAGTACATAGCGACGTCGGCGGTCAGCCCATTTACCCACACCATTGATTTTTTCTTCGTCTGTAGTACTTCACGAAGTTCTTTTTTTCTTTCCTACATAAACATTAATGGTCAATTATGTGAGGTGAATAATTCATGGACCCATAAATTTTGAACCCAGGACCTATGTATTCCAAAGCGAACACCCTTCGGACTGAGACTGGGCATGACATTTTAACCCTTTACCAAACAGTAACGACATTTGACCAGTTTGTTGCAGACCACTCAGGCAAACATTGTGGGAAAAGGTGAAACTGCTCGTGACGAGCAATTTTTCCATCTCCCACAATGTTTTCTGCCCTATCAGAAGATTGTTTTTCAATTTCATTATATTTTGAAATATCGTTTGCAAACTCTCTCAACCTAGGATAGTCGAAAATTTTGTGATTCGTAAAGGGTTAATGAATTATCGCACAGATAGAAGATTAAGCCCTTTTAAAATAAAATGTATGCCTCTGATAGAATAAAATCGCAGATCTATAGAGTTAAATTATACTAGATTATTGATACACTAACCAACCCCTTTCCTTATTGTGTGGTGGAACTTACTCAGACACTCACTTTCCGGTTTATAGCCTGTTGTCCTCTACCGAGTGTTGACCCTGGGTGCCAAGTCTTTCAGGAAGTCGTCCTTTCTACTCAAGACGGTCGTGGGGTCAGTGTCAACCAATCCCAGTTTCTTCATTTCATCTCTTAATAGCACACCATCACAAGCTTTTTGGGTCTGACAGGTCTCTTATATAAGAGATGGTGTTTAAATGATGGACTTCAGAAATCAGTTCTCCGCTCTACATGTCCGTACCATCTTAATCTGCTGATACGGAGTATCACACGAAGTCCTGGATGCGAAACTTAGATAGAAAACAGTCTGGGCTGACACCGTCCTTTGTCTTGACGTTGCAGATCCAGCGAATCATTGCCTTATTGTTATGCAGATGGAGGCAACTGTCATGGCCAACGTTTCTGATGCATGCAGCAACACACTTCACACGCAGGTTGAAAGTACTAGCCCACGGGATAGAAGTGGTAGACTGCGGTTGGTGAGGAGTAGAAGTAACATGTGAAACTTGCCTTAGGTTCATTTACAACTTGTAACTGCGGCAAGCTCGCATCCCCTGGGAAACAGGACGCGGGGACCATCATCATCCATTGTCCCCACCTCAATCAATCTCCAGTCGATAAGCCTGTTCCTTGGCATCTGGCACACCTATGGTTAGGGCGCATAGGGCCCTCCCCACAGTAGTTCTTGTGTATCAAGTACAAGCAACTCCGCCGATGATGGAGTTTATACCGACTCGAGTTTGACAGACACCACAAGGATCCGTTCCAAATTTCTTCAGATGATCCCTATTAGTGCCAAATATCATAATCGTGGTCTTTCCTATACTTACCAGCAGACCATTAGTCTCCATCCTCTATTTCCAGCAGCTCCTGCATGGACTGGCAATCACGTATTCTCACCCTGCTTCTGCTTCGAAAAGGGCCTTGCAGAGCGGTTTGTAAGCTGATATGTCCTCATCTTGCAAATTAGGGAACCTAATGCATTGTTGTCGAGAACATGCTGGTATAGATATAGACAACACAACCGCTCAGTGTACGACAGTGTTTTTCACTGATCGGATGTGTTTTTGTCTTTGAGAGGTTCATTTGCTCGGTTCGTTACATTGGTGGCAGCGGTGGGGTGAGGACTTCTTCTATTAGAGTTGCATTTCCCAAACATTAACCATGGACTAAGAGTCGGAAAAGTCCTATCGGAGGTGGGAGTTATGTAACGCTCGTTTTTTCGTGTTTTTCACTGATCAGATGTATTTGAGTCTTATGGTCCAGTAACATAGCCAAGTCGATGAGGTTCCGATGAGCCAGCGATGCGATTTTCACCGAACTCGGCCGAACACCGACCGGACATCCGTGACGTTTGTTGCTTCAAACCGTATCGGTGGCATCTCGGTGAAATTTCAACTTCGGGGCTAAATTTCACCGGGCCATTCGAAGTCTCCTCGGTGCAGCCAAAGTGATGAGCTAACAATGTCAGGTAGGAAGAACGGAATAGCTCGGCACCAAAGTCCGTGTTACATCGGACGAGCATCGGCCGGTCATTGTTCAAAGCCCGTTAACAACCCGGCCGGCGATCGCACGGTGTCCTGTTACCTTCTCGGGTACCGTCCGTATTCCTCCCGATGCCCGGCCGGTAGTTGCTGCCACATCGGCAGAAAAAAACTCCCATTTTGAGACAGACTCCGTACGGTCACATGAAGATGTCCGGACGGAGTCCGTTCACGTCATAAAGCTCTGCTTCCGATGAAGAGAGCTCGGTGGCACCAAAAAAATCCACCGAGCTCTACAGATGCCGGACATTAGCCGGGCTATGTGACTGGGCCATTAGAGAGGTTCATTTGCTCGGTTCGTTACACCAATAGTGGCCCGTCCAGGCATGAAACCACACTGCATATTGATCAGGATTCTCTTTCTTATGAGTACTTCCATCACATGTTCAAGCACATTCATTACTTCATCAACAAGCTTTAACTTCAGGTAAACACCTGTCAAAGCATCTTCTTTGTCGTTATACAGGTTCGCAATGCAGCTTTCTTGCCAGTCAGTTGAAATGCATTTTTTAAAACGAGTATGTAAAAAAAGGAGCTAAAGTCAGCTGTTGCACTTTTATGTGACATATGTTCTAAACTGTTTGGTTTGTTCGATCTTGAATCAAACAATGTATTACAAGTTTTATCTGGTCGTGGTACCTGGGTGATAAACCAGCATAACTTGGGACAATCAAACCTACAGTTTGCAGAGTGGAACCATTTCATCTCATCATGATAACATCAAGACAAATAATTCATAACTTTAATAACAGTATAGAACAATGTGTAATAGATACATATGTAAAGAAAATCACCTCGGTTGTGTTTACCATTATATCCAAAGAATTTTGTATTGCTTTGCTGAGGACGCAGAAAGTCCTTTACCCAAACACAGCATTTTTCAGTCTCTATCTATGTTTACTGTAATGGACTAGGAGCAGACAGCTTCAAAAACCATTCTCAATGAAGCGAAAAGTCCTCATTTGTAATGTTTTTCTGCATTTGTCTAAAGGTTTAAAGATAATATCAAAATAAAAAAGCCTTTATTCAAAATTTAAATTGTCACTTTAACTTTTAATTAAGACTAAATAAAGAGAAATCTGCTTTGAGGTATCCAAGATGATACTTAAACACACCTCAATTAGTTAGTCATTTTCTTCAGTCAGTTTAAGTTCTGCCTTTTGATGTACAAAAAGAAATTGGTTAATGGCAGCATCGTTTTTAACAAGAAGATTAGTATGAGAAAAGAAAACCTTGAGATTTACCAAAGGTAGATTACCCAATAGAATTGATGTTGAAATTGTTAGACAGGAACAATCTTCAGTGCATCATGAAAAACAGCAACACATATTTAATTTGTTTACACAACATGTTTAGTTTTCGCCACCAAACCATAAATGAAAAGTTTGTGCCTGCACCAGCCATATTTGGAACTATGATAGAAAAATATGTCTGATCAGAGTAATACATTAAAAAAAACTCAACAAAGACAACAACTGGTTACTTTTTATAATTAAGTCAAACTTAAGTCAACCAGACTTTAGGATCCATTGGACTTGGCAGTGAAAGGGAAACAAGAGCTGTCCATAAGACAATGTGCTTGACTATTCAATTAGGTTGGAGAGAAACATAAGTCAGTGAACAATAATAGTTTTTGAAATACGAAGATGCACACAAAACTAAAACCAACATTTCTGAGTACAGAAACTGGTATAATTTGGTTCAAATCAGTAGCAGAGTTAGTGCACTTGTGACCCTTAATCCATGTGCATAGTTTCAATCCTTAATCTATAATAGTTTATATAATTTGTCTTTAAAATATGAGGATGCACACAAAACTTAACCCAAGATTTTCTAGGAACAGAAACTGGTAAAGTATGCTTCAAGCAAATAGTAGAATTATTGCACTTGGTTAGTAATCTAACATTATGACTTTTAGTCCATGTGTTAAGTTTTGATCCACTGCTTATAGTAGTTTATGAGAAACAAGAGATATGATATTGGTTGGGGACCATAGATTATGACCCTTTACACATGTATGAGGTATCAACCCATTTCATACAATAGTTCATGAGATGTAAATTTGAATGTGAAAACTTAACCAAGACTTTCTTAGTATAAAAGGTTGCATAGTTTGCTTAAATGCAAAACAAGATATATGGAACTTGGTCAGGGACCTATGATTATTACCCTAAACACATGTGTGAAGTATCAAACCATTCATTACAGTAGTTCATGAGATACAAACTTGCATGTAAAAACTTAACCAAGATTTTTCCAAGTACAAAAGGCCGAATAATTTGCTTAAATCCAGAGCAAGAGATATGACACTTGGTCAGGAACCTAATATAATGACACTGAACACATCTATCAAGTAACAACCCATTTATACATGAGATACAAACTTGGATGGAAAAACTTAACCAAGGTGTGACGGCGATGTCTGAGTGAGTAGTATAGCTCTCCTTATTCTTTGAATAGTCAAGCTAAAAGATCATTATTTATAAAAAAAAAATCTGAGAGGGGTTTGCAAGAGGCCTCAGATTATGATTCCAAATACATATTTGAAATTTCAATCTGATCACTGCAGTAGTTGTTGGGATAGAAACTTGCAAGCAAAAACTTAACCAATATTTCTTAGTACAAAAGGGACATTATTTGCTTATAACCAAACCAAGAGTTATGAATCTTGAACAAGGACCTAAGATTATGACCCTGAACACAGGTGTAAAGTTTCAACCAATTCCTTACACTAACAACTTAACCAAGGTGAGACGCCGACACTGCAGAGGGTTGATTAGTTTAGCTCTCCTTATTCTTCCAATAGAAAAGCTAAAAAAGTCCAACCATATCTATATTAGGTTCAACATTGGTATTCATATCACATTGATAGTTTTATTTTAGGTCTGTGGAAGACTACAACTGAGAAATAAGCTGTTTCATTCCAATCAGAAAATTGTTTATTTCTTTCATGTTATCTGCGGACTGCCTCTTGTCTTCAATATCTCCCCTGGTCTTCAGCAAACTGAAATAAACACAACAAAACAGATTTTCTATTAAAGTCAAATCTTAATGTTAAACTATACAGTGGGAATAAGAAAAGCAACTGTTTATAAAGAACTTATATAGAAAAGAGTATATATATAAAAAGCAATAGATATTCAGTGATAAACATCATTTTACAGAGAGCGTATCTATAGTTCATTTGGTTCATAACCTTGTGCCATTGGTAAAAGACATTTCTCTGCAAAAAGGGCATCTGTAACACTGGAATATCATCTTATTTTCCTTAATGCTGTGCTACAATATACATATTTCACTTTGGTTCCTTTAGTATAGAATGACTATTTATGAAATGTCTTACTTAGCTTTATTCTTCTGTAATGACATCAGATGTTTCTTTCTTTCTTTGATCATCTGTGAGCTCTGTAAAGGCGAAAGGGAATATCAAAGGCTTATCAGTGAATAACTGATTATTCCTCAGAGATTAGAAAAAATGTATATGTAATAACAACTTAAGCAAGACAAAACCAGTAAAACATTTTAAATACACTAAAAATATGCACTAGAATCTTATTTTTAAAGTTCCCCCTTTTGTCCAACAGGTACAAATGTATAGTCTCTTAGTTAAATCACCATGCATCCTATTATGGAAAGCAAATTAGAATAGTGGCATGTATCCCAAACAAATTTTAACTTGTATGCATTTCATGATAACTTTTACATCTGCATCAACAGCAACAGCATTGTATAAGCCTTCCTCATTCTAAAAGAGTCAACCTAATAAATGCAGATAACAACCTTACATCCTTAGCTACAGAGACAAAAAATACCTTTGCCAAACTGCATGGAGGTCGGGAGACACTTAACATAAATACATTTCTCTTTTTGAAACAGGTACTTGAACTCAAATATTGTTCAAGGAAAACTTTCTTTACTTGGAAAAGTCAAGGTTGTCAAAACATTTACATTATCCAAAAAGAAATGTCAACTACTACAAATAACCAATAACATATGCACAAATGTAAATGGGGCGAACTTGAATATTGATTTAGTGAAGCATGTGAAAAAAGATTGCACCTTATTATACAAGGTGTAGCCCAAACTAGTACTACTTTATATCAATCTGGTTTTACTTCTCTCCACCTTCCTGTCTTTATAGAACAAATCACTGATAGATTACATCATATTAAAGTATATAGTTTAATTACATTTAATAAGAAACATGTCTTATCTAGTTAAAGAATTAATCTACTTTTTAAAAGCATACACTGTAATAGCGCTCAGAAAAACTGGGTAAAATGAGTTATAAATAATAATGCTAGAATATGTTGAAACAAAGCAAAACACCACAGGATCATGACAATTTAACAACTGCACTATTGGTAGTCTATGTTTCAAAGTGCTATTTTCATAAATTGCATACCCAACAACTTCTTTGTTTACATTTGAATAACATCTAAAACAGCAAGGAACACAAGGATTAATGAATGGCAATCACCTGGTGAGAAAAATCATTTGAGACCATGAAAATAGTGTCATTTATCCAATTTCCCAACAACATGAATATTCAAAATGGAGAGTTTCTCGGGTTTTATTGGTTCCCGACGTTTCACAGCTGACCTTGTTTTATCGCTTATTGTAAGCAAACCTTATTATATTAACTTTTTGAAAAGCATTATGTGAATGAGTTACTGTCTCATTTCCTCGGTGAAAGAGTTTAAAGTACTTTTAAATTAATTGACGATTATTCTAGAAGTTTCACAATTTAAGTGTAAACATGTGCAAGTATGGCTTTAAGTGTTAATGATGATATTGTATTGAATGAAAACATTGTATGTGTTGTAAAATAAGTAAAAGAAAAAAGATTTTAAGAAATATACAAATCCTTCTATAAGTTTAAAACATTGTAAAAAATAGAAGCTTGGCTATTAAAGAGAAAAAAATGTTGTATTACCTTTCTTATTTTGTCCTGCAGTTTTTTTACATTCTGCATGTCTCCAATCTTTACAAATAAAAAAAACCAGGTAAATTAAAAATGAATCCCAAAAGAGATAATGGGTGGCCACATGGCTTACATTAGAAGAAGTCATGTGGAACCAGATTTTAGCTCTCCCTGTTTATCAACTAGCATGGAGTAAAACTGATCTTAAATCAGGATCTTCACACATAACAATCTATGTACAATTTGTATTGTTCTGCATAATTCAGTTTCATACACATGAAATTTCTTTTAACTAGAATGAATCAATATTAATGGTTGATATCTTTATCAAAGTCCCTTCCCCAATTTCTACTATTGGGATATAAGTATCAGACGTCAAAAGCTAAAATATAGTTTATTACAGTATAACGGTTATAAGGATTATGAGACGGTCATTATGAGAAAGTTTCAAACCTTTCTAGTTATATCCTGGACAAGATATTTCTCCAGAAGTCTCATGGCAGCTTGCTCTTTCTGTGTCTCACAAACTCCCCTGTTAATGACACAAATTTAAAAGTATAACCGCATGCTCAAAATGAGTCTTGTAGATGGTCAGAATAAACAGCACCAGCAGACCACTTTCATCAGTTGTGAATTACACGTCAATTGTAAAATAGTGAAGCTCTATCACAACTAGTTCACCATTATCTGCTAAATATACATTTAAGTGGGTATAACATGGAATTTGAAATGCTAGAAATTCTGTATGACATTGTCCAACATATCAAATATTTTCTTTATATCTAATCATTTAAACACATTGACAACATACAACTTCAGGATCAGCATAGAAAAAACCTGATATTGCCTTGGTTTTGAACAAGTCACAGAACTTTATAAGAAACATTTGTATTCAATCATGCAAGATTCATTTCTTTATATATATCAACTTAATATATCATCTATATTACATGATAAACAAAAGACGAAAAACTAAAGAAAAGTCATGGACATAGCTTTATCAGAACTTGTACAATCAAATCAAATACATGAAACATCAGGAATATACAACTTCCTATGTTGTATTACAGGGGCCTCATAAAGCTAACTCCCGTATGTAACTTCTTTTAAATTAATGCTGTGTTCTAAACATCAAATGTTACACCAGCTTTTAAGTTCCTCAATTGAAAATGTTACACCAGCTTTTAAGTTCCTTGAGCAATTTGGATCATTAATTCTACATACAGTCAAGCCTCGTTTATCTGGACACTTTCGTTCCCAGAAGTAATGTCTGTATTAACGAAAAATCCGGAATAAACCCTCGGTGAGTTTCCAGTGAAATGTTTACCTATACACTGTTTTTCATAATAATTACTATGAAGTAAAAAATATGTAATAGTTGAAAATGACATTGTCTCCTGATCGATGTCAATGCAGCGAGTTAACACCTTTTACAAGCTCGACTTTCTGCACTCGAAAATAATAACAATTAGGTTAGACCAGTTAACTGACTAAATGACCGATTTACAAACAAAAAACAACTTTCACTACACTACACTTGGCGACATTTTATGATCAAGCATACGTGCAAATTTGCCAAAGGTGTGAATGTTGGATTACCGTGTCGTCAATTGACCTTACAACAGGCTTTGATTGACAGCTGCAACTGACCAATCAGCGAACACTTTGGTTGCTATCTGCCATTTTCTCCGACAAGCTGCGCGACTCCGTCAACACATAGCCTTATTATGCTTTGATTTTTCTTCGTAAATACTGTTTAAGACGGTAAAAAGATATTGCTAAAGGACTTACAATAGAGAAATTATGCATAACGAGAGACTCGTGGGTGAAATAGAGTTTATCCAGTTTCCGAAATCTGTCACATATATTGTGAAATGTTTGAGAAATACACGCAATAATAAATCTATGCATACCGTTAATGTACAAAACGTTTAAAGAATAGAAATATAAACTATTGTTTTATTTGAGTTTTTATCTTTCACAATAAAGTTATTGTTTTTTTTGTCTTTTATCTTCGTTTGAAAATGAAAAGTCGATGTTTTTCAAAACGGAATTAACACATAATGAGGAATGACATTAATTGCATTTGATTATGAATCAAGCGTTAACTAAAAATACAATATTGATTGAAAATGATGTGAGAGGACATGGTTTTCAGTTGTATATCTACAAATTCTTCAAAATGGATTTTAATTTATAAATTTTGTTTTTAAATGGACCCTTAGAGCACCTTAAACAAATAATTTACTGTTCTATTATAGCTCATTAATCCACCTACCTGTAATGATCGATGTATCGTATCCTAATTTAAAAGCTAGTATAAAGGAGACAAACCCTCCTTGTTGCAACTTTATCTAAATACTTTTAACAATCTAAGGAAACATGGTTGCTTTGATATGTTGTTAAACACACTTATGGTGACCAATGGTCGATCACAAAAGCCGCCGATCGGCTAAACAATAAAGGATTTGTGACCATAAAGTGCAATTGTGTCAGATTGATGTTAATTAGCGTCTATACCCTTAATCCTTATAACAATCGAGGTTCCTTTACCCTTTACCAAAAAATAATGACAGTTTACCACTTTGTTACAGAACAGAACAGACAACTATGAAAAACATTATGGGAAAAGGAGAAATTGTTCATAACGAATTTCTTTTCCTTTTCCAACAATATCTTCTGCCACATCAGAAGGCTATTCATCATTTTCATTGAAATGACGCATGCAAACTTTATAATTTTGGGACAGTTGAAAATATTTCGTTTGGTAAAATGACCCTTAGTTCGTAATCAAGTAACAAAATTGACAATAATCCATTGAGTAGCATACAAAATATTATGTTCAAATGTCTTAATTATCAACTTAAATGACTTAAAAATAGGGATTTTTCCAATCAGCAAGTTTAACACCAGAATCTCAACATGACCAACACTATTATACCATTTTCAACATGACAAAATTGGTAGGTCTGCATTTTGAATTTTTCAGGATACGCCGATTTAGTAAAATCAAAATCAAAACCGTTTAAGAATCAAACTGAGATCACATTGTTCGTAACCTACAAATACTGCATATAAACTGTTCTGAAGTAGCTTGTAATACGGTCATTTCGAAGGTCCGGTCGAACCAGTGCCGAACGGACCAATGTCGAACAGACCAGAGTCTGGTGGGACTAATTTCCGTTTGTGTCGTGTTTGATGCCGATCAGACCCCACACCACTGTGGTTAATCTTTACTCTAACGTCAGAGACATATATTACAGAGCTGTAATTTATGCCTCTGCTAACGCTCACAAATTTACCATCTTCTTTAGAAATTGTCACGCTATGAACGTAGCATCCAGCAACAAAAGCAGGTGCTTATTTTGTAAAAATATATCCGTTTTCAAATAAGATTATCCGAAATCGTCGACAATGTCAGACTGGGATCCTAGTTTGTGCGTTGACGCTATTTTACTCGGAATGTCGGAGAAAACTAGAGTGACCTCCCCTATTTTTGGTGAGCGTGGTTAACTGCTCTGTGTCGTAAGGTCAATTAGCACAAAAACCGCAAAAAAATAATCATTATACTGGTTTCCGGATTAGTCGTACGCATATACTATTAGAAGTTAAGCTTGGTTCCCGACTTTCATTGTCCGGAGCCGGAACGCAGATTTTCCGGATTAAACTGTGAAATTAATGAAGGTAAGGACCGTTCCTTTCAAAATCTGTCCGGATGGCGAATTACCCGGATTAATGAAGACTAGACTATCAAGGGTTGACTGTATAATAAACATGTCATCCTATTCCCAATGGAAGAGAAAGATCCCTGCTCTATTACACCTTCATACAATACTTGATGATCAGTGAGTGAGAGAGTATATAAAGAGTTCAGATACATACATCTGTACTTCGAGAGTTTCTGTCATTGCGGTGAGTGCCACATCCACATCCAGCATGTCACTCCTTTTACGTGTCCGACCATCCTGGAGGACCATCACTTTACAAACTGCAATAACATACACACACGCTCAGATAACAGGAAACAATCACAAAAATTCAAATGACTTATCTGATTAATCTTATTAAGTGTGCATAAATTAGAATCATCTTGGCAATCTATAAGGGACTATAACAAAGGTTTGTGTTCTGAAAGTTATAATCATTCAAACATTTATATAAATAATCATTGTCACCAAACCAAAAAAGATTTCTAATTAATTTGCTTTCAAGTAGCTAAAACCCTGTGATTTCATCAAAAGGTGTTAAGTGAGCATTCACGCCTGACAGCAATTCTATGGGAAAGCAAGATAAATGAAGGGAATCCTTCTTGACAAGAGTTGTTCGATGTTCCTTAAGACCAATGTGACAGCGGTATCTTTAGATAGCACATCTTATTTTAAGTTTAGCTTGTTGTTTAGGAAATAAACCCGTTTAAACAGATTGCAATATCTGCAATACAAACTATCTATATCTTTTCTTAAGGTTATAAACAAGTTTGGAAAGCTGTCAATAATCTAGTCTTATGTTAGTGTAGAAATCAATGTTGTCATTTTATCGGTAGAAGACAATTCATTTTAAAAAGTTAAAACCTCCATCTCTGAGATAGCACTTTTAAGTAATAAGAAACCATAGTAATAATGAAGAATTTTCTTGTGAACATTTTTCGCCTTATATCTGAATGATTTATATATTCATAATTAACTATTTGTGAATGGTGATTGTAAATATTTGGTGACCGTCAAAATACTATAGGCAAGGTTATCAGTATTGTCACTACTCCATCACCTTAAACAGAAAAAACACATAAATTGTTGGCATTCCTTAGAATTGAGACCATCCATCTCAATACCAAATACAAAAGATCATTTGTTTTGATTTGTAATTGTCTGTAAGTCTGTGAGTTATTCCCCCTAGTCTGTGCCTCTACACAAATCTATATTACCTGATATGTCTCCCTCAAGTATTGGAGGTTGTTTCTTTTTAACAGCAGGTTTTGTTTGAGGTGGCAGCTTTCGCTTCACTGGACTATTTTCCTTGTTTCGCACAGAGATGTCATAGTTTTCATCAGAAGATGTTTTACCAATCCTGTCATCATGATTATCCCTTTGTCCTGGAGATGTACTGCTTTCTTGCACGGAGAACAGACTTTGTGAGGGTTTAGTATTACTTCTGACTCTCACAGATGAAACTGCAGTTGAAATCTTGCTCTTTTTCTTTGGAATAGTCTCTGAACTACTAGTACTTGTAAAAGAAATTTTTTCCTCCAGTCTTTGTTTAAGGGGTGATTTTTGATTGTCATTGTCAACACTTGCAACTTCAAAATCATATACATCGTCTGCAAGAATGCTTCCAGTTTGATTTTTTCTTTGTGGCTGTGAACTTGAATCCAAATGCTTTTCACTTTGTTTTGTTCTCATCACAGACTCTGATGACCTTAATGGAGTAGATGTTTTGGTGATGTTCTTCACTCTTCTCCTTGATGATGATGCTGAGGCAGATTCTCCCAGCATGGAACCAGTGGACTGGAAGGAAGACAATATCCTTGATTGATTCCTTGTTTGGGGCTTGTTATTTAAGGTCTCTGAATTACTATCCTGCAAATGACTTCTACTTTTTGATCTGTCATTAGAAACAGTAGAGTGATGTTTCTGTTGAGTATCATCTGTTTTTGATCTGTGTTTTAAAGTATTGGTGTTATCCGTCTGTAGTTGGTTTAGAGAACTGGTTGATGGAGAAGTTTGTGGTTTGGTTGTTTCTGGATGTTTGTTGGTTTTAGATATTGTAGATTCATGGACTGCTGAGAGAGGACGTTTACGTGACAGCTGTGTTTTACCAGGCTTTGGTGTACTGGATAGAAACTGAAATACGTAGTCAGTATTATTGTATCAGCACACCAAGCAAGTTAACATTTCTAAGCAAAATAGATAATCATTATACTTTTGTTCATAACAACACAAAAAGATTCTTTTTCAAAAAAAGAAGAAAAAAAAAGGAAGGAAATCATGAAAGAGGAATGAATTATTTCTGAGACAATTATTTTCTACCTGTCAAACATTTCATCAAATCTTCTAAAAAACCTTATATAAAAATAACTTTTATAAAGCATTTAATAAAGCCTTTTGTTAAATCTTTTATAAAACCTTCTGTGAAACCTTTTGTAATTTTTCTTATTTAAGCCTTGGTAAACAAGGAGACTTCCATGAGCAAGAAGTGCCTACCATGAAGACTGAGTATCCAATACAGACAAGTTAATGTTATCATTATAAGGAAACAAGTTAATCATATTTCAATGACAAAGTTCCATATACTATCAGGTGGGCCAATTATGTCAAACATCTATTAGAGGGAGAACTGTTACTCACAGATACAGACACGTCTCCAATAGTGCTGATATTCTGTGGTCCTGGAGGAGTCACAAAGTAGTCCTGGACAGATCTCTGTCGCAGCTGTTCCTTACGTGGGGTCACAACCTGCAAAATACATCAAATCATAATCTCTAAACCTACAACATCAAATCATAACTTCTAAACAAACAAAATGTATATCAAACTGTAATTTCTAAAACAGCAGATAACCTTTGGACATTCAGCAAACAAAACTAGAATTAATGTCTTGAGGGTAAAGTACAAGACTGTGGCTTTTTGTCAAGGACTTACACTCATTTTTGGACTAAGGGTGCGTCAGCATTAAACATTACTCATTAAACATCCACCTTCACTGTGCGGACTAATACCTTCTTGGAACTAGGAGTGTAGTCCGGATTTACTCGCTTTGTTTTGCTCTATATTAGTATAACTGTTGCCTCATGGAAAATTGTAAATGATTATAGTAATGGTGTTAAAAAGAGCAGCTGTTTTCCTCAAATGTTACCCAAAGAAATTTTCAAAAGTATCCTCAATCATCTTGCTTTAAATGCACCTTAGACCTTCAGCGCTATCAGCACTTTGATTTATTATCTTTTCAATTCGATACTTAATACGATAATCAAAGGTACTGTTAACTTGTAGGTGTGTTCTAAAAAGTAATCTAAACATCTATGAGTAAGAAGAAGATGTCATCATGAAAGAATAGGTCATGTCTCTTTTTCTTTGTAATAAACACAAATTATCTTGATTTAAGACTTAAAGTTGCCTCATTCGTGACAAGTCATGTCATACACTGACGCTTTTAGTTTGGACACATTTCGGGGAACAGAATACTTTGTCAATTTGACTTTATATCACTGCATTTTTGTTTTTGAATTAGACAGAATATATCAGTTCCTGTTTTGTGAATTTGGCAACAAAAAACATTTAAGGTATTTCATAAAGTCACAAATAAGTGTGAAGTTTAATAAACTTGTATTGTTCCACTCCCTAGGTTAGCTAGAAGTGAATTTTAACAAATTCTCCGATGTGTTGCTTTCTATTTTACGTTCCGTATAACTAGTTTCATTAAAGGTTTTAAGACTTCATACCACTTTACTTGCCTTGTCTGTGTCAGACTTCTTGTTCAAACCACGTCCATTATTTTCCTTTTTAGCACTGTCTGCTTTGTTGCTCAATCCATTTCCAAGGTTGTAAGACCTTTTTGTTATCTGTCTACGACTGAAGTTATAAAATAACAAGAGAAAACTGATAAACACATTTCAATCATTACCAGGGGTGCAGGTTTGAGTCAAATATCAATAGATGAGGCTTGGAATTGAGTAGAAAAACGCAGAGACTTCAAAATTATTATGTTATACAATTTTAAACTTACAGTTGGGGGACATAAATGAGTTCCCACAAAGGCCAACGTCATTTCTATAAACTATGATCTGTGCCCAGATATACTTTATTGTTGTTGTTGTTTTTCTTAATAAATGAAATAAATTGTAAAGGTGGAGTACTTTGAAGTATTTAAATCCATTTTTATTCAAGTCAACCATGATTATTCCCCTTTCGTTGATAACGTCAGCAAAACGTGTACATGGCGGGCCATGGTAAACAATATTGACCCTTGATGCCAAAAGAATTATAGTTCAGTCCTCAACAAAGGGATTATTGAGTAGAATAATTGAGGAAATCACTGGATACAATGGAAGAACTGTCTCTAAAGTTTTAACAGGATATCGAAACAAGGAAATATTGAGAAAAAAAAAACTTAAAGTGGACGGCAACCTAAACAGACAAAATGTCCGGATTGTGTTTTGATTTGTATGGTGAAATGTATCGCCGACAGACCTTAGCTGAATTAACATCAGATTTAAAAAATAATACAGGATGGTCACTTTCTTTTAGGACTGTAAAAAGACGACTGTATGCTGGAGGATACAAATGGAAAACTGTTTTGAAGAAGATAACTATCGGGTCTAGAAATCGTGCTCGGCGACGAAGGTTTTGTCTTGAAATACTGCACTGGACAGTTGATAATCAGTGGTCAAAAATTATACGAAGTGATGAAACAGTGGTGATAGTGGTCTGTGCAAATAAGTCTTTTAAGTCTTCCCTCAGCATTTGACCTACTGATACCATAAATCATTGCTCATATTGTCTTACGAACACACTTTTTATCGGCACTTTAGTCCGATTAATATTTGCTTTCTCAGTCAATTTGAGATTTGGGCCGATCCAATCTGAATCACTACTGTATGAAACTGTATGGATTGTTTTCTTGAGGTGTGAAATAAAATCATATTACATTGACTTTGTAGGTGAATTATTTTATTGATTTACTATATATAAATATATGTTTCCTTGTAGGCAAAATTGTCAGTGGGCGAAATATCTGTATCAACTTTAAAATCTTTTCGGTCACTCAGCATTTTCAAAAAAACCTTATGATCTCTCTCCAGTACTATGGATATTTCCAATAAAATATAATTCTCTGCTTTCTATTCTACCCATCTGCTGAATGTCAACAAGTGAAATACATCTTCAAATGATCTTGCTCATAGTCATAAAATGATCTGGAGCTATGTATGTATGGACTTTGAATGTCAAATAAGTGCAAGAGTATATGGGAGATTCGATAAGTCAGCTTGTTTGGTCCTTCGAACTCTGATGTAAGGTTTCTGATGTAAAAAGTAAAAGCAATAAAGATCTGTAAGCCGAATTATTTTGACAAGATAGGACCGACATTCGCATTTGAATAAAATCAAGAATAGCGGTTCAACATAATATGGTCTGGAGACCGCGTATATGTTACACGTACGAAACGTAAAAATGTACCTACAAAACCAAGGATTCCGATTGACTCGGAACCCTAAAGGACTTTTTTCGGCCATGCTTTTGCAGCCTTGTTCTGACTCCATATGGCGCCATCTTGTCCAAAAATTATTTTCATTCAGGTTTTTGGGTAGCAATGATGTGGAAAAATCAAAGTTAACAAACAAAAAATAGAAGGATTTTCCTCCAAATATTTTTTTAAAAACCTTAAACAATAAATTATTTTGTAAAATTTAGATCGCATTTCATTCTTTTCCGTTTATTTGGTGAAGGTGGCGTCTCTCATCTTAAAACCAGTTGATTCTACACATGTTGACATGGTGATTACACCAAGAACGTATTACACTTTCCGTTTTTGTGTATCACGTGACAAGTCAGTTCCTTTACAAATCGTCATCCTTTTGATCACCGCTTCAAATTTTAAATGGAATGAAATGACCACCTTGTTGAACGCACATCAAGAACGATGACGTGAGGTAAGATAACTTTTTGTACGATTTCATTTTGTTAATATTTTACAGTCTATTTTGTTAAAAGCGACATAAATAAATCGAAGAGACTGGACCGTCATTCTATGTTTACTGGTGTCAGTGTAGTATATATTTAAACTAGTACACTTTCCAACTGTGTTGAATACTTAGGGTAATATGAACATACATTTTAGAGACGAAAGATAGGTTTGTTTACATTGAGATCGTTTCTAGTCTGAGTAACTTCGATACTTATTTTTGGATTGACGATGTGCTTGTTTTGTTTATTTACACGTTCTTTGCTATTTGAATATACCTATCATATGGTGACTTCCAAAACGTCTGTCCTTTCGCCGACTATTAATGGGGACATAGTCGTGAAACATAGTAATGACTCTTATTCAAGTAAATTCCATTTGTCTGCTTTCCAGAGTCAGCCATAGTTCAGACTGTGTGAAGATCAAATCTGAACCGGCAACCAAAGAAAAGAATGTTGTGGTGCTGAATAAAGAAATATTCTTTTTCTTATAAGCAAATGTAAGTACAACTAATCTTTTTCATGAGTAATTATGCTATGAATAATATCTTGCAAAGTGAGATCAGACAAATAAGGAAATTTTGAATTGAAGAGCTTTTTACTTAAGAAAGAAGGGTTTACTTGAAATACAGGTGTTTTATACTATTTTCAACACTATGTCAAACATAAAATGACTTTTAGTTTGTGTACATATCAATACATCCTCTTAGCATGGTTTTTCTAGAGAAAAACTGCACTGCAATATTTACCAATTACTTTATCTTCCTTCCATTCATAATTTGATGAGAAATCTTAATAAACAATGATTTAAAAGCATGCATAATGACTAGTGAATTTCATACAAGTGGCTGGAATAGTTTCGTTTTTCCATTAATGTACATGGCTCAGTCTTGAGCATTAAGGTACATGTCTGGATAACCTACCAGTATATGGCTAGGAAATGTTTCTTGCCAAAAAACACTCCACAGCAATTTAGGTGAATGTCTTTGAGGATCAAACCCAGGTCCACTCCACTAACCATTATGCCACAACCATGTATATTTAAACCTTGCTATGACATGAACCAAATCTACTGACCTTTTCAAATGAGATTCATATAATGATTACATCTGAATGAACAAAGACATCGTAAGTAATCATATGACAAGATTTTGGCAAACATGTTGACAATTAAAGGAGATTCAAAACAAAGTTTTGGAATACAAAAAAGACTCTACAGTACTTTTGAAATGATATCTATTCAACATTCATGTTTTATGTACATATATACATCAAAACACTTCTGCTATGAACAAGGTACAGTGACAAAGAAATAACCATTTAATATGGATCTTGTTTTTAACTTATGTTTCTTCCATTATCTTTTTTAAACAGAAATAGTTGTGCCTGACAGAGGAGGAACTGTACACGAAAGTGCTGACATGAAAGATAGCCTTGACGAAAAGAAAATAGATGAAGAAGTGTATGAACATTTTCCCTACATTTTTTTTCTCCAAACTTTAAAATCTAAAACATGTATGAAATCTATGTTTTGTAGCACAACACAAACAAGACTGACAGATATGCACATGTATTTCCCATACTGATAGATAGTTGTAGCAAAACTGTCTCAATTAGTGAGATGAAAGAAACTTTTCCCATAATGTTTAAGAAACTAGGGTTAAAAGTAAAATCATTGGACAGTAAGAGTTTTTATTCATTATTTTGTACAATATAAGGCAGCAGGTAGCATTTAAAAAACTGAGATACATATTGCCGTTCAATTCATTGCATATTTTGCCACTGATTTTGAGGGACATTTTTACTGCAAAAGGTGCAAAAGGGTGAATTATTGTTCAATAAAATACAATAATATCTGCTTAGTTTCAATAGTAAACCAGTTAACCCATTACCAAACAATTTACCAATGACATTTAACCACTTTGTTGAAGACGACTCTTGAAAACATTATGGGAAAAGGAGAAATTGCTCGTGACATGCAATTTTTCCTTTTCCCACAATGTTTTCTGCCCAATCAAAAAATTATCTTTCAATTTTGAAATGTTGCCTGCAAACGCTTTCAATTTGGGAATTAAAAAATTTGGCGTTCAGTAAATTGTTAACTCATGTAAACACATTTTGAAGCAAGTGGGGCATAACAAATTTGAGTAAAGCCACCATTGTAACTAAATTATTTTTACAGTAAGTATTCCCTTTTGTAATGATTTTATTCTTTGCAAAAATGCTCTCTTTGTTTCTGATTACAAACTCTTTTGAATGCAAATACTTTCTATTTCAAACAATGAGGGCTTTACATTATGAAATCATTTGGACATTACTAGAAATAAAGCATAAACAATAATAATTTCTAAATGTTATTGTGTAAAAGATATTGTTATTAATAGAAATATTGTTTTGAAAGATTTCCTTGCATCACATTGGCTTCTTATTCTCTGTTAAAGATATGTTAAACTCTTTCTACCTTTTGAAACACTTTGCATGTTGCAGGAGTCTTTTAGAAAACACTTTGACAAAATTATAAATTGAGTCAAATGACTAAATGAGCAGTTATCCTTTTTCTCATCATAGTTTTAATCAAATTTCATTGTTAAATTATGCAATTTTCCTGCGATTTGCTATTGCTTTCACTAAAAATCGTCACAAATAAAGCTTGAATGAAGTTTTATGGATAAATAATGAAATGTTGCCTGTTTACTTTCAATAGAAGATGTAATAGTTATAATATTTACAAAAATTCTGTGCTGAATTATTCCACAAATATGGATATTACACACTGAAGATGATAAAACAAAAACTTTGGAAAGAATACTATGATCAATAATTTGTTAAAAGGAGTAGCAGGTTATTGACACAACATTGTAGCAAAGATTATGTTTACATGTGGTAAATAATGCAAACTTATATAACTTTCTTTATTTTAACAATATAATGTAAATCATTCATTGTATTTTGGAATAGGTTTAACCAAATAAAGAATAACACTATGGCTGATCATTTGAACAAGTTTTTGTATAGATCTTTACATATTCTATCGAGAAAAGTGTTTGTTTTTACAACTAATTACCCTGAATAAATTTGGTCAATTGTTTAACAATAGAATTAGCTTTTGTTTATTTCATTTTATTATAGAAGGACTTTTGGTGCTGTATATAATTTAAAAGAATATTGACAGTGATGGATTTCCTTCATTATACAAATTGTTCCTCTATTTCATCATTAAATCATATGATGTGAAAGGTTATAAGAATGATTCAGAGAAAAACATATACTTACATAATTAAATTTGGTGAAACGTAAATTCTTCATATCAAGGTTTCAGTGCAAGACAATACTGTAAGTGCTTCACATATATGAAGTACTTACTGAAGTCTTGCGTTATATCCCCCTTTTGCATGGAGAGATTTTGGAATTCAAATTCTATAGTTTGGTGGTTTTGAATTGCTGGATCAGTGTCTTCTAGTTCTCATTGCATTACTGATATGGGTAGGACAGCTAAAACGTACAAGTGTCTAGCAAGAACCACCAACCACACATACATGATAATTCGTCTTAGATGCTCTGTTTGATTATGGTTTAACAACATTTTCAACAGAATGTTTCAGTTGTGTCAATAGACATATCCCTGCTCCTATTATTTCCTCATCAGTCCCTGCAAATAAACCTTCCCAGCCACTGACCACTTACCCCATATAAACATCGTTGCTCTGTGGTTTAGTCAAAATAATTCAACAATTGAAGAAGTGTCCCCCCCCTTTACACTACAAATGGAACATATGTAATACAAGTCCAGAATTCGCAATGTTCACTAACTGAAGGAAAAAATCTCTTTCGCCCGGTTTAGGCTTTCCCTATTTTCATATTAACGAACAGAAGCTTTGATTGATTATTACATCGACACAAATAACAACTTACGAAAATCGTGGTTTTCCTATTCGATCGAACTGTGACATGTTTGTCTTTATTGAATTAACGAGCGATCTGAATTGGGTAGACCTTCTAATTTTTTCCGCCGTTATCTTGATATCTCCTCTGTAGAGAGTTTTTGTTTTGTTGTTGTTGTTGTTGTTTTCACTTCGTCATGCTATAGTTTCGTCACAACAAATATATAAAGTGTGTTCTCACGAGGGTCGTGGGTTCTACTTCTACTCCTACGTTGATACGTTGTCCTGTCATATTTGACAATTACACTAGAGTGCGTTTAAGTTAAAGATTAAAAGACAAAGTAAAATGGAAGGAAAGATAGTAGAATATCGGACAAGATAATCACGCCAAAAGCTAAAAAAAAAATCCCAGGCTGCTTTCGCACCATCAGAGTAAGACCAATCCAGCTTCCGTGGCGGGACTAGGGTGAAAAACCCCACTGACACAGCTCTAGCTCATAACACAGTGCTACTCACAGTCGGAGGAGATCGGCTACTTTAGAAAGACAGGGTTGAAAGCTTTGAATGTTGCCCAAGAGGGGGCATCAGCCACAATTGCTGGTAGTATATTCCATAAGGGAATACATCCATAGGTTCGAATCCGATGAGAAGCGGGTGTCACCTTGCGACCTTAATTAATCCACATTCGGCGCGAGCACTGGCTATGATCCAGGAAGCAGAATCGAGAGTGATTAATCAAATTTGTAAGAACTTGTTTCACAATCGATGTAAAATATATATAAGTCTAAACTAAACAACTAATCTACAGATACAAGTCGTAGATTTAAATTGGGATTTATTTATCTGTTTAGCCACACTTGAATCCTACTTAAAAAGATAACAATTTAACTCATTAAAAATGGGATCCTGATTAAACATATAATAACTCGGTCAACCCTAACCATGCTCACTAGAATCAGCTATAATAGAACAGAACATAAGAAGTGCATAAGTAAACTCATATAGGCCCACGGGCGTTACAACCACAAACAGGGAATCTTTTGTCATACCCCCTCTCCTGCACGCTGCAAGAAATCTCTTCCATTCTTCATGAAGATCATTTTACAGGACGGCCGTTTATCGAAATAGGCCCGGCTTTAGTCAGAATGGCCAAAATATCGGTTTTATTTTCCGTCAAAACGACGCAACATATCTGAAAACGAAGATGCTGTATAAAGATTAATGAAGTTAAATGTTTATTCAAAGATATTAATGTATACAATCAATATATTAATTTGAAAAAAGTGTGTTAACGTGATGATGGTCTAATAATATTTTCCGGTATCAAGGGAAAAAACTGCCCTTCCTGAATATTGGCTAAAAATTACGAAAATAAATACCATTTGAAACCACTCTTCGGTTCTGTATAATTTAACTGTAATGGAAGTAACGTTGGTACATGATGGATTTCGTGTATCTTTTACAATGAGCGATATGAGAAATACAGGGAAAGATTTATTGGCAGACTATTAACAAAAACTGAAGAATTATTTAATGCGTATACTTCTTGTCAAATGAATTTTTGAAGTTTTGAACATCTGCAAATCAATTCATAAAATAAAGCAGGTACGAAATGATTAAGCATTAGATTTAACACATTCGTTTATACACACATAATTACTTATATAATTAAAAAAAATATCCGAACAATTGGGAAAGCCTTTTTTTCAATGGAGTGAATACTCATAAAAACGAACGGTTTCTCCTATTGCCACAGTATATCCCTAGCTAGTTAATATACCTTACCATCTGATGTTACTTTCATTTGACAAGTTTATCAATATCTTGCATGCACGATAACAGGTTTTAATCGAACATTCACAACAAGAAAACGTTTTCAATTATTGTGGCAAAATGCGATATGTGAATCATCGGTATCATCACCGTTTTCAAGGGCGCATACATCTCCCACCATCTTTGTTTAACACTGTTCTTATTTTCCATCAAATAAACTTAACTCGACTATGTGCCATAAATTCTATTGTAGGTGAGTGATCACTGAGAGCAGTGTTACAAAGCGATGGCTTGCTTGTGGGATATCTCACTTTGCCAATTTACTCCTTACGTTAAAAAAAATCCTTTATTCATCATATTTTATACGTTAGGTGTGTTTTCAAATCTTCAGTCGCAGATATCGAGTTTGTAATTGTCTTATATGCATGCACCGTGTTTGCCAGAGTAATATCGTTAGGTTTTTGTTTGTAATATGGACCGGAGGCCTCATATATAGTTCAATAAAAAAAAGTATTGTACAAACATCAGGTTCACTAATAAGCACACATGCTTTATAACACAAATACCATTAATCATAAATGTATCATCGATTAACAAGCTCATTTGGATATGCATTCATCAACAATAAACTCTTTAACAATAAATCATTATAAAGCCGACATCTTTTTCTGAAATCAAAGACCTTATTAGATCATTTTCTTTAACTTAATTGATTTGTTATGCATTCAATAATAATAACATGATTAGAGTTACCATAGTTAGCAAAGCCTCAAAATACCATTTCTCCATTAAAAAGGGTGCCATAATAACATAAGACAATATCTGGGCTGTACTTTTGACAGATGGAAAAAGCAATAATTGGGCTGCTCTGATCATTTTTGGGACGTTTAGATCGATTTCTGGACCGTTTTGACCGTGGGACGTTTTGACAATAGGCCATTTTGACATTCGCCGTTTAATTTTGTTTCTCTTTCCGTGCATGAAATTTGAACCAATTACAGATTTTCTCATCGCCGGTGTTTAATTAACGGGTAAAATCTTCATGTTTGAAACGAAACAAACACAACCACTATATGGTTGCAGAAACACAATCTGTTGAAAATTGTGCCATGTTAAGTATCTTTTTTTAAAATTATTTATATAAATCAACAATTCCTTTTTATTGTTCCATGGAGAGATTCAACAATACAAAATGAAGAACGAAAAAGGAAGAACGGTTACAACACATATCTTGTACTCGAGCACTCATATGCATCATTTTATTAGGATGATAAACCAATGAATTCAAAAATATGAAAAAAAGGTGTTACTTGAGTATTATTTATCATTCTTCAAAGCATTGCATACACATAAGAAGTTGTATGAATGATGGTGATGATATTTTTTCAATTTATTCTACGAAAAGTGACAATACATACATAACAAACGATGAAATTGGAAAACCAAATGAAGATGACATGGAAAATATAATTAAACTATGACATGGATTAGATTTATAAATAAATGGATCATACGAAGTAAACGGAGAAAACGATTTACTTTGATCTTCATTGTTGTTTATACATTGGAATGTAATCGATAAACTCAACAGAATATGCGTACAAATAAAGTGAAAAAAGAAGGAAAATAGTCAAAGCGCTCATGTAGACGGACAATTGCCTCATCTTAATTTACAGCTGAATCTTCTCAGAGAGTATTTCGATGATTGCCCTCTTCAGTTTATTTCATGGATACAAAACATTATTGTTAAACGAACTCTCAATCTTAACGATACGAAAAAAGAAACAGTGTATATTTCGTTTGCAGTACACGCGTAATGTCTACAGTAATCAGGAAAAACATGAACATTGTCTAATAGCCCGCAATAGGCTAACTATAAATGATTTATCAACATATCCGTTTTCGGTTAGCCCTATAAACAAAGCTTACATGAGTATCAATGCTGAATAGTAACGAATGCTCTTCAGCACGTTATAGACCTTTAGGATGAGAGAAGTGTCATAGTAGTACTTCCGTAAGTCTGGGATGTGGGTAGAGCATCGACTCATGAACTACGAGAATAGTGAGTTCCAATACCATGAGACGTTAAGTCAACTGTTCGCTCGACCTTTCATTAATCCATATTCGGTGTGAGTATTGGTTATGTGTCCAGGAACCACAATACAAAAGTTATAACAACTTGATGAACTTGTTGTAGAGATTGTTTCACTCTGTAACGCAAGAGTCAGATGTAACATTTTGAGTTCGCCTAAACGTACAATGGCACTGTTGGAATGTTTTGCTTCAAATCATCGTTTAACAAGTGGTGCTGTCTCAGAAAAGTTACTAAAGTTTGACACAGTAGACGTTTTTGATTTCGAGGAGAAGTCTCGTTTGAGTGTAGTGATTGGTTTATATTCCAATCTGCCTAAAGTATCACACGGCTCCGAGTCGGAGGAGAACGAGCGAAATAACGGATTCCGGAAATCAGCTGCGTTGGTTGCAGGTGCTCTAGACGCTTGCAATTGGTCGATTGTACGTAAAGCGTCTTCAATTGAGTCACATGACCCATTGGGTTCGCTCGATCTCATCCATTTTGATTTGGACCAGGCTTTCCGTCTGGCACCACTGTCCATCTCGTTAAATGGTACGGAGGTTCGAATACCAGACATGCTGTTTGATGGACCAGTTTTGTCCGGATTAGCTATTGCGCCGTCAGCGGCCATTGTATCACCATTATCAGTATTCTCTGTGTGTCTCATCGCCCAGTCTGCTCGTTGTTGTGTGACGTCACCAAGCTCTATATCCTCCACATTTCCGGAATCCACACTAGCGTCACGTGGTTTATCGGACCTTTCTATTTCCGTGCAATCCTTTTTTAACTTTTTGGGTAGAATATAAAACCGTTTCTTGGTTGTGTGCATTTTGTTTGCTTTAAGAATTCTTCTTTCTACACCGGTAAGTGTCATCACGAGTACGACAGCGAGCAGTAAGGTCAGGGGTCCGACTATCCGGTACATCTCCCGGTGTGTGTAGAAAGGCGTGTTTGCACCGATCGCCTCCACGGTACTACACAAGGTCAGAGTCAGCCCGACCACCCAGAGGACGCCGTCCAGGATAAACAGGCGCCGGATACAACGGAGCTCCTTCATTCGGCGACCGGATTTACGCTTCTTGTCCCGCTCAAATCGCCTCTTCACGTGCTCTCCTTCCCGTTGGTCCTCGGTTTCAAAATACCAAATACTGAACTGACGAATGCGTTCCTTTAGAAGTTGAGCCTTTGTCATTTTGTTGGAACCTTTCATCTGAGGTAGACAGCCACAATTTGCTTTGTCATCTCGGTACAAATTCACCCTGGAAAAAATAGGCGTGAGTCTCAGTTATAAAATGTCTAATTAAAATAAAGGGTAAAGGTATGGTTTATAGTTTCACATTTATGCTATTCAGGTGACTCTTGCATGCACCACGTGGGTGCATTTTTTTGCTCAGGAAAGTTCCGATGATTCGGCTTGAATACGAACACGGAACCCTCTGATCATGGAACTGACGTCCAACCACTGAACCATGGTTCCCAATACAGGTTGTTAATAGTTGTTTGGAGAAAAATCACCATGTTACGTTGGCAATGAGTAAATTTACTGTCTGGCGCAATATCTTCTCATTTATATATATCAAGTTATAAAGCAAGTGGGGTTTTGCAGGATTTTGAAATATGAACACTTCCGAATCAGTCTGACTGAACTCAGATTTAAAGCATTAACTGTTACGGCACCACCTCACTCTCTACAACATAGCAACAAACAATTAGGACAATA
Organism: Cerastoderma edule; assembly: GCA_947846245.1. Lineage (NCBI taxonomy): Eukaryota > Metazoa > Mollusca > Bivalvia > Cardiida > Cardiidae > Cerastoderma > Cerastoderma edule. The sequence goes on from OX401406.1 coordinate 53,712,082, forward strand.
TGTAACCTCTGCATTACGGAGCCGACTCTTTAGTTCAGTGGTTATGGTCATGTACAGTCACCCGGGAGAATCGGGATCGAATCCCCGCAGGGGACAATAAATCCAAAGGATTTTCTAGCTATGCTTCGTTACGGACATTGTTCTTAAGACACCATACATTGAATTTTAAATTCTCAAATTGACAGTTCCCTTGAGAAATAAAAATAATATATTGTGGCAAAATGAGTGGTTTTACATTTCTATAAGAAACGTTTTTAAGGGCTTTTGAAATGCTTTAACGGGTTGTCATAAAACAGTTTATTGTAATGAACCGGCATGGTCAAAGTGTGCCAACCAAATAAGATTATATGATATCGCTTAGCTTGTTTCTCGAAAGTGAAGGGTTGAGATTTTCACAATTACACACGGGCAACCTAGTTTAGAACATTATACCGTTTACTTAAATGGCGACATAGCATCTCTTTACTAAATGACGCATTTGATAGTTAACAACGACCGTTTTACCTGTTTGTTCCATACACAGAAGACAACGACCGTCTTACCTGTTTGTTCCATACACAGAAGACAACGACCGTTTTACCTGTTTATGCCATACACAGAAGACAACGACCGTTTTACCTGTTTGTGCCATACACAGAAGACAACGACCGTTTTACCTGTTTATTCCATACACAGAAGACAACGACCGTTTTACCTGTTTATTCCATACACAGAAGACAACGACCGTTTTACCTGTTTGTTCCATACACAGAAGACAACGACCGTTTTACCTGTTTACAGAAGACAACGACCGTTTTACCCGTTTGTTCCATACACAGAAGACAACGACCGTTTTACCCGTTTGTTCCATACACAGAAGTCAACGACCGTTTTACCTGTTTGTTCCATACACAGAAGACAACGACCGTTTTACCTGTTTGTGCCATACACAGAAGACAACGACCGTTTTACCTGTTTATTCCATACACAGAAGACAACGACCGTTTTACCTGTTTATTCCATACACAGAAGACAACGACCGTTTTACCTGTTTGTGCCATACACAGAAGACAACGACCGTTTTACCTGTTTGTGCCATACACAGAAGACAACGACCGTTTTACCTGTTTGTGCCATACACAGAAGACAACGACCGTTTTACCTGTTTGTGCCATACACAGAAGACAACGACCGTTTTACCTGTTTGTTCCATACACAGAAGTCAACGACCGTTTTACCTGTTTGTTCCATACACAGAAGACAACGACCGTTTTACCTGTTTGTGCCATACACAGAAGACAACGACCGTTTTACCTGTTTATTCCATACACAGAAGACAACGACCGTTTTACCTGTTTATTCCATACACAGAAGACAACGACCGTTTTACCTGTTTGTGCCATACACAGAAGACAACGATCGTTTTACCTGTTTGTTCCATACACAGAAGACAACGACCGTTTTACCTGTTTGTTCCATACACAGAAGACAACGACCGTTTTACCTGTTTATTCCATACACAGAAGACAAAGACCGTTTTACCTGTTTATTCCATACACAGAAGACAACGACCGTTTTACCTGTTTGTTCCATACACAGAAGACAACGACCGTTTTACCTGTTTATTCCATACACAGAAGACAACGACCGTTTTACCCGTTTGTTCCATACACAGAAGACAACGACCGTTTTACCCGTTTATTCCATACACAGAAGACAACGACCGTTTTACCTGTTTGTGCCATACACAGAAGACAACGACCGTTTTACCTGTTTATTCCATACACAGAAGACAACGACCGTTTTACCTGTTTATTCCATACACAGAAGACAACGACCGTTTTACCTGTTTATTCCATACACAGAAGACAACGACCGTTTTACCTGTTTATTCCATATACAGAAGACAACGACCGTTTTACCTGTTTGTTCCATACACAGAAGACAACGACCGTTTTACCTGTTTGTGCCATACACAGAAGACAACGACCGTTTTACCTGTTTGTTCCATACACAGAAGACAACGACCGTTTTACCTGTTTATTCCATACACAGAGGACAACGACCGTTTTACCTGTTTATTCCATACACAGAAGACAACGACCGTTTTACCTGTTTGTTCCATACACAGAAGACCCAAATAAGGATAGTTATTTTACCTGTTCTTATCCATCGGTCCCATGCGTGAAACCCCAGCACTGCCTCTAGCTGCTAACATCGCCATGATCGCTGTCTAAATGGGCTCTCTAAATGGGCTCTTGTGTCCTTGATTCCCTCTCTAAATGGGCTCTTGTGTCCCTGATTCCCTCTCTAAATGGGCTTTTGTGTCCCTGATTCCCTCTCTAAATGGGCTCTTGTTTCCCTGATTCCCTCTCTTAATGGGCTTTTGTGTCCCTGATTCCCTCTCTAAATGGGCTCTTGTGTCCCCGATTCTCTCTCTAAATGGGCTCTTGTGTCCCTGATTCCCTCTCTAATTGGGCTCTTGTGTCCCCGATTCTCTCTCTAAATGGGCTCTTGTGTCCCTGATTCCCTCTCTAAATGGGCTCTTGTGTCCCTGATTCCCTCTCTAAATGGGCTCTTGTGTCCCCGATTCTCTCTCTAAATGGGCTCTTGTGTCCCTGATTCCCTCTCTTAATGGGCTCTTGTGTCCCCGATTCTCTCTCTAAATGGGCTTTTGTTTCCCTGATTCCCTCTCTAAATGGGCTCTTGTGTCCCTGATTCTCTCTCTGAATGGGCTCTTGTGTCCCTGATTCCCTCTCTAATTGGGCTCTTGTGTCCCCGATTCTCTCTCTAAATGGGCTCTTGTGTCCCTAATTCCCTCTCTAAATGGGCTCTTGTGTCCCCGATTCTCTCTGTAAATGGGCTCTTGTGTCCCTGATTCCCTCTCTAAATGGGCTCTTGTGTCCCTGATTCCCTCTCTAAATGGTCTCTTGTGTCCCTGATTCCCTCTCTAAATGGGCTCTTAGTGAGAAATACACATAAACAGTACCGATTAACGGCCTCTTTGTGCTGCCGATACTTTAGTAAAGTCCAAACTAATTGCCTTTAATCTTTCCATATCACGTCACTCATTTAATTTCCTATTTGCTTCCTACTTAGTCATTAAGATTGCATAGATACTACCGTTTTGTTAACCATTTTCTCACAAAAGGTTACATCAAATACAGGCGACCGGTTTTAGTTTTTAAGCTATGCATGTTCAAATCAAACTGTTTAGCTCATACGAAAAAAGCATGTTTTGTTGTCCATCATTCTATGTCAATAAAAAAACTCTGACGAATATGAGATGTGAATAGAGGTACACAATACTATTCAAATATACAGAATACCGACTAAAGTCAAATGGGTTAAACTATTAATTATGTAGTTAATAAGCTTAACCCTTACCCGGTTCTCAAAAGAAATCTACGACAGGGTTAGGATTTGACTCTTTACACATGTCACCGAATGTATCCAATATTGAGGATATGGAAAATGTGGACTCAGACTAGCCTATTTAGGCTGTACTCTTCCGATCTGAGATAAACTATCTCACACTTTCATGAGTTATTATGATACATTATTGACCGTCTGCAAGGGAAAGATTACACAGATGACTATAACGAATCCTTACCCTAACAAACACAAACATATTGTTTCGCTTAATAGTGTAATGATAATTTTTAAGAGTAGACGTTTAGTATACATAGATGAAATCATTATGGCATAATGACAATGTACTCATGACAAACTTCGGTCATTCAGATCACAATCTCGCAAGGGTAATTGTTTGCTATTAGATAGCTCAAGTATTGTTTTGGATTGTCTTTTAAAGATTATTGCATTACATCCGGTAATAAAGATTATCAAAGAGGACTGTCCACGAAAAAAGGCGACTATAATTGATATACGAAGAATACGTTTCACGATCCCTCTTTTTGGCTTATCCAGGCGCATCTGTGCCTAACCCTTTACGGCAATATCGCCGTACGAAATACGCCATGTTATAACTATTCTAAAAACAGGTAACTGGTTATAACAACACGAATAGCAGGTAACTGGTTATAACAACACGAATAGCAGGTAACTGGTTAAAACCACACATATAGCACGTCACTGGTTATAACAACACGAATAACACGTCACTGGTTATAACAACACGAATAGCAGGTCACTGTTTATAGCGACACGATTAGCAGGTCACTGGTTATAACAACACGAATAGCAGGTCACTGTTTATAGCGACACGATTAGCAGGTCACTGTTTATAACAACACTGATAGCACGACACTGGTTATAACAACACTGATAGCACGTCACAGTATGTAACAACATGAACATGATACTGTTTATAACAACACGGATAGCAGGTCATTGGTTAAAACAACACGGATAGCATTTCACAGGTTATAACAACACGGATAGCACGTCACTGGTTATAACAACACGAATAGCACGACACTGGTTATAAGAACACGAATAGCACGACACTGGTTTTAACAACACGGATAGCAGGTCACTGTTTATAATAACACGAATAGCACGACACTGTTTATAACAACACGAATAGCACGACACTGGTTATAACAACACGGATAGCACGTCACTGGATATAACAACACGGATACAAGGTTTTTTGTTATAACTTTTGGGAAACCAGATATTTGGTTTGTTCATAACTCAAATAGCAGATCACTGGTTATAACAAATAAAATAGCAGGTTATTGGTTATAACAACTAGAGTACCAGGTCAATGGTTAAAGGCACATAAAAGGAGATAAGTACAAAATAATTACTGAACAAATATATGGAGTTATTTTATTATGTTCATAAAAGTCATGAGAATTAATTTACAAATGCATTTAGACCATATTAAAAAAAATCCTTTAACACAAGTTATTTTGTGCTTTAAATATAGTTGTCTCCAATTCAGTCATGTTTATCAACAACCTGTTTGTTTACTATTTCAAAATAACAAATTATGATTGGTCGGTTCAAATATTTGTGTGACAACTGTCAAGGTCAGAGGTGAAGAATGAGGCAATCTGAATTATTAAACTTGCTAATCTGGGTTATTTCTGGTTGACTTTCACATTCGAGTTTTGCTGATGGTTTTTTTGGTGAGGGCCCATTTAGAGAGAGACCCTTATTGAATCTGATCAAAAGTTTACCAAATGAAATAGTTCGATATAGCATTAATTTCATTTTATGTGCCTTTAAAAGATCTTGTATACCAGGTTACCTGTAATACCAATTCGGAAAGCAGGTTATAAGTTATAACAAAGCGAATACCAGGTTTGTGTTCAAATTCAAATTCTTTTATTGTACTTAAGGCCACCGGCCCATATACATACATGTTAAAACAAACAAAGTACATTTAATGACAAATTTGATACGGCGCATAATAATGTGTTGTTATGGCTATTACACTTAAGTACACTTTAATTCTACTATGGTGACATCGTTCCAATAAAACGTAAACTTGCCTGATAACATGCCGAGGGTACGTTCCATGGAACGAATGCAAAGATTTTCACCAAACTTTCTGTTATACTGTATCATTTTACAGTTTGAAATAATAAGTTGATAACGTTGTGCCCAAAGTAGAATTCGTTCCTAATAAACGGACTCTCCATTGGCCACAACGCTCTCAACAACTATGATACAGACACGTCATAGTTGTTACGTATCAAAGAGAGAGTGTATAAAACATAATTATAAATTATACATGTTCAAAGCTTATTCATAAGTCCCACTCTATCCAACTCCTGAATCCTTTTTTCTGTAGCATAATATACATACATAGCCAAATTTCTTATAATGACTGCGTTCTTATTAGACATAAGGATATTAAATTTGTTAAAATTTGGAAATTAATAAAATTTCTTTGCAATGTACCTTTTTCGTAGATCTATATAAATAGGACATACTAAAACAAAATGAAATTCACATTCTATAACATTGTTGCAGAAAGGACACAATCTAAGGTTTCTTTCTATGCCTAAATGGCGCCCCTTTTCGATCATAAGATTATGACCAGACATTCTAAATGTTGAAAGGCATTTCCTAAACTTTGTAATATCTACTACTGTCAAATATGTTTCAACAGCAAAATATGGTTTGAACTTACAGTACAAGGTAAGTTTACTACTCATATTGCAATATTCATGCCATGTTTGAATAAACTGGTTCCTTAATCTAATTTCATAAGAGGCAATAAATTGTTTTGTATTTCTAACATTTTGGTTCTCCCATACGTATCCAAAACCGTTAAGGAAAAGATGTTTTCTAAGTTTTGAAACCCAGTTATGAAAACCATTTTCATCCAGATGTTTCAGCATAATATAACATTTTTTAACATATCTATGGTCAGGCATATCGAGTATCTTTAGCCAGTATTTGATACTCCTTTTAGAAGCTGAAATAAATAAAGGATAACGTCCACAATCACCAAGTATGCAATAATTTGCTGAGTTTTGCGGGGCATTCATATAACATTTACACGCATATGTATGAACCTGTTCAATTGACTCCATTTTATCAAGACCCAAGAGCTCAGCTCCGTACAATAAAATAGGTGTTACTTTAGTATCAAATATTTTGAAAAAATGCGACAGCGGTAAAACACTTTGTAGACTCTTCAAAAGGCAATTTACGACTTTCATACTTTTATCTGCCATATTTTCAGCCATTTTATAAAAAGATAATTGTTGAGTAAAATATATACCAACATATGTAAAACCTTTAACACTTTCAATTAAATTACCTCCATAATGCCAGTGCTCAAATTTAGAATCTCTACCACCTTTTTTAAATATTACTATTTTGGTTTTTGTGTATTTACCTCCATTTGCATGTCAATACAGAAAGTTTGTAAGGCATTAAGTTGTCGCTGAAGACCAACGACAGTTTCACTCATTAAGGCAACATCGTCCGCAAATAACAAGGCAAATATTTCAACTATATCTGGGTCTAGACGTATACCATGGCCATTAACATTCCTTACAATTGGCTCAAGTTCATTTATAAATAAGCTAAATAAGATAGGACTCAGCTTACAGCCTTGCCTTAATCCTACAGGACAATAAAAAATATCAGAAGTATTTGAACTCTTATCTTTAACCTTTGCTTTGACTACTTTGTAAATACCATGAATAGAATTAAGTAGATTACCTTTTAAACCATGTAACCTAAGGGCACTAAAAAGTTTTGCTCTATTAACGGAGTCAAACGCTTTTTTGAAATCAACAAAAGCTACATACATTTTTTTACCCTTCTTAGATAGGTATTTGCTGATAACTGCTTGTAATATAAAAGCTTGATCAATCGTTGAATAACCATGACGAAACCCTGCTTGAGATTCAGTTATTCTATCGTAGGCGTCAACAAAGAACGTAACTCTATTTGTTAGTATGGTTATATAAAGTTTGCTAAAACAATCAACTAATGTGATGCCTCTATAGTTGTTAGGCTCGTTTATACTACCCTTTTTATGTATTGGCACAATGACAGATTGAGACCATATTTCTGGAAACTCACCAGTCCTAAACAATCTATTGAACAGCTTTCTAATGTAAGGCAATAATACATGAATACCATACTTAAAATGATCTGCTAATAAACTACCAGTACATGCTTTATTAGGATTCAGGTCTGAAACTGCATTTAGAATTTCTTCATCAGTTATATCACTATTGAACAAATCCTGTTCGATATCGCTATCATCTGGATCAATGGGGACTTCTTCACCGATATCAGTAGGGTTATTTATATCAAAAGACGAAAATACCTTTGTAAAATGATCAAACCAATTATCCATTGCGATATTGGTTGGGTTGTTAGGTTTAGTGGCTAGTGTTTTCAATTGTTGCCAAAATAGCTTAGAATCATGTATGTTCTTATCTATTTTGTTAATAAACGCTTCTCTATTTCGAGATTTCTTTTGATTACAAACAGATTTATTCTTTTGTTTACATTGAATATAATATACACGTTTATCATTCGTTTTATCTCTTCGAAAATCTCTTAGAGCTTTGTTTTTTAAATACCTCAGATCATAACATTCTTTATCATGCCATCGATTGTGCACTCTTATATTTTTATAGACTTTGTGCTTTTTAGTTTTACTAAAATGTTCACTGCATTTTTTAACAATATTTTCAAATCAGTTAAAACAGCATCAATATTTAAACCGCTGTCTAAGCTAGTTTCTAGCAAATCAAACGAACCAGATTCGAAGCAATTTGCTAAGTTTCGTTTGTATTCTTCAATATTTACATCAGAAAATTCATATTGACGCCATTATTATTGGTTTCGTGTCCAGCGCTATCTGCTTTTGGAACCAAATCAATACAACGTCCGAAAAGAGATAAACATATAGGTAGGTGATCTCCGTCTGAAACATTTTCAATAACAAAATCACGTAAAACATCAATGATATTTCTTGAGACAATAAAATAATCAATTACACTACATCCCATTGAATTGATGAATGTAAAATCACCAACTGAACAATCTTTACCGAATCTTCCATTCACAATATAATAAGAGTTTACCTTACAAAATCGTATAAGGTCCCTGCCGTATGTATTTATACAATTATCAGAGTTAGTTCTCGGAGAATCTATTGTGTCAAAAAACATTTCCGATATATCATCAAATTCAGGAATATTCGGAAAGTGTTCAACATCAAAAAGATTCCCAGTCCGAGCATTAAGATCACCACAGAGAATTAAATCAGATGCATTGAATAAGTCAGCATTTGATTGCAAAAGCTGATCTAAACAATGAATACCTCTTACTTGTTCATCCTCATAGAAGTTCGAATTGGCGGGAGGAATATAAACAATAGCTAAAATAACATGATTTGGTGTTTTAAATAAGGTTTTATCAATTAACAGTATAACACCAAAGTTAAAATCAATCACAATCTCTTTAATGCTTTCAAGATATTCTTTCCTACATAAGACTATAACCCCACCCATATTCCTCCCTCCTCTTCTGGACAATTTAGCTGGACAAATAAAACAGTGATAGTTTGAGAACATATTAGCAATTTCCTCAGAAGATCTGATCCAGGTTTCCTGAAGACAAATTATATCATATTTATTGATAAGTTCATTCAATTCAAATGCTGTTTTATCGCGTATACCACCGATATTCCACGATAAAACAGTAAACCCGTTTGTACTACTATCTACAACTAATGGGCCTTGACCACACCCCTAATTATCAAATGTAGAATTAACTGTGGCATCCCTTATGTTACCAGGGGAAGCATTTGGAAGCTTACGTACAGCCTTTTGGGTGAACCTTCTATTACCATCCTGCTGGTTTGGAATAATCTTAAGCTCTCCATTCTTAAAATACCCTGTTCTACCACTTTCCCTCAGTTCCTTCAGTTGCTGTCGCTCTTGGCTTGTCAACACACTGGCTACTTTGATGGTTTTTTGACGGAGGACATCTCGGGCTTTAAAAATGTTCAGTTTATGCTTGAATTGGGATAACTTAATTAAAACCATTCTACCTTGATCGTTTAACCTTGCACCAACACGACGAGCACTGACAATAGGCTGTGTATCGTAATCCTCATTCGGATAAGCCACACCTAAAATTTCGTCCTTGACTTTCAATTTAAGCTCTTCTTCAGTTTCATTAGGAGATTCATTTAGACCAAATATGCGAATATCATTCTTGCTTAATTCCCTTTCTACATAATTAATATGCTTCTTCAAACCCTTAATTTCCTCGCACTGCTTTTCAAAACTATATGCCATCGCAGAAAGATCTGAATCAACCACTTCATTGGAGTATGTCAACTTGTCAACATTTTCTTCTAAATCCTGGACTTGAGTATCTATCTTGGTCTGTTTTGATTCAATACTATTCAGCTGGGATCTAATGTCCGTTACATCTGTTTTCATCGTGGTGATTTCAGATTTGACTGACGTTACTTCCTGTATAACAAGTTCGAGTTTCTGGGTCATGGACGTATTCGATGCCTCGATTGCTTCTATAATCTTACTAGTCTCACTAGATGGACCTGGGTTTAGCTCTATGTCTGAAGCTAACATGAGTAACCGTTGTGTATAACTTGTATAAATACTTGGGGTTGAATCGAATATATCAATCTGGTAACCCGGGAGTTGGTGCCCATTGGACGTATTAATTCCTGATCCGGTATAATCCCGATACGAGCTTTTTTGCAGCGTGCACTGGAGCGTAGCATAATCAGCAATCGGTTGTACAATGCTAACGCAGGTGAGTACAGTGAGAATAACGGTGAGGGTCGCAAACATTCTATAGTGGATGTCCTCATCACTTGTATTATAAGATGGTTTGAAAGCCGATCTAACTTTATATGCAGACCCGCCATGGAATACACCAATCCGTGCCCTGAATGCCGCAATGTCAATACCCATTTTATAGCGCGTCGGTGGATATTGTTATAGTTGCCATTACATATGAAAACCTCTGTGCATGCCACGGCCAAAATGTTATTATAACACAACGGCTAACTACCTCGGTCGTCGGCGATTGCGGAGAATGTTTATGCACCACTAAAACCGGTTCAACCACTTCAAAAGTAGTCAAATCGAAAAAAATAATATGAGGGGGCAAATGTCCGCCTTCTACATTACGGCAAGGGGGCAAATGTCCGCCCTATACCAAAAAGGGGGCAAATGTCCGGGGGGGCAAATGTCCGGGGGGCAAATGTCCGGGATTCGTGAATTATACAAAATCAAAAGTAATATAGTAACTTATGTGTTTTCCCCAAGAGATCCCTAATTTGATTTTCTGTTTTGTCATCAATTGAAGGAAATTTTGTTGACGAAAAAGTCCATTCATGACTCGAGATGCGTACTTTGTCTTTGCATATTTCTCAACAAAGCTGAATAATTTTATTTCAATATCCATTAAAACCGTTTCCAAAATAAAAAAAAAGCGTGCACTTCAAAAGTAGGCGAATATCAACTGTTTTTTTGAAAAATGCAAATAACATCAAAATTCCAGAATTGTCAAGTAAAAGCAGTTTACCCCTGTAAAGTCTGTATCTTCCCTTTTATAGAGATGTAGATTTCAAATGGACTACTGTACGCTATCGGCTCAAAACAATGAATTTCAACGAAAGCTGCAACGGAAAGCTGCCATAACAACATTTTTTTTTAGACCACATGTTGTAGCACGTGTTGTAGCAATCCTGATACAAAATTTCTGGTTTTAGCAACTTGGATGCCAGATTACTGGCAATAACAACTTTGATACCAGATAACTGGTAATAACAACTCGGATACCAGATCATTGGTAATAACAACTCGGATACCAGATTACTGTTAATGACAACTCGGATACCAGATTACTGGTAATAATAACTCGGATACCAGATTACTGGAAAAAACAACCCGAATACCAGGTTGCTGGAAATAAGAACTCGAATACCAGGTTACTTGTTATAACCACTCGGATACCAGATAACTGGACATAACCACTCAGTTACCAGCTTAGTGGAAATAACAACTTGGATGCCAGATTACTGATAATAACAACTCAAATACCGGATTACTGTTTAAAACAACTCGGATACCAGATTATTGGTAATAACAACTCGGATACCAGATTACTGTTAATAACAACGTGCATACCAGATTACTGTTAAGTCCAACTCTGATACCAGATTACTGGTAATAATAACTCGGATACCAGATTACTGGAAAAAACAACCCGGATACCAGGTTGCTGGAAATAAGAACTCGGATACCAGGTTACTTGTTATAACCACTCGGATACCAGATAACTCGAAATAGCCATTCAGTTACAAGCTTAGTGGAAATAACAACTTTGATGCTAGATTACTGGTAATAACAACGTGCATACCAGGTTACTGTTAATAACAACTCGGATACCAGATTACTGGTAATGACAACTCGGATACCAGATTACTTTAAAAAAAGAACCCGGATACCAGAGTATTGGTAATAACAACTCAGATACCAGATTACTGGAAAAAACAACCCGGATACCAGGTTGCTGGAAATAAGAACTCGGATACCAGGTTACTCGTCATAACCACTCGGATACCAGATAACTGGAAATAGCCATTCAGTTACAAGCTTAGTGGAAATAACAACTTTGATGCTAGATTACTGGTAATAACAACGTGCAAATGGAACTTGTCTTTAATTTCTGAATAGTTTGGAGCAAACTGCACTATACGCCAAGTCATCCCGTAAGGCATGACCCGAGGCGCATAGCGCCGAGATGGGGAGGGTCTGGGGTGCCTCCCCCAGGGATATTTTTGAAAATTATATGTCATTTTGATGCATCTGGTGAATTTTCAATGGTGTTTCACCATAGAGATTTCATCAAACAGAGTTACCAAATCTGTAATTGCAAAATTATTCACCTGAACAAAACAGTATAAAATACAACACCTTTACAAGGAAGACAGTTTGAGTACATGGCTTAGCTACGAAAAATGCTTACGATGGATTCTTTTCGTTTTGCATGATTTTCCGTTTATACACCCCTTCGCTAAAAGACGGTAACTAGCATTGCCTTGGAGTCATACCGACGGCTTTTCTTACCTCTTCTTTTGTTCATGAATGCGTTGTTTTGAAAAATATCTCTTCAACGTTCAGAACTTTTCCTTGAACAAAACTGATGCACATTGGATCATACAAGCGTCTCTGTTAGTGCCCGACACAGCGTAGCAGTATTTCTTAAAACAGAAACTAGGTTACCTTTTTATTATTCTCAATTCGCTATTTCTAATGCATCTACAACAAGTATAACACAGCAACCGACCACAATAACAATAAGTCCAACAATGATATTCACCGGTACACATGTAGATTAGTTTATGATTGGCATAAAATCACTTTAAGCACAAGCAATAGATAAAAAACATTTTCATCGCAAAACTGATTAATCCCATAAAATAAGGGCTAATCGTCGCTCTCGTCGTCTGGTGATGAAGATGTCGATGAACCTTTCTTCTTTGATCTTTCTTCTCTGTTAATGTTCAGAAGTCCAAGGCCAGAGAGTTGCCTGATTGTCATGGTGCTCCTGAGTATGATTTACCACGGACATTGTCAGGAGCATCAAGTCATTAGATTAAAATGTTTTTCTGTATTTTGAAATTAGCTGAAACACATTGTGATGCAGTCTCAACCGCTCGAGTCTAATATGACTAGGCTTAAATAAATATTATGAAATATTATCTCGCAAACATCCTGCAAAACATTGTGTTGTACTGACAGTTAAATAGAGCAATTAAAATAGTGCATATAATTTGTGTTGAATTAGTATTTTCAAAGTGTCTAAGGGGATGCGGGTAAACACATTTATTTTGAAATCAGTAAAAATTGCGCCTTAAAGCGCTCATTACCTTGCAAAATTCTGACATTCCGCTCAACAATCAGGTGGTCCATAAAGGACAGGTAGATAGTTTTCCGCCAAATTACGGCGTTGCTGCCGGAACATTTGTGCGATTTTTGGTTACGATTTTTGGTAAGGTTGTGGAGTTTTGACACAAAAGACCGTTAGAATTCTTTAAGTTCTTTTAATGCGTATTTTAGAGCGGCATATGCGATTTTCACAAATAATATCATGCAAAAAATCTGTTTACAACTTTCCAATTTCAATTTTCCGCCCTAAAATCTTTACTTTGTCGATTTTAGGAAGGGTGTAACTTTTGGGTTAAGTGTAATAAAGTCTGTTATCAGTTCTTGTTATTTTTTTATTATTATTTCAGGTACATCTATGAGCAAAATTTCACTTATTCGCATTTCAAAATTTGTAAAACATCATATTACGAAGATAACCATGAGTTTGATAACCCATAGAATAATGTGACTTCAATGCGGCATGGTCAGTCAAATTGAAAACTTCGCATTTACAAAACTAGTTCAGTCTGATCAAGTCTTCCATTTTTCCATTCACATACCTCACTAATATCAAGTTTTATTTCAAGAAATAATATCATATCAAGAAATTATTTCGACTATTCAAATTTCTATTCTGTCTAAATGTATTGATAAATTTACGATAAAATTATGTACAGTTTTCATATTTGTTTATGATAAGCATGAGCAACAATCTATTGAATTGAAAAGGTTACACATGTTTAGATAATCATTTTAATGATACAATTACTAAAACCTCAAAACAGTGTTGAAATCATTATTATTTAATCAAAGCATTTCTTCGTGACCAACCACATTAAAACCAATTTTACCCGGACATGAAGTCTGTTATTTAAACAATCGGAATATAGACGCTTAAAGTAAAATCACAATTGAAACCATTCATGTAAAATAATCAAGTTGCAGTATAAAGTTGCGAGGCTAACAGTTATAAGGTGATTATATTCCGATTTTTTTGCAATGGCAAATAAACGAAACGTGTTTCTTTTTATTGCATCGATAGGGACTTTCTTTCATATAGAGCAATGTCGAACTTTTTATTTTTCATCATTTCTGTCTCATTCGTGATCAAGAGCAAAATTTCTACGAGTATGTTAAAAATTAAAACAAAAACGCAATCGATCTTGAAAACAACAATTATAAGAGACATTAAATCAACAGATTACTTCGCAATTAATTATACATCAAAATAAAAAAACAAACATTTTCTAGCAAATCTTTGAAGTATTTATCAATATATTACAGGGGAAAAGTCGTAAGAAAGTAAGTGAAATGTTCCAAATAGACCCTTATTGACGAATGTGACTCTAAAGTCTGTTCAAAAGTTTACTTTAAAGACCAGGGGTAGTCCAAAGTGTATTTTTTTTTCGTTTCTTAAAAGAACCCTCATTTTACATTCTGCAATTTTGTATGACGTTTTTGCGTGATGACATGATGCACGAAAATGCTATAGAAAGTCATCGTTGGCATGAACCATGAAGTCATTTCTATTTGGGGTGATACAAAACAAAATAAACATACATTCCGGCAGATCAAGACATGCGAGTTCAACAAATATTATACGTGGGACGTAGATAAATGCTTTATGTACATAAGGACGTCCCATATCGTCTACAACCCTTTAAGATATCAATTCCCATTTTGTCTACTGAACAAATTTCCAAAAAGGTCTACAGTTTAATTTCATCATTTTCGTAAGAGCATGTACATTGGTCATTGTTGAAAGTGTGATTAACCCATTACCCAACAATAACTACAGTTGACCAGTTTGTGGCAGAATACTCTGAAAAACAGGTGGAAAGGGGGAAAATTGCTCTTAATTTCTCTTTTTCCCACAATGTTTTCTGCCCTATCAGAAGATAATGTTCAATAACATTACATTTTGAAATGTCATGTGCAAACCTTTTCCATTTGGGACAGTCGAAAGTTTGCCGTTTGATAAAGGGTTAAAGGGATTGTGGTGAAAACAGTTTCCTCAGTGTGAGATTATTTATTACCAAAGAGGATGAGATTGTATATGGCAATATTACCTACATGATTCTATCACATTATTTTGTATAGGTTTCAAGTTTGAAATGAAATTGTATTGAAAAGGTTATAAGGGGAAAATGAAGAAGGGTTTTGAAATATTGGTTACATTTATTGTTTTGTTGAATTCTATTGTCTGTATTGTTTGAAATTCTTCAGGCAGAGAATAAATGCCTTTGTTATATTTTTGGTTTACTGTTAATGTGCAATTAAGAGACATGACTACAAAAAATATATTATTTCTGTTTGAATACAAAATGATATTCAATACTTGCTTGTCTTTCTTAGTTTCATTTTGCAAGTTAAGGCTTCAGTTTTATTAATGAGAGTGCATGAACTCTTTATTTCATGGCTTTGCAGATTTTACTTATTCTGCTGTCTGGTGATAGATAATTCAATAACTTTCTCCCAAACTTTGGTTGACAATTATCTTGATTTTCTTATGAAAATGTACCACACATATTGAAATATCCTTTGATTCTGGTTGGAGTGAGTTATGACATTAAAATACTTGGAAGTTTCCTCAGTATTTGACCAAACACAGAAATATTTTAGATAAAAGACCTAAGAAGGTCTATGGCGTTATTCTCAATATGGAGGTCTATTTTTTGTTTCTTTTATTTTTAAAGATTTCATTTTCTATTACATGTATACATCTGTTATTTTTGATAAACATGGTTTCAAGTTCCCTGATATGAATAGTTTGAGGGTTCTACAAGACCCAGTGGTTTAGGTTGAGGACGAAGACTTTGGGTCCTGGGTTCGAGCCCCATCGATACCTCTGGTTTTGTGGGAGAGTTCTTTGGCCAGACACTTCAGTCTTAGCCTAGTACAAGTGAATCCAGGAAGCAGTAACATAAATGAAAAATTGCTGATACAGCAATAAACCCTACATGTATAAACAAAAATGTTATCTTGGTGTAGCCTTTATAGTGTTACCTTTTAGTTTTAATAATTAATAAAAGTTTGTGGAAAAAAGAAACCTTAATTGATCTTTGTTGGGATGTTTTATAAAGAAATACAAGTTTAACTTTGGATCAAGATTTATTACCCATAGAATGCCGGGTAATTTTCTAAAAAATAGATTTTTGTGTCATCTGCTATTCAAAATCTTAAACACCTGCTTAATTTTGTTGAGGAAAGATACTCATAGTAGCAAACAGGTTAGATTAAAGGCCAGCCACCAATTTACTTGACTGCTGGCCTGGATCTAACCTGTTTGCATAAGCATGAAGTAGCAGCTCCAGCACTATAAGGGTAAAAGCTTTTTTCATAGTTTTAATCATTTCCTTGAAAAAAGAATTTGTAAAAAGATTTTATTGAAATGGAATGTAGATTATTATTGTTGGTTATTAAAACTAAAACGTCGTGGTATATTGTGTGTAAAGTAGAAAAATTGTGACCAAATAGATATCAAATGTGATTGTATATATTACACCATTAAGATCAAATAGATATCCAATGTGATTGTATAAATTACTCCATTTTGAACAAATAGATATCCAATGTAATTGTAAACATTACACCATTATGATCAAATAGATATCCAATGTGATTGTATAAATTACTACGTTTTGAACAAATAGGTATCCAATGTAATTGTAAATATTACACCATTATGAACTAATAATTATCCAATGTGATCGTATGAATTACAACATTATGAACAAAAAGAAATCCAATGTGATCGTATACATTATATCATTATGACCAAAATGAAATCCAATGTGATCGTATACATTACATCATATTGACTAAATAGATATCTAATATGATTGTATAAACTACATCATTATGAGCAAATAGATATCCAATGTGATCGTATACATTTAATCATTATGAACAAATAGATATCGAATGTGATCGTATGTAATACACCATTATAAGCAAATAGATATCCAATGTGATCGTATACGTTAAATCATTATGAACAAATAGATAACCAATGTGATCGTATACAATACATCATTAGAAAAAGTAGATATCCAATGTGATCGTATACATAATACCATTATGAACCAATAGATAACCAATGGAATCTTATACATTAAGACATTTTGAACAAATAGATAACCCATGTAATTGTATAAATTACACCATTATGAACAAATAGATATCCAATGGAATCTTATACATTAAGACATTTTGAACAAATAGATAACCCATGTAATTGTATAAATTACACCATTATGAACAATTAGATATCCAATGGAATCTTATACATTAAGACATTTTGAACAAATAGATAACCCATGTAATTGTATAAATTACACCATTATGAACAAATAGATCTCCAAAGTGATCGTATACATTACATCTTTATGAACAAATGGACATCCAATGTAATCTTATTCATTAAGACATTTTGAACAAATAGATAGCAAATGTGAACGTATACATTACATCCTTATGAACAAATAGATATCCATGAACAAATAGATATCCAATGTGATCTATTACAATATATCATTATGAACAAGTAGAAATCCAATGTGATCGTATACATTACACAATTATGACATGTAGATTTATCAGTCCAAAATGCAGTTTGAAAATGAAGATAATGGATGCTGTTATCCTAAACTCTTCTTAATTTTATTTCAAAATGTTTAAATTTGTACTGACTTGATGATAAACTGTATATAGTTTAAGTCAATAGAGAATCTTTAATCTTGATTCTTTAAAAAAAAAATCTTAAAAAGATTAGGCTAATTCTGGAGCTGCATAATTTGTAAGCAGCATAGTGCAAGAAATAGTGTAGACCAACATGAAAAAATTATCAGTTTAGTTTAAGAGGCATCATCGGTTTTTATGCATTTTGTTGCATTTTATTGTCTTATTCTTATCTGGATCTACACTTTATACATATTTTTTTTCCACCAACCTTCCATAGTAAAAGTGATTATAGGTTGGATTAAATTTTCTACTCAATTAGTGTCACAAACAACTCAATTTACACCTGTGGGTGAGATGGAACTTCTGTCTGAAATGGTGTGAAAATTGGTAAAATAGACAGTACGAAAAGGGAATAAACCTTGTACATAACACTGCGACTAGTGTCATTCAGTAACATATGGAATAAAAAAATAAAGGATTGGTGCGCATTTGGTCTGATAAAGAGAATATCAAATGGACATGGTGGACGGACGTTTTGGCCAGGACGTTTTTGCCAGGACGTTTTTGCCAGGGACGTTTTGGCCAAATGGAAGTGCAACGTAGGACGTTTTGGCCAAATTCCATTTCGAAGCATTATTGTTGAAATATATTGAAGTCACCTGCATAATTGCATAATTACCTTATATAACATGTGTTACAAATTGTCTTTTATTAAAAATACTTTGATGATGTTTTGTTTTTGATGTTTAGTTTAACTGGTGATAAATAGTTCACTAATCAGTATTAATTGGTTAATTATTCTAAATTACCTAGATTAAAGAAACTTTAAGTATTAATTGATCAATTATTGTCATTTATTAAAAAATGATATATTTCTGGTATGATTGTGCTTTTCTTGTTTTACTTGTGTAATTATCATGAGTTATGTGCAGTAAAGCTTTTGTGTAAGAATTCCGTCTTAGCATTTAATTTTATTTAATACTATTCTAAAGCAGAAAATAACATAAATCAAACTGAATAACTTCAAGTAAAATCATCCATATTTATCAAAGTTCTTCATTTTGTCGCACCCGTACATACCACAAGTACTAAAAAATAAAGACTTCAATATATTTGAACAATAATGTTTTTTTCTGCTTTAAAATAGAATTTGGCCAAAACGTCCTACTTCGAATTTCCATTTGGCCAACACGTCCGTGGCCAAAACGTCCTGGCCAAAACGTCCGTGGCCAAAACGTCCTACATTCAATTGACATACGTGATATCGTATTACATATATTATTTCCAACGTTATGCAGTTGACAAATAAAAGAAGCACTAAAACCCTCGACGTGAAATATATGTATCTTTTGAAGCTTGCCGAAATACACAGGCGCGCATCACATTATGTTGCGTTGACACATAGTTGTATGTTTTTTGGCTTCAAGGCATGCCATTTGTTGCTATAAAAAGACGGACTTAAACCGGAAGCTATCGAAAATTTCGTATCTCCGATTAAGAGTATTCAAGGGTAGATAACAACAGTTTCTGAAAAGGCCTATAGGTTTAGATCGCCGCAATGTATAGCAATCGGAACTACTCGGGTATGTTCATTGGATAAACCCGATGTGTTCAGATTGAATGTATAGCTAACTGACTATATATCTGGTGTAAGCTACACTTACCATCATAAGTTATACGGCGTAAAAATTCGAAGCTGGCATTAATCATGCATGCATCTGCTTGTCTAAACTAGACAGATACATGGACTTTTCGGAACAATGTTTTAAGCTTTTTCAAATATTATGAAACCCTACCCCCTTACGTTTTGATTTTTATTGCATTTTTCGGCCACTCAAATTTTTCATTTTCTCCAGCCAAGTATACGCCATGGCGTATTGGCGTATGCCTGGCTACGCGCCTGTATGACCATTCATTTCGGAAACACCCGAACGTATCCGTAATGAAAACGGATATTTCCGTAACACTACCGAGTAAACGAACCTCACATAAATATATTTATATTTTCTTTCATTACATTCAGCCAAATATAAATCATTTATATAGTAATCTTTTACTACGGGTAAAAGGAAAACAGAACGATTAAGTGTAGTAGTGTCCGGAACGGGCCACAGTTTATCGAGCTAAAAAGTCCGGGGTCTCGGGATCTATCTGGTAATCAATATCTGAATGTATTACATAATTAATACATTAATTTCTGTATGCGGCATTTATATTTATAGTTTATATTTAGCCGCAATTACTAGACCGTCTTGAATTTACATGTTGAACTCATACTGAGATGTATTTGGTTCATGTTTCAATTGAACAAGTGCGTTCTCTTTCTCTGCTTGAATAATATTGACTGTTTGAAGTCTTTCAGTTGAGAATCAAGATAAATTCTGAATAATGAGAACGCCCCTATCAACAAATCCCCGGGGGACTTACTTGACTCCTCAAGTGTAGGCGTACTATCCAGTTCGTCCATGGTGACGTGGCAACTCTAGTTTGATTTTCATCTGTACTATAGCCCGCTCTGAACGTCGATGACCAATAAACCCGCGCTAGCGGTATATATATGACCATACATTCCGGAAACACCCGAACGTATCCGTAATGAAAACGGATATTTCCGTAACACTACCGAGTAAACGAACCTCACATAAATATATTTAATAACATTATCATCATGTTGTCGGGTGCTAGGTGCAGAATATTGTACTCCTTTTCAGGAACGGTAACTCCTGACTGTTCGTGTGATACGGCAACCAGACCACACGAGCAGGAGTTACTTGAAGAATGCTACAGTCCGTCCGGCTCCGATTGTGATTGGTACCCTAACTGTCTAGAGGTGAGATTTACATTATGACTGGTACCTTAGCTGTCTAGAGGTAAGATTTACCTTATAACTGGTACCCTAACTGTCTAGAAGTGAGATTAACATTGTGACTGGTACCCTAACTGTCTAGAGGTGAGATTTACATTATGACTGGTACCCTAACTGTCTAGAAGTGAGATTAACATTGTGACTGGTACCCTAACTGTCTAGAGGAGAGATTTACATTATGACTGGTACCCTAACTGTCTAGAGGTGAGATTAACATTATGACTGGTACCCTAACTGTCTAGAGGGGAGATTTACATTGTGACTGGTACCCTAACTGTCTAGATGAGAGATTTACATTGTGACTGGTACCCTAACTGTCTAGAAGTGAGATTTACATTGTGACTGGTACTCTAACTGTCTAGAGGTGAGATTTACATTATGACTGGTACCCTAACTGTCTAGAGGGGAGATTTACATTGTGACTGGTACCCTAACTGTCTAGAGGAGAGATTTACATTGTGACCGGTACCCTAACTGTCTAGAAGTGAGATTTACATTATGACTGGTACCCTAACTGTCTAGAGGTGAGATTTACATTATGACTGGTACCCTAAATGTCTAGAAGTGAGCTTTACATTATGACTGGTACCCTAACTGTCTAAAAGTGAGATTAACATTATGACTGATACCCTAACTGTCTAGAAGTGAGATTTACATTATGACTGGTACCCTAACTGTCTAGAAGTGAGATTTACATTGTGACTGGTACCCTAACTGTCTAGAAGTGAGATTAACATTATGACTGGTACCCTAACTGTCTAGAAGTGAGATTTACATTGTGACTGGTACCCTAACTATCTAGAGGTGTGATTTACATAATGACTGGTACCCCAACTGTCTAGAGGAGAGATTTACATAATGATTGGTACCCTAACTGTCTAGAAGTGAGATTAACATTATGACTGATACCCTAACTGTCTAGAAGTGAGATTTACATTATGACTGGTACCCTAACTGTCTAGAAGTGAGATTTACATTGTGACTGGTACCCTAACTGTCTAGAAGTGAGATTAACATTATGACTGATACCCTAACTGTCTAGAAGTGAGCTTTACATTGTGACTGGTACCCTAACTGTCTAGAAGTGAGATTTACATTGTGACTGGTACCCTAACTATCTAGAGGTGTCATTTACATAATGACTGGTACCCTAACTGTCTAGAGGAGAGATTTACATAATGACTGGTACCCTAACTGTCTAGAGGGGAGATTTACATTATGACTGATACCCTAACTGTCTAGAAGTGAGCTTTACATTGTGACTGGTACCCTAACTGTCTAGAAGTGAGATTAACATTATGACTGATACTCTAACTGTCTAGAGGAGAGATTTACATTGTGACTGGTACCCTAACTGTCTAGAGATGAGATTTACATTGTGACTGGTACCCTAACTGTCTAGAGGTGAGATTTACATTGTGACTGGTACCCTAACTGTCTAGAGGAGAGATTTACATTATGACTGGTACCCTAACTGTCTAGAGGTGAGATTTACATTGTGACTGGTACCCTAACTGTCTAGAAGTGAGATTTACATTGTGACTGGTACCCTAACTGTCTAGAGGTGAGATTTACATTATGACTGATACCCTAACTGTCTAGAGATGAGATTTACATTGTGACTGGTACCCTAACTGTCTAGAGGTGAGATTTACATTGTGACTGGTACCCTAACTGTCTAGAGGAGAGATTTACATTGTGACTGGTACCCTAACTGTCTAGAGGTGAGATTTACATTATGACTGGTACCCTAACTGTCTAGATGTGAGATTTTCATTGTGACTGGTACCCTTACTGTCTAGAGGTGAGATTTACATTATGACTGGTACTTTAACTGTCTAGAGGTGAGATTTACATTGTGACTGGTACCCTAACTGTCTAGAAGTGAGATTAACATTGTGACTGGTACCCTAACTGTCTAAAGGTGAGATTTACATTATGACTGGTACCCTAACTGTCTAGAGGTGAGATTTTTATTGTGACTGGTACCCTTACTGTCTAGAGGTGAGATTTACATTATGACTGGTACCCTAACTGTCTAGAGGTGAGATTTACATTGTGACTGGTACCCTAACTGTCTAGAAGTGAGATTAACATTGTGACTGGTACCCTAACTGTCTAGAGGTGAGATTTACATTATGACTGGTACTCTAACTTTCTAGAGGTGAGATTTACATTATGACTGGTACCCTAACTGTCTAGGGGGGAGATTAACATTGTGACTGGTACCCTAACTGTCTAGAGGAGAGATTTACATTGTGACTGGTACCCTAACTGTCTAGAAGTGAGATTTACATTGTGACTGGTACTCTAACTGTCTAGAGGTGAGATTTACATTATGACTGGTACCCCAACTGTCTAGAAGTGAGCTTTACATTGTGACTGGTACCCTAACTGTCTAGAGGGGAGATTTACATTGTGACTGGTACCCTAACTGTCAAGAGGTGTGATTTACATTGTGACTGGTACTCTAACTGTCTAGAGGTGATATTTACATTATGACTGGTACTCTAACTGTCTAAAGGTGAGATTAACATTATGACTGGTACCCTAACTGTCTAGAAGTGAGATTTACATTGTGACTGGTACCCTAGCTGTCTAGAGGTAAGATTTACATTATGACTGGTACCCTAACTGTCTAGAAGTGAGATTTACATTGTGACTGGTACCCTAACTGTCTAGAAGTGAGATTTACATTGTGACTGGTACCCTAACTGTCTAGAGATGAGATTTACATTGTGACTGGTACCCTTACTGTCTAGAAGTGAGATTTACATTGTGACTGGTACCCTAACTGTCTAGAGGTGAGATTTACATTATGACTGGTACCCTAACTTTCTAGAAGTGAGATTAACATTATGACTGATACCCTAACTGTCTAGAGGAGAGAGTTACATTATAACTGGTACCCTAACTGTCTAGAAGTGAGCTTTACATTGTGACTGGTACCCTAACTGTCTAGAAGTGAGATTAACATTAAGACTGATACCCTAACTGTCTAGAGGAGAGATTTACATTATGACTGGTACCCTAACTGTCTAGAAGTGAGATTTACATTGTGACTGGTACCCTAACTGTCTAGGGGTGAGATTTACATTGTGACTGGTACCCTAACTGTCTTGATGTGATATTTACATTATGACTGGTACCCAAGCTGTTTAGAGGTGAGATTTACATTATGACTGGTGCCCTTACTGTCTAGAGGTGAGATTAACATTGTGTCTGGTACCCTAACTGTCTAGAGGTGAGATTTACATTATGACTGGTACCCTAACTGTCTAGAGGTGATATTTACATTATGACTGGTACCCTAACTGTCTAGAGGTGAGATAAACATTATGGCTGGTACCCTAACTGTCTAGAGGTGAGATTTACATTGTGACTGGTACCCTAACTGTCTTGATGTGATATTTACATTATGACTGGTACCCTAACTGTCTAGAGGTGAGATTTACATTATGACTGGTACTTTAACTGTCTTATGGTGAGATTTACATTGTGGCTGGTACCCTAGCTGTCTTATGGTGAGATTTACATTCTGACTGGTACACTTTCTCTCTAGAGGTAAGATTTACGTTGTGGCTGGTACATTTATTCTCTAGAGGGGATATTTATATTGGGGATATAGCGACTATATTCGACATGTGATCTGTCCACTTTTTGTCTCTTTTTGCGAGCCATTCTAACTAAAGCACCATTAGTGCTTCAAATATTCACAAAACGTGTCTTTATTCAAGTATTTAAACACCTAACGGCTTTAAACAGAATTAGCAAAAATTGTCCCATGATAAATAAATCTTTATAGTATTTGAAAAGGACCGTTGAAGGACCATTGCTTAACTTTGTCAAACAAAGGCATTTTCCCAAATACTATCCTTTTTATGCAATCTTTGTCTATTTAAGAAAAAAACATAAACATCTTTATTTCACAGAGACGATATCCATGTCTTAATGATCCTGCTTCGTACGCTGTCGTCTTTGCCCAGATGTTTTGTAGGCTATACACAAAACATTATAACAAGTTCAGCCCTGTCGGTCAGCGCTGGGTTGATGCCACCAGAAGGTGTCTCTAAGTTAAGCTGGTCCCTACACTCCGACCCGGACAGCATAAGACATGTGCCGAGCTAAAGGAGTTCGCGTTGGGCACACACTCTAGCTGCTATCTGAATCCTGACAATGGTGAGAACTCGATATGTCATGTTCAAGTCGCGGACTACTTCGCCGTTTTCTGGACCCTTTCTGAAGGCTTTGGATGGCTTTTGGAGCAAGATAAAGAAATGTTCAAACAGGTGATGTGGCCATCTTTTCAACAAATCCTATCAGTTGGGACAGGATGCTGAGCGAAAGGGGCATACACGGGCATCATGATTGTGGTCAACTTTGACCACGATGTTTATGATGACGACAGGCCAAACATCGGGAGAAAAGGGCGATCACTCGATACTCCGACTCATACGATGACAGACGTGGTTTTTAATGTCACGAATCAAATCTCAAACACAATGAAATGTAGGGAAGGAAATTTGATGTGGTTTGGATTTCCAATACTTCCTTTTATGGAGAACACTGAACCGAAAAACACGACCTTACAGGTTCGAATCGTTTTGGAGTCAAAGGGACTTTACGATTTGAACGCCATTAATATCCCTGACACAAACGTTTCTGCTGCAATTGAAAACCTTTCTAACGCCATCGTTAATGGAGATCTGAGGTTCAACCTAGGCAAAGGAGTAAGTGCAACCCTGTACAAGGTGTGTACAGACCTCAACTGCATCATTTCCACTTTTGAAGCTGTCCCCGAGAATTCACGAACCCTGCCGACAGCGGACACGAAGTCGGGCCTTCCTAAAGGTATCGCTATTGGTATTGTGGGTGTCCTGATTGGAGCCTTTCTGCTTATGGCTACCGCCGTGTACTGGTATCAAAGGGTGCGCTTACTGGACCAATCAACGGACATCCTTTTAGAAAGTGTCTACTAGTATTGAAACATTCAGTCAGATATTCTGTCATGATCCGGAAATGTTAGATTTTTCTGATGCTACATCATTACAAAAAGACTAGACTGTCATCGCACGTGATAAGTAGAATATACAAATGGTAATTGGAATAGAAATGCAGTTATCTCTCTACGCATAATGTATTGTTTTGTTGTCTTTTTAAGAGTGCATATCTACGTATGAGCTTGAAAGTCACCTAATGTTTATTTCAGATATCATCAACTTTAACGAAGAAAGTCATTATTGCAGATTACACACGTTGATTTTGGACGACTGACACACACACACGTCTTTCGTACTTTGTCAATGAACGTGTTCGAAATTTCATTGGATAAATGTTTGATATCTCAAAACGTATTGAAAAAAAAAACAACAACCAAAAACAAATCAAACAAAACGTTTTATCTTTCATTTATATTGATAACTCTTGAGCAGTTTTTGTTTACCTTCAAAACTTGTTATGAATGTTTTAGTTTCCTCATCTCTGGGAATAAATATCTACTACTCAAACACATTAAACCGCCATAGAATCGTGTTGTCGTGTACAGAAAGTTACGACAAGCCCAATATGTAGGAGGAAGTGTCAAACACTGTGTAAGCACAAATAAGAGTTCAGATATGGCAGAAAAATGAAATGAATTTTAAAACCTTATATGATCTATGAATGGTTGTATAATATATGAGTTGTATATTCACGCACATACACTCATTTACTAGAACTAATGCCAACATTCAGAGTTCATGAATTATAGCGCAACAAAGGTGACACCGCTAATAAAAACAAAAATAAAACAATAGTATTCTGTAATCAACTCAATCAAGACCTATAACTTACAGATTACTAACTTATTAACTAGAATTCGGCATAGACAATAAATTACACTTTACTGGTTGTATCTACAAGCACTGTATCACAATTAAAAAGAAAGATAAGTAGACAAATACCAGATTCAACATTCCGAAATATTTGTCAAATGCTTTTTACACGCTTAGAAACGCATCTATTTTATACAGAGCTTTATCATATTTCAAAGAAAAGCGTTCCTGTTTTATATTTTCTTTCTTGTACATATCTATAAAGTTTTTGATGTAATTTTATTAATGTGCATTGAGTTTTCTTACACTGTGTCTTCGCCGTACACTATTCACCAGTATGGGACGAGCCTATTCGTTATATTTGTACATGTATTTCATTATCCTTATCAGCTCTGCACAATCTTATACCAAACCGCTCTGTCTTTCCATCATGGACATTATTGGTTAGTAGCGAGAGGCGAATGAAGCATATCGCAGAGGCCTCGTTAAAGGTTGAACGCATTGCTGACTTGTCTCGAACCTTGTAGCATTGGTTCTTACAGTCAACATAAAATTAGCCAACGAATCGGCGTGAGTACTGGTTTAGGGTCCAGGAAGCAGTCATCGAGGGTGGATTTGATAAGCTTTAAGCTTCCATAACGAGCGATGTAAAACAAATAAGTTCAAACTTAATGTAGAAACTGATTGTGGTCACGCATCGTCTCTTGGCGAAGCTCTTGACAAACCAGTTCTTACGGTTGTTGAGGATTGACTAGAACGATCGATTCGACTTTTCCATCTTTCTGTCACTCCTGTCATAACAGATCCGCCCCAATATGCTGATCGGAAACGTTTCATGCGATCACGATATTCAGCGCAGACCATAATTTGAGATTTCTGTATTTTATGGAAAGAGATAAAGCGTTCTTATGTAAACTTTGAACAAGGAAGTTTTAAACTATACATATTTTTTTTTTTATAAATACGGACTTTCTCATAGCCTTTCATATGTTCATAGCCTCAACAAAATGAATTTTACATATCATTTAATTTTATACTTGAAAAACTTTAATATCTAAAAGAAAATACAAATGAAAAACTCCAAAAATATCCTTTTAAACGTTAATCTTATTTCAAACACAAATAAGCATACCCATTTAGGCGGTACTTTAACAAATATTTATAATTCCACAATATTCGATTCGTTAATATCTCGGACGCTTGGGATTGGTGTGTTTATGTGGTAAAACACGACGATTATTGACATACAGAAATTAGCCAGTGCTGATTGTTAATACAATGTTTCCATATTTGGTCATTAGATAAAGACCAGTGTTTTCTGTCACATAAAGGGAGTTTTATATGTTTTTTTTTGTAATTCTTATAATACTATTAAACAAGATAACACACTAATACATAACATTATTACGATTAACAGCTTTTTAACATCACAGGACATCATAACAAAAATCCTTTTTTCTATATTTTTCTAAATGGTTTTTCATCTTCTCTGCAATAACGTTTATTGTAAATGGAAAAAGAAAATCTCACTTTATTATTAAATGTTTGATAAATGTCCTCATGCACTGTTTTAATCAGATTTATTTTTGTTCATAGTTATAGTTAGTAATATCATGTATTTTTCTTTAATAAAAATCTAACTCATTCATTAGGGTATTGTCGATGATATATTACGTGCCTAATATAGTATCTGAATAAACTATGATGATGATATTTGAGACCGACATCCGAACACTTGCAAAGAATGGTGTGTATTTGTTGACAGCCAAACCTATCGTACGCGATGTGTACGTGAACACATCTCAAATCTTTAATTTTCAGGGCCATTGCTCTGATCACAGAAGTATTATAGTCAAAACTTTGGAAAGCTTGCTAAAAAGCAAACGTTTTTCACAACTGGACCCATATATTAGAACAGATTCTCAATATTTCATTCTTAAAGAAACGAATTGAGTTACCTTTTGTTTGACTCGGCATCGTTTCTTTAGTAAACAGGTATTCCAATACACTTGATATAGGTCCAACTCAGTTTATGGCCGAGTTTAAAAAAATGTAAACATGTACTATAGGCTAAATGCAACGGTAGGTAACTCTGATTAGATATTCCAATTACCCCTTTTCTCAGGAATGGTATTGATCGATTGAAACAAAAACATTGCACGAGAGCGCGATGGACCAATAGACAAGAGTGTATATGTTAAATGTTTGTCGGGGTTGAACAAGCATCTAAGCAGACACAGAGGTGATGACTTCCCGCAAGCAACCCAGTTATTTTCTCTCAAACTCGTAACAAAGTAGATTTAAGTCAGACATTGAACATGGACACATATGAGCGTTCAGTTTGCTAGTTTTGGAACACTGGCCTCGGAGACCTCCTTGGTGTTGGTTAAACAAGGTCGCTTGAAGGGTAAGAAAGAGTACCATTATATCCAAAGGGAGATAACCATACTAAAATTGTTACAAAACAGAGCACGATTACTCAACCAGTGCTAGAAGCAATCTGATGAAATGTCTGCAATCCTACGACCTACAATAGTAGTGTTACGGGTCTTAGACGACAATTTAATTGATTTAGGAAAAATGTCAAATTGTTCCGCATGATAACTTGGTCTTTGCACCCAAATATCTCTCATGAGACTTTAGGGTACACGATTGCCCTGTAGAATGGAAGTGAACCAAACTTCGAAAGATCAGTGCTCGAAACTCATAGCCACCCAAAGTACACGAAAAGGTATAATAACCCAGTCATTAGCACTCTTACAGAAAGGAAAGAGGCAAACCAACTTAACGGGGACTATGTGTTCGATCATATATGTATAGTTCATCCGCACAGTCAGATCTTTACCATATTTGTTTTACATCGATTATGAAGGAAGCTTACAGCTTGTTCAAAGCCACTCTCTCTCGATGACTGCTTCCTGGATACTTAACCAGTACTCACGCCGATTTGTGGGTTAGTCCCGGCAATTTTCACCTAGCTTAACGGGGATTCGAACCCGACACCCTCGGTATGAGAGGCCGACGCTCTACCTCTTCACCGGATGACATATTCGACATATGTGCTCATTCATGTTTCCAATGGTGTATGTTTAGATATCAGTGAAGTGCTTTAGCACACTCAATGTTCTGAATTAAAAGTACAATATATACGAGTTTGACATGCCGTTTTCCTGACTGCGGGACCAGTTATTGACATCTTCCGTCTCTATTTGAGCCTTTCGTTCCGAGTAAGAAACTCGTATTTTGCGTTATCGGACACATTTTACCACAAATAAATTTTTTGTTGGTGCCGGGTGTTCCAAGAAGTTAAATGTGTTGTTTTGAGATGGTTGTATGGCCTTTTTCAATCTGATGTACTTATACCGTGACA
Source organism: Cerastoderma edule (assembly GCA_947846245.1). Lineage (NCBI taxonomy): Eukaryota > Metazoa > Mollusca > Bivalvia > Cardiida > Cardiidae > Cerastoderma > Cerastoderma edule. Next base: position 53,742,157 of record OX401406.1, read on the forward strand.
ATAGCTCGCACGTCCACGTATCATGCAACGTATCAGTATCACTCTTTCTGACCCAGTACTGGCGTTTCTATGGTAATGTAAGTACCACTATGGGGCATTGAATGTTTTACAAAGTCGTTTGCTTTACAAGCTAATTGTTAACCTTGTTCAAATTCACATAGATTTAAGTCCCGGAAATATCAACACTTCAACACGATAATCAAAAAAAGGGTCCACTTAGGATAGAGTGGATTACACATATAGGTTGAGGACAAATGCGGATATCAATCAAATACCAAATCAGTCGTCTATTACCAATCTTTCTCAGCCACCCTGGATGATCTGGTTATTTCATCTTCCAAGCTTAAAGTTGCTTGTTCACATATGTGAGGAAATCTGGAAGTTGGAAATCAATTAAATTTAAACGGTACGATAGCTGTACTGTTATATGATACACGACGAAGAATAATCTTTGGAGGCAAAATTATATCGTTTTTTAATTCTTTAAAGTGTGTAAACAGTTCATTCACATGTATTTTAGTCCAAAAGCGTGACATCGCATTTGAGATCTACCGCATATAAACTGTACATGTTGAAATAAATTGACGCTTCTTGAATTATTATGTCTTCAATTGCTACTTCTAATAGTATAACAAACAATTATACAAAACTGTATTGTTTTATCAGATTACATTTTATTTTGACTTTAAATTTTTTCTTCGTGAACAAACAATTTTAAGCCAGCAACACAATGTAAGTAAATTCACTTGGTTTTAATGGTGATTTCAATCTACGAGGAATGGTTGTCTCCCTTTTTTTAAATGTACACATTTACATTCGACAGCGGCCCCTGGCCAGTTATTGGAAGAATCGACAGGCGATTACGTTTAGTTTAGTCTGATTAGATAATCCTTGGGTGACGACCGAGATTTCATAAACCACAGTGATTAAGCGAATCGAGAATAACCTTGACAGTGTTTACCAAGATCAATGATGATGCATGGGGTCAATGCCGTTTTCAACTTATCAATGGTCATAACACTATGCCAGTTTACACATAATTGGTTCCTGAGTCCATGCTAGTGCTGCCTTGTCGTAGTGTTATTTCTACTCCGTTGGTTTCAACTTTGGACCTGTTGCTAGTTGAAAACAATGTGGTGTATGCACTCCAAAATGAAAACCCATTATATCGTTATATCTGTTTGAAAATGAGCATAAACTTGATTCATCCAAAAGAGCTACAAATATGGTGTTAGAAAATCAACAGTTCCACAAACAATAGTAAATCTTCTTTTCTAGATGCCGCATTTATCAAATCTAAAAATGGAAAAGAATAAGCTGTGCAAGACAAAAGGCGAGATATATAAGGTTATCATCTTGTTTAATGAAATAAAACATTGTGATATAAGTTCCACGTTCTACCCCCTCAAAAAACAAATAATAAACAACTATGTATCTAAATGTGTATTATGGACGTACGTGTATATACTTAACAATAGACATGGTAAAACCCATGCGGCTTTATAAAGGTGACTGACACATCAGGTAAGCTACAGTGTTCCAAGTGTTCCCCACCAGCATAACTAAAACATTACACTATCATAGCATTTCTGACAGTAGGTCGATCACATTACAACCCTGTGGTATCCTCTGAGATACACCGATCTAGATACTGCTGTTCTATGACGTCATCGGATGGTGTTACTATATACTTACAATTCCCGCTGGAATTGGGAACTGAACACTCACAATTCCCGCCAGAGTGTGGGCACGAACACTCACAATTCCCGCCAGATCTGGGGACTAGATTATCACCCAAAACAATCTGTAGTCCACAGTTAATTTGGGGAGTTTTTTCGTATGCATAACCAACACTGTCATGAAAAGTTTGTTGACTATAGTCGAGTGTTTCTGAGTTGTACCTATGCTGTCGGAGATGATTATTGTGGTCCGGTCGTTCGTAGAAAGGAATGTCCGACTCCTCCGATATACTTAATGAGGCCTCGTTCCGCCATTTCCGAGTACTTGGTTGTGAGTCGTGTGAAGTCGTATTGGACGAACCGCTGGAGTTCCACATGCTGTCGTCACGTCTAAGTGTTGTGTTGAAATGAGCGAACTCGTACCATCTACTCCTGGATCGTCCATCCTCTCCCTTTATCAGCGGACAGTAGGAATCGTCCAGGTCACATGTCGTGGCGGACGAGGCCTGGCGCGAAATCGGTTGGCTCTCTACTTGAAAGTCTGGATGAAGGAAGGGCAGAACAAGAGGTTTGTCGTCAATTTTATATCGTTCTTTGATATACCCGTCCAAGGCCACGGCTGTCATTAGGATAAGAACTCCTGTGCCGAGTACAGCAGGGCCCACTATGCGGAATATCTCGCGGTTCTCCCACATAAATGTGCCCTCGGATACGGACCGAAGGCACGCCCCGAATGTCAGAACTATCCCGAACAGAATAAACATGGCGGCCGGTACGTGTAGACGGCGCGCTTGTCTTAACTTCCGCTCGGACTTCAACTGTTTCTTCATTAACTTCCGCTTCAAGCGCCTCTCGTTATACTCCTGCTGCTTCTTCCATTCCTCGGTGTTCGATTTAAAACTGAACTCGTCGATCTTCTTTTGTAGGTTGCTTGTAGAACTAAAATCACAAAAACAAACTGTGTGTTAAAGATAGTTGAAGATCTAACTTTCGCACATAATTCACTTGCTCAAAGGTGACTTCAATCCTTACAATAAAATCTTGAACTATTAGAAAAATATGTTGTTACGAGCTTCGACCTACAACAAATTGGGTATGCGGTTTCATATCATCGAATGAAATGGACATGTGAATAAGAAACTCGTCCAGGGCTGTATGATGTAAATTTTGGAAATGACTATTCAATCTTTGGTTGGCTAATAATCTGAAAACTCGTACCTATTTAAACAGTCATGCAAACATTGATTGCACGCTTCGATAACGAATTGCCTTGTAACTTATTGATAAGGTGAGTTGTAAGTAATTGTCCCCATTATCTCTCGTTTATTGGTACCCAGTCAGACGATATCGAATATTGAGCCCGGCACCAGGGTACAGGCCAATCATTATTCGGAGATGTCCTTTTTTGTTTAACAATTTAATTTAATACATGCATTAAAACAAACATACAGCAGAAGGTTCAAAATGATACTGTGATACAAGGAGTAATTATTTAAAACAAGCAATTATCCCTTTACCCAGATGGTTTCTCACCAATTACTGAAAGGAAGGGATATCTTTATCATTTGTTGATTATCATCTGTTCTTGCTTTTGATATCGACCAGGGACACGAACCCAAATATGTGAACTGGTTACATGTACACGGAAGGTACGTGTACACGCAGGGTATATATTGCATATCGACACATATGATAGAGTAAACTCGGCTCCGTCTTCGTTCAACTTACGATTTCTGACTCCTAGTGCTGTTCTGTCGCGACAATCTCGTTTGTGAAGGTAGGCTGGAATCCGGTGACAGTCTCGCCGCTGACGAGATGTTAAGTTGTAACGATTTGCCAGGTGGCGCTGTGTTGGTAGTATGATGTGATGACTGTTGTGTGGATGGGTTGTTTATATTGTGTTTCGAGGGTTTTGTTGGTGGTGGTCTGTTGGTAGTGTCACCAGTCTGATCTGGTTTAAAATTCACCCACATCTCTCTGGTTCTGTACAGGAAAAATGTTAAGTTAAGTTTCTCTCTACCCCTAATGAAATGATTCGTTTTGGACTGTATGAAATCGAGGTCGATTTACAATTATGTGTGACTGTTGATTTTATGATAAAAACGATTAAGTTACTGATTGTAACGAGAAGTATTTCATTGTCACAACATGGTTTCGTAAGTGGCCAACAGCAGACAGGGTTTGTTACTAGACATACCGCAATTACACATCGCGTCAGAACGCGGTTAACAGTATTGACAGTGTCTTACTTAGCAGTTTTGACAAAATCTATTTTAGATTTACTTGTCCTTAACTGCCGGATCTTTTTCTATACGTGTCAGTTTAATGATCATATAGTTAATAAGAGTACAATTTTGCTTGCCCGTTAAGACCTCTTGACAGTCTAGGCAATACGGACAATTGATTTTGCCACCTTTGGTTACTGAAAGGAGAGCCACTCGTTTTTGAGAAACCATGCGATATCACGTCATAGACTGTAATGGGGCAGATGTGTTGTATTTGGTCTACATTACCAAGAAGACTTTCATTACAAACAAACCTTGGAATCTCGTTATTAAGATAAACATACAAAGATACCCATGTCTCTATACCCATATACAGTCGGTTTTACTGATATTCTGTAGCCGTATAGCCCCGTCTTTGTCAGGAATATCAAGATCCAAAAGAAACACCAATATCGGCTGCTAGACATTTACAACTGGTTATGGAATATGTTTTATGATATTCAAACAAGCTGGTTATATATCAACAACCGGGACACCAGACCCAATGTTATAAAACGTCGTGTTTGCAAAATCCGACTGGAACATATGGCCTGTTGTGTGGTGAATATCCTATTAATTAATTATAAGACAGATTTCAATATACATCATCGAGTCAAATTCTTACAAGTCGTATACTGACCAATCATAACAGATGCTTGTTAATTTCATATCAAATTGATCGTACACAGTGTTTCCAGCCACTGTGAAGCTAGTATTCGAGTTGAAGACACTTCATGTCTGTAGTAAATTGAGTGCTTTACATCTTAACTCCATTCACGTGATATCCGAATACAAACGGCTATTCCCCACAGGGAGATTTCATTTCTGTAGGACCTAATGGCAAACCCATTGTCAATAAATGATGCACAATGTTCAAAGCACATTTCCACAAACAAACTAGTGACGTAGCCTTACAGCCTTTCTGTAGAATAGTATTCCAAATGGTGTACCAAGAGTCGGTCTGTAGAATTCCATGATATATTCTATTAGGATATGTGTGATTTTAGATTTTAGGGTGACTTTTAGATCCTTAAAGATGAGTTTCGAAACAAATTGGAGACTAATATCGACAAAAAGAATAAGTCCTCACACATTGTTGTTGGGAATTGTCCTATTGTCTAAACCCTGGTCAATACGATATGTCAGGCTTTTACCTCTATGATATATTGAACTAACTATCCATCAGTGTTGCCTTGACATAGAATTTGTTTCGAATTAACGTATGCGAGTCCATTAACGTCGACCGAACTGTGGTCTAACAACTTATAATAGGATGTATCCTAAACTAAGATGAATACATATTTCCCAGGTTTAACCTTTGTTTAATGGTTGTCGTTTACAACTTATTTGATCTCTAAACAGGACATGTAAACACCAAAGCCTGGTCTTGCATGCCATTTCACCCGATTTATGAATAGCGATTTTAATACAGAGCACCTACATATAAACCCTTGCAGGAGTCTTTCTCAAATATCACAAACAAGGATCAAACTTTACGGAAGAGAAACACAAACAGAGTACCACTCTAATTCACATTTTTCGTACATTTCTTTTCGTGTCTTGTATGAGAAAAAGAAATAATGAACCGAGCGACCTTCCGAATCAATCAATACTCAGTATTATTTAACACGTTGTTTGATTCTTCTTTTAAAAAACACTGCTCAGTATTATTTGACTTTGTAAGTGGGCGAACGTTAGAATACAAATATAGGACCGTGAATAGTGAAACTAGACAAAATAAACACACTTGAATTTCTTTACAAAGAACATAGACAAAAAAACCCACTAAATCATTAACGAAATACAGATGATTTCCAAAACACGAACATAATCATGCGAAATCGTTAAACAATTGCAAAACAATTATTTTACCGAAATGTATCTACACATATATAAGCAGTAAGTAACGAAGTTTGTGAAAAAAAGGTGTTTTAAAGACAAAAAATAATAATAAATACGAAATAAATAGTTACTTTACGTCGTTATTTCCCGTTCTCTTTAAATCACCGCATTATGCCATACTAGTGTGCAGATTACCAGCCGGTTGACCAATAATTCCATACGTAAATCTTTATATATATATATCTGTAACGAATTGGCCTCGGGAGTGATTTAAACCAACCCTGCACTCTATTCTCAATTAAAGACAAACATCTTAACTCTTCGAATATTAGCAATCCGTTTTGCGATTTTATCCATATTCTCGAATGAAAAAAAAGAATGGATAAAAGAGCATGTTGCAAATAGAACGAAGATTTTGCTTTTTCATTAAGCAGAAATAATGAAGGGAAATTAGAACGCTTTTGTTTTACCGATATTAGTTTTCATCGTACCACACGATGTAAACCTAAAGTGTGATAACTTGAGGAATTAGCGGATAATAACGAAACATCCATACAGACTTGACGATAAGTTATGTTTCAGATCAGACACTATTCCCTACAAACTGATCTCAACCGACCCTGGGTACTTCGACAGGCCCTTTGTGTAGAGATAGGTCAGTGACACCCTCTACAACGTGAATGATATCGAGTAAATATGTGAATCGGTAATATCAGGTTAGTCAGGCTGATCTTGACCGGTACATTACCCAGATGTCTGTCTTTGTGTCCATTATGTTCATATATTGTGACATAGACGTTTGGTCGCTATATAGCCATGTTATGACATGATTAATCATTACTAAGTATATCTGTAGCAGGTTGTAAAAAGGAACTTATATCTCACAAACAGATCGTATCTATTTTAATACAGGGCCGTATGTTATGCAAATAGAACTATTTGAAACTAATAAAACGAAAAATCCTTTGTTTAGGTATGACAGTTGTTGCGGTTCCTTTTCTATTGCATTTTTGGCTTCGTATCGTTAAACCGATATAATAGTAAAGGATAAATACTTGCCATTAAGATCTGGGATTAATGTTCATATTATTCATACGGTATTATATAAATAAAACTAAAGTTGATCAGGCAGGTGGTATAAGGGACTGACGTTACCTTTACCCCGATCTGGAGTGTTTGTGACAGAAAATCCAATAATCACAGGTAAAAGGGTAAAAGGGACAGAATTTGTCTGTGAAGACACCAAAACTATTACGATACACAAAACTGGAACCATTGTGAATAAATGAAACTCTGCTTATAGCGAACAAACTTACTTTTTGTCACATATGATTTGTGTTCGGTCCTGAAATATTTCTATTTGACTGCAAGTAAAGGATTAGTTAAGTCGATGATTGAAAGTTCAAGTAGGAAACCTAATAGGTTTTTGAAAACTCACACCAAATCTAATGTGTAGGATTGTTAATTCATATTTAACCGACGAAAGTGCATACTTTATATAAAAAACATCAGTGAATAGTACATGTGGATTGCCTGCAGTATCAGACACACGTTTGACGCGAGGGTCTGGGGTGTTTAACGGCTACAAATATCAGAAACCACGCCCAAACGGTCGCTTAATGAAGATGCGTTAGTCTTCCACGGCAAAATCATCAGCACTCAGCACATGTTATAGTGAGGGTCATGAATTACTAAATAACCCAATGTTGATTAACGTAAGTAAAATACGTTGTGGAATATCACGTGAGTCAAGGTCATCCCAGCAATAAGATGATTCTCTTTTTCAGTTCGAGGCCGTATACAAAATACTCCGCGGTATCGTTGATGAGTTAAAATGTTGCATTTTACGTTTAGCCTGGACTCATGTTGTACATGAGATGGCTATTTCACCCACAGTGATTCGAACATATCCGTTAGAGCACATTAACTTCGAATCCCTGTGATTGCGACTGAGTTTGAAAGTTTGGAATGCTGGCTACTTGCCATGAATTAAAACCTTTACATCATTGCTTTCTGCAGAACTTTTTTTTGCTGGAGGATGAACGAAGGGTGAAGATTGATTATGATGGTAAAATAGACTATGGGTGAGAAAATATAGAATATCGGGACCAAAGAATACTAGACCCGCACTTTATTGCATAGATCATTTCAGTTAAGTCTATTTCTGCGCTTTTTTGTTAATGGAAGTTTTAAACATTCTCTGTAGGTTATTTTAAGATTTTGTTATTTACGGCTTACCGTAAACGCACACATGTGAATTATCAGGAATTGTGTTGAAAAACGAATACGCGCCTTATTTAATGACCGCTTCACAAGGGGGAACACACATTTTTCTTGTCTTGTTTGTCTTTAAATCACCTTCAAAATAGTAAGTATTTCAACAAACTTGATTGATAAATAAATGAGTCAATGGGTTGATTGAGTATTTGATCGAGTTATGGATTTATTTATTAGATCTGCGTATGACAAACCCGTCTTATTCAAAGAAAAAGTTCTCCTACAATATGTAGGATATCGTTTTCTACTTAAATGTCTACTCCAACTATGTTGAACAATCGACTTACAGATGATATAGCTCTTTCAACTACAATGTTCAAATGAAAGCAATAGTAAAATCATATCTTCGATGACGTCCTTTTGTTTGGTTGAGAACTTGACAAGTACAAACGACTTATGTACAAAGCCTATCCAAAAGAAACCATTTTCGAAGAGTATGAGAAAAACTTATTTGATAATAGTAATCATGGTTATTCAATGATGATGGCACTAATTATTCATGTGTTTTGCACCTTTCTATGTTTATATTTGATTTAGTTCGTACGCTATAAGTCCATGGGACATTGAACGAGGCGGGAGTTGTTCTAACTCATGTGTAGTAGGTCTATCACAATCACACTGCCGTCAGAGCCGATCAAAGATCTGTCGATGTATTTGTTTATAACAAGTAAATGTTAACTGTCAAACTGACCCGCTGACCTGGTCTAATGTTTTGGAAGTGATAGAAGAAAATCACATGGTTGCAATAGGCACTTTGTTGGCCAGAGACCCAAACTGTAAATCACTGAGAAATACACATGTATGTTGTATCAAGATACCATTTTATATTGATAATTTATTCAAACTTTCAAAAATGCTTATGACTAACTCTATGACATAGGTTGTTTCCAGTAATCCATCAATACCGTACTGGGCTAGGAAACAGTGTCTTGCTAATTAGAAATAATTCTGATATCGGGAATCGAACTCGGGTCCGTCCGGCTTAAAGTGCCCGACATGACGGATCTCACTAAGGTGTGTAACAAGTAGCAAATCAGTATACAAACACTCTTCCAATATTTCAGTTTTCCTTAAAATGAAATATTGGCCAATTAGAAGTAAGAGTTTTCAAGTTTCTCTTTGAAGCAGCATTCTCAGCGTACATATTTGAAGCCCTTAAGCTTGATACAAGGGTCGTACAAGGGTCAAATGTGAGCTAAATCCGAAGAGGACTAATTTACCCACGAGCTCTTTGTACTTCCCAACTTATACAGTCTATGCTCACGCAAGTCTCGAACAATCTGCGCTAGTTAATGTGAATGTGAGCCATGTACGGTCAGAGCTTCTGATCTTTAAGTTGTTTTGAGAAGATGATGAGAGGCGACAATGTGTTCTATAATGTAATGTCATACGGATACCTTGTTTTAAACCACATTCGTAACGTCATGCGTTCTAATGAATCACGTGACTTTAAATCTTACCACGTGCAGTAGACACCCATCTTTATCGCCAAGTCCAATGTTAATGCATCGACGTGGAACAACAGCGTGCTCTAAAACGTGATTCCTTGTTTCATCTTCCTTACTTTATTTGATTGGTCGTTCACCGACCACGTGTTATAAAACGAGACCGGAAAAAGAGCCATTAGCCCAGAATATCCAATCGAATGTTTCTTTGCGAATTAATGTGGAAACTCTGTTCAAACCAAAACTTAACGTGAAAATGTCAACATAAATTTGTAAGCTAAACAGATAATTGAAAAATATCCAACCCTTGTAACGAAGCGAGAACATTCTAATCGAATCCTTCTTTGATACACTGACATCTGCTTGACATACCACCACTTCATGGGTTTTAAGGAAAGGATCAAAGCATGTTTTAAAACGTGAATTAAAACACTGACTTATTAACGCAGTCTTCATTGACCCTACCTGTTCAATATGTCGGCAACAAGCATTCAGCGTTTTATGGCTTTAATAAAGGAGCATTATTAATGTGCGCTGTGAATACACATTATTTCAAGACAGTGTTATTCAGTTATCGCTTTATAATGCATTGTTTATATTATAGGAATACTCGTCCCACAAAAACAATCCATTTTAAGCCGAAAAGACCATGAACAATGTGCTGTGGATAATCATTCGAGTATTAAAAAAATAAAGACATTTCCGAAAAGGTTCTTCCAGCAGTCAGTATACACAAATCTTAGTTCTTTTACTAGTGTAATCTTTGCATAGTTAGCTGTCAGGTGCTTCCCTTAATTGTGTTATGCTTGTTTAATAAGTTTGTAAAATATGTGGTTCGAATCCCTATCACTATAGATGAGAAGCACATAATTGCCTGACTTACAGAGTGTACAATATAGGTTGATTACAGACAGTCTCCTGACTGATGTTCGGAATGCCGATATCGGTAAATGAGAGACAGTCTTCTTACTGATGTACAGAATGCCGATATCGGTAAATGAGAGACAGTCTTCTTACTGATGTACGGAATGCCGATATTAGTTGATGAGAGACAGTCTCCTGACTGAAGAATGCCGATATCGGTTGATAAGAGACAGTCTCCTGACTTATGTACAGAATGTCGATATTGGTTGATAAGAGACAGTCTCCTGACTGAAGAATGTCGATATTGGTTGATAAGAGACAGTATCCTGATTTGGGTACAGAATGTCGATATTGGTTGATAAGAGACAGTCTCCTGACTTGGGTACAGAATGCCGATATTAGTTGATGAGAGACAGTCTCCTGACTTGGGTACAGAATGTCGATATTAGTTGATAAGAGACAGTCTCCTGACTTGGGTACAGAATGTCGATATTGGTTGATAAGAGACAGTATCCTGATTTGGGTACAGAATGTCGATATTGGTTGATAAGAGACAGTCTCCTGACTTGGGTACAGAATGTCGATATTGGTTGTTAAGAGACAGTCTCCTGACTTATGTACAGAATGCCGATATTGGTTGATGAGAGACAGTCTCCTGACTGATGTACAGAATGCCGATATTGGTTGATAAGAGACAGTCTCCTGACTTGGGTACAGAAGGTCGATATTGGTTGATAAGAGACAGTCTCCTGACTTATGTACAGAATGCCGATATTGGTTGATGAGAGACAGTCTCCTGACTTATGTACAGAATGCCGAAATTGGTTGATAAGAGACAGTCTCCTGACTTGGGTACAGAATGTCGATATTGGTTGATGAGAGACAGTCTCCTGACTTGGGTACAGAATGTCGATATTGGTTGATGAGAGACAGTCTCCTGACTTGGGTACAGAATGCCGATATTGGTTGATAAGAGACAGTCTCCTGACTTATGTACAGAATGCCGATATCGGTTGATGAAAACAGTCTCCTGACTGATGTACGAAATGTCGATATTGGTTGATAAGAGACAGTCTCCTGACTTGGGTACAGAATGCCGATATCGGTAAATGAGAGACAGTCTTCTTACTGATGTACGGAATGCCGATATCGGTTGATGAGAGACAGTCTCCTGACTGAAGAATGCCGATATCGGTTGATGAGAGACAGTCTCCTGACTTGGGTACAGAATGTCGATATTGGTTGATAAGAGACAGTCTCCTGACTTGGGTACAGAATGTCGATATTGGTTGATAAGGGACAGTCTCCTGCCTTGGGTACAGAATGTCGATATTGGTTGATGAGAGACAGTCTCCTGACTTGGGTACAGAATGCCGATATCGGTTGATAAGAGACAGTCTCCTGACTTATGTACAGAATGCCGATATTGGTTGACAAGAGACAGTCTCCTGACTTGGGTACAGAATGTCGATATTGGTTGATAAAAGACAGTCTCCTGACTTGGGTACAGAATGCCGATATTGGTTGATAAGAGACAGTATCCTGACTTATGTACAGAATGCCGATATTGGTTGATGAGAGACAGTCTCCTGACTTGGGTACAGAATGTCGATATCGCTTGATGAGAGACAGTCTCCTGACTTATGTACAGAATGTCGATATTGGTTGATGAGAGACAGTCTCCTGACTTATGTACAGAATGTCGATATTGGTTGATAAGAGACAGTCTCCTGACTTATGTACAGAATGCCGATATTGGTTGATGAGAGACAGTCTCCTGACTTATGTACAGAATACCGATATTGGTTGATGAGAGATAGTCTCCTGACTTATGTACAGAATGCCGATATTGGTTGATAAGAGACAATTTCCTGACTTGGGTACAGAATGTCGATATTGGTTGATGAGAGACAATCTCCTGACTTATGTACAGAATGTCGATATTGGTTGATGAGAGACAATCTCCTGACTTATGTACAGAATGCCGATATTGGTTGATGAGAGACAGTCTCCTGACTTATGTACAGAATGTCGATATTGGTTGATGAGAGACAGTCTCCTGACTTATGTACAGAATGTCGATATTGGTTGATGAGAGACAGTCTCCTGACTTATGTACAGAATGTCGATATTGGTTGATAAGAGACAGTCTCCTGACTTATGTACAGAATGTCGATATTGGTTGATGAGAGACAGTCTCCTGACTTATGTACAGAATGCCGATCAGACTATTGGAATTGATATTGGTTGATGAGAGACAGTCTCCTGACTTATGTACAGAATGTCGATATTGGTTGATGAGAGACAGTCTCCTGACTTATGTACAGAATGTGGATATTGGTTGATAAGAGACAGTCTCCTGACTTATGTACAGAGTGCCGATATTGGTTGATGAGAGACAGTCTCCTGACTTATGTACAGAATGCCGATATCGGTTGATGAGAGACAGTCTCCTGACTTATGTACAGAATGTCGATATCGGTTGATGAGAGACAGTCTCCTGACTTTTGTACAGAATGTCGATATTGGTTGATGAGAGACAGTCTCCTGACTTATGTACAGAATGTCGATATTGGTTGATGAGAGACAGTCTCCTGACTTATGTACAGAATGTCGATATTGGTTGATGAGAGACAGTCTCCTGACTTATGTACAGAATGTCGATATTGGTTGATGAGAGACAGTCTCCTGACTTATGTACAGAATGTGGATATTGGTTGATAAGAGACAGTCTCCTGACTTATGTACAGAGTGCCGATATTGGTTGATGAGAGACAGTCTCCTGACTTATGTACAGAATGCCGATATTGGTTGATGAGAGACAGTCTCCTGACTTATGTACAGAATGCCGATATTGTTTGATAAGAGATAGTCTCCTGACTTGGGTACAGAATGCCGATATTGGTTGATAAGAGACAGTCTCCTGACTTATGTACAGAATGCCGATATTTGTTGATGAGAGACAGTCTCCTGACTTGGGTACAGAATGTCGATATTGGTTGATAAGAGACAGTCTCCTGACTTGGGTACAGATTGTCGATATCGGTTGATAAGAGACATTCTCCTGACTTGGGAACAGAATGTCGATATTGGTTGATAAGAGATAGTCTCTTGACTTGGGTACAGAATGCCGATATTGGTTGATAAGAGACAGTCTCCTGACTTGGGTACAGAATGCCGATATCGGTTGATAAGAGACAGTCTCCTGACTTGGGTACAGAATGTCGATATCGGTTGATGAGAGACAGTCTCCTGACTTGGGTACAGAATGTCGATATCGGTTGATAAGAGACAGTCTCCTGACTTATGTACAGAATGCCGATATTGGTTGATAAGAGACAGTCTCCTGACTTATGTACAGAATGTCGATATCGGTCAATGAGAGACAGTCTCCTGACTTGGGTACAGAATGCCGATATTTGGACAGTCTCCTGACTTGGGTACAGAATGTCGATATCGGTTGATAAGAGACAGTCTCCTGACTTGGGTACAGAATGCCGATATCGGTTGATGAGACAGTCTCCTGACTTGGGTACAGAATGCCGATATCGGTTGATGAGAGACAGTCTCCTGACTTGGGTACAGAATGTCGATATTGGTTGATAAGAGACAGTCTCCTGACTTACTGTACAGAATGCCGATATTGGTTGATGAGAGACAGTCTCCTGACTTGGGTACAGAATGCCGATATTAGTTGATGAGAGACAGTCTCCTGACTTATGTACAGATATTGGTCAGTCTCCTGACTATTGGAATTGATGACTGATGTACGGAATGCCGATATTGGTTGATAAGAGACAGTCTCCTGACTTGGGTACAGAATGCCGATATTGGTTGATAAGAGACAGTCTCCTGACTTGGGTACAGAATGTCGATATTGGTTGATGAGAGACAGTCTCCTGACTTGGGTACAGAATGTCGATATTGGTTGATAAGAGACAGTCTCCTGACTTGGGTACAGAATGCCGATATTGGTTGATAAGAGACAGTCTCCTGACTGATGTACATAATGCCGATATTGGTTGATAAGAGACAGTCTCCTGACTTGGGTACAGAATGCCGATATTGGTTGATAAGAGACAGTCTCCTGACTTATGTACAGAATGTCGATATTGGTTGATAAGAGACAGTCTCCTGACTTGGGTACAGAATGCCGATATTGGTTGATGAGAGAAGTTCCCTGACTGATGTACAGAATGCCGATATCGGTCAATGAGAGACAGTCTCCTGACTTATGTACAGAATGCCGATATTTGTTGATGAGAGACAGTCTCCTGACTTGGGTACAGAATGCCGATATTGGTTGATGAGAGACAGTCTCCTGACTTGGGTACAGAATGTCGATATTGGTTGATAAGAGACAGTCTCCTGACTGATTTACGGAATGCCGATATTGGTTAATGAGAGACAATCTCATGACTGATGTACAGAATGCCGATATCGGTTGATGAGAGACAGTCTCCTGACTTATGTACAGAATGCCGATATTGGTTGATAAGAGACAGTCTCCTGACTGATTTACGGAATGCCGATATTGGTTAATGAGAGACAATCTCATGACTGATGTACAGAATGCCGATATCGGTTGATGAGAGACAGTTTCCTGACTGATGTACAGAATGCCAATATCGGTCAATGAGAGACAGTGTCCTGACTTATGTACAGAATGCCGATATCGGTTGATGAGAGACAGTCTCCTGACTGAAGAATGCCGATATTAGTTGATGAAAGACAGTATCCTGACTTATGTACAGAATGCCGATATCGGTTGATGAGAGACAATCTCCTGACTGATGTACAGAATGCCGATATCGGTTGATGAGAGACAGTCTCCTGACTGATTTACGGAATGCCGATATTAGTTAATGAGAGACAATCTCATGACTGATGTACGGAATGCCGATATCGGTTAATGAGAGACAGTCTCCTGACTGATGTACGGAATGCCGATATCGGTTGATGAGCGACAGTCTCCTGACTGATTTACGGAATGCCGATATTGGTTGATGAGAGACAATCTCATGACTGATGTTCAGAACGCCGATATCGGTCAATGAGAGACAGTCTCCTGACTTATGTACAGAATGCCGATATTTGTTGATGAGAGACAATCTCCTGACTGATTTACGGAATGCCGATATTGGTTAATGAGAGACAATCTCATGACTGATATACAGAATGCCGATATCGGTTAATGAGAGACAGTCTCCTGACTGATGTACGGAATGCCGATATCGGTTGATGAGAGACAGTCTTCTTACTGATGTACGGAATGCCGATATTGGTTAATGAGAGACAATCTCATGACTGATGTACAGAATGCCGATATCGGTTGATGAGAGACAGTCTCCTGACAGATGTACAGAATGCCGATATTGGTTGATGAGAGACAGTTCCCTGACTGATGTACAGAATGCCGATATCGGTTGATGAGAGACAGTCTCTTGACTTATGTACAGAATGCCGATATCGGTTGATGAGAGACAATCTCCTGGCTGATGAACTGAATGCCGATATCGGTTGATGAGAGACAGTCTGCTGACTGATGTACGGAATGCCGATATCGGATGATGAGAGACAGCCTCCTGGCTGATGTACTGAATGTCTTTTCCGTATTTACGGTGGATGGATTTTTTTATCGGTGTGTCAGTGGTACCTGGCCTCAGCGTACAGCCGTAATGTGAACCTATTGAAAGTACATTTCCATGTATGTTGGAGATTTCTAATCTAAATGGATGTCGAGAAATTAATGAAGATCCATATAATATGGTTTATTCTTCGCTTTAATAAAAGGATTAAAGCCTGATGCTAACCGCCTGGGTAAAGCATTGACGTATTATAACAGAAACATTAGTCGTGTCCCTGTGAGTAAAATTCTTGATAACTGAATTAAGGTATTTTTACTAACAAATCATAACCGGCTTTACCAGGCCGTTATAGCTTAATCTCTAAGACAAACAGAGAATATTGGTAAACGTCCAAATAGGTTAATCTATTAAATCTTAACGCGTTCACTATATACATATGTATTAAGAATGGAGAATTATTGAATTAGGACGGATTATCAAAACTATTTTTTTCCAAAGTATGTGAAAATAAAACTTCAAATTAGTTCAACCTTTTATATCAATCAAGATCGTCATTCCATTCGTCATTAACTCACCTTAATGCACATTTTCGACTCATGTAAAGTTTATTGTCCAAATTTTTAATTGTATTTTCTTTTGAAACGTTCCCTATATTCAAACCAGTTCGGATTGTTTTGACATTGAGCTGGTTTTTCATGTCGTAGTTCTACCAGTTTGACCAGGACTTACAGGAAAGGAAATATAAAAACTTCACCTTGAATCACCGGGTTCTTATTGATAAAAGCTAGCAAAGAGCAGAGTGTAGACCTATTTAAACGTTATTTTGTAAATGGTTTGTGTTAAAAAAAAACAGTCAATAACTTATCCTAAAAAGCACTTAATCGTGAATAACCTTGGGTCTGGCTTGCCGAGAGTTCCTTTCGGACCTTACAGCATTTAGATAATATCTAGATGTCGTTTTACATCGTTTTATAAATCGATTATTATGCCGCTGCTAAATAAATGTTAAATTAATGGCTGATTGGTGCAGCCTTAATTGTAGGTATTTTTGATGGCCGATAACTACTTTTTAAAAAGATACGCATCTTAGAAAGTCCCATGACTACAGAAATAATTGTTTATCCGATGAATGTACATACCAACCATTTTGAGATCAAATTGCAGTTCAATACTGTGTACCAAAATGACACTGTTAAACACTGTGTACCAAATTGACACTGTTAAACACTGTGTTCCAAAATGACACTGTTAAACACTGTGTACCAAAATGACACTGTTGAAGACTGTGTACCAAAATGACACCGTTAAACACTGTGTACCATAATGACACTGTTCAACACTGTGTACCAAAATGACACCGTTAAACACTGTGTACCAAAATGACACTGTTAAACACTGTGTATCAAAATGACATTGTTAAACACTGTGTACCAAAATGACACTGTTAAACACTGTGTACCAAAATGACATTGTTAAACACTGTGTACCAAAATGACACTGTTAAACACTGTGTACCAAAATGACACTGTTCAACACTGTGTACCAAAATGACACTGTTCAACACTGTGTACCAAAATGACACTGTTCAACACTGTGTACCAAAATGGCACTGTTCAACACTGTGTACCAAAATGGCACTGTTCAACACTGTGTACCAAAATGACACTGTTCAACACTGTGTACCAAAATGACACTGTTAAACACTGTGTATCAAAATGACACTGTTAAACACTGTGTACCAAAATGACACTGTTAAACACTGTGTACCAAAATGACACTGTTAAACACTGTGTATCAAAATGACACAGTTAAACACTGTGTACCAAAATGACACTGTTAAACACTGTGTATCAAAATGACACTGTTAAACACTGTGTATCAAAATGACAAAGTTAAACAATGTGTACCAAAATGACACTGTTAAACACTGTGTACCAAAATGACACTGTTAAACACTGTGTATCAAAATGACACAGTTAAACACTGTGTACCAAAGTGACACTGTTAAACACTGTGTATCAAAATGACACTGTTAAACACTGTGTATCAAAATGACACTGTTAAACACTGTGTATCAAAATGACACAGTTAAACAATTAAGTAAGGGTTAGATCATTAATTTCTATTTCCATTAAAATCATTCAATAAAGTGAAGGACATAGATCCAGGGGTAAATTATGGGCGTTGGGACACTAGGGTCGTGGATTTGAATCCCCTGAGTAGCAGGAATCACTTTGCGGCCTTTCATTTATCCACATTCGGCATGAGTACTGGTTAGGCCTATATGCCCAGGAAGCAATCTCCTTTACAGGGTGATCGCTTGTTCCTCTGTGGGAGTGTAGAGGGAACCTATCTAATATGACAGATATTGTCCAGAAGCAGAAAAGCGTAAAAAGCAGTTACACCTTTCAACCAATGCTTCATTGCAAATATTAGTAATTTTGTGTCGTACTTATGAATCATCCACATTAATCGCTGGAACGAGGAGAGTACCTGTTGATGATTTTACAGTCGTTATTCATATTGTTCACTATAATTGTGTGGATATGAAATGAATAATTATAGTTTTTTTTTATATTATCAGCTTAAAATCACCGGGATTCGCAAGTAGAATGGGGGTGTATATCGGTCTCTATAACTATGCACCCCTGTGCTTAAAACGATCCAAAGTGTGATGGTGTTGTAACTCCCTCTGAGAACATTCCCTTGTGTTTCCGGTAACCAATGAAAAATATTTTTTTTATTTTTTTCTATTTTATTTTTTATTACTATAAAAAGCATCTATAAAATCACTCTATAATTCAACCTGGGGGAAACGTCCCTTCGATTATTCTATAATAGGATAACTTTGGGGAAACGTCGCTTCTAGAAAACGACCATCACCCATCAAGACAAGATATTCATGAAATCGACATTGAAATGAGTTTTCATGATAGGGGCAGTTTTGACCAAGGAAAAGGATATTGACGCACATCAGAACCTTTCAGGGATGAAAAAAAACCTATTCTGTTCTTTACACTTTTTATGGTGCACTTCCGTTGGTAAAACTTCTATAGGGGAGGGTATTCCTCTAAGTTGGCATAACTTGTAGCCCAACCCCATTTCCATGTATAATAAGGCAAAATAAATATGTTCAAATTAACTATAAAGAAAAGGTTTAAAATATGCTGGCCGAAACCACCGTTTAATCAACAATAACAACTTCTTAAAACAACAACAACAACTTCTTACAACAACAACAACTACGAAGACGGACAAACCGCATCGAAAAGCATGACATTCAATGTGTTCCGAGCCCAATTTAGACAGTTGACATGTTGTCATTTCAAGGTATAGGCTTCTTTTTATTGTGGATTTGTTTTTTAAGTAAAATTCCTTTACCCGGGCATACTTTTATCGCTTGAAAGCATGTTGAAGTTGGTATAAAATCAAAAATGTAGTTCGTTCGTGACTAATTCTTTTCGACCCTAGTCAAACCAATTTGACGAGATCGGAAAATATTGAAAAATTTTTGGTCGGACAATATCTATCGTCACGTCAAACTTTCGAACGATTCATGCAACGGGGTACAAATGCGTCAAAATTTCTGTCGCAACGTTTGAAAACCCATATTGCCATATTTATTGAAAAGTATCAATTATTTTACTCACAGTTATGAATTAATCCTTTTTTAATCAATCCATGCTCTTAAAATGTCTGTATTCTGCATATTTACTTTGTAAGAATGGTAAATCAACACTTAGTGACAAATTTTGGCTCCCGATAAATTTTTTCTGTGCATGCACACTGATAGAAGTAATGTTACTACCATGTCTGTCTGAGACACGGTAGTAAATCCGCCCTCTTAGCTCTTTGGAGCAGGCCGGTTGTGTATCGCAACCGCTACAATAATTAAAAAATGGGGCAACTAAATGCGACAAGACTTCACCTGATTAAACATATGCATATAATCTCATACCTCAGAGTCCAAAAGTTAATATTTTTCCCTTATTTAAAGAGAATAGAAGCATTTTTCGTAATCCTTATACATTTCATTTCTCAAATCCACCACTACCGGTTTTCATTCGGATATCAAGGACTATCCTGCAACAATTGACAACCAAATTGGGCGGAGCTAAACCTGTAGGTGTATTCCACATTTAAAATTTGTAGTAAAGTTGTAAAAAAGGCGGGAAAAACGTGTTTTCATTGGATGAGCCCTACATGTTCAGTGTTTAATTGCCATATTTTTAAAGCAGAAAGTGGGAGAAGTTGCGAAAAAGTCAAAATGGCCTCTAACGGTTTGTTTCACACTATATTTCACCAACAATTAAGAAATACAACTTAATTAAGAAATTTTAGCTTCTATCTAGCTGTTTGATTTGATATTTTAGACAATACTATGCTAGAATTATCATAAAAGGGATATCTATCATGTGGTTGTTGAAATTGATTTTGCTCCAACAAGTGATGAGGGTGAAATCGTAACGTCGGTGGCAACCAGACATCAGCCACAAGATGTTAGTTTGTTACGACATCGTATCTAGTACACTGATAGTCAAAATAATTCGATGTGAAGATAGCTTTTTATTTTCTGATAAAATGGTCACCCATTGTTAATTAAACCATCAGAGAGTAATATGAGAAATCTCGACTTGTTAATTGTATAGATTGATTAGAAAGTGATCAGTTTATAACTGTGAGTCATGATCTAGCGACAAAAATCTCATCATGACAGGAGATATTGCCCAATGCAAAAATTTCTCAATGTTTTCTGATAACATTGTAATATTGACACTGAAATTGCCCTTTACTATACCAAAGAATTGTAATATTAAATGATTCATCATTTTCATCAAACAAGGTTTTCTGGTCTCAAGTACATGATGCTAACCATAACAGACACATCTGATCTGTGAAAGGCACTGTCATTCACTGATTGGTTTTAATGTCTCTAACAGACACATCTGATCTGTGAAAGGCACTGTCATTCACTGATTGGTTTTAATGTCTCTAACAGACACATCTGATCTGTGAAAGGCACTGTCATTCACTGATTGGTTTTAATGTCTCTAACAGACACATCTGATCTGTGAAAGGCACTGTCATTCACTGATTGGTTTTAATGTCTCTAACAGACACATCTGATCTGTGAAAGGCACTGTCATTCACTGATTGGTTTTAATGTCAACTGATTCATTCACTGGGTTTTAATGTCTCTAACAGACACATCTGATCTGTGAAAGGCACTGTCATTCACTGATTGGTTTTAATGTCTCTAACAGACACATCTGATCTGTGAAAGGCACTGTCATTCACTGATTGGTTTTAATGTCTCTAACAGACACATCTGATCTGTGAAAGGCACTGTCATTCACTGATTGGTTTTAATGTCTCTAACAGACACATCTGATCTGTGAAAGGCACTGTCATTCACTGATTGGTTTTAATGTCTCTAACAGACACATCTGATCTGTGAAAGGAACTGTCATTCACTGATTGGTTTTAATGTCTCTAACAGACACATCTGATCTGTGAAAGGCACTGTCATTCACTGATTGGTTTTAATGTCTCTAACAGACACATCTGATCTGTGAAAGGAACTGTCATTCACTGATTGGTTTTAATGTCTCTAACAGACACATCTGATCTGTGAAAGGCACTGTCATTCACTGATTGGTTTTAATGTCTCTAACAGACACATCTGATCTGTGAAAGGCACTGTCATTCACTGATTGGTTTTAATGTCTCTAACAGACACATCTGATCTGTGAAAGGCACCGTCATTCACTGATTGGTTTTAATGTCTCTATCTATTTTTATATAAATTAATCATGTTTTTATGTATTAGCTTAAAAATTTGCATAAACATTATACAAAATGCACTTAATCCTCACTTCCAAGAAGGCTTTTTACAAAAATTCTGCCTATGAGAAAAATGTGGGGTTGGGAACTGCTACAGAAAGAGATGCCACAATGTTAGGAACCAAGTTGAGATCTTTTACAGATGGGTTGTGATATCTATGTATATATACATGCATGCATCATTTTAAATTTACAAATGAAATGGGTGATCAATTTTTTCACACAGGAGTTTAATGAGAATTTCTTTCCAATTTCAGCGATTTATCTCGTTATCTGTTAACTTGAAACAAAATGAATCAACCGAGGCCACCATGGAGGATGTGAACAATGGTCAAGACAAGAAAAAGTCTGGAAAAAAGAAAAAAACAACCAAAGGTCAACCAAAGGAGAAGCAAATAGAACAACAGCAATCAACATTAAACACAAAAGAAAAAAATGAAATTTTGCATTTCTTTAACAACTGTGATCATGTGACATTGAAAAAATTCTTAAAGCTTTCTCGCAAATATGTATTATCAGCAAACTTGAAACAGTGCTTCCATAGAGAATTTGGTGAATCAAATGAATCAAGGGTCTTTTTTCCAGATTTTGAGAATCTTCTGATTTCTACTAAAATTGATGAGTCAAAGCTCCTACAAATTTGTCAGAGTATCACAAAGTTGAGGAATTCAGAACGAACAACATTTGGGATCCCAGGATTAATACCAAAGATACCCATAGAAAATGTTAAGGTAACTCAAATTCTTTATGCAGCTTTGCTTACCAAATAACAAGTATCTCATGAAATATTTGTTACATTTACTGTAATAAGATTCGAAGCATTTTTTTTAAAAATTTTATCCTGTTTATTCCAAAAAATCAGTCTCATATCTGGTGTGCAATTTTATTTCATATGGAAAGTTTTTTTTCTTGTTCTTTTATGGAAACCAGACTTTGATAATGACAAGATTTTGTTTCTGGGAAAAATGGCTTATGTTAGGAAAGACATCACTCCTGAATAAGAATCTATCAATTCAAAATATAATTAAAGTTATTACCATGTATATCTTTCAGAAAATAAAGTATGTGGTTGGCGTGGATATTATCAGGAACACCATATCCTGGGCTGTGATGACCCGAGAGCGTAATTTAATTGATGCTGGAACTAAAATGCTTACAGAGTCACAGTTTGAGTATAATCCACAGAAACATCATGAAATGGTATGTGTATAAAGGATAATATAGTGTAGCTACTTTCTTGGTGAGAATACCTCATGATAAAGTCTACAGCAGGCACCTCTATGGAATAGGGTTAGGGTATATGAATCAAAAAGCATAATGAAACATAACATGAATCTACCTCAGCTGATTTTAATACAAAATGCTACTTACTCTCTGGAACATGATCTACAGTTGAAATATGTCGTGGTCTTTACAAAACAATAATGATCAGTTTTGCATTAAGCCATTAAAACCAAGCACAGTTAAATATATTTCTAAAAATTTTATCAGCCATACATTTGGTCTGCTTGCAGTATCTCAAAATTATCATAGGAACTGAACTCATTGCTTTTGTAAGCAATCCCTTTTATTTTTTCAAACAAAAGTTCTATCCTCCACTATGCATGCTTGTTGACTGTAGCTGTTGGTGTAAAACTCTACATGTTCATTCATTCTTCTAAAATAATTATGTAAAATTCAAAATAAGCTCAAACTAAACATGTTTCTTTAATAACTCAAGGTTCTTAATTTGGATAAAAGCCCAGGAGTATGTCGAGTTAAGCAGGGAGTCTACTCTTTACATCCTAAAAGCTCCCTGCTGAAACTGATAGTTGAATTGATTTGACACTTGTCTGAGCAGGATACTTTTCTGTAGCTCTAGAATTTATTGATTACACAGATAGAGTGATATTTTCCCTCAAACTGTTTCTAAAATGAAAACTAAACCCAAGCTTCAAATTCTAAATAGAATTTTTGATAAGAAAGGCAGACATCGATAAACCTGTTCTAATGCATACGATTGTTTTACTGGTCCAACAGAATTTTTTTAAAGTTTGTTATGGACCACTTTCTTTCTTTTATAGTTGTTTTTTATATCTTTTACCCCATTTTTCCTTTGTATTGATAGTTACCTGAAAGCTCTGCTACAGCTATTAGTACTTGCTCTGCTACAGCTATTAGTACTTGCTCTGCTACAGCTGTATTAGTACTTGCTCTGCTACAGCTGTATTAGTACTTGCTCTGCTACAGCTGTATTAGTACTTGCTCTGTTACAGCTGTATTAGTACTTAGTAACTTATGCCTTAAGAGTAATGAGTATGGCACCCAAGACAGATGGCAGCATATCGAAGGTTCATTGCAAGACTTCTCTTTAGCAAAGAACCTACAACAGTCTTGCACTGAACCCTTGATAAATGATAGTTTTTCATTATACCTCTCCCTCTTAAAACTTTTTTTGCCATTGCTTATGGTGATCAATTTCACCATTTGTCACATTGGGTTATTAAATGTTTTGTTGCAGTTAAGACTGCAATATATGAAATTGTGAACATTTTCCTATCTATTTGTCTTTTCAGATGTCATCAATTCTCAAAGCGATTCCACCATCAGCAATATATGTAACACAGACTCGTATCCCAATTAAAAAGGAGGGAAACCAGAAATGGAGACCATACCAAGTTTTAATGGAGGCACTATTTAAACTTTGTCTTAATCACAGAATGAACTTAATGCTTAACAACTCAAATCCCAAGGACTATGAACTTGAAAACTTTGTTTATCACTTAAAATACACAGATTTAGATTTATTCTATGATGTAATGGTGAATGGAGAGATGATTCCACTAGAAAACTTGTATGTTCAGTGGAAAAGGTCTGACCAGGGTCCATTAAAGGGTATGGTGACTAACCTGAATAAAGACTTGATAACCTCGACTGATGAAGGGAAACCATCAGACCAGATCTACCACAGTATCTTCTACGCAGATATAGCCAGCAGGTGTCTGGCCAAAACAGATGAAGCATTTCCATCAGCCTATTTTCCTAGATAGATAACTTTACTTATGATTTTAATACCAGAATCTAGTCTTCCTACCAGTTTATATTGTAGGCTGACAGTAAAGTATTAAATGATAAGATCAAACATGAAGTGTCTGCTCTTGGGCATTATAACTGCCTAGCGTAATATCTCAGTTGAAGGCGAAGAAAAAATATCTCATCTACACACTGTGATAAAACAGTTGGCCTCTATTCATAATAAAATCAGAGTTGTTGATAATTCACCTACCAAGGGAGACAACTTATACTTTAATATCCATATTAAAGGTGCTTGTTCACAGATGAGAAAATGAGAAAAAAAGTGCCTTAAAACAATGATTTCTATGAAATGATAAAAGCCTTTATATCTTGCAATTGAAATGATGTCAGTTTGAAAACAAAAGCATCTCGTTGGAATCTTAATCCAATCAAGAAATAAACATCTATTTGACTTTGAGATCATTTGATCAATGAACAGTGAATGATTTCAGAGTTCTCCAGTCTATTTATATCACAGTATTTCCCAAGCGCTGAGTGTGTCAGGAATGAATTGAGAGTTAAATGATTGTATACACACTGAATTGACTGAATAAACACCGTCGACATCCATCAAGACTAAGGGGCAATGATATCCTGTTAACTTCTAATTTTATTGCATTTAAGGCCGAAATCAGGGAGCAAGCACCTTTAAAAGGACTATCTCACAGATTGGGATCTCAACTTTATAAATGACAACATGGATTTCTTAAGTGTCATTAGACTAGATAATTGACAGCTTCCGAACCTTGTTTACAACTGTACAGAAAAGATATAGAATATTTATATTGCAGATATTGCAAACAGTTTAAACGGGTTTATTTTGTAAACAATAAGCTAAACTTAGAATAAAATGTGCTATGTTTAATACCATTGTCACAAGGGTCTTCAGAAACTGCAGGGCATTTATTTATAAAGTCTTTCACATAGAAGTGCTGACAGGTGCAAAGGCCCACTTTGCCTTATTCAAAGAATTCAAGTGACTTCAGCAACTTAGAAGTAAAGAAATTGAAAGAGGTCTTTGATTTAGTGACAATGATTGTTAATACCAAATTTTTAACGTTTGTTACTCCCAGAGCACAAATCTCGGAGTTTTGCTCCTTAAAGGAAAATGTAAATTGACTTGCATGTATAGAAATAAACAAAAAAAAACTTACATCATTACAATATATTTTCCAATAGGTCATCTCAAATGTTTTTATTTTCCCAGGAAGGCTCTTGGAACCAACTTCCATACAACCATTTAATTGCACTAACACATTTATTTGGAGGAATATTCTTCACATTCTATCCATTAAGATCTATAGAAGACAAAAAGTGTAAATGCTTCTGGTGTTCTTCCAAGAAGTGTATAAAGCGAGTGTTTATCTTTGAAATACAGATATCACAGGTATAGATATTTAAACTGTGAAGAAAGCTTCAAAGATGTCTGATATTTTAATTTGATCTAGGTTCAATAAGTTGTATGGGATTTGGCATTAAACTTTAAAGATTCTCTTTTACAGACATTAGGAAATTTAGAAGTTAAAATACTTTTTTTTTTACTACTGTACTGTTATATGATATGCTCTAAAGAGCCATTGGAGGATAAATAAGATTGTTTTTAATTCTTTACAGTGAATTAACAAGTATTTAAGTCCCAAAGCGTGACAGCGTATTAGGGATCCACCACATATAAACTATACATACTTGAACAAATGACACTCCCTGAATTAAGTATGCTTTCAATAGCTACATGTAATTGTATATCAAACAATACAAAAACTTTTTGTTTCAAAGACATTTTATCTTATCTTCTGTGAACAAGCACCTTTAAAGTCATTCCAACAGAAGACATTTGAAAACATTCTGAGAAAAAGAAGAATGATTTCATGATGACCAGGTTCCCCTTTAATCATATAGGTTTGCAGCATGACTATCAGAAAGAAATGCCTTGTACTGATTCACACATCTGTTGTAAGGGAATTTTTGTAACTTCAAACCCTTTGATACAAGATTTAAGTCAGAATTGACCAAGTGATTTAGTTTTTGTCCCACTCATCTTTAAACCTGACTCAGATTTTATGAAGACAAATCATTGAATACTTCAAATTGACTTTCTCATAAATTGAGATGTAATTTTTGTTTAAAATTAAATGTCCTCTACAAAATGATAAAACAGATCTATATAGTTTCATAAAACTAGATTAATGGTTTGCTTTTCAACTCTGTTCATAAACGTTATTATCATTTTTACACCCTCTGATCTACCTTTTATTAAATCTGATTCAGAAGCTATAAGGATGTATATTCTTGTTGATTTTCATGAGTAGCCTCTGTGGCCGAGTGGTTGTAGCACAGAATTTGAAATCACATGGTCCCTCTCTGCTTGGGTTCAAATCCCTGTCAGGATTTGGATTTATATTAGAGGTAGTCTCCTAAATGACTCACAGAATGCCAATGGTTCTACCTGGCTTGACCTGCCCTTAGTGGTGGTTGAATATGGGGTCTTCCTCCATCACAAAGAGTTGGGCATTGCAACACGACTGAAATAATATTGACACAATGTCAAACCCATATAAATAGGTATAATTCTGATGAAGATCAGGTCAATACTATCTATGAAATGGTTATATTTGACGCAATGCTGATGCATGACTGCCATTAGTTGTTCACCTTAATTAATAACCTTAGGTGAGCTAAAATGCATCAAGGGAAATAAAGAAAAAACATGAGCTATGACTCAATTGCATTTCATTTTTGGAAATGAAAAACAAAAGCGTTTATTTTTTATGGAAAAACAAACAATTTATTGATCAGTAAATACAAATTTCTAATACTTATTTACTTTATTCTAGTACCATCTGGCTAACTATATGAAAAAAATATCAAGACATTCTTAGATAACTGTAGGATTGCTCATAGAAGCATTTATGTCTCTATTTCAATTGAAATTTTCTCTCCTACCAGGGAATATTTGAAACTACTACACTCTGTTGGGTAAACATCTTTTTAGTGGAAGCTGTTGATATGATTTATAAACCTATTACATCCTCCCTTCATACAAATACACGTTTCGATGAATTGACAGCTGAAGGCCTGGGAAACCAATGTGACATCATGCAAAAATGGCTCATACCATGCAATATTTCTTTTGACAACAAGAGTTTCTAGATTATATTAAATAATATACTATTTCTTATTGTATGATTGCTACTTGAAATGGCTTTCAATATCTGTTATTATAAAATCACACATACAGGAATGGATTATGAAAACTCCATTCACTGGTCTTGATAATGCATTATCGAATTGTGCAACACTGTCTCACATTAATGCATATCAATATGATATAATTTAACCCATAATCACAAGACACCTTTGTCCCACTCAGTCGGTTGATTACTGCGGGTTTCCTGATTTATTGATTTCCACATCGGCCAATCCGAGGTATTTCCAGTCTTCTTTTGTCATCAAATTACTGAAAAATAAAATCATGAGGCTCCTTCATTTGCTTTTCATTTTAATAAACACCTGGTGTTTTTTTTACCCAAACAAGAAAGTTTAAGAAGTGAAAATGTTCTGATTTTAAATAATTAATAAAACAATTAATAAAAATACCAAAAAAAATATCAGAAAATTCAGGACAGCCCATTTTAGCAATGTTTCCTTTTCCAAACATGATAAAAAAGAAAGTTGTAGGTAGGCTGTGAAATCCATGAATATATGTTTTAGTAAAACGATAGTTTCTTGAATTAATTGAATGAGAGAGGAGAGATAATAAGTGTACATCCAGTTATGATAATGTTCATACCTCAACTCCTACGATGCATGTGGTGGTAAATGGATTACAATCATGACACAGGCAATGAAAATAATGTCCAAACTTATCCATTCCACTCTGCATGAATTGTGAAATGGGAAAAACTATTGTTAAATTTATAGTTAAATGTCCATACTTGTCCATCTTTCACTACATCAATTGACCAAGGGGAAAAGCTTTTGTCAAAATTAATAGTTAAATGTCCATACTTGTCCATCTTTCACTACATCAATTGACCAAGGGAAACAATTATTGTTAAATTTAAAGTTAAATGTCCATACTTGTCCATCTTTCACTACATCAATTGACCAAGGGGAACAATTATTGTTAAATTTATAGTTAAATGCCCATACTTGTTTATCTTTCACTTAATCAATTGACCAAGGGGAACAACTATTGTTAAATGTATAGTTAAATGCCCATACTTGTTCATCTTTCACTTAATCAATTGACCAAGGGGAACAACTAATGTCCATACTTGTTCATCTTTCACTACATCAATTGACCAAGGGAACAACTAGTGTTAAATTTATAGTTAAATGTCCATACTTGTTCTTCTTTCACTACATCAATTGACCAAGGGGAACAACTATTGTTAAATGTATAGTTAAATGCCCATACTTGTTCATCTTTCACTTAATCAATTGACCAAGGGGAACAACTAATGTCCATACTTGTTCATCTTTCACTACATCAATTGACCAAGGGAAACAACTCATGTCCATACTTGTCCTACTTGTCCTAGCCTGGAGTCCTGGCCCATTCTAACCCGCATTAGGGCCAGGTGTCAGAGAATGAATTGTCGCTTCTGATTGGCTAACGGATTGCCACTCGTCTAATATGAAAAGATGGCGTTTGAATTGTGCATTTACCCTTTTTTACCCTTATCATTTTTACCCTTTTCCATCCCTTATTCAGGGTAGCCTTTACCTTTTACAATTTTCATACAATTCTCCATTTTTATAAATTAATTGCACTTAAATGGATTTTGTTCATTTAATTTCATTTTTTTATTAATCTATTGTTGGATTTAAATATTGGGATTCAAAATATCAGATAAAATTAATAACTTTTGTAAAAGAATCAAACTTTTTACTTTAGTAGTTCTCTCTGAATGAATTCTACCAAAAATGTTGTTTATATATTCAAATGAGTTTTAAATCACACACACAACAAATTTAATGGAGACAAATTGGAAACGTATATCTCCACCAATCAATATTACATATCATCTTATTTCCTTCGATGCTTAAATTTGAGGCTTGTTAAGTGTTAATAGGCGACTTTGAAGAAAGAAAGAAAGACCACAAAAATGTGAAAAGAATGGGATTTTCTTCTATTTTTCCCATAACATCTTCTTTTAATCAAATTCAACGACACGTAAAAGGAAAGGGTAAAGGGTTTCACTTATCTCTGGTTAAACAATCACGAATTCAATTAACAGGCAATAAAGATAAGAATCCCACCGACAAGAGTTATGGTATATCAACGAAACGGCATCTGTATTTATTCCTTTTATGCAGTCATAAGTTAAATAACAAACAAGGAAAAAAGAACGTGATTTTTCTTTTCCAATATTAATCAAAAGCCAAGCTTCTCGACAAATTAAACACCTTTATTTTTCGTTTTGACGAAATCATATAAAGCCTACAAAATCAATTATAATTAGTATTAAACATTATCGCTATAAGCTTATTTAGTGTTGTTTGAAAGTTTGATTTAACATAAGAACCTGTAGTTGACGAAGTCATCAAGAAGAGGGGGAACGCATGATCTAAGAATAAGATGCTTTGGACACATTTAGATCTCAAGAATTTGATATCAGAATATATATACTATTCTTACATACATTGCTTATCAAACGATTTTCCAGATATATTCTTGTCTCGTCATATCTCGTCTTTAAACCACGTTTAACTCTAACTTTGGAAGATTGACACGCCTTCCTTAATTCTGTAACTGGCTTGTCAATACTAAACACCTTTCTATAACAATTTAAGCAAAACCATCTATTACAGAAATTCCACCATAAAGTTAACTTTGATATACTCCGGATTTGTTATATGGTAAAACACGACGCAAAGAGCTTGACTTTTCAATACTTGCATCACAAACACAACCCTGTTTGGGTGATTTGCGCGATGTACTGCATTTGTGTTCCATTACAAAACACAACGCTATAAAATACAATAAAAACCGGAGTCACGGCTTCATCTCAATAGGATCCAACGCTAAGTAGGGTGTCTAAATAGGTGCATTTTCTGATGAATAAGCTTGCAGACTCTTAATCGACGCGCATGCGCAGTCGATGTTGTTTCATTCGGAATACCTCGGCATAACCGAACACTATTGTGTTCGGTAAACTTTCTCTGACACCTGGCCCTAGTTCGCGGTATACAAACGGGCCAGGCTCCACCAGGCTATACTTGTCCATCTTTCACTACATCAATTGACCAAGGGAAACAACTATTGGTAAAATTAAAGTTAAATGTCCATTCTTGTCCATCTTTCACTACATCGATTGATCAAGGGGAACAACTAGTGTTAAATTTATAGTTAAATGTCCATACTTGTCCATCTTTCACTACATCAATTGACCAAGGGGAACAACTATTGTTAAATTTAAAGTTAAATGTCTATACTTGTCCATCTTTAACTTCATCAATTGACCAAGGGGAACAACTATTGTTAAATTTAAAGTTAAATGTCTATACTTGTCCATCTTTCACTTCATCAATTGACCAAGGGGAACAACTATTGTTAAATGTATAGTTAAATGCCCATACTTGTTCATCTTTCACTACATCAATTGACCAAGGGGAGCAACTAGAGTTAAAATTATAGTTAAAAGTCCTTACTTGTTCAACTTTCACTACATCAATTGACCAAGGGGAACAACTATTGTTAAATGTATAGTTAAATGCCCATACTTGTTTATCTTTCACTTAATCAATTGACCAAGGGGAACAACTAATGTCCATACTTGTCCATCTTTCACTACATCAATTGACCAAGGGAACAACTAGTGTTAAATTTATAGTTAAATGTCCATACTTGTTCTTCTTTCACTACATCAATTGACCAAGGGAACAACTAGTGTTAAATTTATAGTTAAATGTCCATACTTGTTCTTCTTTCACTACATCAATTGACCCAGGGAAACAACTATTGTTAAATGTATAGTTAAAATGTCCATACTTGTCCATCTTTCACTACATCGATTGACCAAGGGGAACAACTATTGTTAAATTTATAGTTAAAATGTCCATACTTATCCATCCTGCACTGCATGTACTCCTTGGTTTCCACTCTACATTTATCATTCTCCTTTTTCTGCAGAATGCATTTCATAAACTTGGTCATGTGCTCCTTGCATAAACCTAGAATGAAAATTAAAGCGGCATATCATAAAGGATATTGATAAACAAGATATATAAAATAAACTTGACAGTGGCACAGCACATTGGAAGAGCGTCGGACTACTGTACCGCGGGTCTCGGGTTCGAATCCCCTTTAGGCGAGGTGAAAATTTCCTGGACTAGCACTTAAACCGGTGCCATTACTGGTGTTTTCTCCAGGAAGCACTCATCAAGAGTGACTCGATCAGCTTTATTTAGCCTCCTTTACAATCAATTGTAAAACAAATTAAACAACAATCAAACAAATATACCACCAAATAATGGCATCAATTGTCGTAAAAAAAAATTCGAAACCTCGGTGTTTTTCAAAATACAGTGAGCATGCACAGAGAAAATTTATCAGGAGCGAAAAAAACATCAGCTAGTATTAATTAAACCGTCCTTTCAAAGTAAATATGTGGAATGCAGACAATTTGAAGGCATGGATTGATTAAAAAGTATTAGTTCACAACTGTGAGTGAAATATTTGTTAATTCACTATAACAATGAAAATATTGGTCTTCACATGTTGCGCCAAATTGTCCTCTCTCCTTCCACCATTAATTGAATCCTTCAAAAGTTTGACTTGATGGGAGATAATGAGATTGCCTAATTCAAAAATTGGGAAAGATACCTTGTGGATATAAAGTAAAATTCACATTTTTTTGGTTTACTGGCACCTGTGACACTGGGTGAACTTTTACTCTCATGTTTAATTTTTATTTATCAGCAGATGTCCATAGTTAAAAACGGTAAAGCATAATATGCCTTCCAAATTACAGTAAATCGTCTTTTAATCGCATTCATACGATTAAGTAATTTTGTCATCACTTTCTAATCCTAGTTTAAACAAAACCTCCAGATACCTCAAGCACTTTGATGAAAACAATCATTATGCAACCTGTACATGTCTATTGACCGCGACTTAACAGCTTATGTCCGGCTATAATATTGAAGTTTTATATTCTTTTTGTTAGATTAGGCTACTCTACCTTCATGGTCCAGCGGAAAACTGCCTTTATCCGGCGGTACTGGTGTCAGTCGTTTTCCTGCTGGAGTGGCCATATTTGTTATTCTCAATTCGCAACTTCATGGATAAAGGTTCGTCCCATTAAGTTTTGCGACCGAATAACTGCACATGTTCATCTTTCGCTTCCTTCCATTTTGTGTTTAGTGTTTACTTTTAATTTATCAATGATATTGTCTATTCGTCCGTCCCCCTTTCTCTCTCTCTCTCTCTCTCTCTCTCTCTCTCTCTCTCTCTCTCTCTCTCTCTCTCTCTCTCTCTCTCTCTCTCCTCTCTCTCTCTCCCTCTCTCTCTCTCTCTCTCTCTCTCTCTCTCTCTCTCTCTCTCTCTCTCTCTCTCTCTCTCTCTCTCTCTCTCTCTCTCTCTCTCTGTCTCTCTCTCTCTCTCTCTCTCTCTGTGTGTGTGTCACTTCTCTCTCTGTCTCTGTCTCTATCTATCTCTCTCTCATCTCTCTCTCTTCTCTCTCTCTCCTTTCCCTCTCCTCTAACTCTCTCTCTTTTTTTCTCTCTCTCCTTTCCTCTCTCCTTTCTCTCTCTCTCTCTCTCTCTCTCTCTCTCTCTCTCATCTCCTCCTCTCCTCCCTCCCTCCTCCCTCCCTCCCTCCTCCTCCTCCTCCCTCCCTCCCTCCTCCCTCCCTCCCTCCTCCCTCCTCCTCCTCCCTCCTCCTCCTCCTCCTCCCTCCTCCTCCTCCTCCTCCTCCTCCTCCCTCCCTCCTCCTCCTCCTCCTCCTCCTCCCTCCTCCTCCTCCCTCCTCCTCCTCCTCCTCCTCCTCTCCTCCCTCCCTCCCTCCCTCCTACTCTCTCTTTTCTCTTTCTCGCTCCCTCTCTCTCTCTCTCTCTCTCTCTTTTTTTTCTCTCGCTCTCTCTCCCTCTCCCCCTTTCTTTCTCTCTCATTTTTTACGTCGTTTGATAAATCCGAAATCCTAAATAATCTTTATTTATAATAGAATGACCAAAGTGAGAGAAACATGCAGACAGACCTCGACTCGAACCCGGGATCTCCGTGTTATATATTTGAATCATAAAACACGACCTGTCTACACTGACTTTTGATGAAACCAATGTGTTACCTCCGTTTGATTTAACAGATTAGGGTATTCAAACAACTTCTATGATGGCATATATGTTAGTTTATATAAAGCATTTACCCGGGATTAACCGGTGTTACGTGAAACTCGATTGAGAGAACGATTTATTTCCACCTTCCGTCTCTGTATGAATAATTGAAGGTATTATTAATCATGTGATCAGTCTTAACTTCCGATATAACTCCGTGTGTTTCGGTTTCTTGTATCGTGTACTCGAATATTTCTAATCGACTGTCTTCTTTAAACAGCCGAATTTAAACTATGAATCATTCTTGGTCATTAGATCAGGGGTAGGGGCTCTGCTTTAAAAGCCAGTTTTCAAGATATAGAATGGTTTCAGAGGCTAGTGACAATTTATAACTACTCCTGTGAAGGACAATTGCCCAGGGTGAAGCGCATGGGGCTCGGCACACGAGAGTCTTGGGTTTGAACCTCTATGAGTAACGGTAGGTGTCCACTTAGCGACGCTTCACGTATCCACATTCGGTGCGAGTTCTAATTATATCTACGGGAAGCAGAATCGAGAATAATTCATCTAAGTTGTAAGAAATTGTTTCACAATCGATGTAAAACAAATGAGTTTAAACGAATTTTTATCCATACCAAATTCTGGGACAAACTGTCTAAATAATTCGTCTACACCAAGTAAATTTATAGCTCATCAATGTGAAACTTTGACACAGTTAGCTTCTTCAAGGGGAGTGTGTGTGTTATTGTTGTGAGTTTGTCTGTTGCACAATTTTGAGTAATTTCCAATTAATGAGTTCCTGTTTGTAATTGTCTAATTCCCTTCAAGCCGTCTGCTCTGGATCTATAAAATGATATATCTGAAAAACCCATGCTGGTATTCTATTGGGGGTTTTCTGTTTGTATCATCATTATATATTTCTAATTTTAGGATACAAGGAAAATTCCCATGACGTCATAGTTCTATATTTGGTCAAAATTGTGAATCACGTTTGTGTGACGCATCGATGCACTTGCCTTTCCTAAATACAGACGACACGCTTGTACGCTCTTTCAGCAGACGTATTTGTAGTCTTGTTACAGGATTATGAAGGAGTTGTGAAACAAACATTTGTTCAACCTAGTTCGGTCCATTATACTAATCATTAATGTTTTCGTCGTCTGTCAAATAATTCCTTTTTCTAATCCGAAGTGAATTGAATTTCGCGATAGCGTAAATAAAAAAGATACAAAAAGGGTTAAAGTTGTTTAGAGTTACGTCCCTTCCTCGATCGGACAAAGAGCGAAGTACAAACCATGTAAACAAGATAGATACAACATACTTGACGTGAAAGAACTTCGTTAACTTGTGTGTGATCGTTAAATGGACTTTTTAATTTCGTATGACAGGTGACTTCAGGTGTTTTGATCGAGATAGTATTCTGGTGGTGTTATTTGTGACTGGCTTTTCTCTGGATTAGCTTTATTTGCTGTTCAATAAACGGACGAGGAAAAGGAGCAGGTCTAGGTATAAACTAAGGTATGAATCGTTGTTAACTACGTAATTTATTGGTAGACATGTCAGACAGGGTTTAATTATATACAGTAATTCGCATCACTGATAGGTCCTGTCACGAGAAAATCTGATTTACTAAATCCTACGACTTATTGTCCAGACAGCGTACCGTCCATACCAGCGTTAGATATTCATTCAAGTACCTCACCACATGTTATGCATGTAGGACCTGTAACGTCATAGCCATGGTAGTCCTTGTGACCAAGAGAAAGTCAGGAAAGTTCATATGAAATCTTCCCTAAATTTATAAACAAATTTTAGAAGGAATGATATTGTCACTTGTTTGCTTTAATCCTTTATTTACCATGACGAAACTCATAATCCTAGTTTTACAATAATGAATTTCCAACATAACATCTTAAGTTCCAGTTTAAGTAGTGTAGGACCGATAGATTGTACAAGTCATTGTTGCTGTAGACCGTCTTGGTGTAGAAGTTAGTGTCGGCCCCTGTTGACAGTATTGAATTTGTGAAATATACGTAAGACTTGTCCCTCAATACATTCTGTTAATAAGCTTTCGACCCACCTCCAGTTGAACAACGATCCATGTATAATAGAACAACACATATAATGTTTGAACGTGTATAGGTGCTAGATGTACTAGAACAACACATATAATGTTTGAACATGTATAGGTGCTAGATGTACTGTTTGCTGTTCTGATATATGTAGGCTTATTTATGACCTACAAAATACTTGAACTGAGTATACTAGGGGACTCCGATACTAGATAAACGGAGAACGGTATTTTTACCTGTGGCTATATAAGGTATTGGTCATTCGACATTTATACTTCATTTTCGTCTATGACAATAGTTCAATTCGATGAAACCACATGTTCACTCTATGCTGAGCTTGGGAAAACTCACAATACCACCATTTACAAAGATTTCGTAACTTTACATGTACGTCTACATAATTGTACTAACCATTGAATGTCAATGGTAACTTAGTTTTTGTGGATAAAAGATAGGTAAATGTTAAAAAACACGATGGCTATCATGTTCCGTTTGCTATAAGTTAAACATTTTCTCGGTGCTGATTTCTTTTGACTTTAACGAGAAGATCTGCCGTACGAAACGTTGTGAGACATGCCCCTGGCCTGTAACTCTGCCCTTTGTGAGACATGCCCCTGGCCTGTAACTCTGCCCTTTGTGAGACATGCCCCTGGCCTGTAACTCTTCCCTTTGTGAGACAGGCCCCGGGCCTGTAACTCTGCCCTTTGTGAGACAGGCCCCTCGCCTGTAACTCTACCCTTTGTGAGACAGGCCCCGGGCCTGTAACTCTGTCCTTTGTAAGACAGGCCCCGGGCCTGTAACTCTGCCCTTTGTGAGACAGGCCCCTGGGCTGTTACTCTGCCCTTCGTGAGACAGGCCCCTGTCCTGTAACTCTACCCTTTGTGAGACATGCCCCTGGCCTGTAATTCTGACCTTTGTGAGACAGGCCCCTCGCCTGTAACTCTGCCCTTTGTGAGACAGGCCCCTGGCCTGTAACTCTGCCCTTTGTGAGACAGGCCCCTGGCCTGTAACTCTACCCTTTGTGAGACAGGCCCCTGGCCTGTTACTCTGCCCTTCGTGAGACAGGCCCCTCGCCTGTAACTCTACCCTTTGTGAGACATGCCCCTGGCCTGTAACTCTGACCTTTGTGAGACAGGCCCCTGGCCTGTAACTCTGCCCTTTGTGAGACAGGCCCCTGGCCTGTAACTCTACCCTTTGTGAGACAGGCCCCTGGCCTGTTACTCTGCCCTTCGTGAGACAGGCCCCTCGCCTGTAACTCTACCCTTTGTGAGACATACCCCTGGCCTGTAATTCTGCCCTTCGTTAGACAGACCCCTCGCCTGTAACTCTGCCCTAGATCAGTGTATTGTCAGTTAGGTTCCCAATATATGGTCCTCAGCGCTGGACGCCATACGGAGGTAACCAAACAGAGTCTTTATACTCGGTCCCTACCTATGGACACATATCTCACCAAACCAACCGGGGTCGACACTGTGTGGAGATGTCACGGGATAATGGTCGACCATTCATGGCCACATTATATAAACGTTAACAACATTACACAACAACTGTAACAACAAAAGAATTACCCATATTTTGTCACCATTGTTTCTACTAGATTTCTCGAAGAAAGCGACATTTCATTGAATGCTTTATGATTGTTGTTTTGTGTAATTTCCAATTTGAATCGTTCATGTGTTTACATTGTGATGAACCAGGGGACAGTATTTATGTATAACTAGAGTTATGGTATCTAAAGGTTGTAGATAACAACTAATTTGGTTACCCCTCTATCCATATATCGACCCCTTATGGTGTTGACACTAACACCCTCGGTAAATACTTGTAAACAAACCCTGCACCATGCGGCCATATCCCCCTACATCGTAGTGGAGGAAAGATACGGAAATATTCGTTTCATATCTATTGTCGCGAAGATCGCGATATTTCTTACACGTGGATGACGGTCCCGTCAACCTTACGGTCGATCACCGTCGGGAGCACTGTAAGGTAACGGTGCTATCATTTTCAAGTATGTTTTTCTTGCTTTTACATGAAAAAACGTTTTTCTAATGCTCCACCGTTGTTGTTATAGCAACGGTTCCGCATTAGATAAACTTGGTGCTAACCGCCTATATAAGAAGGCTAGGAATTTTTATTATCAAGAGTTGAATAATGAATTCGAGTATTAAGTTCAAAAATGTAAAGATTGTGTTTCATTAAAAGAATTGTTCATTTAATACTTCGAGTCAGTGTTTCAATTTCTCATCTTCAATGTGACGGCGGAAATATCATACAGTCTTCTACAAAACTCAACAGAAAGAATCTCCGCCACATCTATGTCTCTGATAAGGATTAAGGTTAGCGTTAGACAAGAAAATCAATTAGTGTTTCATTTTGTTAGAATGATTTGTTCCCAAGTCAACACAGGCAGCGTTATTGTTAATGGTTTAAAGTTTGCGTCTGCTTCTGCCTCCGGTTAGGACGACTAACAAAATGCTTAAGAATGGTATTGCTTTGAACTGAGATAGGAGTCTATATCATACCACTTCACACCACAAAAGGAATCCCATCTATATAATGTACTATGATCAGTAGACATGTATATGCACATGATAATGTACAAGAAGGGTACTCGTCAAAAACCCTTACTTCAATAGTCGTCATTTTGACTCATCTGTTGTCTTTAGAGAATTTTGTGTCAAACGTAAAAAAAAGTTCAATACGAGTAATTTCTCGGCTGGTACAGTGGTTTCTAATGCCGTCTGCTGAATATGCGTCAAATGTCGTCCAAGTGTTAATCATTATTACCGTAGTTCAACAACCTGTGAAGTAAAAGGCTACGTCAACAAGGTACATGTATGTATTGTAAATGCGTGAATGTTGGTCCATATGGGTCAGGGTGTTAATTATGTGGACGTTGGTTTGTCTCTGTCAACGTAACTAAAGGTCGCTACTTTTTCTACACAATACAACAGATTAAGTTCGGTAATGTGTCCGACTTGACTAGCTTGGTTCATAGCTCGAGAACGGGCCATGTAAACAACCTATTCAATTATTCGTCTCCCGCCACTTATCAATGGTATTTATCGAAGTCATTGATTTTAAAAGAATAATGCGTAGTACCGATTGGGAAAAAAATGAGGAACCTGTATAGGTGTACCTAGGATAATCCAAGCTGTTTATGTACTGAATGAAATATCTACGTCTGATCATTCAGTCATTCAGACTAAGATAGGTGCGCTGACCACAGCCATTTGTAGTGTTGTTGAAAACAGTGGTAAATCCAAAGTCATCGAAGTCACTGAGTGTATATTGTTGGTGCGTGAAGGTAGATAGGTTCCTTTGTTAGAAGACACAACTATCGACACAACTTAGGGGCCGTGGATCTATCCATTGTTAGAAGACACAACTATCGACACAACTAACTATATATATCCAGTCTAAACCGACAGCAACACCAGACGACAAGTGTCAAATATCATAGTTAACATTTTATTTGTGATATTGGGTAGAATCCATTGTCATTTCAAGGAGAAACAGCTTTTGCCACAATGGTATCGTTTGTCTTCGGCAATTGCGTCAAATTGAGGTAGTTTGTGGATAAAGGGTTTAATGAACGCGTTTCAAGCGTCTACCAGGCTGTTGATGAACTGGGTGACGTATATAAGTGTCCATGTAACGCGTAAAATAGGTCAGTATGTTAATGAGTAGATAATGAATAGTCGACGTCTATGTTAATAAAGTTCGTCACATTTATTCAAAAGCTTCTTCGAAAATTGATTTTGGTGTGTATGTACACAACTCTGTATTGTTGTTAACCCCAAGAATCATCTCGTCCAGACTATCACACACAATATACCAAGAGCAGGTGCTATATAGCATCCTAAGTGGATAGACTTAGAATTCTACAAACTTTCCTGAAAGATGAGCTGATTAAGTTATATTTACAAAAATACCATATTGTTGGTACTCATAAAAGTCTAATCAAGATAAGAGAGAACCAAGGGTATTGGTCAAAGATGTTGACATATGAAACATGACTCTTGTATGAAACGACCTTAGGAATCTTTGTAAGTAATATTTTATTATGCCCAGCTAAGAAAACACCATCCGCCGTGTAGTATGTGCTTTAAGGAGGTCATTCATAAATAATTAATTCAATGTCAACCTCACGTATGCCTTTAAATTGACGTACTGTAGTGACAGTTGCATAACGCAAACAGGTCGTCAACCTGGCATAAACATTTCTTCTTCCAGGAATTCAAATCATTGCCAATACATATATGAATGAGATAGATGTGAATGGGTTTGTGCCAGAACAAAACATGATGACTAGACTAGCTGATCCTAACCGCCACCATACGAACAACAGTCCATTGGTTACTCGTCAATACGGATCGTGTATTAGACAGGGAACGAGAACTTTGATAATCATACACTATAGACTAGACTAGCTGATCCTAACCGCCACCATACGGACAACAGTCCATTGGTTACTCGTCCATATGGATCGTGTATTAGACAGGGAACGAGAACTTTGATAACCACATACTATAGACTAGACTAGCTGATCCTAACCGCCACCATACGGACAACAGTCCACTGGTCACTCGTCCATATGGATCGTGTATTAGACAGTTAGACAGGGAACGAGAACTTTGATAATCATACACTATAGACTAGACTAGCTGATCCTAACCGCCACCATACGGACAACAGTCCATTGGTTACTCGTCCATATGGATCGTGTATTAGACAGGGAACGAGAACCATGATAACCACACATTATAGACTAGACTAGCTGATCCTAACCGCCACCATACGGACAACAGTCCATTGGTTACTCGTCCATATGGATCGTGTATTAGACAGGGAAATGAGAACTTTGATAATCATACACTATAGACTAGACTAGCTGATCCTAACCGCCACCATACGGACAACAGTCCATTGGTTACTCGTCCATATGGATCGTGTATTAGACAGGGAAATGAGAACTTTGATAATCATACACTATAGACTAGACTAGCTGATCCTAACCGCCACCCTACGGACAACAGTCCATTGGTTACTCGTCCATATGGATCGTGTATTAGATAGGGAAATGAGAACTTTGATAACCACATACTATAGACTAGACTAGCTGACCCTACAGACAGCTCCTTATGACATACATACAAGGATGTAGTGTGTAATACAAATGACACATTTAAACTATCGCAACTGACAAAACGAGAACCTGCTCAGTTCCGTCAGGATCATGTTTTGTAACAATATTATATTCATATTGGCACATACTAGACAGAAATGATTTCATTTTTTTTCTCCAAATTTAAATATATCAAGGTATGAAGTTGGAAGTAAGACGTTATATAGAAGAGGTGCGTAGGACAGTCACTACTCCATAGACACGAAAACTCATTCTACTGCTCGTATTACAGGAAAAACATTTCAGAACATAGCCCTAATAACACGAGTTATGTCCTTTTATTCCACTCTTTTTTACCATCTACGTTCAGACTGGGGGTTTGGATTTGGACCAATCTAAAGTTCTCATGTCACTCCAGGGTCATAGACCGCTCGGCTGTAGACGGTTTTAAATCAAACATTTACAGGCTGCTCGTACTTGTTCAGGGTCTAATTACTCAAGCCTTTCACTCGCAGCTCTGTGGTAGGCGAGTAATTTACCATTATGGTACTACATGTACCGGGGGTTTAACTGAACAACCTAACATATATCCGCTACGGGTAAACGCCTCGGTATAAATAAAAGATGTTGAAAGTGGTGCTAAGCGACAGACAAACACAATGTGTATATCTTCCTTATACAGTATATGTTTTAAAAAAAAGAGAAGGTCGAATTCGTTTTGAAAGGGGTGTCTTGGTACTTTTGTAACGACCCATCTATTTAGATATGCTGACTTTGCTTTATTCATGGAATATTCAATGAGTTATATGGTCGCATCAATCTAAGGAAGATATCTGTGTTCATGAGTTCAACCTTCACTTCCTGACTGTTCAGCCTATCATATGGCGAGCAATAGACGGAAATTTACCTTTATACATATGTATATATATCGACGTCAGGGATCAGTCGGTCTATTCTGTACATTTTGGGTGATCTGAGGCGGTAATTCACATGCCCCGTAAACATGTGTATATATATATATCGACGTCAGGGATCAGTCGGTATATCCTGCAGATATTGGGTGATCTGAGGCGGTAATTCACATGCCCCGTAAACATGTGTATATATATATCGACGTCAGGGATCAGTCGGTATATCCTGCATGTATTGGGTGATCTGAGGCGGTAATTTACATGCCCAATGAACATGTGTATAGAGTAACCGATCGTGAGTCGAAATATGGCTGATAGAAGGGTTATTCTACGTAAAAGTCAGAGTCTGATTTATAGCGGTACTAAATGGAGGCGTTTATACATCCCTAATTGGGTAATTCAATTAGAGATAGTTAGGTGACATTTGTGTTGTCACTTTCGTACCATTGGGTCTTGCGATGGGTACTGTTGGGTATAATGGCGATCTGAATACCGCTTCCCATCTTATTGACACATATTGGAGTGGGTTAAAGTAAGCTTTTGGTGTACGTTTACTATGTAACAGAGGTGGCAAAATTAATAGTTCACTTTGCCCAGCTCGTACAAAAATCTCAACGGATTTTTGTCGAAATTAACTAGATAACCACTATAAGAGTCATTTACCGACAAGTTAATGTAAAGTCTGAGATCGCCATCCATGCCGTGGATATTTCTGCCAATCGGGTACCTGCCCTCCCACGCCCATAGAGGCCTATAGTAGCATAGAGACCTTTTCTACACGACACGGCTCGCTACACATGAAGGTTATACAGGAAATAAGGGCTCATATGTCGAGTTGTATCCTCCATTATCTACGTCATCATCTATGTGTGTGGAGGGTGAAACTTGATAACTTAAACCCAGAGGTCGTATAGAGAGAAGGGTTTTAGCGTTGCTTTCGATTTGAAATAAATACAAACTCTAAATGAGAGACCATGTTAACGGGAGCGCATGTACTCATGGGATAGTTCAACACTTTAAAACGCCCTTATATTAACGAACGTACATCTATGTCTATAGTGTTGCTGTAAGTCATTGATGTGCGATACACAATACCATACATTGTGGTCTGATAATACGATAGGTTTTAATTCTACTCTCATGAATATTAAACATGGGTCTTGTTTCCGGTCCTAAAATTTATTCAACACAATGCCCTACTTTTCACAGTTGATGTGTATGTTCACCATTGTATATTTTCACTGTCGATGTTTAAGTCAACATTTCCTTAACTTAAACGATATAGGCATGACTTTAAGTTCTACATAACTAAGTGTATGTATTCTACATAACATACAAGTGCTATTAGAACATCGTCCAGCCTACTTATATCCAAATGTTTCATATCCTTCATTTGGTACAATTAATATTTCAACAATTGGTCCTAACGTTTGCAGACTTCATGTTATAAACCATGATGATGACATCATGTCCATCCGTCCTTTAATAACTCGCACTTTACCTCTCACCTGGGCGTCGCTGTCAGCCTTTTGTTCGGCATGCACGTGACAATCGCATGAACAGCAGAAGAGAATGAATTAAAACTTCAAACATGTTTTCATAATGTAAGATCCCTGACTAAACACTATAACTCTGGCTGAGAACGTTAACAAATTTATGATCCGTTTTTTGTATTTATAAAGTTCTGGTGAAGCTCTTGGATGCAATGTGCTATATTTTTGACTACTGAGGTCTGTGTTTTAAAATGCCGCACGTCTTTTTTTGTCATATGTAAGGTTACTTACTATGTGCTTTTGTGTGCTAAGAAATTCCCGGTTATATTTGGTGTACAAGTTGGTATCACGTTAAATATCGAAGGGTATGGTTTGAGGAGGTCGTTGTGCAAGATACATGTCAAAGATACAAACATGTATATCTGGCTTTGACTTTGATCAGAGTATGCAGTATTTGTACTCAGATTTCATGCAATTAAAGACAAATGCTTTTAGGTCACACTATTTTAGAAAGACATTGCTTGCAAATGTTTTAATGGTTGCGTTTATGCTTTAAACGAAACAGTAAGAAAAGAAAGTCTCTGTCAACTTATTAGGGTTATATAGTACCAACTGTATAATTTTAGAAATATTCAAATAATGCTATCAAAATTATCTCTTTCCTATAATTGTAGTGAATAATAATGGGGCAACAGCTGTCAGAAATGTATTTCTTTAATGAGACAGGAATAACAGCAATTCATGAGACTCTGCCAACGAGGTCTAGACTAGTGATTATGTATTGGACTGGTAACTCGGGGGTTTCGGGTTCGAGACCTACATACCCAAAATGATTTCCTGGATATTGTTCTTTGGCAGGACACTCCAGGGCCTAGCCAAGTACTGGTAAATCTATCAGGAAAGCTGTAATACAACTGAAAAAAATGTTGACACTGTGGTGAATCCAATTAATTACTTTATTAACGTCTTTCTTCAATTGCTTTCGGTACACAAAAGACCGGAATTACTTTGGAATAAAATATTTATAACGACAATAACAGTTCTTTATCAACTCATACAAATTGTGTGTTATTTTTTTTAAAGATCAATATGTTAAATGGACAAAATGCACGGGAGAGAGAGTAATTACAGTGTTTCCTTTAAATTATTGCTGCAATACAATACAATACAATACAAAATC
The DNA here is from genome assembly GCA_947846245.1 of Cerastoderma edule. Lineage (NCBI taxonomy): Eukaryota > Metazoa > Mollusca > Bivalvia > Cardiida > Cardiidae > Cerastoderma > Cerastoderma edule. The sequence goes on from OX401406.1 coordinate 53,787,079, forward strand.
TTTATTTCACTCAATTCCTTTTACAGAAGATATGAGGTTAAAATAACATGAAACATAATGTAAACGAGGCGTCTGCTTTGTAATTCTCACTGGTCTCTACCTCTCTAACTCTACCTCTCTATCTTTATCTCTCTATCTCTTCCTCTATATCATCTTTCATATATCACTATCTCCCTATATCACTATCTCTCTATTTGTCATTCCATTGAAAAAATACATATGCTAACGGTTTTAAAGAGAAAGTTTAAGGATAAACTTGAATCAAATGCGTGTTAAACGAATCACAAAACAATACTTTGAACTATGAGGTCGCTTAACACAATATATTCATAGATACATATCACTTGCATATATATATATACATACATATACATACATATACATACATATACACACATTAATACAGATACACACATATACACATATACATACACACACATATATACATATACATAGTATTTTGTTAAAATAATTATAGTAACTTTAGAATAGGTTCAAAATAGTTTTGATGAATTTACAGAGTCGAATTTGTTCGTCTTTAGATTTGCAGTTTATCAATGATTCAAATGTAAAAATGTTTTTTCTGTTTATAAATCTTTGCGGAATTAGTAATTTTCTTTGATTCGATATAAATGTACATTCGAGAAGATAGTGAAATTCGTCTCCAATTGTGTTAATGTTGCATAGTGTACATTTTCTTTCATTTAGATCCACATTTGACCATCTTCCATGCTCAATTGGTAATTTGTGGTTATTTGTTCGGAACTTAATCATGTATGTTAGTAGTGGCTGGGGGATTTCTATAAGATAATTTTCAAAGCCAAATTTCTTTTTTATGAGTTTGTAAGTGTAGCAGCTGTTATTATTTCCTATTATTCGATGCCATTCATTTATGAACAAATCTTTGAGTTTTTGTTTAACTGTAAGTTTTAACCATTTCTTGTTTGGGGAATTCTGAATATCCCAAATATTGTTCAAGCCACATTTTATTAAGATATTTTGTGTGTTTCCAATCCAATTGAATAAAGGTGACGTGGTGTGTTCTGGTGCTGTGTTGGTGAATAGGTGATAGATATATCTGTATACATTATGTAGTAAAGTATTTGGTTTGATTTCTGTAAGTTTAGTCCAATATGAAATTGTTCTGGTTTCTATTTCAATTTGTAATGGAAAAACACCTGTCTCTCCATATACAATAAAGGTAGGCGTAGACTTTTTCAATTTTAGTATGTGTTTTAGGAATCTGAGTTGAACTCTTTCTATTACGTCATTATTTCCATGACCCCAAAGTTCACATCCGTAGAGTAGGATTGGTTTAACAGTTTTTTCAAAGAGCTCAATTTGCATGTCTATAGGAAGTGTTAGTTTGTTTATTTTTCTAAGAAGACTATACATTGCTAGAGTGGCTTGTTTTGAAATTGCATGTTTTGATTTGAAAAAGGACCCTGAACGACCAAACACTAATCCTAAGTACTTATATTCCTTAACAATGTTTAATGGAGCATTTCCAAAAGTGAAATTGTAAGTTTTATGTCTACCTTTTGAAAACACTACAATGTTAGATTTAGAAATGTTTACTGTAAGTTTCCATTTATCACAATAAGTCTGGTATATATCAAGTGCATTTTGTAATTCCTGTTCTGTGTCCGCCATTAAAACTGTGTCGTCTGCGTAAAGAAGAATGAAAAGTTTAAAAACACATTGATTTCGTTATTCACGTTAATATAATTGACGTCTGGTATGGTAATACCATTAAGAATGCCTGAATCATTAAAAAAGCATGAAGATCATTCAGGTATAGAGAAAAAATTATCGGTGAAACGTTTTCTCCCTGTCTCAGCCCGATCATGCACGAGAAAAGCTCTGAGCACGTGGTCCCTTGACTCACACATGATTTTATGTCATTATACATGTGTTTAATTAGACGAAAACATTTTCCGTTGATATTAAATGACAACAGTTTATGCCATACCCCGTTTCTCCAAACAGAATCAAAAGCTTGCTTTAAGTCAATGAAAGCACAAAATAACTTTTGTTTGTTTTTGAATGCTAATTGGATTAAACTATGTAAAATAAACATGTTGTCTGTCGTGGAAAACCCTTTTCTGAATCCCGATTGACAATCATTTATAATATTGTGTTTTTCGGTATAATTATGTAATCTTTTATTTAAAATGCTCGTGAACAGTTTTCCCAGACAACTCAACAATGTAATAGGGCGATAATTTGAAGGATCATTAGGATTCCCCTTATTTTTGTAGATCGGACGTATCATGCCGACTGACCATGACTTTGGGAAAACCCCAGTATCTAAAATTAGATTGAAAAGTTTAAAATAGACATGTTTAAGTGACGGATAGCTTGTTTTTAGATGCTCGTTTAAAATATTATCTTTGCCACACGCTTTATTGTTTTTCAGATTCTTGATAGCATTTTCTATTTCTGAATAAGTAATTATTCCATTTATTTCACAATTAGTATTTTGTTCATCATTTTCGTCAGAAATTGTCAAGTTGGATATGTCATCCTGCGTTACCTGCAGATTCTTTACAACAACTAGACATTTATTTGAAACGAAGGGTTAAGGGTAAGTTCTCATTATGATGCGTAATTGGTGTCAAATTTCACAACTCGTTAATTGGTCCAATTATCATCAAATCTAATTAAGAATAATTATGACAACTAAATTTCATGATTGGAACACAAAAAGGGAAACCTTAAGTTTCCCTATTTGTCAATGAGTGAATGGAATGAGTAAATTAAGCCTTATGTTCCACAGTTACTGCCCAACGGCAAAATGTCATCTAATTGGCCAATTCAATTAAGGTGTTAATTGGGTCTTTGATAAGTAAATGAAAACCGAGAACAACTATGGAGACTCTCCTGTACATAAGCAGATGGAAAAGCGATACAGGTTCATTGTGATTATATTAAACAGAGGTGTAGACTAAAATATAGTGACAAACCAAACTGTTATCTCATAGTGTTTATATCATACTGTGTAGAGGTGCGGAACATAAACTTTTGATAACTTCTTCTGTTACCGGATACTAAAGAACTTTAAACGATGCTTTGTTCTGGTATGTATATATTTGCATCTAAGTCAACCCTTTTCGGTAGAAGATCTCTACCCAGAGCACAGGCTCTCGACAAGACGACTAGTGAAGTGTTGTAATCACCGACTACTGCGATAGGACATTATTTAGTTGGACTTTCAAACAATTGGGAATATTTTCACCCTTCAATTACTTTTTTTACAGAGAGGTGAGAATCATCGTTACAAAGTAACAAAGGTATCGTATGTCTGATAATAGGTAGAGATAGAGAGGTCGATATAGAGAGGTCGGTATAGAGAGGTAGAGATAGAGAGGTAGAGATAGAGAGATAGAGATAGAGAGGTAGAGATAGAGAGGTCGGTATAGAGAGGTAGAGATAGAGAGGTAGAGACCAGTGAGAGTTGCAAAACAAAAGCCTCCCTCATATTATGTTTCATGTTATTTTGTCCTCTGTAAAATCTTTTGAGTGAAATAAAGATTTTGTATTGTAATGTAATGATAATGCCAAAGCTTTTTCAACTATACTTTTATCAGAGACATAGATAACATGCTATCTATGTCTCTGCTTTTATAGAGGACATCATATTGCGAACGCTCGAGAAGAGTCATGCTTATGTTTCATAGGTTCAAGACAAATTCCAATTTAGACAAGTGTATGTTATATTAATCTCAGCGCTCTCTTCGCATCCAAAAGGACACATACTCAAATAACCATATACCTCGAAACGAGATTGATATTGAAGACGAGTTCCATTTTTATGTTCAAAATTTGTCGATCTTCAAAAAACATTTCTAGACCCTTATTATTTTACAAAACCGAGTATGTATGAATTGATTGAATTGCTATCTTGTAACGACGTAGTTATTCTTTTTAAGATAGCACATTATATAAAGTCAGCAATACTTGTTCGATTTAAAAGTATTTACAACTAATTGTAGATGCTTATCTGTTTTGCTTTTCTAGATAGTTTTTCCGTATGAATATGCAAATGTATATCAGCCTCATTTGAAATAACTAGTTACATATATTATATATATTTATATGTGTGTATGTATGTGTATGTATTATTGATGGTGTGTGAATGTGACGGTGAGCGGGGAGATAGTGAGGGAGGGAGAGTGAGAAATGAGAATTTTGAGAGAAAGATTGTGGCCTTAATTAAATATTGTATTTGTATGTGAACATGAATATGTACCATGTACTCGTCAAATAAAATGTATGTTCTGTTCTGTTCTATAGAAACTTGGTTGTGGACTATTGGATTGTTCAATTGGCCATGTTGTCGAATGTGCGTTTAATGCTAATAAACTGAATGCTTGATGAATTATTTCCTTTTCATTTCAGCGAAGACGATGTACGGCTGGGAGCGTGTGAGTGGTTTATGTGGGTTGGGATGTAAGATGTTCTGGAGCCCCTGGACCCAGGACGAGAAGACGTACGGGGAGGTAAGCAAGGACGAGTTTGACCTGACGGACGACCCCGCGGTCACACAGGAACCCAAGAAGCCCATGTGGACGGAGATGCAAATACGCGCACCCATCGTCAGGAAAAAATCGAACAGTTTAACAAATCTGAAATCAGGACCTCTATACGAGAAAATCGCAGTGGCCGGCAGCATGCCGCGATTAGACGAACGGAGCCGAAGTGTTTCGAATCTTGTTAAAACCGAAAGTAGAAAAAGTTTATCAGAAAGTAAAACAGTGTTACATGTAACACAGATAGTGACAACTGTGTGAGTAAAACGGGAATATATCAGATTTAAATGTGTTCTGTGATTGTTCAAGCATCATTGATCAAAGGGACCAAAGAGATTTTTAATCACGTATTTTATTTTTGTTCATCATGTGACGGAGAAATGTGACAATTATATCGACCAATGATAACGACCAATCAGATCGGAGTATAACATTCACAGCTTCTTGGTCGTTATTACATGTTTATTTTTGACTTGTGACTTCTAGAAGACAAAAGCAAATATTTTTTTAACATTGTTTATCATGTCAATTTTTTAACAAATACAAACTGCATTATGTTTCAACAGTATTTTATCTTTTAGACTACACTGCTTTTAACGATATCTTCAGTAAGACATTCAAAAGATCTCGATGCTCATAGTGCAGATTTTGGAATAAGACGTAAAAACATTGAAAATGTTTCCAGATGTTTTGATTCTAATAAGAAAATAATTGTATTGTAATATGTCTTTACTACCCAAGTTAGGTGTGTTTTTGTCCTGCACCACCAGAATAATTTCCAAAAATCATTATTTCAGCAATTACAAAATAGGGCATCCTATTGTTCAAATATTTCTTTTCCACGTTTAAGCCTACTTCAAATCAGCTACAGTTCGAGTGGTTGATCACTCAATTTGCTATATATGTTTTCGGTATATCATGTTTTATGGCCCTATTTATCATGTCGGACTAGGAATTTAGAACCAGTTTCGGACAACATTTTCGTTCACCCTCCCATTTTATGTACAGTTTCATTTCAGTATTCAGGTCGATGTAAGGGGATATTACAATGTGTCGACTACGTTTGCTTGTTACTTGATACACGATACTGCTTATAACATATTTTTGTATTATGACTCCCGTTTATTTATCTAGATGGTTTAGTTTTGTCGAGTTGGCCAACACATGCTAGTGACAGTCTAAGTGTCTTAATTATTGAATTTTGGGAAAACAACCCAATTTATCGCTATATTAAAAAGTATGTTAAGACCTAGTCAGCCATCACCAACATGACCCTCTCCCCTTGGTTCACTCTTTTTCAACTAAGTTACTATGAAAGTGTTCGCTATCACTCGATGTCTAACTAATGATAAATCATGTGACAGAGGAAAAAGAGACATTGCCCAATGTGTGCTCTGTCATATTATTGTATAGAGTCAGCATATACATTTAGTCAATTACAGCCAATCAGATAAACAAATTTTAGAATAAAGACTAAACATAAAGGTATTAAAGGCGTGATTATGACAGTATGGATCGATTCCCAGCATGCATCAACAGGGATTGGTCAGTTTCTCGATATTCTGGAACAATTACTGGTCATTGATCTCGGTATATACTCTACGTCTTATACGAGGCCCATCTGAAAACGTTTTGTTGAATATATCGCTTGTCAGCATTTACCTATGGTTATCTTCAAAAATCTTCACAGAATGTAATAGACTGGTTATAAACGAACAATTTGGTGAGGTAATAATTTCTAACTCTATCCCCTTGATCTATTTTCTATGATCTACGCTTTTACAATCAAGTTGTAGGTAAAAGTATGACCAGAGAGACATTACTCGTATCGAGTAATTGACCGTTTTGTATTGTCGCTGCAGTTATATTCCACAGATTGATGTGTGTTATTTGTTTAGATAACGATGATACAGAGTATTTTACAACTATATAACGGTCGATGCAATCAACTTGAATCAGCAATAAAACTCAACCAATAAGCAGCAATATGTGCATGTTGACGTTTATATGTTTATAAATCAATTATAGAAAAATATGAGTTTTACATAACGCCAAACACAAATACATTTATTTTTGTAATGTAATATGTACCCAGAACTTGTCTTACGTATAATAAAATGTATTATTTTATGCCAAAATGTCAATGTAAATAATAATTTGTTTGTGTTGTTGTAAACAAGTAAGTCTTGTGATTAAATGTTATGCTGAAAATCATGAAAATAAATTGAATATAATTAAGTTCTTTAATTTTATTATTTCCACCCCGTAACTGACCCCATGTTTTCGACCCCTCCCCCACCCCCCGCCTCAAAAAAAGAAAGAGGAAAAGTCCGGGAAAGTGTCCAAACGTCTTGAAAAACGCCGTGGGCTGACTCAATAAGCTAACACCATGCGCTATTTCACTACCCAAATGCTACAAAACCATCAAAACATGGCATAAATTCAGCTGGTAACTACAATGTGATACATCACAACAGCTTGAACGAGCTGTCACTAACACTTGGACACCTTTATTGGTGTTGCCTAAACAACTCGTTATTCCAAAGAATTTTAAGAAAGATTCGCAGGTTTACATCTGTAGAAACATACTGAGTTCTTCAGACAGCTGTCAATATCATCCTGGGAATCATACAAACGATTCTATTGGACACGTGAGATTTTACCATCATTTTTTCCCCAATCATGTTCAGAGCCATAGAAAAGTCACGAAATCTATGGAATTATGCTATGACTGAAAGCTGCTAATACAGCGTTAAACACATACAAATGGTTTACAGGACATATATGTACTGTTCTTATCAACCACTGTCTTCATCCGGAAAGGGATGCTGTTCTTTTCGGTTTCCATAAGACCTCTGCTTTTAAGACCCTTTCTATAAACTGTGGATTTGTGAGGTCTTAAACTAAATATATCGATCTATGTTTTAGGCTTCCAGTAATAAGTGCGCTAAAAACAATTTTCCTAGACAGGAGACTAATTGAACAAACGAAATGGATGGGTTCGAGTCATAATATGTGTTAAGACAAGGTAACATACATGTTTTTATAGATTTCTTCCTCATTTCTTCCCTTAACAAAAGTTTGTTAGGAATCGGCGATACAATTTACTTTGACCACTCAAGTCTATATGATGGTTAACATCTCTCCTTCGCAGTGATCTCCCTTTTTATTTTGGTTAGGAGCTCTCTGCTATCACAGAAAAAAACTCTTCTAGATCTGGAAGCATTACACTTTTTTCATTATAAATTTTGAATCAAAATCTGAATACAGCATTTTTTTTAAATTGAGAACTTGAACTTTTTTGGCCCAATCATTACAAAAGGTAATCGCAAAATATATTTATATGTAAAAAACATATAAGTTGCTAAAATCGTAACCAAACCAGTTCGTAACCTTATTTTTTGTTCTTGTTAGTTCGCAAAAAGGTGTCGTAACAGCCAACCGAGGAAAGGTTCATTCGATACAAAGAAGCAATAAAGTACATAGGGTCATGCTCTCAAAGTAACGAACATCAACAGTGTATTTTCGTTTTAAAAAAGATCGACTCGAGGAAGATTCTATATTGCACAATTTGAAAACAAATAACATTGTCATGACTGACGAAATTGTCAAGGTAATGTATGAATTTGATTCACCATTTATTTTCAAAGCATGGCATGTTGAATTTAATCATAAAGAACCCATTTCTTTGGCGTCTGCGCTATATTGTTTGGGTCACATAACTGTATCTGTCGTCAGTGATTTCAAAGATGGCAGTGGTACTGTAGGCCTACTGTAGTGTAACAAAGGGAAGTATTCTTGCGCGGAGTTTGGATGGTAACGCGTATGGTTCGAACTCCACCTTGTTCAACATTATGTAGATTATCTTACCAACCGACCACGACAATTTCCTATCATTAATTAATAATTGCTACTCTACAAGAAGACGACCATGAAGTGATGAGAATTGGAAACATTGTGTCGCATTTTTATCTTTCTTGCAAAGGTATTGTTCGTTAAATGTTGGAGCATAGCAGGAACATTACTCCGGTTCAAATTTGTCGCATTCATATGAAAATGTAGGTGTGTCTTTTACCGAACTAAGATTCCACGTGTACACTAAATGTCAACCTGTTATAACAACAGCCTGTCGCAACCAGTTTATCAGCATCTGTCTTGTAATTAAATTTAGCCAAGTACACCATGTTGGCCAAAATTAATAGAATGAGAAGATATCAGTTGTATTGGATATGAAAACATTCAAATGTTACTATACTAGAACTCATTGCGTCAAGGCAAACTCGCCATATAAAGAATGTTAGCATTTTATTTTAAGGAATATAAGTCCTGTACTACAAGGGAAACAACCCATCAAATATTGCATACATTTACGTGTAGACTTACGCCCCTTTTCGTGTTAACTAAACCCAAATATTAAACAAACGACCATTTTGCAACAGATAACGTTTGAATCACATTTTACCAGAAAATGGATATGTTCACGTATTTTTGTCTTTTTTTGATAAAATCATGCCTCAGTAAGTTTTAAAGAATAGCTCTGAATCTATTTCTAGCATTATATGTTACATCATTTGAAGCAATTATCGCACAATAAAGCAGTGAGTTATCCCAGAGAGGGTTGAACGAAAGAGCTTTAGCAAAGTGTTTTGTAACGCCTAAATGCGAAAAAACATCGTTTACGTCGGTCTGTCCATTGGAGAACCGTACCACGATGATCACACTGTGTTTAAGACAATTAAAAAAACGCGTTAGATAAACCATTTTGCTTCTCATGGGTTTTGTAAATAATCGAAAATTTTATGTTTTAGTGAATGGCTGAAGAAAGACTCCAGAGTTGACACCCTAAATGGATTTTAACACATACAAAGGGTGTCTTTTGTGATATCAAGTTGAGTACGCTTTCCATTCGAACGGCCACATAAACCCCTGTGCATATTGGGATCATGTCAGGCCGTTTGCATCATTAAACAGTTCGTTGCTGAACATCTTAGAATTGTTCCAGAGAAATCAGTATATCTAGCAAACGATTTGTAGTGTAAAAAGGCATAGTTATCTCAATCATACATTTTCTCCTTACCACCAACAATAAATTCACGATGTAAAACAAATAAATACTTTTAAGAGAAGACATTTATCGCAGTTTTCATGTTTTTTCTGGTTCGACAATGGTTTCCAGCTCAAGTTTTTTTTGTATTGTATTTCCATTTTTGATGTTAAACTGTGCCCAAAATCAATAAGTTTTTTTCTTTAAATTTAGCGAATGGTCTTAAAGACTAAATACTTATAAACCACTAAAATTAATGTTCTAACTTTAACGAATTCTCATAGCTTATTGGTTTAATCACCCGCATGAGGAGAACTGATTAGATGAACGATATCGCAGCGACCAGCAGGTCTAAACCCAATAAACTCATAATGTCTATACAGCGAGAAGGGTCCACAGGAAATGGAAATTATGCCATGGCTTATCAGCAAATTGCTGTAGTATGCTCCATCAACAATACGGATCATGTTATCTCACACTTAGCTCACTAAGGTGGTAGACTGGGAGGTTTTCCATTGACCCTTTACTGCGTCAGATGAGATCTCAAGCTTGGTGTTTCTATATATATATTATTGTCATAACTGTTTGTATTTTCCCTTCATGAGTTCTTTTAAATAAATATTTACTACGGATTGATTATTTGACTGATCAATTATTTGACTTGCCTGATTTGATAATAACGACATGTAACCCTTGCAACGACATCTAATTATAAATTGTGTATTTTGATAATGAAAATACTGCACATCATTGTGTCATTTGAGACACAAACGGTTTCAAACAATGAACAGATTCTTGAGCCATTGTAGCTGCCTTTAGATTTTGAATAGTACAGTACAGTACAGTACAGTACAGTAAGATAACACTTATAGGAATCCAAATAGTCGGTGTTGATGACTACCCACAAGTTTGTCTATGTTGTATTTAAGAACTGGTTTTTCGTGTCGACTAAATTTATACTCCATGGACAAATTGGCTGAGGAGTATTCAAAATACCACATTTTACCCGATGAAATAGAACTCTGACATTTTTTTGAAAATAAAATACCAAACGTATTGATGGAACTGCGAGTTTGAATGCAACTGGCACTACACGGTTCCTCCTTCCTAACATTATAGGAGTTCTCCCTTCTTACTCTGTTTGCCAGTCCTCTATCCTAACATGAGTCTAATCAGAAAACATCATTGCCACTACAGTATCTATGAATTGAACATCGTGGAAATATTAGGTTACCGATCATCATTTATAACACGGGATAGTGTTACCCTTCATCTGTCTTCCAATGGAATACATTTGTTACGTGTCGATGAACCGAACCCTATTTCATGTATCGACATTCCAAACCGATTAGAAACAAAAACGTAGAAAAACATACCACAAACATTAATGGGTCTATAATTGTGATTAATTTCAAAAGAAGTTACGTTAAAGGATCACGAGGAATTATTTGTGGCCATAAAACCCTGATTAATAGATACCCCGAAGACATGAACAATCAGACAAGATATGCTTACCAATATGTTTCATTACAAAATGATCAAACTCCATGAACCCACTTGATAGCATGCACTTGTCGGGTTTATGAAGAAACACTTTTAGTGATTATTTAGCTTCTTACTCCATAGTATATTGATTGGACACAACTGTCACGGATGTCGTTAGAAACTATTGTGATTAGATGATACACTGCTAAAAATGAGCAACTTTTCCATTTGTCACAATGGTTTTTCTCAATGTTAAAAATATTTTTTATCATGTGATTTTTGTCGTTTGCTCATGCTCTCATTTGGAATCACCAAAGTTCAATCATCCCCAATTTGGATCAACTTGAAATCTGTCTTAATTGAACCATGACGTAAAGTATGGTAAATCACATTTTTGAATCGATATTCGGTATGAACCATTGTGTCAATGTATTTGCTCTCTATAACCAATTCCACCTTCCGTAATGTTTTTTTTCAACACTCTGCAGTAAAACATGTACAGTGTACAGTCAATGTTATGTCAATCTCCAGACTACTAAAACTACAAGAGGACATGTATGACTGGTGAGTAAAATGACAACTTTTTAATGAAGTTGTTTCCACTGACACCGAGATGGACTGAGGTCCAAAGTGATCATGTCATCAATAACTGTATGGGTTTTTTCAAAGCAAAACTGGTGATGATTATATTTTCTCTCTGCCCCAATGCTTTAAACTCTCATCAGCGTGGAGAAAATTAATATTGGAACATTTTAGCAAAAGTTGTTACCATGAACGGAAACAAGTTTTCAAGACTATTTGTGAAATCTAAGAGACCCCAACATTTATCTTTAGGTTGTAGTAAGGACTGACGGTATCCGTTTATTATACCACAGCCCAAATGTTTCCTGTTTTACCACAAGTGCCTATTAACCGTGTTCTGTAAAAAATGATGTTTCTAAGAATTAATATTCTGATATTTCTGCGCGCATTATTATCTCTTTGATAAACTAGTTAGTTCGCACTTACAGACTTAATAGGTGGTTCAAATGGTACGTCTTGTAAAAATAAGGGTTAATTCTAGCTAAAAGTATCTAAGTCCACCTGTACAATAGTCATTGTATAGGAACATTTTCTTTACTGAAATTTGTAGATTTCTTTCCATTTTTATTTTCCTTTTGTTTTCCTTTTTTTAAAGTAACTGCAATGGTAAAACAACAAAGTTAACTCACAGTTTACCGTCTTATCGCAAGTTCTTTACTACTTTGGCTCATCACGACTTATCCCTCATTATATATAATGGCATAGCTTGGCTAAAAATGAACAACTTTTGATTATTAATCACAGAACATTATAACGCCAACAAGAAACACGGATTTTGATTTGCTGGTGTAACGTCCAACCATGAGCAGTGAATGCCCTAAATTAGACATACTGTAGTCAATCATTGGTCATATCCTTTTAAGAAAAGACTTACGGACGATGAGTTGAGTGTCAAATTAACGATAAGGTTTTCCGAGAACCATAACACGGGACATCTACGAGAATGACCATACTGTGTTAGTCTATGAAGTTTGTGAAAGGTAAGGTATTCCCCTACACAGAAGATAATTCGCTTGATCTGCTTAACACTTTCAAAATAGTATCAGTCAAATTATGTCTACAATACACTATCCAGAATTCTGTCATTTTCTCGTGTTTTCAACATGTTTACCTTTCCTAGCAAAATGTTCTACAAAGCGGGCGTATTAGTAAGCTTTAATGGTGTTTTGCTGTAAAGTATAGTGTTTGTTTATATGAAGATCAACTCCATGTCAACAAAGTTCCTGTTTTGTCACTACTTTCTGGGATTCATCAGTACTAGGTTAGGACTCTTAAGTGTTCTGCCAAAGGCTATTCTCACGAAACCAGAGGTAGCGGTGGGACTCAAACAAGGGATCCTCAAGTTCTAAGTCAGCAACCTTCACCACTGTGCCACGAAGGACGCTGTAAGATATAACAATACGAACAGAATGTTGGTACCAGGCAGATATGGTAGAACTTTTTGATTCCAAACAGTATTCACACGTATGGTGATGTGGTAACGTTCACGTGTCCCTTTCTCCATGATTACTCGCGTGTCTCTGTCGTCCTCCGCGTGTTGTTGTCTTACTCTCGGTAATAACAGCCATAACGTTCACGGCCAAAATGGCGGTGATAAATAATATCTCCACAAACATTGCCTATTAATAAGCCCTTTATTTATTTTATGAAATTAGAAGCACTCTACATTTGAAGTAAAATGAATGACATACCTTTTTATAAAATATAGTTGACTTTACACGAAAATCACAGAATTAACATCCTGAGACTGATATTTGATTGGAAACATATCTACAAAGAAGGATCTGCCTGTCACGATTAATTCCTCATGTTGCCGCGATGGTATCTAATGTAACACGCTGTTGTAACAATATAGGACATAGGCGTAGGAGGTTAGGGGGCATGGGGGTGCCCGGCCCCCCAATATCCAGACCAGGGGGGGGGCAGAGTATACTTTGCCCCCCCCCCCAAATATTCACATTGGCAAATGAAAATATTTGAAAAGAAAAATAAAAGAAACGAAATTTAACAGCAGAATAAAAATAAATGTTTATTTTTGTGCTTTATCTAATACCAATTTGCCTTTTGTTATGAACAATATCCATATCTTTTTGACGTCATCATCGCAAATGACAATCAGCCGATGAAAACTCAGCTCACAAAAATACCCGGGAAGTGTTGATTGACGAAAACGGTGGTGTTCTAAAGATTAATATGGTCTTTTATTGTTAGCTAAAGCTTGAACAATTATTTAATTATATGATATTATATAGTCGAATCCGCGGCTGTGACAATCTGGTCGCTGCCACTTTTTGTTTAGATCAATACATTTGATTTCCGCGTGAGATAGAGACCTGGCATATCTTTTTTTCTTTTTTTTTTATTAAAGATACACATTTCATACGCTTTCTTTTAATTCTCATAATGTTATTGAATTTGTAAATGTATGAATAGTCATGAAAAAGTTTAGGAACATTTATTCTTAGACTGGTCCTCATCTGAAGTTCCCCATATTGAAAACGCTCCTACGCCTATGTAGGAGTATGAAGTATTGGGATAAGGTCCGCTTTTATCTTATCTACAGATTGTTGTTAACTCACGCCTCTCAGAATTATCGTTAATTCATTAATTGACGCTACCCTATCAACAATGGAACCAGATACACGGACAAAGGGTGTTTATCATCCCCACCTCTTCATGTATAGATGTGTGGAGGGTATAAATTGGTATGAAAGGTTTGCAACAGTAAGTTTATAACAAATAAGGATGTAAGTATAAAGAAACCCCCGATATAAGATAGATAGATAGATGTTTTATTTCTGTTTTGAAACGCATACAAAACTACCTTGTTACATACACATACCATATCATAAATTTTATTTCGATTAGAAACTTGGGCATGACTGGAAGCATTCGAACTCATTTGTATTCGTTTTTACAGTAGATGCATCAGAATGAGGTCCAAACAGTATAGGATGAATCCAGTCAGGGAAGAAAACAAAAATAGATGATTAATCTGGATTTCCCTGAGTATAGTTCTGTATGAAGGCATTAAGGACCCATGCCCTGCTGTTTGACTGGTACCTAGTTTGTTTTACATCTACCTACAGCAGTTTTGGTAAAATCGATCAGGTAACCGTGCATCTCCCCCCGGTCACGTCCGTGACGAGGTCTGGTTTAGGGGTTAGCCTTTACTAATTAATTAAATGATTTACCTGTACTCTATCTGTTCTCTTAAGTCTTCAATACCTTAGCGATCAATTTCCTATTGTTGTATTCATCAGTGTCCTGTCCCTTCAGAGCAGAATCCTAACATTTCATCACGAATACAAATGCTGTTTGTGAATGCTCAACAGTCAGGGCAATGAACCATGTGGTTGACAACCTGTTTGATAAAAGAGAAAATAGAGCAAAACTGTGATAAATGCTTAACAAGGGGCAATAAAGATATCGTATCGTATTAGTAGTTTTAATAATTTATCCATATTTATGTGGTGTTTTATGAATTTGTAAACAAAAGCATACAATTTCTTCTGTTACTACATTGCAGCAGAGACATGGATAACAGTCTCTGATTGCAGCATTCATTTACTGGACAGTATCACATGCTAAGATCTAACTTCACGTTGCTGGTAATGTCGTCAAATAATAAAATTAAGAAAAGACTTATACGTAAAGATATTTTAAAGAAATCTGTTTCATCTCGAAACTGATTTTGAAGGTCAGCCTTTCTGAGAGCACTCCCAAACAATGAGAAAGAGGAGGGATTAGTTTTGACACGTCAATGCACACACCGATATGGGAAGTCAACTCTCGGAAGATGCACGGTACTAATACCTCCTACAGAGTGGCCCAAACACGTTAAATCAATTAGGGAAGACTTTGATAAATAAATGCGCAATTTGACAGAGATAGCATTTTTCTACAGAAACTCAGTATTCACATCCCTTGCATGCTGTGTGAAAACGTGTATACATATATACTAGTGTAGAGGATTGGAGACTAAAGATAAATAACTGTGTGTGAGTATGGTTAGGTGGCTGACATACTTCAGTCGTGTTTATTTCCGGGATATAAACACCAGATGGTATTTTTTTGCTTATTCTGTGTTCATCCTTATCTATCGGCGTGTGCTATTTATAGCTCGACTTTCGTGAATAAGAACACAGAACGGTGTGAGCTAAGGATGGGTTTAGTTTCGATCAATCTAACAAAGATTTAAAGTGCTTACTATTTTTTGGAATGTAACTTATAGAGATGGTTTCGGACAAGTTAATTAAACTTTAATTAATAACTATTTTAGATTATCCGGTTTTAAACTCTAAAAGACTGGTCAAACAGTCATTTCGTTTCACCTCGTAAGAATTGAGGAATCAGTGTCTGTGAATGGTATCCGTTTATGTTTCGAATTGTAACGGTGTAATTCAACTCGACTACAGTAAAATGAAATTTGCGCTGAAAGATAAAATAATCAATTGGAAAGGCTAGTGAGATTTTAGCTGTCAAATGTGATATTTCGGGCGTTCAAAATTGATTCAAGTTTCGAAAATGTAAATGAAGGTTGATTTTCGAACGTTTTGAGAATTAACCATTTAAGATAGTTTCAGATTATATCAGATTATATTTGAAGAGTAGATGGATTTACTTTTCCATGGTTGAAAAATAAGTGTTGAACCGTAGAAGTGTTTGTGACCTGTATACATAACTATATGGGTCTGGATAATTTACACCAGAAAGGTAAGTGTTTTAGTATCTTATTTCATAGACTATCAATCATTTCATACGTTTACTATACTCGATTTAAGACATTAAGTAGAACACAATTTTAAAGTATTGTAAATGATCTGCTCAATATTTAAACGTCTCCTGTTGAAAAGAAAACACATTTATTCTTAGTATATAAACGCGCAAACAATTTTTCAATCATATAACGGTTTTCCTGAGATTTACAAATGGTTTTAAAGTGTCTTGTCAAATGGCATTCAAATGAAAACGGTTGTGCTGGTGGTGATCAATTTTGGAACCTCTGGCTTCAAGTTCAGCCCCATAACCACTTGGTAACCCAGGACACACGAACAAAGCTTGGAATTGTTCAGGAAAGAAATAAAGTACTATATAACGATAGAAATCTGCAAAGACCTCGATATTGAACCAGTATCATCTGTAAAAACTGGCTGATCTGTGACTGCACATTTTTCCTCGACATGAAAGAGAAGCAGGCGTACATTAGACAATAAAGATCCACATTAGTAAACATGAAGTGTTCTCCCGGGTCGGTCTGTGTGAATATTATAAACTTGATAGAACCAGTTACTTCATGCTCTACTTGTTTTAACGCACCTTATAATAACGTAATAACGTTATTCCTCTCGACGAACAAACTAATCACGATGATCTACTTTCAAATACTAAACAGACACAATTATTTCGTCCAAACGTAGAAATTTTCGTTTCTTGTTTTCCACTCACACTCTCACACAATCTAGGAGTATGAGGTAATGAGGTTGGAAACATACTTTCACAATCCTAGCCGTATAGATAGTATGTACAACATTTCCTTCCGCTATGAAATGACGGAAGATATATATTACTTAAACAACGTGTGATCTAACGTTTCACTGACTGAGTGAACTACTGAAGATGTAAGTAAAACTAATTACAATGCTATTATAATAATAACAGTAAATATAACAATTATTGCATTTGTTGAGTGATGATCTGACTCTGATTTGTCATAATATTTTCCGATTCCGTCCGTTAGAATCTTGAAATGACATTCTTTAACATTCGGATAATATGTGAATTATCTCAAAATGAGCCAATTGTCATTTTCCGATGTTTGTAATGCCGAATACGATTTAAAAACAATGATGATGTTTTTAAGATATATATTTGCTTACACAGTTTTTCTCTTGTATATAAACAGCACATAAAGAATATTTGTCAAATCGTATCACTCTCTAGTATGAAGATATGGGCATTTTTAAATCGAAATATATATTATAATTTTCATTGGACCTGACGCCATGTCAGCAACTCTTCAGTAATGTAACGGTTTTTCTGGATCCACCACTATCGCTAGGCTACTGGATCCACCACTATCGCTAGGCTAGGGAACTGAATAGTCTTGCCAAAGGACAGTACCAGAGATACTGGTGAGGCTTGAATCCGGGACCCCCGAGATCTAAAACCAACGCCTTCATCGCTGGGCTACACAAATTTGTCATATACTACACTGGTTACAATGATGGAATCAAGAGCAGTATACAATATGCACTTTATGATCTTCGTCTTTGACTATATAATACATAATCGCCAACCCAGTAATTTATAAGGAATAGGATGTAGGTTTGATGATGGGAAATATACCACTTGTGGTCGGTGGGTGTGAAAGCCTTGATAAAACCCAAAAGCTGTAAGAGCAGTGCTTATCAAACAATCATCCAGCAAAGCTGTGTGCTTCTTAAGAATTGAATATCAGATGGAGTTAATCAGAAAAATCAGTAAGAGTATTTGTTACGACAATAAATGATATGAAAAGTAAGTCACACCTTAACCCACTTTACCCCGAAATTCAACGTCCATTTAAAGAAACCATTGTCACAGAATGAGAAATTGCTCATCATGAGCGGGTTCCTACGGTTTCTACATACTTGCATAACATTACATCAATGCTTATATTGATGTTTCATATACTGTATCTTACTGTAACTTACGCTCTAGGTCTGTTGGTGAGAGGTATTCGCATGTTGCGATGGGTAAAGCATTTATTAGTATCAAGTACATCTAATATACTACTTAACCACAATTTGGCTGAGTGGTTATCTTTTTAATATCCCCATGTATCATTCACATATGAGGAGAAGTAAACACTTCCCAACTGAAAACAACTCTACCACTTTTGAGGCTAACGATCCTACAAGGAATATTTGCTCATAATGAGAAAGATTTTGCTTTTGTCAACACTATTGCTTTATACATATAAAGAATCATGGACAGTATTTATGATTATGCTGTTTTATTTCAGTAAACATTTATAATGTTGTATAGGTTGTTATACTCATAACGAGGTAAAAATCAAAAGTACTTCTAAATGAGTCTTGATCCCGATAGAGTGTATATGAACAAATATCAACATTTGTAACTGAGGCTTGAGCATAAGCCGAGATAATGCCGAGCCCTGAGCTGTTGGTATTCATAACAAAAGTACCGACGAAGGAATTCTTGGTGAATGTTGTCATAAGTCGTCCCAGCCGTATGGCAGTTTATGACTCGTTCTTTATGAATTCAGCAATAGCCGATGATTACAAAACATGACAACTATCAGGTTCTTTTTGATAAAGGGTAGACATTTTTATAACCTAAAGGAGAAATTGCTTGCCACATTACAGTTGTTTATTTCCACCCAACAAGAAACGTGTCGGAGTGACACATGACGGA
Source organism: Cerastoderma edule (assembly GCA_947846245.1). Taxonomy (NCBI): domain Eukaryota; kingdom Metazoa; phylum Mollusca; class Bivalvia; order Cardiida; family Cardiidae; genus Cerastoderma; species Cerastoderma edule. The sequence goes on from OX401406.1 coordinate 53,806,141, forward strand.
GGAAGGGGTTAACTGATACCGGTTACATGGGTTAACCTGTTACTCCACAATTGGGTTGTGTGACGATCCTAGACTCCATAGAGCAGATACAATAATAAGTTCAGTATACAATAATACGTTCAGCATATAACAATAAGATACTATATAAATAACGTTTTCTTGGCTGCTATTTTGCGCACGTACCGCCCCATTCATCACTTTACCAGACGAAAGGTAGTAAAAACTCGACCATTAATCAGCTTACAGACGACAGGCTCAAGCAAAAAATGGATCGAATACATTCCTCAGATTTGGATAGAAAATATCATGGGATAATGAGAATTTGATCTTGCTCGTTTGACCAATTACTCATAGTTCCACAACAATTTCAAAGCTCGTCTGTTGCGGACCGATCTAATCCATGTTATATTCCGATAAATGTGAACTACACTACTTGGTACGGTTATAAGAGGGGATGAGCGCTCCTCCATATCTGTGTGGGAAACTGCATCTAGTGGCCCCCTTAATACAGCACATAATGGGAGACTCTGTCGTATCCACGCTCTAATGCTGGTTTATGGCCTAAAACAATATCTAAATGGTGCTATAAAAGTCATTTATCAGTTCACGAATGTCAGGTTGTTGTTCTCTTTTACTGATATAAGTAACCATAATGCATATGCGTGCATATGCACTGTCCATTTAACCATATATATAAAAGAATAAAATCCATCTCCAAAAGATGCAATGTTTCGATCTAGTATTAACTCGTAGACAGAGAAGTAACTTCATGTGCTCTTTTTAATATAAAAAAGGAAACATTTCGATAAAAGTAGAATTATGTTGTCGCCGGCATTTCTTTGATCATTACATTGTGGAATGACGTCTGACGAGCATTTCCTTAAACCTAGAAGTGGTAGATAATTCAGGAAGTATGAATTGATAAACCGTGGTATATCTAAGCATGTTGTAAACGAGGTTAACCCTAAAAAAAGAAGTGAGTAAAAGGTTATTTGCGAATATAACAAAGATTAGAACCGACTTAGATGAGAAAAGTTAAGTATCTTGTCCAAAGATAAGCCTGTATGAAATGGTTTGTCACGGACCAAGTTATTACCTAGAACATAAACACATAACTACCGATATTCAAACTAAAGGAGACAAGGCTATGATTTTAACTGAAGCCAGACATGTTCATATTTGCAATGTTTTGTGTCGTGACTATTCTATTCTGTTTATCTAATCAATTCTATTTAACTGACACAGTCTAATACAAAAAAGAAAAAGAAAACGGTAACTGTATTAACTTCTCCATCTTATTCTTCTCTGGTAAATTCTTGTCGAATTGTTGATGTCTATGCATATGTTGTCATTATTATGTATTAATTTTGTAAGGACTTTAAATATGCTTTTTGTTATCTTATACTTATCAAAACTGAACTGAATATTCGTGTGTACGACGACTATACAATAATTGATGTAATCAGCATCGGCCGTGCTGCTGCTGCTGCTGCTGCTGCTGTTGATGATGATGATGATGATAATGATGATGGTGATGATGGTTTCTCTTTTTTTTCATCAAGATAGCGAACACGATGTTCGTTCTGCTGGCAGTATACTGATGATAATCAAGTTCCCATAAAACTCGGATTTTATTTTTAAGTTCGGGGCGTTTTTCTCCGATTACCTCAGCATGCAGTGCCGGTTTTACAATCATAAGCATACTTTACGATTGTTGGTGAGATAAGCTGTTGTGTTTGAATATTTCTGATAAGAACATTTCTCAACGCTAACCTATTTTCCCGAGAGCGAGTTTTATGTCACAAGAAAACCAAAATCCTTCTTTGCATAAGTCTTGTATATGAATCTCTGCGGCTACGTTCATGATTGCCATATGCACAAAAAGAAACTTTTCATTGGTCATGCTACTTGTTTGTGGCCGTTTATTTTCAAAAGAATCGTCTCATGTTAATGTCCGCTGACGTTAGGATACCCCCAAAGTCCGGCAGGTACTGACCTCTTCGACACAGCCTACATAGCCAGCCTATAAATGCTTATCAGTAGCGATATCGTCAATCTACTTAAAAAAGGACGTCATTTTCCGTCTTTGATTTTGAAGCTTGACATATATAAGCATGTATAGTCCGTACGCTTTTGTTCAAAACACATTGAGTTCCGTGTGTGAATCATTTGGTAACCCATGTACAAATATGATGCTATTTTATGAAGGTACATCATGATTGGTTATAAGGACAGAACAGAACAGCAGCTTATCTAGTTCAAACATAGTTTATTCATCAAAATACTCACAAAATACATAAATATCAATCTATACAATACATATGAAATGGATTGAAATGAAAGTAATGCTTTTAACTTTCTTTTACAGTACCTATATCGGATACGTGACGTTGTGTCTATACATACTGAAAAAGAAGCTTATTTCATGACTTCAACACTTTTTAAAAGGGTCCTCGTCATCATAACATACACACATACATGGAAAACGAAAATTACACGTAAATACATACATACATAAATATAAGCGAAACGATCAATTCAACGGCTTGCTTTAAACTCAAATCGAAAACATAGCAAAAACAAGGTTTGATTTGTGGAACTGAAATATATTTAACATCACTTAAGCAAGTAAATTAGATAAAAATGGACAGTTCATTTACAGGCACGTGTTTTACAAAACCTCAGAGAGAAGGGGGTCGAGAGAAAATCACGTTATTTGAAAATCGTTAAAAGGTCATAAACGTTGATACTCGGTGGTTTAACGTCTTTGAAGGTTTCTAAAAATACCAATCCTTCTGACATATATGAACAGCACGAATTAGTCGAAAGGTGTGTGAGGTGAGGAGGGTGAGGAGGGGGGAGGGGGTCTGTTCATGGTTGGAAAGAGAAAGTTTCTTCTCATATCCATAGTACATTTTTCCTTTGTAAGTTTTATAGATCTAGCTATTTTTTATAATGAATAATGTACTCATTTTTCAAAATGTTATTATTTGTATATGTTGAAATGAGTGTATTGGCTGTAGGCGTGTGGTGCATTAAACGACCGGAATCAGAATCTACCTTGTTCACTGGTCTAAGTAATATAACAGCAAATGAATGACTTCAATCTAGATATTCAAAGCAAACAAAAATAGATGTCATTTAGCAAACCTCTATGTGGGAATAAGTGAACAGAAACATAACAGAGTAGATTTATATTTTACGACTTGTACATAGTACATCATCATACATACATAGCATAAAAAACAAACATATCACATGGTGTATGACAAAAGTTACATATCATGATGGGTTTTGTTTTGTTTTGTTGTGAATGATAAGAATGAGAGATTGCTGGTTAAAAGCAATGTTCCCCTTTTATCTTTTTGTCACATTGGTTTCTCATTCTTCAGCATATGCGTCAAAGTGAGGTATGATGAAATAATCGGTTAAATATAGCAAACGAATCAAAACCTAGATCGTTTAGAATACATGTGTTGATCCAGAGCGAATCCTGCTATGAGACCCCTTTTTACGAGATCGCTGATTCACTTAGTTTATTTGTGGAAATTTATTTTGCAGTGAAGGTGCGAGAGGAATGTTTATAATATGTGTTATTGGAACCGCTTCATACGAAAATACACTTTCTTTCTATTTTGTTAGAGATATCAATAAATAGGTCAGAACTTCCTTTTCAACATGAGGGCTTTATGGCCGATCCAAATGAAGGTCTGATCTGCGGCATCATACAAGGTGGGACAATAAATAATAAGTTTCATTTATTAATGGTAAAACCTGGTTTACAATGAATACATGACTATTTGTTCTATGTGTTTATATCTCGTCAGCAATGTTTCAGTTGTTTTGCGATATCTGACTCGTTATACATTGAGAAAAAAACCCTTACTTGACTACCAGAACGGGCCGTTTTCCCGGATAGAACCATCGACAACCATCAATAGGAACCCTGTTAGGCATTCGGAAGACTTTCTCTATCTACTGTGATTTGATCCCAACTGGAGAGCCAGAGTGGTTTTAATGAATATATTAAAAGTTACAACCAAACAATCATTTTGTCATTTTTGTTTGTTTTGTAGACAACTATATTTCCTGTCCGAGACAGCACCGCGCCATACTAAAGACCCGTGGACTGTCTCACAAAGAAAATTACGTTTGCAAAACTATCGCATCCCTTGCATTTTAAAAGCATCTTTGTCAATGAAAATAAGATATACGTTTAAATGTTCATCAAATATTTTTCGCAGTAAGTCTAAGCTAACGTTTTTCTGATGTACTCTTTCCCTCTTTATGTTTACGTTTACGAGAAAAGATGTCATATGAACCTGTATGAGTCAGGAACCATGTAACAAGTTAATGTCCTGGTCTTGCTTGGGCCATTATATTCAAGTATAGACTGATAGGTTCAGGTCAACAATAGAGGTTTGGGTCGAGTCAACATGGATAGGTGAACAGTTCCCGCAATTGAACTGAAGTATTGTTAGAAAGCGCTCAAGTCAACATGGATAGGTTAACAGTTCACGCAATTGAACTGAAGTATTGTTAGAAAGCGCTCGAGTCAACATGGATAGGTGAACAGTTCCCGCAATTGAACTGAAGTATTGTTAGAAAGCGCTCGAGTCAACATGGATAGGTGAACAGTTCACGCAATTGAACTGAAGTATTGTTAGAAAGCGCTCGAGTCAACATGGATAGGTGAACAGTTCCCTCAATTGAACTGAAGTATTGTTAGAAAGTGCTCGAGTCAACATGGATAGGTGAACAGTTCCCGCAATTGAACTGAAGTATTGTTAGAAAGCGCTCGAGTCAACATGGATAGGTGAACAGTTCCCGCAATTGAACTGAAGTATTGTTAGAAAGCGCTCGAGTCAACATGGATAGGTGAACAGTTCCCGCAATTGAACTATATTGTTAGAAAGTAGTCAACATGGATAGGTGAATAGTTCCCGCAATTGAACTGAAGTATTGTTAGAAAGCGCTCGAGTCAACATGGATAGTGAACAGTTCCCGCAATTGAACTGAAGTATTGTTAGAAAGCGCTCGAGTCAACATGGATAGGTGAACAGTTCCCGCAATTGAACTGAAGTATTGTTAAAAAGTGTTCGAGTCAACATGGATAGGTGAACAGTTCCCGCAATTGAACCGAAGTATTGTTAGAAAGCGCTCGAGTCAACATGGATAGGTGAACAGTTCCCGCAATTGAACTGAAGTATTGTTAGAAAGTGTTCGAGTCAACATGGATAGGTGAACAGTTCCCGCAATTGAACTGAAGTATTGTTAGAAAGGGCTGTAAAACTTATACAACTATGATACGTTTGAACTGTCGAAACAATTAATTGAATATTAATATTACAGTCGAAATATTATTAAGTGAATATTACAGTCAAGATAATAAAGTGAATATTACAGTCGAAATAATAAAGTGAATATTACAGTCAAAATGATAAAGTGAATATTATAGTCAAAATAATTAAGTGAATATTACAGTCAAAACAATAAAGTAAATATTACAGTCGAAATAATTAAGTGAATATTACAGTCAAGATAATAAAGTGAATATTACAGTCGAAATAATAAAGTGAATATTACAGTCAAAATGATAAAGTGAATATTATAGTCAAAATAATTAAGTGAATATTACAGTCAAAACAATAAAGTAAATATTACAGTCGAAATAATTAAGTGAATATTACAGTCAAGATAATAAAGTGAATATTACAGTCGAAATAATTAAGTGAATATTACAGTCAAAATAATAAAGTGAATATTACAGTCAAAATAATTAAAGTGAATTTTACAGTCAAAATAATAAAGTGAATATTACAGTCAAAATAATTAAGTGAATATTACAGTCAAAACAATTAAGTGAATATTACAGTCAAGATAATAAAGTGAATATTACAGTCAAAATAATAAAGCGAATATTACAATCAAAATAATAAAGTGAATATTACAGTCAAAACAATAAAGTGAATATTACAGTCAAAATAATAAAGTGAATATTACAGTCAAAATAATAAAGTGAATATTATAGTCAAAATAATTAAGTGAATATTACAGTCAAAACAATAGAGTGAATATTACAGTCGAAATAATTAAGTGAATATTACAGTCAAGATAATAAAGTGAATATTACAGTCAAAACAATTTAGTGAATATTACAGTCAAAATAATAAAGTGAATATTACAGTCAAAATGATAAAGTGAATATTACAGTCAAAATGATAAAGTGAATATCACAGTCAAAACAAGACTTATGAAAATGGTTAATGAAAATTGATGAAGATGGATAGGTTTTTGTATTGAAATAGTAGCTCATGCATAACATATCACTACATTTAATTGTATACGCTCTGGTATAGATCCATTAAGTCATTCAAGAGGTCCGACTCAAGACGGTATGTTTCTGTTATTTACTATCTCTGAAAACAGTCAACCTGTTGTAATGCTAAGAAATTCAAGGATTTCTAGAATGTGTTCTTGAGGTTTATTATATCTAAGCACTGTTCAAAGAAGTATAAAACAGTTATGATATTTTTTTATATCCTCATAATTTATAGCATTTGTTATTACTTTCCTTAATTTTTTGTACAATACGAAAATAGACCACCTGTATTGGCGGGTGGGGTAAAGGAATGCAACCAATGTGTCTCACGGAAGAAGTTATGTTAAGACTATTACAACATGGTTGGATGTAGAATTCTATAGTGAAACAGCGCATCAGATGAGACCAACTAAACACGTTTAAGACACTTTGATATTGAGTTAGTAAAATAAACCTAGCGACTAAAGAAAATTCTTTTTTTTTGTTTTAACGATTTCTGAAGAAGTCTACAAAAGTTGTGTTAAGATGAGAATATATTGAATTATGGATTAAATGAATGCGATCATTGAGAGCTTTAATATCAGCTTACATAAGAGTTAATAGAAGTTGCAGTTAAATATATGATCAGTCAACCCATTTTCAAACAATAACGACACCATGTTGATCAGTTTGTTGCAGACGACTCTGGAAAACATTGTGGGAAAAGGAAAAATTGCTCATAACGACAATTTTTCCTTTTCCCACAATATTTTTCTGCCCTATCAGAGGATTATTTTTCAACTTCATCACATTTTGAAATATCGTCTGCAAACTCTTCAATTTGGGACTGTCCAAAATTTGGCGTTTGGTAAAGGGTTTATATACATACCCCTGAGTCGGATACTAACCAATGTATTCGCCACAGTTCGACTCGGATCAGTATGTACCCTACCCATCTTCACTGATCCGTGTATTCGCCACAGTTCGACTCGGATCAGTATGTACCCTACCCACCTTCACTGATCCGTGTATTCGTCACAGTTCGACTCGGATCAGTTTGTACCCTACCCACCTTCACTGATCCGTGTATTCGCCACAGTTCGACTCGGATCAGTATGTAGTACCCTACCCACCTTCACTGATCCGTGTCGCTCACTTATCCAGGTATTATGAGCGTTATTTTCTCAAGTTGTCATCCATGCATAGACTTTATTTATGTTATACATACAGGTTGTTTAAAACGCGATATTTTCTTCCCTCTCTCGCCCTGTGAACTGTTTACCATTAGAGAAGGGCTGAGCGTACATAGCGCATTATTTATCGTTGATCCTCGGGTAACAGTGTTACAGGATGGGCCGGGGCTGGAGGTTTACGTAGCCAAGTTTGTTGTTTAATTCATTTCACGTCTCGAGGTGTCTGGATGTCTGAGATGTTTGGATTAAGTTGAAACATGACCGAACTGTGCATTTGTGTTGTGTTGTACGTGTAACAATGATAAACCGACGCAGTGACTCATTCAGGGATTTATGTTTTTTGTAAGGTATAAGGTATGTTATTTACACAGATTATCTATTCTATCAATACTAGATGTTGTATGTACGCGTATATAACACGTACATGTTTGTAATGTGGCTGGATCCTTCAGTGTTAATTTCTCGTTATCAAACCAATGTGTCTATATTCAAACGAAGACGACTATGTAAATGACTAGATAAGAGGAAAATGTATTTGCTTACTGCCTTATCTCTTCTCTTCACCCGTCAGAACGGTGTTATTAATTACCAGCGTTAGAGGGTTTATCCGATGTTTCGTTTTGATCAATGCTACCTCTTATACATTCACTGGTCTCGACATATGTGTTGTGCAAACTCAGTTTTAATTAGAAACTTAATTGGATATTATCTCACCCAATCACATATCGATAGTACTAGTTACAGATATATTCAAAGAAATCTGAGGAATTCAGTTTCAATCTGACGTTATCTGAAACACCGTCAAACCATTCTTCCGTTTTGGATTTGTCGCGATTCAAATTGAGAGACAAAAACAAATGTCATTTATGGGACTTGGAAAGACCATAATGACAACAAGAGGACATTTGCTGATTACATTTTCTTATATTGGCAGTTTGTTTGTGTCTTCTGCAAGTATATCTACACACAAATAAATGAAGTAACGGGCAACTAGCATCCTGTGGGAAAGTTTGTTGATGTTGATAAGAAGTGCCATTTTGTTTTTTGTTCCGTAATTTTATTTACATAAACGTGCTGGCCCTCTAACGTTATTTTGGTTCCATCGATTTACTACATTCAGCACTCGTAGTTAATGTTAAAAAAGGAGAATCGACAAGGAAATGTTGTTCTCACGTTAAATTTTCGTTCCATTACCGCCAATATACAGCATCCTGTATGGGATATTACCTTCGGCTTTATCAACGTGTTTATGATGTAAAACTTTCTCGTTTTATAAAGAGTTAATGGATAAGTACCCTAAACATTGCCACGTTATCTCACACCTTCGAGTATGCATGTCAGTCGAGGATCGATCTGAAATGCATCAGTAATCTATCAAGCTCAGGCTCAGCTTGTATATACCACGTCTACTGATCTGTCACCGCACGTTCATTCTGAACGTGTTGTAAAGCAAGATTGTGGATCATTAGAAAATACAGTCTGATCAGAGACGCTCTTTTCTATCCTTAGGGCGTTTTATTGTAAGGAATTTTGGTGCGTCCTTTGAAAGCGTATAACCTCTGTCTAGATAAGACTCGCTGGAACTATGACGCTACTTTAACACAACTCATGATGAAGACATTTGCAATAATTTGTCATTTTGTGGTTTCGCAATTTATTAACAAATGTATTTGTACATGTGATATTTAAATCGTCGAGTATTGGTAAGGAATTACCACAAGAAAGAGTGCAATCTGACCGCCTTTATATAACTGAATAATTGCTGAGACGCTATTAACCCCCACTTACTAGTATATCAACCATTGTATCGTAATGCATCAAATCGTGTTTCTTCGAGAAGACATCTCTAGATCGAACCAATGCGTGTCTCATAGGCAAAGACAGTGTATCTCACCTTTATTGATACGACAGTGATACGGATTTATAGTTCGATAGTATCGTACTAATACGTCACGTAAGGATGGGTTGTATATGCCCGACCAATCTGTCCGGGTTCCCACGTTATAAATCATTCAACCCTTGTCTTTAAGGACCCGTGAACATGATATAAACACTCGTGACATATTTCACAACAATCCGCACATCGAGGGTGAAAATGTCGAGCACCGCTTTGTTTTTTTATATCACCATTTACTTAAACCACACCGCAACTGATTAAATACTGACAGATAAATTAATGTGTTCTTCTGTTGATACGATATGCCAGGGAGGTAAAAATGTCTCATAAGTTCAAGTTTTTTTTTACATTAGTATCATTCCTGAATGAGAAAAGTGTGAGAATGCTATTAAGAAATGTGTTTATGTATGGGTATACATATATAAAAAGACAATTAACCATTCATATAAGTAATAAATTAACGTTATTAAAGCTGGGTAATTTCAGTTTCTCGAACTTGACTCGCTAAATATATAAACTTACTTAAGTTACATACAATTTTCTTCTTTTGGCTGTTTAACAATAGTTTGAATTTGTCAGAAGTAGGCCATGTATGATAAAACTTGTTTAATTGAAGAAATCAGTGGAATTAATGTGTTCCTCTGCTGTAACAATAAGCCAGAGAGGTAAGCAGGTTTCATGGGATTATTTAATTGAAAATAAATCAGTTAAACTAGTATAAAGGTGCATTTTATAGCTTTGATATTTGATTAAAGACGTTAATATTCTCACGCATAAACATCGATAAATGTTATACGTTTAAAATGCACGCTCGGTTAAGCTAAGCGAACAATAAACTTCGCGATCTTACGAATGTAAACAGAATTCACACACAAAGTACATTGGTTTTTGTGTCCATACACAGTGAAATGTGATCTATTTTATCCGAAGAAAATGAGAACCATACGTGTACACTAAGCTCATTCCCTACCCTAAACAACTTATAGTAATCGACGTTTAAATCAGGTTGTAAAGTGACATATAATATCAACATATCAAATATAATATCAATGTTTTTTCATCGAAACCTTTGTGACAAAAAGGGGAACTTGCTCATTATGAGAAAATTCTCATTTTGTCACAATGGTTTCGATTATCGTTTGCTTCATGGGTGATTTGAATGCGTTGTATTAAGAGAAGCGTTAAGCATGTCTGTATGCTATCTTGGGTTCACATCTACTTTCTATTTCACCCCGCCCCTTTCAGCAGTCACGGTGCATGGGCCCACTGCTACACGGGGAAACAGTCCCCACCCCCGGGACGTATGCTATATACAGACAGTGTCGCCCCAGATCAACCTGATAGAAATCAAATTCTGATCCGATGAGAGGAGCGTATTTTAACATCAAGCGTTCATGCGTATAGAACAATTAATCTGGCCATCAGTAGCACAAGTGGTGAAAAGTTAAACTACACGTCAGCATGTGCATGACTCGTGATAAGCTTACTTGATATGGTTTGTAAGAACCTTGAGGTCGGTTTCAACAATAAACCATTTTTATTGCGAAAACAATTAACAATCATGATTTGGTATTCCAAATAATGCTACATCGTCTTACTAATGTTTTTCAATTATACTTCATGACCTATTCAGGATATACAACAAAGACCTATCAAAGATACTTTTCAACTAACACTTCTTCTAAAAGCACTGAGCTTCCTAGAATTCCAAAGTTACGCAAGTCCCCTTTGTTTTCCAATTCAGCATTTCCTGTGATAAGTCTCTCTATCTAAATCAACTGACTGAGATTTATTTCCAATTAATGAATAAAACCCCTATAATCTCACCGGCCCGAACCGTCAGGAAGAGAAGACACCAGGGTCAATCTGAACTCATCGGGTTTATCCAACGAAAACACCTCCGGCATAATAAGGGAGCCGCCACTCTGCTTCTTGCAAGACTATTTTCATTGTACTGACGTTTTCAAATAAAGATCTTAAATGTAACATTTAAACAGTCATTCAATTTCATTAGTTAAGCAGATATTTATCTCAACTTAGAATTTTACTATTATGTGTGAGTTACTGACCAAAAGTAAATGATTTAAGACGATGTTAAACACTTCCATATACATTGAACTGCTCAACGTGGACGCTCGCAAGCAGCGTGTTATTGGCCGGGACAAAGCAAACAAAATGTGTAATCCTACAATTATGTGCGAGGTGTATTTCTCAGGCCACGGAAATACCCGAAAAGTAACGATTCTTCCTGGGTCTGTTTAACCCTTTCTCCATACTCATCATTTTGAGGTATCTACCGAGAGTTAAAACAAACTTTCTTTGGTTTCTAAACAATGTCATTAGTAAAATTAATCTCTCTAAATGTGTTTTTTCGCACGCCGTTGTTTAATTTGGAAAAGCCATGAATTCCCATGTGAGGGAGCGAATCGATATAATGTTGAAATACGCTGACGTGGTCGTTATACATAATTAAAAGATCCGATTTCGTCACACACCCCTTTTATAAACCGATTCTAGGGTACCTGACTCTATACTCGAAATTTAGCACATCTGTCCTTTCTTTGGTTTAAGTTGTTTGGGAGATTCTGGTATGTTGATTCGCATAGTTGATTGGGTATTAATTGTACAATAAATGCAATGTTTTAAAACGTTCTTAGTCTAGTGGATAACGCAGAACAAGTGGATAAGTGAATGGTTAAACGGAATATTGGTTTAAAAAATCGGAGAAAACAGTCTTGACCACAAAGAAAAAACCCAGATAAAAAAAAATAAATAAATAAGTAAATGAATAAATAAATAACTAATAAACAAATCAATGAATCATTGAATGAATGAATGAATGAATGAATGAATGAATGAATGAATGAATGAATGAATGAATGAATGAATGAATGAATGAATGAAAACAAAGTGCAGTTTACATTATTATATACTATTAAATGCCTGGAAAACCCACAAAACAGTACCGAAAAAAAGGACGCACCAAGGGAACGGTGATCCGCTAATCAGCAATTGCCAATAAATTTGCTAATTTTACAGAACAGTGCCAAGGTAAATGACAGTATGGTGTGGTAAGAAACCAAGTTTATTTCTGAAAAATGGTTTGCAATAACTGTAAGTCTGCACACAAGACTACGGCAGACACATTAAATGTTAATTACTGTCTATATATTGTCATATTTATAACAGTATGTGATATATGATAGATGTTTGCACCCATGACCCTTTTAGTAAAATGACTTTTATAGTGGGGTCACCATGACAGTAAAACATTATTTACAAATCAAATATCAGGAAGGGTATTAAACAGTGTCACACAAGTAAAAACTTCTCGCAACCAGCTCGTTATTCCTTTGATTACACGGTTTACTTACAGTTGTACATGTCTATGTAGAGTGTATGTAAATATTTTATGGACAAACTGGTTGGGTAATATATGACTCGGCGCGGGTTGTTACGTGACAAGAATTTATTACAACCGTCTAAAAACCTGTTATATGCCATCAATAACACGTTATTTAGACCTTATTTGCCAAAAAATAAAAGAAAGGTGTTGTTCACTAAATGCCCAGGTGTAGCGACTTCTGTTTTACGACAGACGTTAACCGACATCCAGGCGTCTAGGAAAAGGGGCATATATGGGTATTTTAAATAAAAAAAAGTCCTATGTTGTGGGTATTCATGAGATGATTTGGGGTTAGAAAAATTGAACTGTATATTAGGTAGGGAGATACGTCATTGGTCTTGGCCTTTGATATGTTATAGGACAAATTCTACTAGAACGACCTTTTGGATTATAACGCTAGAATGTGTTAGGAGTTGTGTTGATGATAAATGGCTATTCTGTGTGTTTTACTTTTACCGATTGAAACAAACTGTTTACCATCATTGATTTATTGTTTTCAAACTTTGGATTATTTATTATTCGTTGATCGCGAATTAGCAATATCGCCCTGTTTTACACAATGATTCATTTATTCATCTGCAGCGAACGCGTAAAACAAAACCTGTTCTTAGTAAACGGGTAAGAATAGTTTACTAAGTACACTGTAAGTCAGATGGAAATTCTTTCGATATTACTTATGAAACATTCATGCTCTGTTTTAATGTGGGATATTTTACTTGGCCACGTATTTTTGCACATTCTCTTAATCTTGGCAAATATCTAGAAAATAAAACCGAAGTGTTACGATTAATTGTTGTGTTTCCAGGCAATATCTCTGACTGGCGTGTTGACAGTCGGTGTGCACCAAGACGAGGGGAGAAAGTAGCCGGTACATAGTTAGGATTGTTGTTTGACAGATCGTCACATGACCTGATAGGACTGGGCCCTAATTGATTATAACTGGAATATGTACGGGTCAGTGCGCGACCGGTCCATCTCACGGTCGGTTTAATTCGGAGCTGGATTTACATTAAAATACAAGGTAAGTTGGGTTTACTATAAACGCTTCATTCCATATAACTCAATCTGACGCAACTTTTTCATGTATCTTTATCAACCAATGTGACAAGATAATAAATTGCTTCATATGAGCAATTTATCCGTTTGTCCCAAACGTATCTTCCATTAGTGTTTTTTGTACCATGTATTGATTTCTTTTCGTCTGCTATTGCTTCGGGTTTGGTCCTGTCAAAAATTCAAAGTTTGAAGTTTTTACGCGAAATGGTTTCAATATAAATAATTTGAAGTCGATGCAGCAAAGTTCATATGAGTTTAGAATATGTTAAGAATTTGGGCTTCCACATGCAGAGTTTGGGTACATGCATATTCAAAACTTAAACGGTAGCAGCTGCTTCAACAGCATTGTTTACACATGTCAATCGCTTTGTTTGTGAAATTACACGATGTATTTGTTGAGGAAGCCAATTGAAATTCATAACCAACCCTCATCAAAATACGATGGAATTACCAGCCCGTTTCCCATCATAGTTCGAACGTTTTAATGCTAAATAAAATTACAATGATGTCCAAAAGCAATCAGTAAACGCCTGCAGTATCGTTAGCGATTTTACGTTCTAATCATTACATAACACTTGCACATGTCCTGTCTTAAAAACCTCTCAAACTTACATGTTGTGTTTGGATATGCAACACCAGACACATTTTGCCTTTAGGCGATCTTTATACCGTTTTACAATGAACGGAGTCGTCAGAAAAAGAACATCTAAACTCTTCGTAAAAAGTGCCAGCTTATTCAAGTCAGACGAGGTAACTTGCGAATGCTTGTTTCGGATAATGTATTGTATACGCTTACCCTATCAAACATAATGTTAATGTTTCTGCTGCATAACTGTTTTGTAATTATTGTTTCAACAAATGTCCAATTCTGAGCAATTTATCCTTGCATCAAAATGGACTCTTCATTATTCCCAATTTATTTTGGATCAGATGTAAATTCCCATGTCGGTCAATATGTTAAAAGAACTCTCATGAACGCATCCACAGTGTGCAGGGTTATTATACAGTGAGTGGTTTATTTGTGTGTGTTTAACGTTACATCAACAACATTTAGTATTATTACGATCCGCGGCTCATGTTGATGGAGGAAACACTGAAGCTTTACTGCCTACAAGAGCTGGTCAAGCCGAGTAGAACAACCGACATTTTGTAACAGTGTAAGTCATACCGGGGACTAGGTCACGGGAGTGTGGCTGGGAAGGACGGGGCCGGAAAATATACTGGAGTTGCTTTTACAAGCAGTTTCACCCACAACTGCATTAATACTAACTGATCGAACGAAATACCATATACTTTTTCTTTATGTCTAAACTGAGAACAGCAATGCCTATCACATTTGCTCTCATTTCTTAATAGAATTGTGGTTATATTATCTTATACTTGCGATCAATGAATTCGAGGTGGTTTTTTTTTCGATCGAAAAAACATCAACACGAATGTTGGCACTTATATATTTTCTATTTTGACTATAAACATACATCCTAAGAGGATTATCGGGATAATCACGTTTTATCGAGGCCCGACACAAATATTTTCTCTGCGGAATAAAAAGTTATTTGTTTCCTCACCCCTCCTCGATCCGTTTGACGCCCACGTGCTAAAATGGCCGCTCCCCCAGAAAACTGGTCACAGATCACGCGTGTAAATATCGGGACTGAACAACGTGCATAACCCGTGTATACCTTATCGAAATATGCTATTATAATGTTATTATCTCCTAAAGAAGACTTATTGAAATCCTTGCGCGGAGGAATCTGTTGTACCAGATCAGCGTATGCATTTCTGTACAGGTTGATCTGATACGACACTTTTACCAGACCGCTAATGCCTAGTTTTTCTAACGTTATGCTACAAATAAAATGTTTATCCAAAAGTCTGTTTTCCTTGGGAATTGAGAACCGTTCAGAGGTGCCTGTAATTCTCTGATGTAAAGATTTGCTTTCTATTTATACATTAAACTAGCGAGATTATAAAGTGTGTGCTAAGCAAATTAAGTGAACGAATGGAACTTTACGTTTCAAAACTAGTCTAGAATTATTTACACGAAACCAGCACCTGCTACTGTCTGTAAGTGCATCGGAATACAATGTGTTTTGTAATTGGACGAATACGTGCACTTATGTAGGCTATACACGGCTTACTCTGAAATCATTCATTCATTATTTCCATTCATTCATTATTTTCATTCATTCATTTATTCGTTTGTTCGTTCGTTCGTTTGCTGCAGATAGATAGTTAGACATACGAATTTTCTCTTTTCATGCTTTGCATGTTTTTTTTTTCGATAATTCGGGATCAAAGCTAAGACATGATGTTTTGAGTCGAATGTCGCAATTGTCATTATCCATCTCATGTCTTATGCACCCATACCATGCGCTTACAGGTTAAATTACAATGGCATACTGTTATATATGTTTTAATGAGATTCTATACGGAGAACTTATATGTAAGTGTAATGTTTGACACGGATGGCCTTCTACGTGGATACTTTAAGGACCATTTTCTGTAGAAAGCGGCCCGATTTATACCGCATGCAAGAGTGCACGCTTTCGTCTGTTTTTTAGGCACGAGTTAATCTAATTGTGGTAAGGTCTGGTATTTGTGTTAGATTTATACCGTGATAAATAAATGCACTTTAAACTAATTTCCTCTTATATACTTTAATGACTAGTCAAAAATGATAAAGTATGAACCACATTACTTCTTTGTGATATTTTACAATAACCGTTGTGACAAACGTTAGTCCATACCCGACAACATAGGGTTTGGATATCCAAACATAGCGCTGTCTGAATATCGCACACATGTTGAAGAGTTCACACCCATACTTCTATTAGACGTAAATATGATGGTGCGGTAATGGAGTTTTCACGTCGTGTTTATCACTTGAACCCCATCAGTTTCACAAATACAGGTTAATATACATAAGTTCACATAGACAGGCTCTCATCGGAAATACCGTAAATCAAGAATCACTCTTCTTTACATAGATGAGAAATATCTAAGAAACCTATCTTAAAGTACAAATCAACATGTTTTATAATACAACCCTGAGGGACTGTTTCTTGTATATCTGATGTTTTGGATGTTCTCGGTCTTTCACTATCTTGGAAAACGCTAACGATCGTGAAATAAATGCAATTCTTTTGCTGTAGGAGAACTCAATTAATGAATCAATCAACCAACAAACAAACCAACCAATGAAACGATAACTACTTTTGAAACATCTGCAAAAATATTTCCGTCTATATCAAAATTGGAAGCTTTAATTCTATTCAATCTGCCCCCTCACAAAACCGCGTAACGAGGTGAAAGGCGACTACCTATGGCCAAAGGCTGTTCTACATCAAAGTGTCCCATCCCTAAAACAGATATTGAATTCCCCGACATATTGACAGTACACGTTTGTTCAAATGAAGCGAGGATAAACCCCCAGGTCATTTCTAACCATTTCCTTGTTCCGCGTAATCAGCAATATTAACGTTGGAATCGAATTGATTTGCATACAACTATAAACTTGCTATGAGAAAATCCTCCCTTTGAAATGATGATGTATACGTTATTAAGGTAGAACACCCATAATCCGCCATTTTGAAAGTCATTCTGTCGTCTGTTTACTTCAGTCGTTCTCTGTATACACCGGTCTGGGTCGGAACTAGTCGTTTAATGCGAATAGTTCCTGCTAAGACCGGTGTATACCGAGAACGACCGAAGTAATCCGACGACAGAATGACGTTCAAAATGGCGGATTATGGGTATTCTTCCTTTAAACAGGATACACAATTCTAAATTCTCTATAGATTTTATCGGTTGCCGCTATCTGATTAGATCAGTCAACAACTTCGGTATGCAGGAATTGGTATTCATTACTTCATTGTTGGTTGTTTACATAGCAAGCATACGACTCATATTGTCGGGTTTAAAAATGTTTATAATTGTCTTTATCGACTAATTGGTAAACCAACAATCGAAATCGATTACACGTATATAATTAACCCAGATTTATTGATTTTGCGTGTATGCTATATGGACAATTCATATTTATTAAAAAATGAACCGATCTTCCAAATAGGCATGCAAACCGAATATTTGTATCAATTTGAAAGAGCAGAAATACAGCTTAAAATAAATATGTGATTTACTGATATTGAGTTGCATGCTTAATCGAGGCCTACACCGATTAACATTGAATACTGCAAAACTATTTACCTTTGTGTTTAATCGAAAACATGACAAAAACGCAACCCTTTGGTTCCGTCAGAGAAGACAATAGCGTTGCTTGTCCTAACGGAGTTCCTAAAGAATACGGCATTTATAAAAAATCATAAACAGTGTTTTTGTACAATTAACACCGGGATCAGACATGCCACTAGAGGTTTTGGTCCTATCGCACTTTTCGTCTGATTTCGACCTATACCATCCACTGGAAAACAACAGTAAACTCATCCGAATTAACATCAAATATAACGAATACTGATAACTGGTCTTTAGGAATAGTCTATCAAATGTCTTACTGAAATATAAACTGGTAATTAATGATAAATGTCGTAAAACTCATCATACACCTTCTCCGGTTCAGGACACCAGTATTGTACTTGCGTGAAGTTCAGGATTTTCGTATTCGTCAATACGTAGTATAACAGTGTCTTTTACAAACGTTTGTATTGCTTTGAGCCCCACACGAAGTCCATGACGTTCCGATACCTTACTGGTGTACTAATTATAACAGTGTGAGTAACATCACAGTGGGTTTTAGTTTATACATGGATTGAACAATCTGCAGATTGGTTTATATCTCGTAAAAGACGGAACCACTGGTATCATATCATAAATTCGTCATTGCGAAGGGGAAAGCCAACTACTTTCCCGTTTTAAATTAAATAAAAGACTTTTGTATTGTTGTATGACATACAATAACAAGTTCTTAATGAAACTAGTATCAGTTCAGGAAATGTCAATATTTCTATGTATGCACCGTATTCGTTTTTGAATAAAAAAAAATGTCAATTCACACTATACAAGCTCTCCAAACTTAAATACAAACTGATTTCCCTTCCAATGACCAGTCTCTGTGTTGTACATACAACAGTACAGCTGTTGTAAAGTTTAGAACGAATTAAGTTTTATCTTCCAAATTTCCTCACATCTGTGAATAAGCACCCGTTATGTGTAAAAAGGAAAATACTTTGCATTCTGCTGTCGGTGCTGTCGATGTGTACTAACCATAGCATGCTGTTTGGCATAAGTCACTGAGTAACAGTAGAAATGTACAGATTGGTTAAAGAACTGTTCAGGAAAGAGCATGTGTAGCTGTGCATAATTGATGTATTCGGTGCACGTACTTGTTATGCCTGGATGAGTCAGATTGGAGGACGTGAGGTTAAACCACCATATGAGATGACATATAAAAATCTGTTCTAAAGCATGAATGATATTTATCGTTAAGTTCCATCGTCGTCTGCAGATGCAATGAATTACCATTCGTAGTTATTGGTTATTTACACAACACAGTTAACGTTTTCCACAGTTATTCATATCGAGTCGCAAAAGAGCTTTAACCTTTGACTAATCTTATTTTTTCCAACAGAAAATTTTCTATATAGACTTTTCAATTACAATATGTAACAGACATTGTTAAGAAATTGAAAACCGTTTGCTGAGTTGGTATATATAATTATTATTAGCCACGTTTTCAGTGTTCGTATGGACACCATCACGGTTACACAACGTATTAAATAAGGCCGTCTGTATTAGACATAACTGCAGGGGTTGTCGGTTATAGAGCTGTTTTATGGTGCATTTCAAGTACATACGTAATTGTTAGAGGTCATCGTCTTTACGTTGCTTACCCGCGCTTTCTCTAAAAGAACCCTCAACAGTCGAGAGGCTTTTCTTAGAGCTACTGCAGTTGATTAGGAAAGATAAACAGGGTATAAAACAGTTTAAAATTGCCCATTTTCTTATAGAGTATCATTTACGAGGATTTACTTAGTCATGTATATATTAAGAAGCTTGACTGATTCAATTTATATTATTTGACCCTATAATACCTGAAAACAACACTTTTGGTATTCTCTGTGTGTCTTTGTGTGTGTTACCGTCTGTCCGCTGTCTGTTAGACACTTACAACTTTAACAAAATATTGTCAACCTATGTTTAGTTTATATGTCAATAAACTACACTGTATTTGAAATTGATTGGATTAAAACACCTTCTTGGTTTACATACAGACTTTTTATGAGAAGGAAACTCCCTGGAGGAATGTCTCGAAAATAAGGCAAAATGACAAAATGGTTCTATTTATCAAGGCATTATCAAACCATAAATAAGCATTGAAATACGCTTGTCTCATGTTACGTGAACATTCTTCGAATACGCAAGCAACAAATAACGTTACCGAAATAATACTATTTTTTAAGAAAGAATATTAGAATGTATGATTATGAACAAAAAGACTGATGCCGTTTTCATACATTCTAGAATAGCCGAACAGAAAGCCCGATATAGTTAGTTCTTCCTGCAGCCTATCCCATGATGAACCCTTATTTCTAATCTTGCCCGCTATATTCAGACAGGTCTAGTTTGAGGATATTTTACAGTCTAATGAACTGCTTTCCCGAAATGGCTTTTACAGGCAATATTATTTTATATGTATAAACAGTTTATTCCATCTTTACAGAGGGAGTTCAAAACCATTATTAAAATAAGTCATCTGTAAAAGCGTTCAGGTAAGGAAAATAATTTCGTGCTGTATGATAGCGAGACTATATGGTTGGGTAGTTTGGTTTTGAATTCGCTATGTTCCCTTAGTTGAATATTCCTCTCATGTCTAACTGGAATTACACGATGCAGCATTTGGTGGTCTCGCAAGTTTGTAGAAACACCAGATTCGAGTTATTCCCAAATTACTTTCAAATTACTAAACAAATATCCTTAAATAATTCATTTTAATCGAAACCCTTGTACCACAGGAGAATTACACTAAATGATGTTTTTATCTCAGTATTTCATAACACATTCAATCGATCGGGATTGTATTGGCTATCGCATGAAGTGGATACACGATTCTACTCCAATGCGAACAATTCGAAAAGAGAAATAAGAATAAAAGTTTTTTGTCCGCTTGATTAGTTGATTTCATGTTAAAAATCGTTGCTCATCTTTGAAAGTGTTTGCTTTTTTTCAAGCGATGCTTCAAAAAGAAGTTTTATAAACAAGTGGTTGCTAAGCCGTCTGTTGAAAGATAATTACAAATAGAGAAGTCCTATATAGTTGAATGAAATGTCTACTGACACCCTATCTGCCCATCCCCGACCAAACTAGGGAATCAACACGCAATAACTTTATCCGACCTCTCCCATTAACACAATACCCCATAAGAGAATGTTGGACTGGTCAAAACTGAAAGCAAGAGTAGCTGATAAGATAAGTTCAAGCATTCTGTATGATATTTGGAAAGAAACCACTGTACCACAAAGGTTAGATGCTCATCATGAGCAATTCGTCTTCCCGTGAAAATGGTTTCGAAAGAATTCTGTGCAATATTTGTCAAGAAAAAAATGCGAAGTAAGGGTTTTCTTTTAAACCCATTTTGAATTATGTGAGCGACCCAAACAAAACAAAATACGTAAATATCGCGATTAATCTAACTTTTAAATCTCTGCCTTAGCTCAGAATTACAAAAACTAATTGTAACAAAAGAATAAATATTGATATCCTTGTGTCATTATGGTGCTTATGTTGTCGATTGCTTTTTAAAACAGAAAATGTTTTTTCTTTACACATACATTATCAATTTTCGTTTACCAAAACTTTGAAAAACGGCATGAAAAATCAACTACCGAAATTCTCTTTTATACTAATTTGGCCACAGGGGCTTAAATCAATGCATAACTACCGAATCCATGTTTATACATGTAATACTATATAAGATACACGTATCTTATATAGTACATGGATTTGGGAGTTATGCATCCTGTGAATTGGGCTAACCTTTCATTCAATACGTTCAACATCATTTTCATATCGTTACCTATCAAACCATTTCCTCATTGAAACAGCAAAGGAACGGTAGTTATAAAACGATATCAATGCTAGATTCAATCTCAAGTTTCATATTGTGCGGGAAACATCATTACAAAAAGAAAGCATGCTTATTTCTGATTTCATGACGATATGTTCGAATCATAAACGAGTTGTGAATATCGTCTCCGGTTTCATCAGTTTGGTCTTACAAAAGTCATAAAGCAGACACGGCTAATCCTTGTTTGAAATATTGTTCTGAATTTCTACGAGGCGTCTTTCAATACGGCTAGTTCTATGAATGGCGGGAAGACGAAGGGTGTTGGAATGGCGCTAGTTTTGCTGACGGTTGGATTTCCATTCAGTTATCGGCTGATGTCTCCTCTCGTCTGCGAGCCAATAGAGACAGCCGACTAGAACTGGACAAAATCGATACGTTTTATTAACTGCCCACGCATTCTGCTCGGCTCCATCGATTGGGAAATTCCATGTGGTCTCACAGGATAGTAACACCAACAAGTCCTTGGTGGAGGGGTTCGTTGTTTTACTGAGATACCAGGGTACTGTTTCACTAAACGACTTAAGGAAAACATTTGCTTAAGTCAAAACCGATAAAAATGAATATGATCTTAAATTAAAAATGCAATATTTCAATGTGACACGTCGTTGGAAGCGTCTCGGAGAGTAAAACGGTACCCTGAGTACAAATGTCTGTAAATAATTTCACAGTTTACCGTTCCTTCCACTATCACGGAGGTCTGCACTGTTTTTGCTGTTTATGTATTCATAAAAACACTGATGTAAGAGATCTGTTTGACTGTATCGCAATGCAGACAATCTGTCGATGTACATGAAATTGTGTAAAACTGTTCTTATAAACGAAGACCCGTTCTCAGATTACGCCCATGTTGATGGATATGTTGGTCGCCGCGGATCAACATAAATCTGTGTTTCCCAACCTTACACCAAAGATAGATGTCACCGTTTGGTTTCCCACCATAAAACGCGATTTGAATAAGTATGGAACTATCCCTTGTAGAAATGTTCTCTCCTGGTTTTCTGAATGAACATATCCTACCGCTATACTATACGTTAACTTTTCTTGGATAATCAATCAACGGACTCGGGAGTGAGGCAGTGGGAAGTTGGGATTGCTCACGGACTATTATTCGACAGGAATATGTAGACATAGTGTAATAATGTACGTTCTGAACACTCGTGTTTCCTTTTCTATAGCATTAATATTGTGAATATTCAATGAGACATTATCTGTGTAAGGAAATATAGATATATACGCTATATTTATAATGTTATATTGATCTTGATTATACCGTTGTCGTATACTTGTTTACGTGAGTGCATGCGTGGTATAAATGGAGGGATTTCGTTCCTACATTAAATAGGTTTAATGGGCTGTAAAAATGGGTTTATGCCGAGATCTGTCGATACAACGCACTGCGATTCAAAACTTAAGACTCTTTTTAAATAGGAATTTTGTATTTCGAAAGTGGAAGAGTTCACGTACAACAATCACAACTGAAATAGAATTACAATGTGTTTCTCAACCCTTTACCAAACGCACAATTTCGAGTGTCTCAAATGGGAAGATTTTACAGACGACATTTCAAAATATGATGAAATTGGTAAATAATCTTCTGAAAGGCAGAAAACATTGTGTTACCGATGAAATTGCTCGATAAGACCAATTTCTCTTTTTTCCACAATATTTTCCAGAGTCGTCTGCAACAGACTGGTTAAATGTCGTTATTGTTTGGTAATGGGTTAAAGAATAGTAATCGTAACTAGCAAAATGATACAAAGTTCACAACGCAATTTCGCCATTAATGACAATACTTTTTAAGATCGTCTGCTGTGAACACGTCAAGTCCTTTCATCGTTCTGTACCGGAGGTAAACATGTAGTTCTAGATTGTGATATCCAAGATCATGTCTTAGTTTATAAACACTACTCATGTCGACAAATATGTTAATTCTGTATTCATAAAGGGTCATATTGTTCTAATATGCTAATTTAATTGTTTGATTTGTCCGAAAAGAGAACAACAGAGAATTGTCAATTTATAATGTAGGCAATTCTGAATTTGATGAAGTAAGACTTTAACAAGAGGATAAATTGATTGTAACTTATAGTTAACATTGGCTTTGTCAAAAATGATTTCAAAAAATTAGTCTCAAATGATCTAAGAGCAATTTTAAACACTACATCCTAACGTATTTGTTTCTAACTCGGGAACATGACACAACACACATGTTGTTGCCATGAGACATAACATGGTAAACATATCGTTGCCATGAGACATGACATGGTAAACATATAATTGCCATGAGACATGACATGGTTAACATATCGTCGTCACATGACATGGTAAACATCGTTGCCATGAGACATGACATTGTTCATTTGTTGTTGCCATGAGACATGACATGGCAAACATCGTTGCCATGAGACATGACATGGTAAACATATCGTTGCCATGAGACATGACATGGTAAACATTTCGTTGCCATAAGACATGACATGGTTAACATTTCGTTGCCATAAGACATGATATTGTGCAATTGCTCGTAAGACATGGCATTGTGCGAGTAATGTTGCTTCAAGACAAAACACGGTATACATGTCGTTACCATAAGACGTGCTATGGTATACCTGCTGTTGCAAGGAGATATGACTTATTGTATATAATGTTGCCCTGAGACTTGACATGGTCCATAAGATGTTGTCGTGAGATATAAGATGATCACATGCATATTGTTGCCATATGACATGCCATTGTTCACATAATGTTGTCGTATGACATGAGATGGTACATATGATGTTGCCGTGAGATATCAGATGATCACATGCATATTGTTGCCATATGACATGCCATTGTTCACATAATGTTGTCGTATGACATGAGATGGTACATATGATGTTGCCGTGAGATATAAGATGATCACATGCATATTGTTGCCATATGACATGCCATTGTTCACATAATGTTGTCGTATGACATGAGATGGTACATATGATGTTGCCGTGAGAAATGCCATTGTGTATATGTTGTTGGCCATGTTTAACATGTTGTTGTCGTGAAAAATGAGATGGTATAAATGTTGTTGTCGTGAGACATGAGGTGTACATGTTGTTGTCGTGAGACATGAGATGGTGTACATGTTGTTGTCGTGAGACATGAGTGGGTGTACATGTTGTTGTCGTGAGAAATGAGATGGTGTACATGTTGTTGTCGTGAGAAATGAGATGGTGTACATGTTGTTGTCTTGAGACATGAGATGGTGTATGTGTTGTTGTCTTGAGACATGAGATGGTGTACATGTTGTTGTCTTGAGACATGAGATGGTGTACATGTTGTTGTCGTGAGACATGATATGGTGTACACGTTGTTGTCGTGAGACATGAGATGGTGTACATGTTGTTGTCTTGAGACATGAGATGGTGTACATGTTGTTGTCGTGAGCCATGAGATGGTGTACATGTTGTTGTCTTGAGACATGAAATGGTGTACGTGTTGTTGTCTTGAGACATGAGATGGTGTACATGTTGTTGTCTTGAGACACGATATGGTGTACATGTTGTTGTCTTGAGACATGAGATGGTGTACATGTTGTTGTCTTGAGACATGAGATGGTGTACATGTTGTTGTCGTGAGCCATGAGATGGTTCATGTGTTGTTGTCTTGATACATGAGATGGTTCATGTGTTGTTGTCGCGAAACTTGCCATATTTTACAAGGAGGTGCTTTGAGACATGAGATGGTGTACATGTTATTGTCGTAAGACATAAGATGGTGTACGTGTTGTTGTCGTGAGACATGAGATTGTGTATGTGTTGTTGTCGTGAGACATGTGATGGTGTACGTTTTGTTGTCGCGAAACTTGCCATAGTTTACACGGAGTTGCTGTGAGACATAAAATGTTGCACATGGTGTTACCGTGAAATTTCACTGTTTGTGCTGATAAGGCGAGAGATAGTTTTACTTTCATCCCCAGTCCCACATGCAGACGGAATCTTAAAACTGAGAGTCGGATATCACTAAAAAAACACATCCCTCGCTGTTTTGTAAGATTTTGCTGTAAAATATGCCAAATGCACCAATCAAACTTACGTCAAAAGAACACATGCTGAAGTCTAGAATCAAACTTACGTCAAAAGAACACATGCTAAAGTCTAGATGTTTTGTGTCTGACTGAAGAAATTGATGGTATGTTATATACATTTATATGTTTTGCTAGGGTTTTTTTTGTTGACTGACTGGCTGTTGTGTCTTTACACTGGTAGGCTTCGTGTTTGATTGGCGTTTTGGCTGACTGACGTGGCTAATGTTTGATAGCTACTGTTCAGGATCATATCGCCTTCCTTCGTGGCACTCTATGTAACGGAAATGTGTTCACAAATCAAGCGTCAGTTCCATGCTAAAAAGTAGTGATGGGAACGAATTATCGAATATTCGGTTTTAGGTCGCTTTGGAATTAGGTAAATCTTCGAGCAGGCATACACATACTGTTGATTATAAAATTGGAATCACGTTCGTTCCCATAAACACGTAAGGTGGGTTGACATTACATGTTAATAATGACGGAAGCTTCCTTTATTCGACGTGAAATTGTTTTATTGTATATTGTTATTGTTTAAACTGTCTTCTGCTGATGCACTTACCTTGAAGAAGACCCCCCCCCCCTTAAAAGAGAGAGAGAGAGAAATCCGACACATCCTTTATAAAGTATTAATTAACATCCATTTTGACAAAATGAGAAAATTCTAGACTAGGAACATTTTCTTCCGTTGTTCTAACGGTTTCAAGGAGTGTAGGTGTAAATATCAAACAAAAAATATTGACCTCCTGAAAGTTGGATATGAGGTAAATGATAGTGAGTTAATGGGTTTTAAATAGTGGCGTTTCGTCTTGAATTCATTAATCTATCATTAATATTTCAAGCCTTGCCGATGCTTTTAATAAGCCTACTAATGATAGCATGTTAACGACCTCGAAGATGTGTTGGTTCACGCTTCTTGTGATCCAACATTTCATTCATAACAAAAAGTACTTCGTAGAATGAAATACCATTTTCAGCAATTACAAACAAAAAAGGGAGCACTCAGAAGTTGGTTATGATGAGCCAGTTCTGTTTTGTCGCAACGGTTTTCAAAGTAATCAGCGGCGTAAACTCTGACACTTTAGGGTAATATGTTATCAAATGTTGTGCAGTATAAATTCGGCGAAAGAAGGGATATGCGCTCCTCTCAACTCATTTGTTTAGAAGTTCTCGTTAACGCGTACTTAACCGGTTTTCTAGATAGAGTGAGTAATTTGAACTCGAAGTTATATATTTCGAGCATGCATTCCACCGATCGTTAAAATCATGTGTTTTTATATTCCAATACAAAATGACACACCTCTACGAAACGTTTAATGTTTAGGATAGAAATCTCCGATCTTGTACCATTACCATTATCTCCACCTCTGTAACAAACACGTTTAATAAGGACCATGGTGCTGTTGGTTACTCGTGGCTTAAACCATTCTTATATTATTTCAAATGCAGCATGCAATCGATTAATCCTGAAGATAGTTTGAAATAATACATGTGTTTAAACATTGGTATTGTAAAGAGTATAATAGGTAACTAGCTAACGTTTAGTGTTTGAGGTCTGTGTTCCATGTTTGTACCTCGTCCCTGGCTGATAAACCACAGACGAGTATCTTGGAAAAACATTTCTTTTGAATTTCAAATTTCCTCTTCTGTGAGCAAGCACCTTTAAATGTTGAAGGTACCCGAGGTAAGACAATGCTGGTCAGGGTCGGTTTGAGGGGATAATTTTACTGATCTGATGGTACAGCACACCGATACAATATAGGGTTTATCCCTTTAACGAGTCAATGGAAGACTATAAAAAGTTACCATTACGAAGGCCTTACAATAGTCTTGCAGTGTACCCTCAACTTACCTATAATGTCTGAGAGATGCAATCGTGGTATTTCTTGAACTTCTTCACCCCTTTTCAATCAAGTTCGTTTTACCGTTCTATTATTGTTGAGAGACATATTTACCGAAATGTACTGTGCATGTTACCGGAATGTACATGGGGGAAATTGAAAATGTTTCGAACGAGAAAAACGTTTATCAAGGTTGTACAATCGCTAGTTTCTCCGTATCTGTTCTGGTATGCCCTCTTTAATGTGATCGTCTTTGAACTGTTGATACAAAGATAGTTGAAACATTCTAGTTTTATACACTTTTAAGCTTTATGTATTCGTACATTACCTCATCACAAAGAATTCATGTCTTTTCTCTATAAAACATGTGTAAGATAAATATAGCAAGTTAGTTGAGCGTCGTCTTCAAGATCTCGAAATTTCCAGACTCTAAAGAGCTGGAACAATTTAAGTATCTTCGTCTGTAAAATGTGCTTAATCATAAAAGAGAAAATTTGAAAGGATACAGTTTTTGTATTGCTGTTTGATAACAGTAGTGTGCAGTTTAAAGAAATTAATTTTCAACTTCCAAATTTCCTAACATCTGTGAAGAAGCACCTTCAATACATTTCTGGATTTACTTTGGAAGCAAGCACTTCTTTTACTACGCTATACCTTTTCTATTTAATATAGTACACGTCTCAAGCACCGTCTTCCTGATGGTTTATACCTATCCCGCTTATAATGATCGATATGTGACTGGTCCTAATTGAAAGAAGAAGGATGCGAAATAAATGGGCTATGAAAATGATATATTTTAGAGTTTTTGGTAGAAACTATTGTGACAAAAGAATTAATCGCTCATTGTGAAGAGCAATTTATTCTTTAGACACAATGGTTTCTCAAGTCTTTTTCTTCTACAGCTGTGTAAAAATGAGGTTTCAGCTCTTGTAGATGGGTAAAAATGAGATTTCATGAAGTAAGGGGGTTTATGTGAGCCATAAACATATTTCGAACAGGTAACCCGGTGAAGATCGATTCTCCCACGATGCTAAATCGATCTATTTCTGGACCAGGAATCATTCTGGCAAACTACCACTTTATTTGATAACGGAGATTATTATTAGCTTCAGCTGATAGGCCAACTCCTTGGGGTCGAATTCGAGACATGAGTTTGTTGTTTTTTTGCTATAACCATTTCATGTTTCTGGGAGTTGTAGCAGTCAGCATTAAAAGCAAAAAATCTAATGCGCACATAACTGTTCATTAATTTTTTTCATTTGAATAAAACAATTCTGTACCAAAAGAAAATTGCATAATAAATGCGAAATTCTTCTTTTATATTTTCGAATGACATGTGCTTGGGCAAAGACCTTTATAGGAGTTTCGGATGATTTTGTCACAAACGATTTTGATTAGTTTAAAAGGGTTCATTCCATTGCTTTTAAACAACTGGTCAATTGTTTGATTGAATTCTATACTGATCTATCTTTAAACATATCTATTAGTTGGTTGGTTGATTGAATTTGGTTGGTTGGTTGATTGGTCGGTTGGTTTGTTTGTCGGTTGGTTTGCTTGTTGGTTGGTTGGATGGTTTGTTTGTTGGTTAGTTGGTTGGTTTATCAATTTTATGATTTTTATTAGTCAATTTATCGGTTGGCTGTTTAATTGATTATTGTGCTTCCGGCAAAAGACGTATTTCAGAAAAATTTTGATCGCATAAAAGTATTCTTCTCGCATTTATTCTAAAGATTGTTATATTTCATTTTGTGAATAATCACAAACCTCTACCTCATTTCAGATACCTGATATAGTAAGACGAGGTATTGCCGAATAACCACACAACCATGTCGTTTGAAGAGCCGAAAGCGCCGATAGTAAGAATACGGAAGAAGAAAACAAAGAAGAAGTCCAAGGAAAATGACATCGTTCATTTACCGGTACGTTCTATAGCAACCAGGGCAATTAGGTCACTTCTGCAATCTATTGCATTACATCATTTTCAAAACTACTGTAACTGCAAATGTAGTAGCTACATTACTACCTATCTGCAAATGTAGTAGCTACATTACTACCTATCTGCAAATGTAGTAGCTACATTACTACCTATCTGCAAATGTAGAAGCTACATTACTACCTAACTGCAAATGTAGTAGCTACATTACTACCTATCTGCAAATGTAGTAGCTACATTCCTACCTTTCTGCAAATGTAGTAGCTACATTACTACCTATCTGCAAATGTAGTAGCTACATTACTACCTATCTGCAAATGTAGTAGCTACATTACTACCTATCTGCAAATGTAGTAGCTACATTACTACCTATCTGCAAATGTAGTAGCTACATTACTACCTATCTGCAATTGTAGTAGCTACATTACTACCTATCTGCAAATGTAGTAGCTACATTACTACCTAACTGCAAATGTAGTAGCTACATTACTACCTGACTGCAAATGTAGTAGCTACATTACTACCTATCTGCAAATGTAGTAGCTACATTACTACCTATCTGCAAATGTAGTAGCTACATTACTACCTATCTGCAAATGTAGTAGCTACATTACTACCTATCTGCAAATGTAGTAGCTACATTACTACCTAACTGCAAATGTAGTAGCTACATTACTACCTATCTGCAAATGTAGTAGCTACATTACTACCTATCTGCAAATGTAGTAGCTACATTACTACCTATCTGCAAATGTAGTAGCTACATTACTACCTATCTGCAAATGTAGTAGCTACATTACTACCTATCTGCAAATGTAGTAGCTACATTACTACCTATCTGCAAATGTAGTAGCTACATTACTACCTATCTGCAAATGTAGTAGCTACATTACTACCTATCTGCAAATGTAGTAGCTACATTACTACCTATCTGCAAATGTAGTAGCTACATTACTACCTATCTGCAAATGTAGTAGCTACATTACTACCTATCTGCAAATGTAGTAGCTACATTACTACCTATCTGCAAATGTAGTAGCTACATTACTACCTATCTGCAAATGTAGTAGCTACATTACTACCTATCTGCAAATGTAGTAGCTACATTACTACCTATCTGCAAATGTAGTAGCTACATTACTACCTATCTGCAAATGTAGTAGCTACATTACTACCTAACTGCAAATGTAGTAGCTACATTACTACCTACTGCAAATGTAGTAGCTACATTACTACCTATCTGCAAATGTAGTAGCTACATTACTACCTATCTGCAAATGTAGTAGCTACATTACTACCTATCTGCAAATGTAGTAGCTACATTACTACCTATCTGCAAATGTAGTAGCTACATTACTACCTATCTGCAAATGTAGTAGCTACATTACTACATATCTGCAAATGTAGTAGCTACATTACTACCTATCTGCAAATGTAGTAGCTACATTACTACCTATCTGCAAATGTAGTAGCTACATTACTACCTATCTGCAAATGTAGTAGCTACATTACTACCTATCTGCAAATGTAGTAGCTACATTACTACCTATCTGCAAATGTAGTAGCTACATTACTACCTATCTGCAAATGTAGTAGCTACATTACTACCTATCTGCAAATGTAGTAGCTACATTACTACCTATCTGCAAATGTAGTAGCTACATTACTACCTATCTGCAAATGTAGTAGCTACATTACTACCTATCTGCAAATGTAGTAGCTACATTACTACCTATCTGCAAATGTAGTAGCTACATTACTACCTATCTGCAAATGTAGTAGCTACATTACTACCTATCTGCAAATGTAGTAGCTACATTACTACCTATCTGCAAATGTAGTAGCTACATTACTACCTAACTGCAAATGTAGTAGCTACATTACTACCTATCTGCAAATGTAGTAGCTACATTACTACCTATCTGCAAATGTAGTAGCTACATTACTACCTATCTGCAAATGTAGTAGCTACATTACTACCTTTCTGCAAATGTAATAGCTACATTACTACCTATCTGCAAATGTAGTAGCTACATTACTACCTATCTGCAAATTTAGTAGCTACATTACTACATATCTGCAAATGTAGTAGCTACATTACTACCTATCTGCAAATGTAGTAGCTACATTACTACATATCTGGCAATGCTGACTTTGAAGACAGGGACATCTTGTACTAACCCCGATTTTGTAAATATTCACGTTGTATCTTAAAGACCCATTTTGACAAGAGTTATTCCACTTACACTACTGATCAATCATGTGAGTATAGGAAGTAGTCAGGGAGGCAAAATGTAATGTGGTATAAATGATGAACGTCTGGACCATGGACAAATACGCTGACCGCTGTAGTATAACCGAAGTAATGTTAAAAACGACGTTATATTCTACCACTACTCACCAATCTGTGTGTCATTCCGGTAAACCACCAGTCTCACACGTTATATTCTACCACTACTCACCAATCTGTGTGTCATACTGGTAAACCACCAGTCTCACACGTTATATTCTACCGCTACTCACCAATCTATGTGTCATACTGGTAAACCGCCAGACCCATCTAGAAATAACACCACCTCGTGTAGGTACCAATTCATGGCTATATTTGTAATACACATATTAACTACATCAATTAGCTAAGATGAGCTTTCTCATGTTTGTGGATTAAACAGACATCATTTCCATTTACTTCATCACTAACCGTTGTGTTTGATTCATGGTGAGAAGTCTTCATTCCAGTAAAAACTCGACCAACAATCATTACGTATCACGTCACATGGGTCCTTCACGTGCCGATAAAAGATAACATTTTACCTTAATAGTTTAAATCGAATATTAAACGGGTATAAAAGTTAAGGGAGGTAACTCTATTCTAAATTTGTATGCAATAAAAAGTAATTAATTCCCTTTCGTAATACTTGGCGATTTCGACAGCTCATTGTCTTGTATTTGTTCACAAAGCACATTTGACATGTAATTGTAAAGATAATAATGGTGTTGATATATCAACTTATGACCAAATCAAACGCAATAAAGATGTTATTCGGTCGTGTTCTACCATAACCAGTTAATGTTTAAAACTGCATTGATATTATGTTAACGTTTATATTCCGTTCTAATTTAGGTACGAGCCTCCCGCCAGACGCGCTATTCTAGTCTAGTCCCACCAATCAATCCACAACATAAAGGGAGGGAATGCTGTCGTCACATGTTCGCAGGGTGTTTTAAAATACCCGTTTGTAGACTGGTCTGTTTCCGGTGCATCCTCCCGAAATGCTACAGCGGAAACGGAAGTGACGATGACGAGGCGATTCCAGAATGTCGGGACGAGGGGTACCATAGTCAAAACCGGAGGAGTTCCGAAGTCACGCCGGTTCCCATATCACAGGGCGCACAAGGGGGAACCAGCGATCCGACAGACGTGGAAATGACGGAGATGAAGTCGACTGAGACTGTCGTACTGATTCCGCCCCCGAGGGTGGCTATCAATGACTATAGACAGGATCCGTGTAGTTCGGATCAGGAACCATTAGAAGGGGCCACGGGGGATATCACGTATATCGAGGTGGAAAGTGTGTCGCTCCATAGAGACGACAGTCCGCCCACAGACGATAGCGACATGGCAATCATTCCGAAAGTCGATCCGAGAACTGACACCAAAACAATGGCAAATAAAACTAGTATTAAACAAAAGGACGCGGGAATAACACGGGCCAGGGTAACGGATACTGACTACGAAATTCCCATCCACCTGCGGTTTATGGATAAATCAGGATCGGGAAAGTCCAACACAGACACGGGACCAGCTCAACAGGCGAGGGTGCCAGAAAGGCCAGTTAACAAAAGAGATTGTGATAGTAATGAGGACCCGGTAACGCAACACTATGTGAATGAAGACACCATACTGGCCAATCAAAGTCAGCCAGTGACACTTGTGAAACAGGAAAACAGCGATTCGAGCTCTATAGACTATGCTAACATAGCAGGTGCTGGTTCCGACGTTCAGGCCACTGCTCATTCCACAACTAACGGAGATGTGGGAGGTGACAGTGGGGACGACGAACAGCACGATTACATGAACCTCGACTCACTTGAGACCACTGACGAACCTGTTAAAAAGCGTAATGATAACGTGGTCAAAGTGGAGGGAATGGTAAATACTAAATCGGAAGATATCATGAAGTTAAGAAAGAATATGTTTTCCAAATCGAAAAAGAAAGATAACTCGGATTTTAAAAGCTCGAAAAAAGAATCGGACCTTGACACAAAGAATGTAAAAGTTGTTGAAAAAGACCTCGGTGATTCAACTGACGTATCAAGTCTCGTTGTGAACGCCAGCGCGTTGCCAGGGGAAACGGTTGTCGACAGAGTGTTACTTCCGGTTCGCTCGTCCGTGAAAGAGAGAAAAGTGACCGGAAGTTCCAGTGAGGGAGAGATGGACGATATGATTCATGAACTCGTTAACGATGAGACAACCACGGACCAAACCAAACTGATCTGAGTCTGCTCCCGTAAATGTCTCGCCAACCATATCGTTACTACTCGGGTATT
Organism: Cerastoderma edule; assembly: GCA_947846245.1. Taxonomy (NCBI): domain Eukaryota; kingdom Metazoa; phylum Mollusca; class Bivalvia; order Cardiida; family Cardiidae; genus Cerastoderma; species Cerastoderma edule. Next base: position 53,840,459 of record OX401406.1, read on the forward strand.
TCCGTGACCTGAGAATTACACAGAAGTACAATGTTTTCATTGGATAAACCCGATGAGTTCAGATTGTCGCAAACCATCTCTCAAGATTACGTTAATAACAGATAAAACATCAATAAGCCAAAATTAGGCGACAGAAAAAAAACGACGAGAGAAAAAGTATGTACATGTATTACTTAATGTATGGTACACACCATTGTGACAAAAGAAACATTTGCTCATCATGAGCATTTTTCACTTGTTGTCACACCGTTCTATTATATATTCTGAAGCACACCCGGTCAATGAAGTTAAAGCTTAAATCATGATTAAAACATATTGGCAAAAGCAGAATACGCTCTAAGTCAGCAAATTCAATCATCACAATGTCTTCAAACTTCGTCAACTGGTTAGAACAACATTGATGTTTCCCATAAGGAGGACGGAAGGGTTAATCCTTTAATGAAGAGAGATGATCGAAGTTGTCTGATTCAACATTTGGTTATTAAAGATGAATCTCCGTTTAAGTTTTAAGATTATCATTTAAAAGATTGATTCATAAGTTGTCTGATGGAAATTTTGTAATACAAGCACTTACCCTGAAAAGGATGGTGACTGATATTCACTTTTAACAGTCATGCATCTGACGAGTTTACTATGGTAATTACGCATGCTATATTGTATATCATTTTATATTCAACACTGTTGTCCGACGATGCTTTCAGTTAGAATGAATCAACCATTTCCGAAAGTCGTAGCGGGCTAAGCCTAGTTTGATAATTACATACGTCTGAATGCTAAAAGTGTGGAATGTAGGCACGTTCCTTAAGATATAAGGAAGTCACGGACCATCCATGTCCGATGAAGATCCTTCATCGATGGTACCCACAACATCGTGTCAGTATGTCGGTCGTACTATGGCTCATGAAGACTTTAAATACGTTCGGATACCCCTCCAAACATCAAGAACGATTATTGATCCGAAATGTTGCGGTACTCTCAATGCCTTGATATTAAACAAGTTCCTAAGTTAACAATTGAACACGTCATTTGATTTTGTTACGGCAAAATAGAAATACATAAGCTATGTATTATTACAAAACAATTGATTTCGACAGGCTCTTTTTGAATTGGTAAACAATGACCTTTGAAATGTTTTACATATCTTATTCGACAAAAGATTTTTGGCCGTTTGCATATGTTCATATCAATTTGTATTATTGTAAAACCAATGACATCAATAACTCGATACATGTATTATATCAATGAGACTAACGGAATTGTAACCATTACATGTTACACTAAAAACTAACCCTTAGAATCCTGGGTAATTTCTAAAAATTAATTTTAGTGTCGTCCGCTTTCCAAAACATTAAATATCTGCTTAGTTTTGTTGAGGAAAGATATTCAGAAAAGCAAACAGGTTATATCACATGTCAGCCGACAATTTACTCGGCGGCTAGCCTGGATCTAACCTATTTCTATAAGCATGAATCCGGTTCCAGCACTATAAAGGTTTATTTGCGGTCGTCACTAATGTTATACGTGGTTTCCCTTTTGTTTAGATGTCAAACGTCTCATTCTCGTTTTGAAGTAGTTTCACAAGTATCGCTTGTTTATGAAAGAATTCAAACTAGTGTCACATCATTTCAGAACTTGAGCTTATGAAAGGTGAGATTTTCGAAAAGTTTCCTTATAACACCTGTGTGTCCGAGGGTGTTATATAGGTTATTTTGAGGCGGACCCGATTTTGATTTTGTATTAACACTGATTCTGATTTAATATTTTATACATTGATTTAATGTTATTAAACAGCAAAGGTTGTTCTTATTCTGATAGTCAACATGTATAACACAGTATTACGCATATATAAATATTTGTACATGGAATAAACATTTACTGACTATTTTTGTCACGTTCCAATTAAAGTATAGGGTACAAACATACTTTTCTTTTGGAGACATTTAGTTTAGTTCTGTAAAGTTTGGAAAAGAAACACATAATCTATCATTATCCCCCTTATACATTTCATTTTATGGAGATTTAGAGAAACCATTGTGACAATATGAGAAAATTCTCTTAACGAGCTCTTTTTTCCTTGTGTCACAATGGTTTCAAACAAATATCCGAAGAAAGATTTGATCATCCTTATTTCAGAATTGTCGTCTGCTGGTTTTTTTAATTCCGACAAGTCACAATTGCCTACACGAGAGAAGGGCATTTAGAGCAGCCGACAACAGAATAACAATAAAGATAAAAAACGAAACGGAAAAGGGCCGCTTGGTTGCACTCATTCGTTACACACTTCAAATTTATGTAAGACTATATCATGCTTTACGATTGTCGCATGGTGGGAATAACATTTTGCACCTGTCCCTTTGTATAATGATAAGGAAATATTTACCTAACCTCTTACTCCATTAAACCAAAATTTTACGCATCTGTCTCAGAATTCTGAAAACTCTCAGAAGGAAAGTTGTCCTTTTATAATAATGGTTTATTCCCAATATCGTTAAAAAGTTTGTAATATGTTGATGCTTTAAGTTTAGCCGACCCAAACACCCTTTGTGAGAAAACACATGACGGGAACTACCGTTATGAGAATAACACCCATTGTGGAACACCCATTGTGTGAATAACCTTTGTGGGGACATACATTGTGAGAAGAAATACCCATTGTGAGAACACCTATTGTGGGAACACCAATTGTGAGAAAACCAATGGTGGAGCACCCATTGAGAAAACACCCAGAGTGGGAATACCCGTTTTGAGAACGCCCATTGTGGGAAAACCCATTATGAGAACACCCATTGTGGGAACACCCATTGTGAGAAAACCAATGGTGGAGCACCCATTGAGGAAACACCCTAGGTGGGAATACCCATTGTGGGAACACCTATTGTGGGAACACCCATTGTGGGAACACCCATTGTGGGAACACCCATTGTGAGAAAACCAATGGTGGAGCACCCATTGAGGAAACACCCTAGGTGGGAATACCCATTGTGGGAACACCCATTGTGGGAACACTTATTGTGGGAACACCCATTGTGGGAACACCCATTGTGAGAAAACCAATGGTGGAGCACCCATTGAGGAAACACCCTAGGTGGGAATACCCATTTTGGAACACCCATTGTGGGAACACCTATTGTGGGAACACCCATTGTGGGAACACCCATTGTGGGAACACCCATTGTGAGAAAACCAATGGTGGAGCACCCATTGAGGAAACACCCTAGGTGGGAATACCCATTTTGGAACACCCATTGTGGGAACACCTATTGTGGGAACACCCATTGTGGGAACACCCATTGTGAGAAAACCAATGGTGGAGCACCCATTGAGGAAACACCCTAGGTGGGAATACTCATTGTGGGAACACCCATTGTGGGAACACCCATTGTGAGAAAAGCAATTGTGGAGCACCCATTGAGGAAACACCCTAGGTGGGAATACCCATTGTGGTAACACCCATTATGGGAACACCTATTGTGGGAACACCCATTATGAGAACACCCATTGTGGGAACACCCATTGTGAGAAAACCAATGGTGGAGCACCCATTGAGGAAACACCCTAGGTGGGAATACCCATTGTGGTAACACCCATTATGGGAACACCTATTGTGAGAAAACCAATGGTGGAGCACCAATTGAGAAAACACCAATTATGGGAATACCCACTGTGAGAACGCCTATTGTGGGAAAACACATTGTGACAAAACCAATGGTGGAACATCCATTGAGGAAATACCCACAGTGGGAATAACTGTTGTGGGAACACCCATTATAAGAATACCCATTGCGGTAAGGGTTAACGGTTGTCGCCGATGCGCAGGTTTTATATGCATCCTGTTTAGCATACATGTTGTACGACGAAGGAAAGGTGAAATACACGAACTATCTTTATTAGATATATATGTCTCCCACTAGCATACATTATCTTTTCGACCAGCGGTAAAACACCTAACTTTGAGCATAGTATATGCGTTTCACACTTTTGCAGGGATAAAAGTGTTCTCCACACAAGTTGCTTGTTAGAGTTTTAGCGTTAAATGTCAAAAGCCGCATATGTTCATATGTAACGCAAATATAAGAAAAAGTTTGAGAAGCTAATTAACAAAACGAGGAATTGCTCATCCAAGTAGATCCCATCTCTGTAATATTCTGTTCCACTCTAATTCATGAATAGAATTTTATTCTATATAGTTCATACTTTGTGTTGATTTTATTTTGAACTATAGTTGTAAACTTATTTAAGACACTGTGTGAATCCGTCTACTTTTGATAAAACATAAGCTTTATCAAGAAAGGGAGACATATCCAACTTATGACAAAACGCTTTCTATAGCATCGTACTCGCTTTACAATCTTAGTCGATCAGAAGTAGCGTGTATGTTAGAAGGCCTATGACTTGGTAAATTGTCAAAAAAAAACATTTTTATACAGTGTATGTGTGACCAATAGCATTCGGGGTTGGATTCAATTGCCTTTTGAAGTCAGCCAAAACATGCTCCACGCTCTGATTCTAAACAATGCATGAAACCATTCTCTCAAATGGACCCTGTGACATGTCCAAATTTATAGCTACAGCAGACGACAACTTACAACGTATGAAAACAAAATCGGTTTCTTAATGATACTTGGTTGAAATCAATGCGACAACAAGAGAAAACAAGTAATTTCTCCTGTTGTCACAGCGGTTTTTGTCTTCATCTGAGACTGCGTGAAGATGATATACTACGGAGCAAGGGTTGCTATATAAAACCAGTTTATACTGTTCTAGGAAATGTACCACATTACGTATAATTCGTTTATTACACTGTTAGGTGTATACTAAAGGATGACGCATTGAAGGAACACTTTAAACTTTGTTGATTTTCTCAAATCATTGCAGTTTATTGTTTGTCAGAACATGTTATTTTACAGCTAAATACTTAATAAAATAATACAATTCTACAACGGTTTTATTTTGAGTTATTTAACCAATGGACATAGATGTAAATTGTTATATTGTTAAAACAGCCCACCCCCCTAATACAACACATCGTAGCGTGTGTCCTGATTCTGATGGGTTAAATCCTGATGCAATATTGGGCCATCACCATGATGTTCATGATAAGCCATAGAAATAAATTTCATAGATTCCAAAACACAAGCAGTCATTCAATTCAATACTTTGTGAAAGAAAATAACTACGTATCTTATGGACGGACCAAGGATACCTCTAAAGTAGTTTCGACTTATTTATATTACATCAGTTGTGAAACACGCTCTTACAACTAAGATTAACTATTCTCGGTTCTGCTTCCTGGATCCATAACCATAATCGATGTAGTTCCTCGATACATAACAAGTACTCGCGCCAGTTTGTGAGTTCGTCCCGTCATTTTGATAGAGCTATAGCTAGCAGGGACTGAACCCGGGATTCTTATTCGTGTTTTGGTCAAGAACGGGTATTTGAGTGTCGACGTAAGGTGTCCGAGGCATACTGTCCAGTCTTCGTCGGAAAAAGTACAATCCCTAGTACAATCTGTACAGTCTCGGACGACATAGTAAACACGCTAAAAGAATAGTACTCTTCTGACTATTCTTATTGTTCCCTGCTTGCTGATTGATTGATTGATTGATTGATTGATTGATTGATTGATTGATTGATTGATTGATTGATTGATTGATTGATTGATTGATTGATTGATTGATTGATTGATTTTTCGATTGATTGATTTATCGATTGATTGAAATATCGATTGATTGATTTATCGATTGATTGATTTATCGATCGATAATTGAGAAGTTCTCATCTAGAGTGTTCTACATCTTTGCTAGTACTATGTCAGGAGGTAAAACCCTGTTCAATGATTCTCGACTTTAGAACAACAGTCGAGAGTATGGATCGAACACTAAACACCCAACTATTGCAGAACCCACTGTACCGACCGGACAGGGATATCTCTGTTACTCATGCTGTAACCAGGCTGTAGTTTACAAAAGGCTATAAACCATGATACAAAAGGCTATAAACCATGATACAAACTTAGCCATCTTCATGTTACGGATGGTTTTAAGTAACAAGAGTAAAACCCTTTCATCATTTAACTCTTTTTTATTTGAAAAAAGAAAAACACCACACACACACACACAAACAAAAGGACCCTTAACTTTGTTCAGTACAGACAGAACATTTAAATATGGCAAGAACAAAACATATAATACGATTATATCTATAGGCACCACAGACTACACATAATCAATCGTCGAATAAATCTGAAAGTACATATTATCAGCCTTTATTTGTTCCTTTCTTTCATAGATGGTAGTTAAAGCCGTGATTGTACGATTCCTGGGACACAAAAAGGTAAACTAGGGTAAAACTCCTCACAGTGATCACTCTTTGTGCCACCACAAATGTCACATGACCATCTGCTTGGAAACAAAAAAGGCGTTTAATATGGCACCGCCGATCCAAAAATCATCCTTTTGTGTTTTATTTGTAAAATCAACGAAAGTTATTTTCAATTTAACTGGTAAAAACTCAACTCAAGAAAACATTATAACTTAATTAACAACTATATTCAAATTTATTCAAACTTTGGATGAAGATTTTGTAGTGACAGCGTAGCAAGAAATAATTACTGTGAGAAGTTTTGGCTAGGGTTCTATAGGGTTTTGTAGTGACAGCGTAGCAAGGAATAATTACTGTGAGAAGATTGGGCTAGGGTTCTATAGGGTTTTGTAGTGACAGCGTAGCAAGGAATAATTACTGTGAGAAGATTGGGCTAGGGTTCTATATGGTTTTGTAGTGACAGCGTAGCAAGGAATAATTACTGTGAGAAGATTGGGCTAGGGTTCTATATGGTTTTGTAGTGACAGCGTAGCAAGGAATAATTACTGTGAGAAGATTGGGCTAGGGTTCTATAGGGTTTTGTAGTGACAGCGTAGCAAGGAATAATTACTGTGAGAAGTTTGGGTTCTATAGGGTTTTGCATTGGAGGACAGTGGTCCAGGGGTAGAGCGTCGGCTTCTGGATACGAGGGTCGTGGGTTCGACTCCCATGAGAAGCGGGATCTGCCTTGCGAACTTTCATTAATTCACATTCGGCGCGATTACTGGTTATGTATCCAGGAAGCAGAATCGAGAGTGATTAATCTAAGTTGTAAAAACTTGTTTCACAATGGATGTAAAATAAGTTTAAACTAAACTGAGGGGTTTGCAAATGGCCGCTCCAACTAAACCGACGGCACTTTGATCACTGGGCCCCACAGGACAGCCTCCTTCTCGTGTCATCAACAAAACAACAGTATTATTAACATCACTCACATAATTGATAGTAAGCCGGCTACGCTACAAGATATGTACATTGTACTCTTCACTCACAGACCACCAATGAAAAGGTAAAGCCTAACTAAACCCTTATAAAACTGGAACATACTTCATGCTCATACAAACAGGTTGGATTCAGGCCAGTCGCCAAGTCAATTGGCGGCTGGACTGTGATCTAGCCTGTTTGCTACTCTGAAAATGAGGCAGATATTTAAGGTTTTGGAAACCAGACGACACACAACTCTTTTTTTTTAGAAAGCTACCTAGCAAGGGTTGATATAGCATTACAAAGGAATTGTTCAAAGTATGAACACTATGTGTTATATCTTATCGGTTTAATTGATGAATACACGTTCAAACGCAAATGTTGTTTTTTTAAATAAACCTTTTCAACAATCCTTCAGTTATATTACAGTGACCCAAAGATCTAAATCAATATCCACTATTCTTATTTGAAATTGGCTTTTTTTTCTTGGTAACCATGTAATCCCGCAGTCATGAAAATATGAGAAATAGCGTAACAAACCTCGCAAAGAGATATCTAAACTATTGATATCAGAACAGAACAGAACAGAACATATTTTATTAGAACTTAAGCATATTAGCTCATTGTTCTTAAAATACAATTAACTACATAACAATGAAAAAAGTGTCATTTCATATATACAATTCGACTTAACAAAAAACATTGCTCTGAAATAAGAAAACAAAAGTTACTCATCAGAAATCATGACGACAAAGCGTATACATATCCATCGATGCCTTGCTAGACTGACAATTTAACTAAGATTAAGTATTGGCTAGAGACATCAGTGATGGTTTTCATTCTACAAAGTTGTGTATGAGAGTGTCAAAAAACGTTTTCAACAATCCTCAAACATATCTTGTTATCATTTCTTGACATAAACTGATATCTACTTTGTAAGGCATTTTTACAAAACAGTGCAAGGTTTGTCAGTATTTTGATGTTTTGATAATTAAGCAGACAAATAAATTTTTGCATATTTGGTCGTTCAATAAAACATTTTTCAATATAGTGCAATCTTAATCTTTTAAAACAAGGGCAAATTAAAGTGAAGTGATATTCGTCCTCAATATCATTTGATTGACAAAGTTCACATATTCTATTATTCAAGTTTATTCCCCTATGTCTACCACTTTCTATAGATAAGTTATGTGAAGATCATCTAATTTTTGCTATCATATTTCTTAGTGACCTTTTCCCCATCAGATCTAGGTACTCTGCTCTAGAAAAGTTTGACTTTAATACTTTGTAAAGACGTAAGGAAGAATACTGCTGGATTCCATTTTGACATTCGTTTATATACAAATCTCGAAGTCTATTTGTAAATACTGAAATAAATGCATTTAATGCCACCGATTATGGGAAAAGCCAAATTCCTGTGAAGCCTGAAGAGTTCAGTAAATGTTTAACCTTATTCGTCCAGTTGTTGACATTGCTGTTAATTTCAATTTGACGACGATGGTGTTCAATTATTGCAGATAGAATACAATTTGGAGATTTAGAGTTGTGTAGCTTTAGTCAATACTAAACAATGCGAATGTGTCTGTTTACAATAAGAGGGAATCTTCCTAATTCAGAGTACAAAGATAGTGTATTCGTTGACATTTTGACATTAAGTAGCCATTTACAAAATTTTCTATGTACACGTTCAATATTTTCGGCTTTAATGAAGCCCCATGCCCAATTGTATCCTAAAATTGATGAAACAACTGAATCAAACAAATTAAACATAATATTAACAGGTACCTCCCGGCCGTGAACAAAAATCACTGTCGTTCACTAAACGGGTGTGCTGTCTATATGTACATGATTATTATTTATATTAAAAGAGCTCTAAAATTGTCAATACGTGCAACTTTAACTCAGGTCCATGGGAGACACGTGAATTCCATGGTAGATATGACAATTCTTTGTGCGAAAACTTAATTCCGTAGGAACAGCGTCATTTCCGTGGGAGATACATGAATTCCATGGTAGATACGACAATTCTGTGTGCGAAAACTCAATTCCGTACAAACTTCGTCATTTCCGTGGGAGATATATGAATTCCATGGTAGATACGTCAATTCTGTGTGCGAAAACTCAATTCCGTGGGAACTGCGTCATTCCCGTGGGAGATACATGAATTCCATAGAGAATCATGATTTTCGTGAGAAAAATGTCAATTCCATGGTAGATACATCAAAGTCGTGATAGATACATCAAACCCGTGAGAGAATCGTAAATTCCGTGTGAGATGCGTCATTTCCGTGTGAGATGCGTCATTTTCGTGTGAGATACGTCAATTCCGTGTGAGATACGTCAATTCCGTGTGAGATACATGAATTTCGTTTGAAATACGGGAAATCAATGGGCGATACGTTTATTCCTTGGGAGATTCGTAAATTCTAGAGTAAATTAACTGATCAATTAATAATCAAAGGACTACTACTCTCTGACAGACTCTCTGTGCTCGGTGACGAATGAGCGATTGGAAGTGCTTGAAGTAATTTTGGCCAGAAAAGTCGATCGGTATATTTGATATAAACGTTCGTTTTCAGGTAAAATTTGAGCTCGTCACCCATCAAGGCTTCGTCCAAGTCCTCCATTACGATTGCGATACAGTTATCCACATTATCTGTTAACATGTTTAAGTATGTTTCCTTGAATTCCATCATGCACCATTCACTTCGTAGAAAGTTGTTTGTCAGTACGAGAAGAGTTGTTCGTGAGATCTCAATAGCTCGAATCACATTATACACGATGGTCTTACCCGGTATAAAGTCTCTCTCATCGAAAAATACTTTGTAAGGAGGCTGTTGGGTTTCTAGTCGAGACATTAACGTCTCTATCACAAAATGGTCGTCTCGACTGCTGTGAGATATAAACACGTCAAACGGAAACTCACCCGTCGCCTTCTTACGGAAACAGTAAATGTTGAAGTAGGCGATTAGGAGCACATGGATGTGTCTTCTATTGTAATGAATGAGGATCAAGATCACGATCATCAGAAATATAACAGAGAACACAATGATCAGTAATTCGTTCTTGGTTATTGGATATTCACAGATAAAGTCTGTGTCCTTCACGTGGATGATTGGGTTCCCCTTTCCTGGACCGTTGGCACACAGGACGCGTGTAACATCAGCTACCAGCAGTTTGTTTCTGATTAACCATTTCTTAAACCAGAGCGTTTTACAGTCACAGGAAAATGGGTTACCGCGTAAAGTCAATATTTTCAATCCATCAAACCCAATGTGCTCTATTGCCTTAGGAATTGTAATGAGTGAATTATCGTGTAAATAAACTGTTTCTATTTTTGCTATCTGTAACAGTATATCGTTTGATATGGTGTCTATGGCGCATCCCGCCACGTCTAACAATGTTGTATTGGTAAGATAGTTTCTGTTTGAGAGGTGACGAAACGCGGCGGTTTTCATGACAATGTGAATAGTGTGTATACTCGGTACTATGTTGGGTAATACGGGTAATGTATACTTATCTTCGCACCTGACCACCACCAGACGTGTAAACACTGTCTTTATACAGTTACAACCGTCTGGACAATCATGATCAACAGTACAGTTAAACTCATTCAAATGAACGCTATACATGAGTTTTCCTTGTAGAGCCGGGGGAGTATTACATGTTATAGAAAACAAAGGGTTGTCGGGATCCATCCATCTGAAGTCTGCCAATGCTTTAGCTAAAGGCTCCATGTCACAATCACATATAAACGGGTTAAACCTGAGGTCAAACCCACTGTTCCAAAGTCGGTAGAGTAAAACTGGTTTTGTGATATGAAATGTTTTGTAATAATAGTCGATATCTACCTTGGTGAAGTTGTTATGAATCAAACCGATAAATATTGAATATTCAGTCATGATATCTGTAATGCTAATGTTGATACTGTTTGTGATATACGATATGTTATTCCGTGTTGCGTTTACACGAACATGCTTATGAACCTTCAGCATGGGCAAGAACGCAACGCTTGAATCCAATGATGTCAGGGAATTGTACATGAGATATATGAACTCTAACATCCGAAGATTGTTGTTAAATGCTCCATCCTCGATCACTGATAGCGAGTTATTTACAATGGAGAATGTGGTCAGCGATTTTAAACAATCCAGCGCACCCTTCTCTAGAACCCGGATGTCGTTGTTATTCACATGAAGATGGACCAATCTGTTACACACATCTTGTATTTGTCCAAATTTTAATTCCTGAATATCATTTCCGGACACGTCTAGATAAATTAAATCGTGAAGAATATTGATTTCTTCAGGAATTTCTGTCAGAAAGCTGTTGGAAAACACAAGTTCTGTTGCAGTGTTATATTTATGGAAACACTTCGAGATTTCACCACGTGGCGCTTTATTTTCACATGTTATACTGAGCGTTGAGGAGTTAGTTGTAAATTCACACAAACAGTTCCCAAGACAAGGATTGAAAGTACACATTAATACTAGTAGAAGCGTTGATAACGGTCCATGGGCAGGTCTCCGTGCATTGTTCGTGATAGCCATTGTAAATACTGACTGTCTCCAATCGTCGATACACGTCGTGTTGGTCAAGGTAGTGCTAGGTACACCAAGCAGGGATTTCTCGGCAAGTGTCGGTGTGCTGAAAATATATCAAACCATGTGCTTAACACATAGTCACTTTAGGGTAGAATGATAATCAAACCATGTGCTTAACACATAGTCACTTTAGGGTAGAATGATAATCAAACCATGTGCTTAACACATAGTCACTTTAGGGTAGAATGATAATCAAACCATGTGCTTAACACATAGTCACTTTAGGGTAGAATGATAATCAAACCATGTGCTTAACACATAGTCACTTTAGGGTAGAATGATAATCAAACCATGTGCTTAACACATAGTCACTTTAGGGTAGAATGCCCATGTGCTTAACACATAGTCACTTTCCCATTTTTGAAACTCATTCTTTCATCGAGTTACTTCGGTCGTGCTCGCTATATGTCGATCTAGGACGGAACTATATGTATATCGAGAACGACCGAAGTAATCTGACGAAAAAAACAGTTTCAAAATGGCAGATTATGGGTATGCCTCTATACAGTAGCTGCATGGGAAGACTGAATACAATCATTTTGTCGAATTAACTTCTTACCAATAAAATCAGACGTAAAGAATAATCGTCAATCACCAGTCCAAAAGGAGGAATTGATTACAAACTAACAATGACTATTACAAACATATTTACAAACATAGTTTTGGTTAACAACAAATGAAACTATAAAAGAAATCAATAAGAAATTCAGTCGAAAGATTTTGTAACATTTATGCTTAAACGACATGAACAGTTATTTATTCACAAAAAAAACACCATATACATGAATTGTAAAACTTGAAATATTTGGGTATTGTGTGTTTTTTGATGCATACGATATATTTAAAGTGAATTTGTATTTAGGGAAAATGAGCTAATACTTTATTGTTGCCGTAATTTGATATACTTTTAATTTTGACCAATAACCCAATACCAACATGAGCAAATGCACCAAAAGCCTGAGAGAATTCTTTACTAAACCCGCTATATGAAAAAGATTTAGATCAAAATAAATGTATTTCAGTAAATATCGATTTACTTACGAAATTCTATCGAGTGAGACAAAAATCTGTTTATTTTGCAATCCATGGAATAAATCAAACATAGATGGTATTGATAACCATTGTCTATATATATGAAGATTTATAAGTGTATGAACCGTTTTTCAACAAAGTATATGAACTATCATTCCTGTTGTAAGCTTCCTATATCATATATTGTACATGTTTAGTGATAGATAACTCACTTGATAGTGTGTTCTGTCTCGTTTTATTCAAACACAAACCAACCTCGTCAAGTTTGACATACCTCTAACTCTACACATCATATTAGGTTGAAACTAAATTGTATGCCCCCTCCCGTCTCCCCAAGGACAAATACCATTTTTCAAATGTGTTACAAACTATTGTGACAAAAGTGAGCATTTTGGATTAAGGATTAATGCGCGAAACAAACAGTATGTAACAAATACAAATAATAAGCCTCTAACCAACAATACAAATTCTAATCATTCTACCTAACATAACCATTATTAAATACCGATAGGAAATGTTTAGATGAATCGGTTTTCCTTTGGATAAAACACTGTCATAAATCGTGTAGCTACTAAAACTCATTATCTCATAAAAATTAACATTGGCTCACATAGACCGCATATTTAAGACAAATCAGAACTATTGGAATAACAGAAGTAATCGCTCGTTGCGATAAAGTTCGCTTTTTATCACAATAAACGAGTACTTTTATCTTTAAGCACACTAGTTTCTACCAAAAATATCAGAGAACCCTTAAAACGACTACAGATTTTGATTATTGTCTTTTTGGGTTTTGGTTTTAGTTTGGACCAAGCACAAATTGAATGGATGAAATCTCTGGACACATTATTGTGCATAAATATGGTTTACTCGTCTCTGTTGCTTGGCAACGACATACCACGGGCAGAATGGTGGGACACCGCCCTTTTTTCAATTTTTGACACTCAACATGTCGTTTTTTATAAGAATTTTAAAGTGTCTTCCTGGTTGTTACGCTTTTGAAGAACGACAACCCTTAGGGTAGCTGAAAGTGTAGGATAAAAAGAAATGTGTGAAAATAGTTTCAAAGAAGGAGAATTAAGAAATGTTCGCTAAATGAGACACATCGGACGACCAGAACAGTATAAACGAACTATCTTTAAAGACATTGTATAGAAATCACAGTCTCTCCTTTAGTCACGATGGTTTCTTGTTTCCTTTGCTGCAGGCGATTCAATACGAGGTATTATGAAGTAAATGGTTGTAACTCTTTATCTAGGACACCCATTGTTTAACCTTTAGAATGCTGGATAATTTTCTAAAAATAATATTTGCATCGTCTGCTTTTCAAAACTTTGAATATCTTCCTAATTTTGATGGGGAATGATACCAACAGTGGCAAACAGGTTAGATTACAGGCCAGCAGCCAATTTTCTTGGCGGCTGGCTTGGATCTATCCTGTTAGCACAATCATGAAGTCGGTTCCAGCACTATAAAGGTTAAAACGTGGCCTTATATTTCAGATGAGAGTTTGCGACAACAAATATCATAGGACAATGATAAAGTACAGAAGCTGTATTTTCTCTGTGATAACATACAGAAATCACAGCATCAAATATGAGAAATTCCTCATATAAGCAGTTCTGTTTCTTCTTAGGGTCAACCGATAATCAAGCCGCCGGATGTATGTTAGTTTTAAGTCAGTAACATGGATCAAATTCCACATTGTCGACTTGTTTGACACAAACTTATAGATAAGAAAAATAAAGAACTGCCATCAGTTGTGATAAATATGTCAAACCATTCAACGAAAAGTGTTCATTTTTCTATAAATAGTTTAAATTTTATCTTATAACCACTTAATTCTAGATATGATTTCGTCTTTAACAAGGCCCCAATTGCCTTGTTTGTCTTCTACCAAGAAGGGAAACTGTATAGGGGTCGTGATATTATTCTAGAGTTGAATCAACAGCAGACGACAAATATAAAGTTGGAAACCTAAATGCCGTTATGACATTAAACAGTAATTCACAACGGGTCCTCTTTTATTTGGACTTCAACAAAGAACATCATCTACAGTATATAGAATGTGTGTTTTAGTCAACGTGACAAACGTAAATCGATAGTAACAACTAGAAATACAGACATGCATACATAGTCGAGCTGAAACAATCGTAACAAAAAGGGAATGCCCTTTACAAACATAATACTCCTTTGACAAAAGGGTTCCGAAAAAGACATAACAAGAATTAGGAGGTTTTAAAGAAAGCAAGAGATATTATGTTGTGAAGCAGTTAATGTCATGGACATTGTATCGGACATCTCCGGTTCGATTCCCGACAGCGGCTAGCTAATTCACTATGGTGTGTCCTTGGCAGGATACTTTTTACAACCCTAGAACAGGAGATCACCTAGGGAAGATGAGTTTTAAAGCTTGAGAAAAAGCACTGCACATAGAGCGAAGAAAGAAAGAATATAAAACGAGATGACTCACTCAATCTTTAAATCAGAACGAGACACACCCTCTCGATATCACATGCATTGTATGTGTGCATGTGGATCTACTTTAAAACATGCGATGTCAACGAGTTTATAACCCTCTCACGAACAAAAACACTGCTAAGTTAAGATCCTATCTTGACAATGTATTACCATTATAAAGTCCATCCCTTTATTACTTCACTAATAAGGATAGTCCTAGTTTAAGGCAATGTCTTATAGTCCTGCCAAAGCATCAGTTAAGGCATATTGAAGATAATTGTTAAACGATGTGACAAGGAGAGACATTGCTCGTTATTCAATATCTATTTTAAGATATGAGTTTTTTAATGTGAAATAAACAACTCTTATTTCTTATATATGATTTTGTGGCTTGTGAAAACTGAAAGACATTGCAAAACATCGTTGTTATTTATGAAGGTTGGAAATTATTGTGACAAGATTCGTTACAAACACATTTATCGAATTGGTACATTTAGAGCAGAAAAAGACCTATCCATTGATAAGACATTTGTGTAAAGAAGTTGTCAGTCAATGATCAAACTCGTTGTGAAATAATAAGGCATTTTCCTTTTAATCAAATCAACTGCGTTGTGCTGCAATACCAGAATTTCAACATCATCCTTCAAGACTGAGTGGCATAGAATACGAATACGAATACCTTATTGAGACGTAAACTTTCAAAGTTTCTTGTCATTACAATAATATTCAAAATATACAAACAAATTAAGGTCACATAAAAAAGGAAGTTGGATGCAGAACTGGAGTTGACGTTTACATTACGTTAAGTTAAGCGTTTTCGTTCCAAACGGACACAATCTCCGCTTGTAACAAGCTGAAGCTGAGTCCTATGAGAACCAAATCACTGGCATTAGAATGCGAGTAGGGCAATTGACACAATTTCATGATTAAGACTCCTCTTAAAAAGGACACTTTGGTTAGAGAAAGGGTTGTATAAGTTTCGACATTGGGTACGCAGCGTTATACTGAAAACGTATTAAAACCAACGTTAAAACAAAATACAAAAATATAGTCAACGCCATTTTGGAATCGGCATGATCTCCCAAGTGATGTAATGATAACAATCCCACCTTATGTTAACCCCCCTTTATGTAAAAAAACCGACCGGGATTTATAAATGTTTGTCCTGTAACAGGCGGGCAAAGTTGGGGAATTACCAATCAAACAACCAGGGGATTTCGCTGCGTCGAAACCATTCAACTTTATCAGGGCGTCTCTATTATTTGCATTCATGTTTAAGCATTTAACCCTTTATTCTATTGATATATCCCACCACATGCGTATTTAAATAACGGCTGTGGTTAGAAACTATTGTGTGAAGAGGAGGTATTCCGAGTAAAGTTCTGTTGGAGGCGTACCGACAACGTTAAACAGTATCATTAGAAAATGCGTTTGAGAGCATTACCTTATATTCCAATGTGCGTTTCGTTTTCTTGTCCTTCCAGAACAAACTCATTTGAATCTACATGTATCGGTTCGTGTCCTTGAATATCTATTTATTACCCAGTTACATTTTGCGATAAGTCGACGTTTTCCCGGTGATATTGCAATGTCGGGCCTATAGACGATGACAGAAGACCCCGTTTACTGAAATTCATCTGAGTAGAATAACGTATCTTCCGTAGTTCAGCCGTGTGCGACAGTTTTCCTTGTTGGGGGAAACGTGGGTAGAATCTAGATAGTAATGTACATAGATTCCGTTCCCAAGAATACCGGATAGTAACTTAAGATCGTTTGTTAATGTTTAACCGCACATTGTACTTGAAGGGGCGGTCAATTGATCGTCGGACATCTTTGCAAACTTGAGCAGTTATACGTCAAAATGTCTGTTACAACTACTCTTCTCAAATAAAACAATAAACATTTAGCCATACGCCTGCTGGTTTTGAGATCTTGAATTCCCATTGACTTCAATGTTAAATAATGTATTTTCATGACTCTGTTTAATAAAGAATATTGGCCAATAGCTATATACTGAAGCATTAACTTGGCCAATTAAACTCTTAAAAATAGTCATAAAGTCGACACTTCAATCGTCCCATTTTTTCTACGTTGCAATATATTCTAAAACCGTCCGAAAGTTAGTACACGCTGTCAAATCAGGCCGTGACATTTGTCTTCATACATCACGAACGAATTGTCCTGCAATAAGCAATACAATCAAAAGAATCGGCGTTCTATCAGGTCATCTCTTTATAGCAGAACTAAGCAACTGAAGTCGAAAGTCAAAATTTCTAAATAGGACTACTTCGAATTATCCCATAACAGGTGCGAGTCCGGATATTATGTTTTATCCAACTGGTATTCATTCATAAGTTTGTTTACGAATGTATGTGGCTAGAGTGAACGCCTGTCGTATTCATTTAAGCTTCCCGATTCGATTATCCCCCTCAACCAAGTCTAAATGGTGTTACCCGCCCGTATAGAGAACATGGACAGAAGACAAGATCGTCTGTTGTCTCGCTATCATTCAAATGAATGTGATGCAACATTTTGATCTTATATAGGAACGATAACGAAGTTTAAAAAATGTCAACATACTTTTCGCAAAGAAATGGATAAATCGTTGTACTCAATGATCAATATTCTCTTTGGTATAAGCGGTTCAAGTCGACCCGTTGATCACGCTGTTTTTTTCATTTCATTGCGAAGTTTAGACGACCTAGCGTCTTGTTATTGCTGTATAGGGAGTAAATGAGGTGAACGCAAACTTGTCAATGGGCCAAAAAAAGAGTCAACTTTGCAAAAAGAACCCTTGCTGTGACCGCAGTGGGTAAGGTACTGTCATGGGAGGGTGTTTATTTGAAAGGAAAATGCATTATCCTTTCGATATCTGAAAGAATTTTGTGAATATTCCATTGTTCATTGTGAGAAGCAGACGACTTTGTACAGGTGTGGTAGTCGGATTTTCCATTCGAGATTAGTAACCATTGAATAGTATATTTCATAGTTTTGAGCCCAGGGTAACTATAGACAATATGACAATGACACTATTTTATAGACCGATTTGCATGTGAGGCTAGTGAATGGTTCAACTTGAAAGGAACGACAGAAATGATAAAGATAAAATGTGTCTTGTATGATGTTTGATAGAGAGTAGTAAGTTAAAACTTCTTTTGTGAAAACAGTTAATTTGGCCATCTGCTACAATTCCGTTAACGCGTCTCAGTGAATAAAGGGACTAAACATTTAATTATTAGGTGTAATTCAATTCTATATAAAGGTTTAACCACGTTCCGCTCTTACCTGCAGACTTGTTGAAAAAGACAAAAGGTCAACCTAGAGAATGTAATACGGAAATGCGATTCTGAAACCCACAAGGCATATCGAATATAAATGAATATACACAGAACATATAGTATTATAAGATATAAAAATAGTATTGCATATGAACAGAATAACACGTTAACTATTCCTGCCTCATAAAACTGTGCTTTCGACATGTGCTTGTCTTGGCCGCGCGCTCCTGGTTCCGGACCACAATATTTATTTTAGATAGTACCAGTATGTTTCATAAAACAGACGAATTATTGACGAAAAGACCTTGATAAACAAACACGCGTCAATTCTCTGCCAAGTTTTCTCCAGTTATGGGGAATGTAAATGAAGAACCTTTGACGCATTGACATCGTGATGTTGAAAGAGATAAAAATTCTTTTCACACGACATTTTTGTTTCTTTTTCCATACCCAAAGAAGTTTACATTACAATCATATAAGAATATTAATTGATGTAGACCTCCAAAGACTAATTAATATACCCTTGTGTGTGTGTTATTTAGTGTCGTTCCGAGAAGAAGGCCTCAATAAAGATTTGTATATAAGAGAAATTAAGGAGGTTTGTAAGAAAAATGCCACGTGCATTGCATTAAGATATTTGTTCACAATAACAACATGGAAACCAAAAAGTTGTTGGTTTCTCATATACCAAACATCGTAAGAGGCCTAAAACAGTCCATTGTAAACCTAACCCTTTCAAATTCACAACTCTTGCTTTTTAATGCAAGGTTAACTTCTCAAACGTCTGCCACAAAAGAAAGGTTCATATAAAAGTATATTTTCCAGACTTCTTGTGTATTCCGTACCGGGGGTATAACCTTCCTTCCACTTTACTGACTGCTTGCTCAAATAAACTATCGGGATTTATAATGTTTTGGTTTGTGCCTATAGAACACTGTTTACAAAACCAAGTTTCATATCAGCGATCGTTGGGTCCAATACCCTTTTGACCTTGAACAGTAATTATCCATGTTGGACTGGGAGTAGATGTGACATTGAGGAAAAGTCAAGGTGAATATCACTTCCTAGTTCCCCACCTTGTTATCGCGCCTACACGCCTGCCATTCACCATTATCACAATCTGTCCCTTATCCTGTCCCTTATTTACACGGCCCACTGACCTAATCATGTCACATTGACTAACTAGTTTAATTTATTCTGTGAATTATTCAGTTCTCTACTATATAAGATATAATTCAAATAACCATTGTTTATTCAATGTCATTTGTTTTGAAGTGTATACTTAGATTGAACATCTTCATGATTTAGGACAGATGTCATTCGAATATAGGACTAAAATACATATTGCGAATAGCCTTAAAGAAGTATTTTCCAATTATATCACAATATCAACATTGAATAAATAACAATTGTATCGTTAAGTAAAGCGTACGTTCAAACGTAACCTAACCTCAAGGATCGAAATGTTAGAATTCTGAAATCACAATACAACTGCCGGCGCGGGTTTGAAACTTAACACATAGAGATTTGGAATGTTTAGTTTTATCTAGCTACAATGTAGAAGGCTGTTGGTCCTAACCAATTCGACTCAGCAAGTACTGACAGTGTAGTGGTCTTCCTCCATCACTAAAAAGTTTTAACATATTTTATGCACAAGTTGATTGTTTTGCAGAACAAGTTCAGAGAGGTGACAAGACAATAATTTTACGATAAAGATGCTGATTTACAAGAGGGCATTATATCAATTCGTTTTCTTTCATGAATAAGATTTTACATTTCTGTCTCCAAATAAAACAGTCTATTCGGTAGTGGCTTGTTCCTGTTACATAAGGGTCTGGGTTCGTGCTATTGCTAACACTTACTTGCTCGTTAAAAATAGACATAAAAACACAAACGTGGTCATAAAAAGATGTACTAGTATATGTTTTGTTAATATGTATATTCTAGATATGTAAAATCATGAAAAAATGTATCTATAGACTCTCACTGATTGACGCGCCTGTAACAAATTGCTCCACCACCTCTGTAAAATAGACAAACGTATCTCCTTAATTCAAATAAAAGAGATATGGGCTTCTGTATTCGCTCTTACGACTGTGATCACTTGCGCGGGTAATTTCTGTGCAGCGTGATGGTCTATTGAAATACACAGAGTAGCCGTGCTTCAATTCAATCAAACGTATTAAACAATGACATATACGTGCATAGGGCCGGGTGTTATCTATTGTGTTTGTAATAAACTATGTTTGTCTTTGTATTTGCATGTACACATGTCGCTAGATAATCAATCATTGAAAAACTGACTGTACAGAAGACACTTATCCCATGAGTGTTTAAACTTGCACGGTAGATAAAAATAAATCAGTTTTAACAAATAAAACTGTTCTTTTTCAGAAGTCTTCCACTGTAAAACTTTCGTTGACACTCTTTCCATATACAAATCATTTATTTTGCGAGACAGTTCACTTATTCACGTTTCCTCGGTAACCTCAGTACTAGGCTATGGAATAGCGTCTTGCTAAAGACTACACCGTTATGAAATAAGTGTCCACGAGTACTAGAAGAGAAGGGAATTTTCAAGTTTTTAAACCTCCTTGAAAATACAAACCGAAACATTCCTTAGATAACAGATAATCCCCTTGTACAAGTGTGATGCATAAAACACACTATACAATGAAAATTTACAAGTTATAAGAAAGTTGGCTATGTATGTATATTATGCTACAGAAAAAAGGATTCGGGAGTTGGATAGAGTGGGACTTATGAATACGCTTTGAACATGTATAATTTATAATTATGTTTTATACACTCTCTCTTTGATACGTAACAACTATGACGTGTCTGTGTCATAGTTGTTGAGAGCGTTGTGGCCAATGGAGAGTCCGTTTATTAGGAACGAATTCTACTTTGGGCACAACGTTATCAACTTATTATTTCAAATTGTAAAATGATACAGTATAACAGAAAATTTGCTGAAAATCTTTGCATTCGTTCCATAGAAAGTAACCTCGGCCTGTTATCAGGCAAGTTTACGTTTTATTGGAACGATGTCACTATAGTAGAATTAAAGTGTACTTAAGTGTAATAGCCATAACAACACATTATTATGCACCGTATCAAATTTGTCATTAAATGTACTTTGTTTGTTTTAACATGTATGTATATGGGCCGGTGGCCTTAAGTACAATAAAAGAATTTGAATTTGAAAGTCAAAGCACAGGGAATCTGTGGCTGAAATAGACGACATCGGTGAGTACAGTATAACAAAAGCAGAATCAGAAATTGTTCTGGACTTATCTTGTTTTCTTCTGTCAAAACACATATAACTTACTGTGTTGCCCCTTTCAACGTGTACCTATACTTTTACAGGGCCATAATTGGATTTTTGATAAATCGATTATAGCATATTGCATGAGGTACGTGAATCTGTTTGCCCTTAGACTGCTGGGTAATTTTTTAACAAATAGACTTTTTGTGTAATCTGTTTTTGAAAATTCTAAATATATGCTTAATTTTGATGAGGAGAGATACTCAGAGTAACAAACAGGTTAGATCACAGGCCAACCGCCAATTTATTTGGCGGATGGCCTGGATCTAACCTGTTAGCATAAGCATGAAGTCGGTTCCAGCACTTTAAGGGTTAACTGCACGTGCTCATGCATAAGACAATTTGCATGTCAAAATTGCAACATTAAATATCCTTGAAACAATACAGTTTTGTAATGAAAAATGTATTGAAACATGTATTTTATTCAAAACAGCTACTGAACCCAAAATAGATTCGGAATTCGCAAATACAATGATTTTGCGCCGACAACTAATGAGCATGGAACCGCGACGTCTTTGGCCAATCTACATACGCGTTTCAGACTGCAATAATGTACATGCTCTTCTGGTTTTTTTTTTACAACAAAGAATCTAAAGAAACGTACATTTCATCTCACACGTAATTCATATGCCGTTGTGAGTGTCAGGCAACACGGTGACAGCTTTAGTAAGACAACTTAACAGTTAGATATTTAACACAATGTGTTGTGTTTTTGCATACGCATTATCGGATATCTTTTTCTTGTTCCCGGCGACTTCGAGATAACGAGAGTAGACTGTATATCTCAAACTGTACAGACGGTATGCGATTTCATAATCGTTGTAACGCTTTTAAATCTGAATACACACTCATTTATTGTATACAGGTTCTAAACACTTTGATACGAACTAATTGCACCTCCAATAGTTGTCTTCCAGTACCTCCCATACTAAAGTTAAGATGCTGTACAGTTTAAAAGAAATAGATTTTTGATATCTAAGTTGTATCACATCTGTGAACAAAAAACTTAAAATCAATAAGTTCCAAACGCCCATTATATCTCGAGGGGACAAATTGTGATGATGGTTTAAAGTAGAACATATGTTTTGGATCGGCAGAGTTTTGGACAAACTGTCGCTTACAAAGTTTCGGTAGGTGTCTGAAAATCATTCGAACACCTTTACGATTTGTTAGCGTTTTTAGTGATTATATGATCAAAATGATACACAACTAAGAGAAGGGTAGCACTTTATCATAGTGGTCCGATCGAGTTGAAACAATATTTTAACCCTTTACCAAACGTTAAATATTCGACTGTCCAAATTGTTTGCAGACGACATTTCAAAATGTGATGAAATTGAAAAATAATCCTCTGGCTGTGCAGAAAACATTATGGGAAAAGGAAAAAATGTTTGTTAAGAGCAATTTCTCCTTTCCCTAAAATGTTTCCCAGAGTCGGCTGAAACAAATTGGTCAAATATCGTTATAGTTTAGTATTGGATTACGAGGGGTAGGTTTTGCAGGTAGGTTTTTCATTTTAGCGAACTCATTTCAAAGGTTCAGTGAACGCTCTATGCTAGTATTTGGACTCGACTGACTGATTCGACCATAAACAAGTCACGGGTGAGATCACCCGGCTACACATATCCTCATCATGCACAAATAATGGCACAATAGGGGGGTGGGGGTGGGGTGGAGGGGTGTGTCCTCTTTTTCAACCCTTTTTCGAATAAAGTGTTGTTTGGTCTGAGTTATGTGAGCCAGAGTGAATTAAAACAGCGGTATAAGAATAAGGATCAAAACTTATACCCTAATAATGCATCGTTTAATTTAATATGTTATCTGCAGTAAAATCTGATATGAAACGTTATCTTGAATCATAAAAAATGAGTATATATATGCAAAGGAAATCATCAAATACACAACTGTCAAATAAATACATATGAGTTATTCTTGTGTTGAAAGACCTCTCTGTAGTTTAATATACCAAATGCATGCATGATGTATAAAATTTTATATCAAAAGATGAAATGAAATAAAACGAAGTTTACCTTTTTGGTATCTATGCGCAGTAAAGCAGGATAACAGCGCCTTGATATCCAATATGCATCTGAACACATGAATCAGTTTGGGTTAATAGTTATTTTACATTCAGTTTTACACTCGCATACCATTTTGCTATCAACCAAATATTGTTTATGCTTGCGTTAATACCTAGAACAGCTAGATTTGTGTACGTGTATGCACCAATGTCGGTTGTGAAATACCTTCCTTATTCAGAATACATTTCTCCATGAGATTCTTTTTATCAATCATTGATGAATAAAAACATATAGCAGACACACCCATAATCGGTTAGATTATTAGGATCATTGTGGCGGACTGGCTTATGATGAGCAAAATCTCATTGTACCACAATGTTTGTTTTTATACAATGATTTGGTTCACGTCGCCGCAGTGGATACATATTGGATAAACAATAATAATTGCGTTATGAAAAAAAAACATTTAGTTTTACCAAGATATCGACCATCTCTTTGTGTTTGTGTTTATAAAAAACATTTGAATTTATGTTTTAAAATAAGTTTTTGTTTTGTAGAAAGCTTGTATCCCGTTTCTGCATTTCCCGCTAGTAAGTGGTCAGGATTAATCTTTACCTAATTCTAACGTACGAAAGGAGGCCTCTACAGCACACATTTAGAGCACCATTAGTGGTTGATATTGTTATATGTATATATATTTTTGAGATGACCATTCGTTTGTGATTAAGAGTATTTTATAACCAGTTTTTTTTCTCAAAGCTTCACGAAATCCCTGAAAATAATTTTAAACTTATTTTTAACTTTTTTTTGTTTTAAATTATTTTGCTTATGAAGAAATTGTTAATGGAATTAAAGATAAGAATAACAATAAGTTAATGTAAACATTTTAATATTTTTAGTCAATTTTTTCAAAAACAAATGACTATCATCAGTGGCTTTATAAATCAAAGTTGTTCAATACAAAAATGAATTAAGTTATACAAACTTTGCTTATAAAACCTGATCAGTGCAAAACTGAATTAAAATAATACTACTTGTATTTTTTATAGAAATGTTCAGTACAAAAATGATTTCAATTAAAACTAATTGTATGCTTAAAGATATATTCAGTTCAAAATGAATTAAGGGAATACGTTTTGTATTTTAATAAAACGCGTTCGTTGCAAAACCAGTTTAAGTGCCTACTGAAACACAGAGGCTCTTAGATGTGACTTTTTCTTAACATTTGTCGGGTCAATGCAATAAGATTGTAAGTGCTAAATATAACCCAAGCTATTGACAAACATTTAACGCTGAACTAACGATTTACATTTTAACACATATACTTGTTCAGTGCAAAACAGTTGTAAATGCTGAATAAAATATAAAGGCTCTTGCATTCGACTTCCATTAAACCTTTAGTCAGGTCCATGCCCAGTTGCAGTATGTGCTCTACTAATTAATAAACTAATGTATTTAAGATAATCTACTGTTTAAAGTTGATCACATGTTTTACTTAAGAAAAAGAAAAAAATATAAATCTAGTTTTCAAAATTTAAATAAATAAGTAAATCAAAATATGAAAGTTAATGAAAAATTTCTTTTATACTGAATTAACAGTTAACATAAGTCTAAAAGTTCAAATGAACAGTTATCTATCAAACTTTTATAGTATCATTGTATTTCACTACTTCCCTGAATCTAATCAAATGTTCGTCAGTGAAACTGTGTAATATGATCTCTCAATTTTCAGGCATTTTGTGAAATCCCTGACATTTTTAGGGATTTCACGAAATCCCTGATTTCACAGTTTCCCTGTAACATATACACAGGAACATAAGTAACCCTACACACAAAAGTAGATTCAAATATTCTTTCGAAATTACAACAAGTATTGGTTTCAAATGTATAATCGATAAAAAATATCGTATATAATTTCCGTGAAAAAGTAAATGGAATAAGAAAACTTAAATTTCCTGTAATTTCTTTATCAAGTGGGCTGTATTCATACGCTTAAAACTGACGCCACTTTCCGACAGTTTCGACGCAAAACAAAGAAAGATACAAGAAACGTGGAAATCAGCCAACGCATTTGATTTTAAAGGTAAGTTGTACTACAAAACGATAAAAAACGTGTTTATTTATCATACTCTTTATTTGTTGAATCTTTGATTAATACTAGTTGGTGTCTATTTTTGTTTGTGTTTGACCTCAATATCTATCAATCAATGAATATTCTGATATAACTCATGTTTAACTTATATAATATCCATAAATATTACTAATTCTAATCCATAAAAACACTATCTCACAGAAAAAGAATTAAATCTGTTCCCAAAAGATTGGCTTCTACAGACAAAAATGACATCACAGCTCTAAAGAGATACGTATAATTCGATTATTGATACACGTCCCACCCGTTTCATAATCGTGTTAGGGAGATATGCAGCACGTTTATATTGCATATATAGAAGCCCGTTTAAAGGCTTTATTCTGTAAACAATGATCTGTATTTCAATTACCCATTGGGAAGCGGTGGTATCATTTAACCCTTTACCAAACGCCAATCTTTCTACTGTCCCAAATTGAAAGAGTTTACAGAAGACATTTCAAAATATGATAAAATTGGAAAATAATCTTCTGATAGGGCAGAAAACATTGTGGGAAAAGGAGGAATTGCTCGTTACGAGTAATTCCTCCTTTTCGTACAATGTCTTCTAAAGTCGTCTGCAACAAAGTGGTTAAATGTCGTTATTGTTTGGGAAAGGGTTAATACCATCATCATCCGGGTCTTACAACCGTGTGATTGTGAACTTGTATACCTCATTTCCGTCGTGTAAATAATTGAAACAGGTAAGCGTTTGTCATCAAAGCGCTCAAAGGCATGGACTTTGTTTTACTTTTATAAGTTGAAAATAGAGTTGTTGTACATCTTTAGAATGCAAAGAAATCCAACTGGTCTTTTGTCTAATGATGAAGATTGATCAAATCGCCATTTCAATGTTGGTAACCTAGAGGGCACAATCTCTGAGATAGTTCCTTTAAATGAATTGACTGATTCAAGCTGAAAGCAGTAGCAGACGACAAATAAAAAGCATGAAAAAAGGAAAGTTTTACCTTACTAATCGGTAGTATTGTCACAAACTGATAATATGCTCGTTCATAAAGAGCGTTCTATCCTTTTATCGTCGAGGAGTTTGCATAGTTCTGTGGTAGATACTTAAATAGGTTTAACGGAGTTCTAAATGGTTACCTAATGAAGCTGGATTTAAATGAACTTTTATGAAGTAATTGCTGATAACATCATGACAAAAGGTGATTTTGCACCAAATGAACAAAACTTACATTTGTTATTGTAGGTACACTATTTTTGTACAAGTTATGCAGCTAAGCTTGTAATGTTCTTTCAATGTGGTCTTTGGATTCAATGGTTTCTGCTGAGAATGAGATAAGTCAAAAAGATAGAGAGGATTCTGGTTTGAGAAAGTAATGAACAATTGTTATTTCTTGTTTGTTTGTTATAGTTTGATATCGTGATAACAGCATTTCAGTACTTCAGTTACATTGCATTGCTAAACTCATAGGCGGTGGAGCAAGATTCGAGCTTCACTGCCCAAAATGGCTGATTAAAAACCGGATAGAACCAGCAGCATTGCGTTAGTCAGCTGAGAGACTATCACTCATTAAAATCAAAGTCTAACTAATAATAAACAATATGCTACACACGGATTATTAAACTCAAAGTTGCATGATATCTACAAAAACATCACTGATCAAGTTGGAGATAATAGTTTGTTCGTGATATAAATCATTCCCATACTTTTGTTAAGAACAAAGAATACTCGTTAAACAGGGAGCTCATTATCAGTATATGTGACATGTGCAAAATCAGAAAAAATACTCGCCTATGAATATGCAAGAATGAAGAAGGTAAGGAAAGTATAAATAGCTCGAAACTAGCAGGCCACCGAGGTTTCATTTAGTCTGAATGTGTATTAACCCTTTACCAAACGCTATATTTTCGACTGTCCAAAATTGAAAGAGTTAGAAGATGACATTTCAAAATGTGATGAAATTGAAAAATAATCTGATACGGCAGAAAAACATTGTGGGAAAAGGAGAAATTGCTCTTACCCGTTAAGAGCAATTCCCCTTTTCTCCCAATGTTTTCCAGTTTGGTAATGGGTTTTCTAAGTAATAAGGTACCTGTGGCGAGAAGAGTTTGCCTATCATAAGTTCTTAGTAATTGTGAACAGAGAAAATCACAGCGATATTAAAAACCTTGTTAGTTCTTTACTCCCTACTAACTCACTTTAAAAGCCACTCTGATAATAGTATAACTCTTACATATCAACACATTAACATTTGTATCATTTTGTAACACTGCTTTCTACCAAATCGGTTAGATTTTCTTGTGCATATTTTCACTGATCGCTGTTTCTTTCAAATTTGAACAGTCTCACAAATTTGGGATATATTTGAAGGATTAACAGATCGATATTTGATATCTTTGATAAATATCTTGTAGTTATTTCTAAATATCAAAGAACAGGTCGTTGTTGTATTCTTTTTGAAACGTCGTTTTTAGAAAAAGAAGCTTCAAGATTCAATTATGTACCAAGAGAAATTAGACATAGCAAAGTGTGCGAACATAATCCCATGGCAAATAAACCAAGCATTTCACAATTATTTGTCTTAAATACCGAGATCAAATAATCAAACACCAAACTATTACCATACATGGCCAACATACAAATAATGAATTCAACCTTTTAATCTGAAAGATAAATTGTTTTATGCATACAAATCATATACATTGGATATAACCCCTAACCCTAACATCATGAGCATTACTGCAATTGTTCCCCTGGTACCATATTAATACTAGGCTAGAATATTTGTCTTTCCAGAGGACACTTCATGGTGAAATAACTATTATCAAGATTAAAATATTTAATTCAAAACCAATGAACATAATTGTTCCTTTCTCAAGTGAATACATGTTTGTCAACTCGAAGAAAAATGTCGTGTTTTGGAGTTTCTTTTCAAAACGAGGATGAACATGGAATGAAGGGAAATCATGGGAAAACCCAGAGTACTATATTTAGAATATTATGTCATAAGGGAATTTCCTTCTTCATGATAACCAGTTTCTGAAAGAAGTATTCTTAAACTCATTGATGGAATTTGTAGAATATTTCTTGAAAAAAAAGAAGACACTTTGGTCATGCTACTTACTGTTACTTACTAATGACATGTTAAAAATCAAAAGATAAAAATCAAAAAGCACTTTTCACTTAAGTCTGTCATTTGTTCATGTATTCTCTAGAGTGAAAATGCAATGATGCTGTGGTATAATGAGTCACATCTAAATTTAGATATGACTGGTGATAGTTATGTGTCAGATTATGGACAATTTTCAGTTACGTCCTACCTGCTTACATACCGGATTGACGCTTAGCGGATTATTCAAAGTTACACTACAGCTGCCGGTATATCAATCTGTATGTTCCTGGCCTTTTTAGACAGTAATTCAAAGTACCTTACATATGCGTCTTGGTGCTTGTAAACATGGGCTTAACTGTTTAGTGGTGGGGAACAATTTGCTCACGTCGCAGTTGTTTCATCAAACATGATCAAACTTTGCCTTATCTGCGACTGATTCAATAGATCGTATCGCTAAAATCATTGTTCCCGTTAACATGGAATACATGTGTGACCTAATCTGGTACCCAGTGGTGTATCATGGGACAGGGAACCAGATTATATGTGACAAGGATAGCATGAAGGATTGGTCCTTACCTGGTACCCTGTCCCGTCTCTCGTCCTTAGTGATGTATCATTGGACAGGGAACCAGACTATATGTGACAAGGATAGAATGAAGGATTGGTCCTAACATGGTACCCTTTCCCATCTCTCGTCCTTAGTGATGTATCATGGGACAGGGAACCAGATTATATGTGACAAGGATAGAATGAAGGATTGGTCCTAGCCTGGCACACTGTCCCATCTCTCGTCCTTAGTTGTGTATCATGGGACAGGGGACCAGATTATATGTGACAAGGATAGAATGAAGGATTGGTCCTAGCCTGGTACCCTGTCCCGTCTCTCGTCCTTAGTGGTGTATCATGGGACAGGGGACCAGATTATATGTGACAAGGATAGAATGAAGGATTGGTCCTAGCCTGGTACCCTGTCCCATCTCTCGTCCCTAGTGGTATATCATGGGACAGGGAACCAGATTATATGTGACAAGGATAGAATGAAGGATTGATCCTAGCCTGGTACCCTGTCCCGTCTCTCGTCCTTAGTGGTGTATCATGGGACAGGGGACCAGATTATATGTGACAAGGATAGAATGAAGGATTGGTCCTAGCCTGGTACCATGTCCCGTCTCTCGTCCTTAGTGGTGTATCATGGGACAGGGGACCAGATTATATGTGACAAGGATAGAATGAAGGATTGGTCCTAGCCTGGTACCCTGTCCCATCTCTAGTCCTTAGTGATGTATCATGGGATTGGGAACCAGATTATATGTGACAAGGATAGAATGAAGGATTGGTCCTAACCTGGTACCCTTTCCCGTCTCTCGTCCTTAGTGGTGTATCATGGGATTGGGAACCAGATTATATGTGACAAGGATAGAATGAAGGATTGGTCCTAGCCTGGTACCCTGTCCCATCTCTCGTCCTTAGTGGTGTATCATGGGACAGGGAACCAGATTATATGTGACAAGGATAGAATGAAGGATTGGTCCTAGCCTGGTACCCTGTCCCGTCTCTCGTCCTTAGTGGTGTATCATGGGACAGGGGACCAGATTATATGTGACAAGGATAGAATGAAGGATTGGTCCTAGCCTGGTACCCTGTCCCATCTCTCGTCCTTAGTGGTGTATCATGGGACAGGGAACCAGATTATATGTGACAAGGATAGAATGAAGACTCCAAATGGCCGGTGTTTATCTGTGCGGTCTAATTTGTATTTCATACACCCGAAATATTTCCGGTCTACCCTGGAAAGTGAGGTTAACGGTTCCGTCAAGGATAAAACCCTTATACAATTTCCCTTCATTTACGAATATGAACGTACTTTTACATAATGCAATATAAACTTTGCTTGCCGATTAACGTCGAATTCAACAGTGTCCTGTTACAACTCGCAGTTCCCGAGATGCAAACCAGCGCTACCTATTTTGTCCGTTTACTGGAATTCTTGTCGCCTTTGTCCTCCATTTAATGAATGTTTCGAAAGTTTGACGTGACGGGAGATATTGTACGTTACAAAAATATCTCAATATTTTCCGATCGCGTCAAATTAGTTTGACTTATGGAAGTGTTGAACATCGATTAAAACCATTATCTTTCGTCGGTAACTCATACGTTATAGCGGAATTATAAGTTGTGATATATTTTTGTTTCCTTAATCAAATAAGATGACTGTTTAGATATTGTATTGGACATTTTCATTTGAAAACGTTAGAAAAAACGAAGGTTGTCTTGCAACAATCAATGTGGCGGCTTCCATATTATTTCAAAGTGTTTTTATTGGATAAAGCGGATGATTTCAAATTGACCGTTCTGGCTTTTTGAAGCCGTGAGTTTTCCTATTAGTAACCCTTTCCCAAACAACAAATTTTCGACTGTCCCAAATTGAAAGAGTTTGCAGACGACATTTCAATATGTAATGAAATTAAAAAATAATCTTCTGATAGGGTAGAAAAGATTTTGGGAAAAGGAGGAATTGCTCGTTACAAGCAATTTCTCCTTTTCCCGCAATCTTTTCTAAAGTCGTTTGCAACAAACTGGTCAAATGTCGTTATTGTTTGGGAAAGGGTTAATCAAAGCATTACCATTGCGAAAGAAGTAAATCCAGCATTGTTGTCCAGGAACTTATAGCGGTGTAGCACATCATTTGAAAGAGTGAAAATATGAAAATAAATAGTGACTTTGTTTAGACCTATGACAAAGACGAAAAGCCAAGCCGAAGTTAAACATTGATTTAATGTCAAAAGTGTGCTGTACAGAAAATATTTACGGTCAAAATAACTGAACTATTAACAAATTATTTGTAGAATTTAGTTTTTTTCTGTAAATAAGGCGCAGAAAGTACACGTCCGATATGAGAAACCAAAAGGTAATCAACAGCTACCCCTTTTACCACCATTACTATAGTTATTATTTCTGTAAACAGAGACTGAACGATAGTCTTTTTTTAAGAACATCTGGACATTTTACGATTTCCCATGAGGTAACAGTTATAATGATATAGAGCAAAACAAAGGGAGTAAATCCGGACTACATTCCTAGTTCCAAGAAGGTATTAGTCCGCACTGTGAAGGCGGATGTTTAATGAGTAATTGGGGTCAGACCGCTGTTTGTGTATCGATAAAGTACCGTCCCTCAAAAAGTGGTATGTAAATTCAATGGACTAAGGTGCTGACGCACCCTTAGTCCCAAAACAGGAGAATTATTAAAAAGAAAGATACGAAACTGACCCAATTCATTTTAGACCATAGTCCACTAGGAGCGCAAAATGCATAATATTTTATATTTCAAAGTATATATATGTTCATGCTAATTACGTCGGGGTCTATAGAACAGTTATTCACATTGACCATTACTTGGGAACTCAATCTTCTTATTATTTGTTAGCCACCAGTGCTTCAATCATGTGTCTAAACAGTATGTAAAGTTTGTACCTTCAAGCAGAAAAAAACAAGAGCGCAAAAAAACCTGAGCAAACATTGACATACGACAGTCAACGTATAAATATCTTTAAAACGTTGGCTCAAATGAGAACTTACTCATGATGAGTGATCTGTTTGATCAATATCTTTAAAAAGTCACTTCAAAAGCTTATACCAAAGAGGAAGTTGGTAGATCATGGATCACCCACATCTGATCCTCATTTCCACTTCTATCAGTGAGTAAAATTGGGTCCATGTTTTTGACCAGTTGATCCCATTAGCGTACGACGAATGGTGTCCGTTAAGGTATAACCCATTCAGGTTGGACGAATGACATCGGTGATACCACCAGGCCCCGTTGAACTTGCTGGCACAGTTGCCGTGAAGTATGTCGTGGTCCATGTCAAACGTCGAGAACTGGTAGCCATTGTGGCTGCCAAACGAATCCCTCACGTTCCCAGAAAACCCGGAGACGTGAAGAGTATAGTTGGAGGCCGCATCGTCGACACGGAAATGCAAGTAGCGTGCGTAACCTTCCCGCAAGACGGGATTGTCCGCCTCGGCCTTCAGGTAGATGTATAACTCGCATGTGTCGCCCATCGTCATCCGGTGTAGGTTCTCTAGTCCCAGCCAAAACTCGCCAGATTTATTCCCAAAACCATCAACATAGTCGGCCCATCCTCTGTAGAAGTCGACGCTGCCATCTTGTCGTCTCTGAAAGATTGTCCAGCCGTCAGCACTGCATGCCGCATCGGGTATTACATCGCTCATCCTGTAAACGGCCGCATGTCGAAACCCGTCCTTGTAAACATCCGTACAAGAACTGTAACTCTTCTCGTTCACCGCGACTCTCTCCCCTGAGCTAGATAACTCCTTCCGGTAGGATTTTCGTGACTCCCCATAGAAGATTGCGCCTGTTTCCACGTGACCGGATATGTTGGTGTCGTACTCACTGTTAAAGTAACACATTCCCGCGTTTTTGTCGAAGTAAATCGAGCGAATTGTTGATGACGACGAATCTATCGGGTGCTCACGAGAGAAACATTCGATTAATGACGATGCTTTGACTACCTTTGTTACAATAGCCATGTTAATGCTGCTGTCGGTTTTAACAATGTCAAAGTCTGCAAATGATCCAATTAAGTTCCAGGAGTATAAACTTGGTACCAACACAACAAGAAATAATACATAGAGTAAGAAACGCGACATAGTAAGATAATGGTATAATAATCGAGTCTTAAGGTAAAATGTCAACGTTATTTTCATTCACTTTGAATAGCAAATGTTTTACACTTTGCCGATATTTCTAAATGTCATTTCCTTGCTTTTCTAGAATCAACACAACCGTTTGGATATCAACCTGTACCGGGTACCATGCGAAAGAACCGGAGTTTATATAGGAACCGTTCTATTTAGTCTGGTCCCGGACATCAATAATGCAGGAACCGCTACATTCAAGAATGAAGAGGTCTCACTGGCACAGATTGTCACAGAGTGACGTAGATCGTCACACTTTCACACAGAATATCAGAAATCATTGCAAAATGTCAAAGATTGTTTGAGATTGTCAGAGTTTGTTACAAATTATCCCATATGATACAATGATGGATTGTTTCAAAACGCCGCATGTTGTTGCATCCTGACAAAAAAGCTCACATATTGTTTCTGGATTTCGCCTTCCAAGGCATGTTTCTAGGTGAATTTTGTCAATCGACATTTCTTTTTGTTTTCAAGTTTCTTAACATTTCTTCCCACAAACCAAAGCCTGATGGTTTTCTGCACTAAGATTTTAAATAAATCATTAGAAACATTGTATCTACAGAAAGTTCCTGTGTCGGTAGTGACTTTAACAGACAGTTGCTTGTTTTGATGGTAAATCAATCGTTTAACTCTTCCCTCAGGTCAAAAGGCATACAAACAATATACGATAGGAAAGGTTCTTAAGTGAGAAAAGTAACTAAAGCATGCATTAAAAACGTCATGCTTGATTGGATATCGTTTTTATCTTCATCACAAAAAGATAATGAGCTCAATTTGAGCGGAGTCTTATTTTGTCAAAATGTTCCCATAAACCATTGGGCAAAAAGGTGTTAAAGGTCTCTGTTTTAGAAGCGGGTTGGTGTTTTGTGATAAGTTGTATTCAATATAACTCAAGAATCCATTGAGACAGAAGATATTACAAAATATTCTTTCGCATAATGTTTTCTTTCCCATTTTGTAACGATAAAGTACACTTATTGATATATGATATAATTATCTTCTCAACATGGACTTATCATGAAATACGTTGGTAAGGAATAAATAAGTGTCCGCTTTAAATCTTCCCACGATACTTGGCTTGTTTAACTTTGTCTTATCTCAGAAATTCAATAAAACGGATTAAAAATATTTCTAAAATGTATGGCTTAATGGCCCGGAAGTGTTTAAGTTCCGTTCGGATTGTTGATTCTCGTCACGCCCACTTCCTGCTATTGGTTCCCATTTCCTTCCCTCGTCATAACATGCTTTTAAACCATTGTACGAGTCATTGGAAAGGGGGATCAGGCTACGCGCATCATAACGACATACAAAGAAGCTAACTGTTCTGTATCACAATGTCATTATGTTACTTGAAGAGCGACGTATCTGGTTTACCCACGTTTTATCAAGAGACACTAAGCGGGTAGCCATTGTTATCACTAGACTATCGGTGCTATAACAGAGTTCAATTACTTCCAGAGGTCGTTGTTCCATAAGAAGTGGTTCTTGATAAATGAAAATGCTGCATTTAATGCGAAGTATTGTCCGATAAGAATGACTTATTCGCTGATTGGGTATTTTGGGGATGTTAACCATGATTTTGAACCATTGCTTTGTCGATTATTACAAGACTACCTGCTGAACATTATTAATAATCAAAGATGGCGGTTAGCTGTGATGCCCTCTGCACTTTATTCTGCATGTTGGTGTGTAAAATAGAGGATGGTGTAACGAATATGGGGATGAAACAACCAAGATGATCATGCCCTGGTCGAACACTGTAATTTCGAAGCATCTGTAAGAAATCCTATGACAATAAACTGAATTGTTCATAATGGGTATTCCATTCGTGGTCAGAATGGTAACTATCCAATGTTATTAGGAACATGTATATTTTTCTCTTTTTGTCGTCTGCTGTTGCTTTCAAATTTGACTAGTTCAATTTAGTTTAAACTTATTTTGTTTTTAAATCGATTGTGAGACAAGTTGATACAACTTATGTTATTTACCCTCCATTGATTGATTTCCGGGAAACATAATTGGTACTAGTTACAATTGTGTATATAATTGAATGTGTTAAAGATATTTCAATTTGGAAAATAGTATTGTTCATGTACGTAGTAAAACTCAGACATAGAGAAAACATTTCGATATACATTTTGTTTGTATATTCATCCACCATTCATAAATTAAAACATTTGAACACGTAGTGTAGGCCCTATCTCAATGGTTTTAAATGTTGTTTTAAGAAAATACTGTCTTTATTGTTGATTACTTTATGTATATGATAAAATGAATACTATGATATAGAATGTTTCTCGGTATAAGTAATGGCTTCGAATTGCGTGAGAAAAAATTGCATATCACGCACGAGCATCGGTCTCACGAGATCCACATTTTCTCACGCTTCTCAGAGTAAATACAGACTCCGGGATAAATACTACACCATTATGTTATCCATTTGGCTATGTGATATAGGTGGGGTCCAGTGCATGGTGCAGTGGTCAGTATGAGGGATAGGACACAGAACGAGATGGGCTTGATACCCGAGTTACCAGCCCTGTAATGATACATTATCCCAATCGGAACTCATCGGATTCATCCAATGAACAGTTATATGATAGCCGTTATATTGTTTTTTTTGCGATACTTCTTTCGTAGTATTTCCGTTTTCAAATATAGATCTTAAATGTAAAGTCGAAATCGTCATTTAATTTGAAAACAGATATATATCACAAGTTATAATTTCACTATCATGTTTGAGCTACCGATCAAAAATAATGATTAAGAATAATGTTCAACACCTCCATATACAGTGTACTACTCAACGTGGACGAACATTGGAAATGTGCTTTTAGCCGGGGAATATTTATCCGAAATAGTGTAACCCCACAATTATGTACGAGGTGTATTTCTCAGATCACGGAAAATCCCGAGAAGTTACGATTGACATTACCCAAGAGGCCGTGTCCTATCATCATCATTATTATTTTAATTCGCCACATTTGGGAGCGTGTGATCAAAAGTGCTTTACAGGATGTTAAGGAAACGAGATAAGAAGAACACTTATAAAGTATTCATGATAATATAAATGAACAAAATACATGACCTTACATACATGAAATGTAACATTAAAACCGGATATCCTTACGCATGAAATCTAACAGGAAACAAATAAAATGTTAGAACTTGTATTGACTTATAAGTGTCATTAGTATTTTGGTTCGTTGTCGTTGTAAAGAAATATCTCAATGGCCACTTAACTGATTAACTAATTGATATAAATAATAAATTGCTAAAACGGACCCAAACCTCCATTTTAGATGAGAAGAAATTAAATATAGGATTTACATGTATCGCACTGCACTCAATTGTATAAACATTGATTAACTTTAACCCTTTCCCAAACAACAAATTTTTCAACTGACCCAAATTGAAAGAGTTTACAGAAGACATTTCAAAATGTGATGAAATTGGAAAATAATCCTCTGATAGGGCAGAAAACCTTGTGGGAAAAGGGGAAATTGCTCGGTACAAGCAATTTCTCCTTTTCGTACAATATTTTCTAAAGCCGTCTGCAACAAAGTGGTCAAATGTCGTTATTGTTTGGGAAAGGGTTAACCGGCGTTTATCGGGTGTTGGATGATACTTAAGCTTGGGTCCTGAGGCCTGTCTAACAAAGATTCTTAACTTAACGCTTACAGAATTGTCGTGATCTTTTAATTCCATAGGTAAATTTGTTTTTGTGGATAAAAAATAAACATGTGTTTTAAAGTACGACCAAGAATTCACAGGTAGGACTTATGCTTCGTTCACGTCTAAGTTAAGATGTTCTATTCCTCTTTATATTGACTAGAAACATATATGTTATTTATATCTCTGTATTAACCTTTACGAAGAAATATATCATACGAACCTCTGTAAAACAGGCCCCTGACCCATCCATATACCCGCACTAGGTAGCTAGTACGTGGGATATTAGCCTGGAGGCCTGGCCAGTTCGTATACCGCGAACTAGCCTTATGCGGGTTAGCATGGGCCAGGACTCCAGGCTATATACGAACGGGCCAATGATGCATTGGCCAAGACCCCAGGCTAGTACCCAGACTGGAGCCTGGCCCGTTCGTATACCGCGAACTAGCCTAATGCGGGTACGACCATGCCTGCAGAGTAGACCCTAGCCTCGAGCCTGGCCCGTTCGTTTACCGTGAAATAGGGCCAGGACCTCCAGGCTAGCCTGGAGGCCTGGCCCATGCATACCCGCATTAGGTTCGAGGTATACGAACGCTCCAGGCTACCTCCTAGCCTAATGCGGGTTAGCATGGGCCAGGACTCCAGGCTAGTGGGATATACACACAGGGCCGGGACCCCAGGTAAGGCCTAAGTCGCCCAACCAATCTCGATACAAGATTGTCATATATCAAACTATATATGTAATCAGGGTATCAAATGTAGCATGGCTATTTAAATGGAAGTATTGTCCACCAATATTCACCGTCTGTTTCCTACTATGCATGAATACCTATGAAATGGTATATTCAATACTCGACAGTCTTCCGAACACAGTCGATACCCAATACAGCTATACGCTTTATATATCAACAAGTAAGCTTATTAGCATTTATCAAATAATGTATGTGGACGAACCGTGTGGTCGAACATTACGGACAGCTCCGAGGATATTTTTAGATACTCAGTATAGCGTGTAATTTATGCTAATGAGGCAGGTCAACAGACGGCGAATGTTGGTGGACAATATACTTATATAAATAGAAGAACTGATCCATGTCGAATATTACTTTTAACGCCTGATCGGATAAAGGCAACTTAAGTCATCCTTCAGAATCATTACAACGCCTGGACATGCCTCATTTAACCCTTTACCAAAAGCCAAATTTTCGACTATCCCAAATTGAAAGAGTTTGCAGACGACATTTCAAAATGTGATAAAATTGCAAAAAATGTTGTTCTGATGGGGCAGAAAACATTTTGGGAAAAGGAGAAATAGCTCATTAAGAGCAATTTCTCATTTTCTCACAATGCTCTCCGGAGTCATCTGCAACAAACTGGTCAAATGTCATTATTGTTTGGTAATGAGTTATGGCATCCTTCAGAAATCATTACAACGCCAAGACATGCCTTATTTAACAACTTATAAAACATGACTTTTTTAAAGTAGTCATTTAACATCTCTAGGTTGGTTTAACCTTCTCCCCATATCCGATGTTGTATCTTGTCCAAGATGAAACCAACATCGGTCGGCAAGGAATAAATAGAACATTAAAGATAAATCATTTATTTATCTACGTCTGGATCACCCGCACTTGGTTTTGGCAGAGACACAGAATCGCTGTGACAAAAAGAGAAATTGCCCATTAAGTACCATTTACCCCTCTGTCATAGTGATTCCAAATGTATCCAAACAACAGAAGGCGTGCAAAAGTGAGACAAACTCGAGAAAGTGGATATTCGTGTAAAACTTACACTAGTTTCATAAGATCAATCAATGTGGCTGATGTACCGTCCAGTGTTCCTCATACATTCTTATCAGTAAGTTGCAACTTATTCTATTCAAGTTACTGACCGCTTTATCAGTCAGTTGCAACTTATTCTATTCAAGCAAATGACTGCTATCAAATCTGAACACATTTGTTTAGGAGTGAGGGGTCGACTTTAACACATGTCGCAATGACTCTACATTGAATACAGGAACTGATAGTGACAGTGCCACGGTATCGAACTCGGAACCTCTGCACACACGTTGTCTTCTACTGTAGGACTAGGACTATAAAGAAACATTTCTTCTTCATCTTCTTCTTGCTACTGAGCGGGGTTCTTAACCCTTTACCAAACGCCGAATTTTCGACTATCCCAAATTTAAAGTTTTTAGACGACATTTCAAAATATGATGAAACTGGAAAGTAATCTTCTGATAGATTACAAAACATTGTGGGAAAATGAGAAATTGCTCGTTTCGAGCAAATTTCTCGTTTTCCTACAATGTTTTCCAGAGTCGTCTGCAACAAAATGGCAAAATGTCGTTATTGTTTGGTGAAGGGTTAAATGAATGCTAAAAGCTCAAATTGAGCATAGTGGTGGTGCACAGATTATCGTGCTCATCATTCTGATGAGGCAACAGACGCTAGTATTTACACAACATTCGTTTTACTATTAAAAAATAATAGTTATATCAATATCAGTTTCCTGATAAATTATGTTCATTTTAAAAAAAACGTCGTATAATATAGTGTAACGAACCGAGCAAATGAACCTCTCAAAGAGACAAACACATCCGATCAGTGAAAAACACCGTCGTTCACTGAGCGGTTGTGTTGTCTATATACTTCTCGTCAACAATGCATTAGGTTCCTAATTTGCATTAACGTTCAACGAACGTTACATAAATCCCACTTCCGAGAAGACTCGTCCCGGGTCTTGGCCCTTGGGAAACGCGTGTGGAAGGCAACTCCGGCAGAGGGAGATCATACACGAATCAAAAACGTTAATCACGTCTAGTGCGGGGTATACGCAAGGACCTTGACCTAGGGCCTCGCACAGGCCTGTAGCCTGGTCCGTCCGTATACCCCGAACCTAATGCGGGTATGCATGGGCTAGCCTGTGGTCTGGCCCGTTCTTATACCGCGAACTAGGCTGGGCCAGGACCTCCAGGCTATGCATTGGCCAAGACCCCAGGCTAGTCCCCAGACTGGAGCCTGGCCCGTTCGTATACCGCGAACTAGCCTAATACGGGTACGACCAGGCCTGCAGAGTAAACCCTAGCCTCGACTCTGGCCCGTTCGTTTACTGTGAAATAGGGCCAGGACCTCCAGGCTAGCCTGGAGGCCTGGCCCATGCATACCCGCATTAGGTTCGCGGTATACGAAAGCTCCAGGCGACCTCCTAGCCTAATGCGGGTTAGCATGGGCCAGGACTCCAGGCTAGCTCCAGGCTAACTAGACCCAAGACTAGCCTGGTGGAGCCTGGCCCGTTCGTATACCGCGAACATGGGCCAGGACTCCAGGCTAGACCCAAGACTAGAATAAGTAGGGGGTCATCCCATTCCCTAATACGGTACGACCAGGCCTGCAGAATAGACCCTAGCGTCGACTCTGGCCCGTTCGTTTACTGTGAAATAGGGCCAGGACCTCCAGGCTAGCCTGGAGGCCTGGCCCATGCATACCCGCATTAGGTTCGCGGTATACGAACACTCCAGGCGACCTCCTAGCCTAATGCGGGTTAGCATGGGCCAGGACTCCAGGCTAGCTCCAGGCTAACTAGACCCAAGACTAGCCTGGTGGAGCCTGGCCCGTTCGTATACCGCGAACATGGGCCAGGACTCCAGGCTAGACCCAAGACTAGAAAAAGTAGGGGGGTTATAGGCCTTTTCAGAAACTGTTGTTATCTTTTCTTGAATACTCTTAATCGGAGATACGAAATTTTCGGTAGCTTCCGGTTTAAGACTTCCGGGTATTAAATGATAACAGCTGACATTGAGAAACATAGATAAACTGCTGCGGGTATTTTAACAATGCCGTCGAAAGTCGTGTTTGTAAAAACTACATTGGAAAGATTGTTGAGGAGGGGAAATATCAAAGTATATCCTTACTTTGTGTTTACTCTCTAGCGGACAATTTACCCCGTTTCCCGAGATAAAACATTGTATACCAATGCGGTAACCGGGTTACAACGTTGCGATTCATTTTTAGTGAGAAGAGTCGATCCTCTGCTAAAACATTAATTTAAGTATAGAATACGATTATGTAGATCTGTTTGATTATTGCCTTAACTTATGATAACATTATTTAAAATCCATTTTGCAATCCAACATTTTTAAATGATATTGTACCATGTAAATACAAACACAATGAACAGATGATATGATGCAAGCTGATCAAACCTACTTAATAATTGTTCCACTTATTTATGGGACATTCCATCAAATTATGTCCAATAAGAGTGACAAATAAAAGTTAACTTATAAGAGATTATGGAATTGATTTTATTCATCTTTGATTTAGAATGATCGGACTTCAACAATAATTACACCTACCGAGTCAACATTAGATTCCTCTGATTTAAAACATGTCCATACCATTCACTCTACTTAGAATTACTGTTTCCAAGACCCTTCAAGCGGAACGATTTACCCTAATCTGACTTTGCAACGCCAATCAAAATATGATTCCGTCACTATATAGCAACCAATGGCATGCCTCGAAGCCATAAAACACAACTATGTGTCAACGAAACATGATGTGATGCGCGCCTGTGTATTCGGCAAGCTTCAAAAGATACATATCTTTCACGTCGAGGGTTTTATTGCTCCTTTTATTGGTCAACTGCATAACGTAGGAAATAACATATACGATCTTTTTTATACCCTCTATATTCGACCAAATACGTATCAACCCTTTATGAGTAAATTCCCTATGTTACTGAGTGTCAGGTCGTTTTGTTATGTACAAGGTTTATTTCCATTTTGTCTAAAGTCTAT
Source organism: Cerastoderma edule (assembly GCA_947846245.1). Taxonomy (NCBI): domain Eukaryota; kingdom Metazoa; phylum Mollusca; class Bivalvia; order Cardiida; family Cardiidae; genus Cerastoderma; species Cerastoderma edule. The sequence continues at coordinate 53,882,868 of OX401406.1, forward strand.
TTTACCAATTTTCACACAATTTCAGACAGAAGTTCCATCTCACCTACACGTGAAAATTGGGTTGTTTTTGACACTTATTGAGTAGAAAATCAATCCAACCTATAATCACTTTTTCTATGGAGGGTTGGTGGGAAAGAAAAATATGTATAAAGTGTACATCCATATGTTTCTAACAAATTATGCAGATCCAGAATTATCTAAATATTTTGAAGATATTTTAATCAATTAAAAATGAAATGAAAATATTTCTTTATAGTGTAGATCTTTTGGAAATTAAATCTGTAGACAACGTGGGAATTGAAACCTTTATGGGATGTAGACTAAATGGGAAGTCCTTATGTAGAAAATTCGTTTGCCTATGTTTCATATTTGTTGAACCCGTATGTCTTGATCTGCCGATATGTATGTTTAGTTTGTTCTGTTTTACCCCAATTAGTTATGACTTTGTGGTTCATGCGATGTAATACAGAACAACATTATGTAAAATGAGGCTTCTTTTAAGCAACGAAAAAAAAAACCTTTGGACCACCCCTGGTCTTTGAAGTTGCCAGATTCGGCAATAAGGGTTTATTTGGAACGTTTCACTTACTTTGTTGATGACTTTTTGCCTTGTAATTATATTGATAAATAGTTCAAAGATTTGCTAGAAAATATCGTTTCTCTTACTTTGAACTTTAATTAATTGCGTAGAAATCTTTTGATTAAATGTCTCTTATAATTGTTGTTTAACAGAACAGTTTGAGTTTGTTATGTAATTTTATATCATTAAAATGATAATCTACACATTTGTAATCTCTTTTCAATTCAATGGATTGTTGCCAGTTTTCCTTCTTAATTACATTCAAAGGGTCAATTAACAAACTTTGGCTATCACAGGGATTAAGTGTTGATGCAAATTAACACCAATCTGCCACGTTTGCACCATATGTTCTAGTCACACCCTTTATTGTTTAGCCAATCGAGAGATTGAGTAATCAACCATCGGCAATCTGAGGTCCTTCAAACATATGAAAGATCTCCACAACCCTGTGTCCCTCGTTATTTAGTAAGCGTTATTTGAATGTAGTTTCAACAGGTGGAAAAAATTGACTGGGACTGTTTTAAAAGCCCGTAATATTTGGATACGATATATCACCAAAGGTAGGCTGACAGAGAACCTCATATAACAACTAATTCTCTATTTAAGGTACTTTATTTATACGACAAATTTCAATTTTAAGAAAAAATATATACTTATTGGAGAAACATAACCTCTACACATTATTGACAAAAATGCTGGTGTTTGTTCTGACTTATTTAAAATTCGTAAATCGAACTTAATGCAAATTTGTAATAACATTCTAGAAATATGTGTTCCATTCATTCTTTCTTTCCATCAACCAGCCGATTAACACATTTTTGGTCTGTCAAAGCATTTAATTCAGACAAAAACATATACTTATTTGCCTTTTTTTCACACGGATTGTCATGTTTTAACTGAACTGCGGTGCGCTATTCGGGTCTCATTAAATTCAATTTAATCTAATTTCCTTTTATAACGAGGCTTGGCAACAGCCAACAACAAATCTTTCTGTTGATGTTTTCGTATGTAAATCTCTGATTTTGGTACATGAAGCTTATAAATTTCAAAATCCGATCGATAGCGATCGTTTTCTTTGCCTTTGCCCACATTCTTCTTTCGAAATTAATACCCGGAAGTGAAGGTATTCCGAATGTGGCCCGATTTTTCAAAGGGAGACAAACCACGTTTCTGAAAAGGCCTTATAAAATGGTCAGCGGTTTTCGCGTATTGTTTTACCCAATGGTATTTTATTTTTTGATTAATAATCTTTTATTTGAAATACGGTATTGTAAATCGTATGAATTTGTGTCTCCAATACTATTCAAACCTAAATTTATATAGATTTGATATAGCTAAAGCTGGATGGTACGACTGCAATTCTTTTGTGACAGAACGAACCGTCCAATTTTGTTTCGCTCTCGATACACAATACAGTTTTAGATATTTCTATTTGATAATTAATAATCCTTTTTTTTACATTTATTTTTTGTCCCTTGCAAGATTAATGGTACACGCTAAACATATTGAGGTTTTATACTGAAATGAAATATGTTTTTCAAGTCAAGCTACTTTGGTCATTTTGGTTTCATCAAAATTCATCAGTTTTTATTATTGCAATTAAGTGATAATTTAGAATATATTTGGTGTTTATTTTTTATTGAATGAATATGATGAGTTTTTTTATCATATAAAGTGTAACGAACCGAGCAAATGAACCTCAACCCTTTACAGTATATAGTGCCGCTCGTCGCCTTATCGATAACGGTATAAAACCCCTTTTTGCTGTTATACCCATTGTCGTATAAAACCTATTTTGACGTTCTATCGAACCGCATAGAACGACTTTTAACAGGTGAAAAATTGATTCAACTTTAACCCTTAATTACACATATAAACACATACGTCACTTTCTCCAAATGTCATTTTCCTCTTAAATAATTATGTTTTCTTTCATTTCCAATAATAAAATCATAGGGTTAAACTTTTGCTCTAGAGAGAATATTTTGATAATGGTCCCACAACACCCTTCTGAAAATAACGCTATCGAATTGAGATGAAGGGAATTCCAAATTACCAACCCAATTGATGAGAGACCTTCAAATATCCGGTGATAAAAGATCAAAACAATTCCGATTTGTAAATACTCGATAAGGATTTCATGCAATTCTTCAAAAAATTAACACAATTAAGGTTCTCAAAAAACTATCAAATTTAAATGAGAGCATACGGCACACGACCCGTAAAGGATGTTTATGACACAGAGCTGTTGTTCAAAGTATAAAGGCAAATGAAAATAAAGCCGTCAAATAACTAACGTTATAAAAACTGCTTCTTTGAAATATTATGTCAATTTTGGTGTTTCGGATCGCAAGTCAAACATCAATGAAGATTCAGAGCAGCCATTTGATCGGTCTTTTGAGCTTGAATAAGATGAAATGATGATAAATCTTACCAATTCACGGACAAGCAAATTAGATCATTCCTCCGACTTTGACTACAACAACAAGCTTTTGGTAAATTCATCACCCATGGACATGTATTTTACGGAAATATAAGCATGTTTCGTTGCCATAATGAATTGATATTTACCGTTTAACATGTATTAGAGGACCAGGTTTGACTAGTTTACAAACCAATATTGTGTTGAAAAACCTTTTTTTTTTAAAACTGTTTTAATGGAAATTGAAGTAAAATGACTCAGTTTTGTTGAGAAATATGCAAAGACAAAGCATGTATCTCAAGTCATGAATGGCATTTTAGTCTAAAAAATTCCCTGCAATTGATGACAAAACAAAAAAAAGCAAATTAGGGATCTCTCAGGGAGAACACAAAAGTCATTTTATTACTTTTGATTTTGTATAATTCACACCGCAATATACAGTTTCATTGTTTGTCTAATTTTCTACACCTTAATCTAAATATGTATGTATCACTAAAAAAAGAAAAAAACACATCAACTTAAAGGAAATTTTGCTCTCGTCGTCTAATCTAAATCTATTTCATTAACGTAAATTACATTAATTTTGGTTTGATTAACAGTACCCCAATCAGTGATAATTATCGGAGATAATCCTGTGCAAATAGGTACCTAGGGTAACTGATTATGTATGCGTTAATGATCTCCGATAATCTGATGTTTTATACCTATGGTGTCACTGATAAGCCTTATCTCTATACTTTAAAGGGTTGAAGAGACAACACATCCGATCAGTGAAAAACACTGTTGTACACTGATCTGTTGTGTTGTCTATGTATATATACCAGCATGTTCTCTAAAACAATGCATTAGGTTCCTAATTTGCATAAACGTTCAACGAACGTTACATAACTCCCACCTCCGAGAAGACTGGTCTTGGCCCTTGGGAGACACGTAGGGAAGACAACTTCGATAGAAGGAGAAGTCTTAATCCCACCTCTGCCACCAATGTAACAAACCGAGCAAATGAACCACTTAAAGAGACAAACACATCCGTACACTGATCGGTTTTGTTGTCTATATATATACCAGCATGACTGTTCTCTCAAACAATGCATTAGGTTCATAATTTGCATAAAGGTTCAACGATCGTTACAAAAGGATATTTATTATTAGACATTGAAAAAAAATCATAACACTTTTTTTTCATTTAATCATCTCTTCAAACCATAGTTAAGTGGCATTATGAGTTCATGTTAAATTACCAACAACTCTAATCATTTGTCATTTAATATTATTGTTATCTTTTAACCTCAAGAAGCCACCTGATACTGCAAATGTAAGACTCAGGCAATTCCTTTTTAAAAACAAGTTTAAGTTTAAGCTAATTTACATATATTTTCTCTCTTCCTCAACGACATTGAGCAGTACTTAAGTAACGACTGTCAAGGGTTCACCATAGAACAATTAACTATATATCTTTTACTGTTTGCAGACGATTCGGTGATTATATCCGAAACGGCAGAAGGGTTACAACAGTTATTAAACAGCTTCGAATTATTCTATAATAAATGGAAACTCAATGTTAACACTAACAAGACCAAAATCATGATATTTAAAAAAGGTGGAAGGAATAAAGAGTCACTGAATTTTAATTATTCAAACAAAGAAATTGAAATTGTCAATCAGTTCAACGAATTAAGCGTTGTTTTTACAAGCGGCTGTTCATTCATGCACACATTGAAAACCCTAGCGGGTAAAGGCCTTAAAGCGATGAACGGTCTTCTATCCGTCACTCGCGGTAAAGATATTCCCGTTAAGGTCATGCTATCCCTGTTCGACTCTTTTCTAGCCTCAATATTGAATTATTCTTTTGAGGTGCTGGGATTTTTCAAATCAGAAACCATTGAGAAAGTGCATAGAAAGTTTCTAAAAATAATGATGAATGTAAATCAATCGACTAGTAATAGTGCCATATACAGTGAACTAGGAAGATTTCCTCTCTCAGTTAATTCAAACATAAGAATTATTAATTTCTTTTTAAAACTATTTTCATCAAAACGCGATAATTGTATACTTAACACCGTTATAAACAAAATGAGACACAATATAGATATTAATGATTTTTCATTGAACTGGGCTAATAAGGTTAAGAACTTATTAGTAAGCTGTGGATTCAACGACGTATGGATGTTTCCAGATTCAGTAAACATAAAAGCTTTCTCTTCTATCTTAAAGACCAGACTTCTAGACCACTACATAAATAACTGGAACCAGGATTTAAACTCAAAAGCATCACTTACACAAGTTACACCGTTTAGGGGCTTAAAGCAAACTTTCGAAATGTCATTTTATATACAGAATATTTACAACACAACTTATAGGAATATATTAGCCAAATTTGGGATCTCTTCTAACCAATTGAATATCGTTACCGGTAGAAACATTGATCGATCCAATAGAAAATGTACACTTTGTGATTTAAAGGATTTGGAAGACGAATACCATTTTATACTTATTTGTCCCTACTGTAGACTATTGAGAGAAACATTTATACAAACCTTCTATTTCACCAGACCAAGTATGTTCAAATTAATACAACTTCTTAATTCAACAACAAAAAGAGTACTGCATAACCTTTCAGCATATTGCATCAAGGCATCGATTGAAAGGAAAAATACACTAAACCTTCAAAATTAATCTGTTACCAAATGAAATGTGAATCCTTTCAGTTTTTCTTTATACATGTATTATACATGTGTCTTTTCTTTTTTTACCTGCTTCCGCAGTATAGATATTGATTGACACATGCACGTGTACAATTATAGTTTAATTGTATGTACATATGTTAATAAATGTAATTGTTTATATATACAATGTAATGGACGATGAGCATTGCCATGCTCAAGTCCAATTTCGGAATACAATTTATGTTATGTTATGTTATATTTAGGAAGAAATCATTATGTATAGTATTTTTTATTGCATAAGATATGAACAAGGGTAAGGGTTAGGCATATCCATTTTTTTTAAAGTGTAGTTTTGGAAATTTTCAGAAAAGATGAGTGCCATGTTTGACACACAGAAAGAGAAAAGCCTTGCTGGTGTAGATTTAAGTCGTAAAGGATCTGTGGATGAACCCATACAGCCCTTGATATCGTTCATCAATCAACAAACTGACTTCTTCACCACCAGCTCATGTTCGGGAAGGATTCTAATTGTTGATAATGTATGTACTGTACTAGATCTAGCATAATGAGCCCTTATAGCGCTGAAACCAACTTCATGCTTATGCAAACAGGGACGTCCTGCAAACAGGTTAGATTTAGGCCAGCAATCAAGTAAATTGGCAGATGGCCTGTGATCTTACATGTTTGCTTCTCTGAGTATCTTTCCTCATCAAATTTAACAGATATTTATTGTTCTTGAAAGCAGATGACAAAAAAATCTATTTTTAGAAAATGACCCAGCATTCTAAGGGTTAACCCCATTCCCTTATGTACACTTGTTCTCATGTAGTCTTCATGCATCTGGTTTAAAAAAAACCCATTTGAGCAAAATGAGAAATGTCATAGAATTAACAATCTCTTCTTTTTTCAAACTGGCTTCATATCCCTGATCTCAAATTAAGTTTTACTTTTGGTATAGTACAAATAAGATGTCATCTTTGAGTCTTTTTAAAAGAGGTCAGCCACTGTCGACAGTAGTTTGGACTAAATCCAAAATTTAATATGAGGGATTGTATTTACCCATTCCTGAATGTTTATTTTTGTGGCTGGTGAACCCCTTCCTGCTTAATACACAATCACACCTGAATGACATGACAAGCCTTACTGCATATATTAAATATGTCACTTTACAGCTTCTTCTCCTCAAGAAACCACTGTTGCACTGGACCAGCCCAAAATTCCAATAGGAGAGTGGTATTCACTCCATAGTTAAGTTATGTTTTCTTCATGTAAATGAGAAGTAGAGGTGGCAAAATCAATTTCCATTTTGTCCAAAAGCCTTAACAGACAAGTGAGTTTTTACTGGAATTTACCACATAGCCATTATGCTGACAAGTACAGAAAAGGATTTTGCATTTATATACAAGTAAGTCAAAATCAGATTTCGCGATCCCTGATGAGAGGATACCGGTAGTAGAAGCTTGAACTTGGTCTTTTCTGTATGATTTTACATTTAAAATGTCAGCTCCTAATTCATAACATTTGTGACTCTGACAGGTTTACATGTTGTAAATAATAAAGAAAATCTTGTATTTCTTCTATAGGCTGAGGATGAAAAGGTAAAAAAGAAAGGATGCAAATGGATCATGACATCACATGATTATGTGTCTGTGGAAGATATGGTATGTTAGATTGGTTATTTATATCTGCAGTCAGTCTTATTTTAAGTGACCACAGTGTGTGAAAAATTATCAAGTCTAAGGCTTTTTCTAGTGAAGGTCTCTGAATGACTGGCATCAATACTGTGAGGCGACAGTGATGCAGAGGTAGAGCATCTCCATTAGGCGTGGTGAACATTTCCAAGACTAACCCACAAATTTTGCGTGAGTGTTGGTTGAGTATCCAGGAAGCAGTCATTGAGCGTAAATTTAACAAGTTTCAAGCTTCCTAAACAATGGCTGTAAAACAAATAAGGGTATCAAATACTAAGCTGGTTATTGTCTTATAGACCATGATTATGTCATTATTAGACCATGATTATGTCTCCTTTTACTATGGTTACTTAAAACAAGATTGACTGAATATTCTACACTATTGTCTTTTTTCTCTAATTTATCTTTTCTAACTTAAGTAAGACAATTATCTCAGGTAGATAACAAGTGCCTTGATGCTCTTAATCTTTAGACAATGATCAGTGAATATCTCGAGTATGTATCCCAACTTAGATTGGAATTCATTTTACTTCAGTTTAGCTGGAAGTGTGGTGGATTTATCCATATAATTATGTGCTCTTATGAGTTTGAGTAATTATGATTTACCTCTTTACCTTGTTTTTTTGAAGCATATGTAAGAAATTCCATGACAAGAAGCTGAATTGCTCATTATGGGTATTTGATTCATTGTCCTAGTGGTACCTACCCACTGTTATGAGGAACATTTACATTTTTCTCTATTTATCGTCTGTTGTTTCTTTCAAATTTGACTAGTTTAATTGGTTTAGATTTATTTGTTTTAAATTGATTGTGAGACAAGTTGATACAACTTTTTTTTTTGACAAAAATAGCAACAAATGTATGTATATATTGTGTACTTGATTGGTATTAAATCTACTCTGTTTTGATATCTGAGCCAAGATATGTTAATTTTCTTTCAGCTTCAAAGTGTCAAAGATATAGAGGAGAATGCTGTATTTAAGTTTGAACCATTTGTTTTACATGTACAATGTCGAAGCCTGCAAGATGCACAAACTATGGTATGTAACAGGTGTTAACAATGAGTAATTTATTCGTCACAGTGGTTTCTAAAACCTTCTGTAGCAGATGCTGCAAAGTGAAATATGTTAAGAGAAGATTAGATTTTAAAATCTGCTAACGACTATTAATTTGTTATATTGAACGTTTGCAATAATGCCAAGCAATAGAATTACAAAAGTCCAAAATAGAACTATATATCGCGATTTCCTCTATATTTAATTCATAATTATGCATCTCAAAAAGATTATAACATTGATAAGAAAGAGCATACATCAGGCATTCTATTCCATTATTACATTTCCTGAATAAACTCATAACAATCACTTCTTTATCTTCTACTGTCTGGACACAGCCACACTTTCTACGGTTGTGTCCATTACTTGAATTGTAGAGGAGAGTAGTCCCTGGACAGGAGGGTCTGCCTTTGAACAGGAGGGTCATGGGTTAAATTCATGAGAGAATCTGGTTCCACCTTGCAACATTTCATTCAATCACAGTGCAGTGGGTACTAGTTATGTATCTAGGAAGCAAAAATCAAGAGTGGTTGCTTTTAACTGTAATGACTTGCTTCACAATTGCTATAAATTGAATAAGTTGGCATACCTTGCATGCATTTGTAGTTATTGATTTCTAACGTTGTCCACTTTCACAGCCAAACAGGAGCTTGGAGTGTCTGGCACATAGATTTTAACCTTTACAATAATTACAACTACACTTGACAGTTACTAACTGTTGTTTTTGTGGTTTAATAAGACTTTATTTGCATATATTGTTGTTGTTCTACAGCTACAGTGCGGTGTTGCATCAGGATTTAGGAACTCTGGGATCAGTGTTGGAAACAAAGGAAGGTTCATCACAGTAAGCTTTAACTTGTATTATTATTCCAACAAACCTCACATTGTTTTTGTTTACCACATATTTCAAATGCTTCTAAAAGACATAGTGGCAAAAGAGTCATAACTTTACACAAAGAATAAATTCCTATTTTTAAACCTCCACCATTTGTCATAACACACTTTCTTTTTCTTTCTTACTCTTAAAGGTTGGCCTTTCGCTCAACTTAAAGTCAAGCCTCAATAACTAAATCTGTATTAAATCTGATTGGATTGCATGTGACATAGGATCTGAACTTGTCTTTGCTAATGCTTTATTTTGACAATTAGTCTAATGATAGTAAAATGAATCACTGCGTATAAAAGACATAATGAGACTGTAACTTAGAAAGAATGTGCTGTTCTAAATTATAGGAGCAATGATTGCTGCTCTGATTTGCAATCTGAAATACTGTTGAAACAGTGTTAGCTTTAAGTCAAGGATTGGAAAGTGTGATTGTTGCACTAGATGTTATGATATAGATGAGATGAAAAAGACAGATGCCAGTAAATAAAACATGACACGCTGTGAAATTAATGGAATTTATGATCTTATAAAGTGGTACACATCACATGATAAATGACAGACGTCAAAGAGAGAGGTACATTTGCAATAGAACTACTATCTACAGAAACACATGACTTTGGGGTCTTCTTGTCATTAAAACACCATTTAACTTAAGACATTTTTAGTTGACTTGTAGTTTAAAAAGATATAGATACTCTACATTATAAAAATCATTTTACTTACTTCTTGGTAATGTTAGTTTTTTTCATAGTTGCAAATCTATTCTAGCTTCATTAGTGTAATTTATCCTTGTATACTCTCCCATGATACATATGTCTCCATACTAATGAGAACATCACATATCTAAAGCATCTTATTGTTAAGCTGAAAATAATTCACCAAACAAAACAATTTGGATGTTCCAAATATCTGATTTTCTGATTTTCACATTCTTAATTGACAACATTTCCTTGCTCTTTATTATATTTCTAGGCTATAAGAAGCACACATTCACTAGAAGTACCACTATCTTGTAAGGGGAAAGTCCTTGTATCAGAGGAGGTATGCACACTTGAATAGATTATAACATATCTGTGATATGATTAGACTAATAAGCTTTTAGAAAACGGAAGAAATAAACACTGTATGTAAGTAATTAGTAGCAAACATAAATATGTTGATTGAAAGATGTTTTCAACAGTATTGCAATGGTAAAGTGTTGGCCTCAGGTACTGAGAGTCCCAGGCTCGATTCCTGTTAGTAGATATGGGAAAATGGTGCAACACCTATAAATTGGTATGAATACTGGTTTAGTATCCAGGAAGCAGTCATCGAAAGTGAATTTGATAAGCTTCAAGCTTCCATCATTATCAATGTAAAATATATAAGTTTAAACTAACAATGTATGGGCCTCTTACAGCTTCAAACAGTTAATAGCAAATCAAGACATATTTCCGATGAGGTATAACAATAAACTCTTCAATAGAAAACAGTGGTAAGCTTACTTCTAAATGTATTGCATGGATTAAAACTACTCTGCCTCCTTGATTAACCCTTTCCCAAACAACAAATTCTAGACTGTCCCAAATTGAAAGAGTTTGCAGACGACATTCCAAATTGCGATGAAATTGAACAATATTCTTCAGAAAGAGCAGAAAACCTTGTAGGAAAAGGAGAAATTGCTCATTAAGCAATTTCTCCTTTTCCAACAATATTTTCTAAAGTCGTCTGCAACAAAGTCGTCAAATGTCATTATTGTTTGGGAAAGGGTTTAGCATATGCATACTGCTATTGTAAGCATAGTCACATGTTCTGTGTGATTCTTTATTTCATTCTTCCCTCACAGATATCATTAACTTGTGTTTTCAGTACATGTCTTACCTTGTGGACTCAGCCAACAAGAAAATGAAAGAAAATCTCAATAGAATAGAAAGGTAGGCTGTATTTGTAATATGACCAAGATAAAGTCTATAACAATAAACTATTTGTCACCTTCATCATTCATGAAAAACATCCTTTTCTAATTCAGATTACAATCTATCACAACTAGTAAGTTATCTGTTCTGGTGTCTCTTAAAGTAATTGCAAAATGTTTTTCTCATGTTTGGTATATTGAGACTTTGTAGCTTTCAATTTTGATCCTGCTCTCTAAACTAAAGATATTGTATTTTACTTGAAAATTACTACCAACATCCTTTTGAGGTCATGATTATCTTTTGTTTGGACAGAAACAGGTCAATAGGGTGACATGGTTTTATACACCAGCTAAAGAATGGTCTTAAATTTTGTTTTTGTTTTTATGTCAATGGTTCACTAGAATTCTGATTGAATATTTGTAGCCATTGGTATTACTGAATCATTTGTTTTTTATGAATACTTAGGAATGTGTTAGTTACTTCACCCACTTGAATAAAATTGGAAAACATTTGATCAAAGCATTTTAACTTCCCATTCAACCAAAACACCTTTTAACATGCATTTTCTAACCTTCAGACATACCTTTGAAAAATCCATAGTTTTTTCATTATACTTGAAATTGTCTCTGAGGAAAACAACATTTGGTAGTTTTGAAGAATAGTTTTATCAAGGCCTAATGCAAGACTATAATAAGTCTATCACTTTTATGAAGGCAAGTCCTTTATATATGTGACAGATTTACCATTGCCTTGTTCCAAGCCCCAATTGTGCAATTGCATGTCTTCATTCCTCAAAGTTTAAGTTTGTTTTTACGACTTTCAGTAACTATGAGATCAAAATTAAAGTAAATTTACATTCCTTCTTTGCAGATTCTTCAATAATGTTAAACTTTCCCTGGAGGAGAAAAGAAAGGCTAAGGAAGATGGAGTTATATCACAAGATAAAACTGATTTGTTAAATGAGAAAAGAACCAGAAGTAATCCGGAGAGAGTGGTGAACAAAGACAAGGCTAGAAGTACTGACACAATGACTGATATTGTTGAAGACACAGATATCTATGAATGTTTAGGGTTTCTAGAAGAAGGATAATATGCCAGTCCTATTTCTTTTCATGGGAATTTTGTTGGATAAATTTCATTATTGATTTATGACATTGCATATTAAAAATAAATATATATACATGTGTTTTTTTTTTTAACTTTCATACACTCCACATTAGACTACAAACTGAGGAGATGTACCCAGAGTTTTTTTATGAAGTTCAACTTGAAGGTTCTGAATCTTAAAGGAATCTATGTGACTCATGATTCACCTAGTCAGTCATAAAGTGCCTTTAAAGCACTCAAATATTGGTTTCATTATGTTTATATGATAAGTGTTATATTCTTATTGTTTTTGTAACTGGCAATCTTTTTCATTAACATCTCTTCATTAGATATTTTTGGCATTACGATAATGAATATGGTGAATTATTTTTGTTTTGACTGAAACACCTTTACATACAATCATCCTAAATAGTGCATTTTGAGGGATCAGTGCAAAATTCGTGCTTCACATATTATAGTCTTGCACTGAACCCTTGATTTGCAGTACAGTATGGATGTTTTTATTTCACTTTCAAGAGCTTTTCATCATACTTGCAGTGTTTAATGTCCGCAGTATTTAACTCATATCCACCTAGTGCCACAGATTTGCTTCTTGCATTAGATGACTTTTAAAAAGCATTGTGACCAAAAAAAAAATTGCTTGTGACTTTTAAAAAGCATTGTGACAAAAGGAAAAATTACTTGTGACTTTTTAAAAGCATTGCGACAAATGGAAAGATTGCTTGTGACTTTTTAAAAGCATTGTGACAAAAGGAAAAATTGCTTGTGACTTTTAAAAAGTATTGTGACAAAAGGAAAAATTGCTTGTGACTTTTTAAAAGCATTGTGACAAAAGGAAAAATTGCTTGTGACTTTTTAAAAGCATTGTGACAAAAGGAAAAATTGCTTGTGACTTTTTAAAAGCATTTTGACAAAAGGAAAAACTGCTTGTGACTTTTAAAAAGCATTGTGACAAAAGGAAAAATTGCTTGTGACTTTTTAAAAGCATTGTGACAAAAGGAAAAATTGCTTGTGACTTTTTAAAAGCATTGTGACAAAAGGAAAAATTGCTTGTGACTTTTTAAAAGCATTGTGACAAAAGGAAAAATTGCTTGTGACTTTTTAAAAGCTATGTGACAAAAGGAAAAATTGCTTGTGACTTTTAAAAAGCTATGTGACAAAAGGAAAAATTGCTTGTGACTTTTAAAAGCTATGTGACAAAAGGAAAAATTGCTTGTGACTTTTAAAAAGCATTGTGACAAAAGGAAAAATTGCTTGTGACTTTTTAAAAAGCATTGTGACAAAAGGAGAAAGTGCTTGTGACAACCAATTTCTCCTTTAGCCACAATGCTTTTTCAATCTATTCATGTATCACAACAGCAAAACTGAAAGGTTTTTCTGATGTTTACAAACATTTTCTAAAGTCGTAGGCTTCAAGTAGAGAATATGTCGTCTGCAGGTGGTAAAGAGTTAATGCATGACTGAGCCTCTTTACCTCAGTCAGTAGCATGTTTGACTTGGAAAGCAGGAGTCCTTAGTTCAATACCTGGCTTTGCCAATGTTCTTTGTGACTTTTATTAAGCCAATGGTTCATGAACTTTGGTCTCTCAGCACTGAACATTTATGTTCATGAGTGAAATCAATTAGAAGCTTGAAAATAATGTTGTCTAGTATTTGTGAGGAAATACCATGAACTGTTGGGCTGACTGCCGCAATATGACTTTAATACTAATGAAAATGATGAAAAATCCCAAATACTCTTAAAGTATATCAGCCGATGCTTTTAGAATTCATACTCCCACTAACCAAAGGGGGACTTGGTATACTGAATAACATAACTCTTGATTGCATCGAGACCAAAACATGGCCCCTTTTGATCTTTATTAGTCAAGTGATATTCTCAGGAACACATATTTCCTAAAGTATTAACTATTTACAATACACCAAATGACCAAACATAAGGGAATATGTATAAAAAGTAACATAACTTGATAAAAGATTTATGGCTCCTTTTGAATTAAGAACAATTGGGTAACGTTTTGTATTAAAGTACAAAGGTTCTCCAAAATGGTTTTTATTGAAAAGAATCTACTGAAAGTCTTAACTTCATGAAGTGGGGTTACATCTCCTTTACAACTTATGTGGATAAGTTTTAGGTAACGGTCTACTTTTTTTCCCAAATGGTTTAATCTTTCCTTTCAAACTTCATACACTGTCATAAAGACAAGGTACATTACTCAGAATTTCATTTTAACTGATTCCTGGCACTTCTAGGAACCTAGAAATTGTAATTGATTTTAAGATCTGAGAATGAGTCAAATTTCCTAAGTAAACAAAGCTAATGATTTTATACATACTTGAACACTAACCAACTGTAATGAATCAAGCAAAGAGATCTCTCCAAGATCAAATGGCATGCAATTAGAAAAGAAAAAATAGTTCTCAATTTTGCAATTTTTCTCAAATGGGAAATATGCGGACAAAGCAATTATGATCTCAGGAAATGTCTTCATCCCTCTGGTGTTACCAATGTAACTAACAAAGGAAAGAGAATACTCAAACACAAAATCACTTCCAATTGCGAAAAACACTATCAGCAACTGATCAGCCGTGTTACAAAATTTGTACCCACATACTCTCTATAACAATGTGTAGGTTCACAAATTTCCATACCACAAATGCAACACTACTATATTGAATATACTGTACCAGCCTCTATATGTATATTAGTTGCGTTATATATCTCCCATCTCCACTTTTATCTGACAGAGTTATTGCCCCTTTAAGAACTTTGACTATTAAAAGACAACACAGTGAGCATTGTGTAACATGGGTGACTTATGATGTTAGCTTTATTGAGAAAGTTGGACAGTATCAAATATATTCCATCAAAGTGTTACTTCTTAGTAAAGAGTTTAAACAATAAAAATTTTGGTAGAAAGAATTCTTGTGTTTATTTTACAATCAAGCTTTCCTTTATAAGCGCTGTCAGGGGCGAAGGCTTACTTCACACAGAGACATAGATAACATCTATCTATGTCTCTGCTTCACATTCTATAGCAAAATCATGGGATTTCAGTAAAGAAATTGAAAATGGTATTTGGTTTTGAGACAAAAATTGTACATATAAAAAGTTCAACATTCTTAACTCCCAAGCCAAAAATATTTGAATTAGTCCCTTTAAATGATGTCAGGAAGAAATTGAAACTGAACATTTTTTTTTATTTTACTTAGATTCTTATTTTGTATTAAAGGACCAGCATTTCAGTAGAAATAGGTAAATATTTTTTCTACTCATCGCCTTAGTCTAAATAAAGAATAGTTTTGAACAAACTTCGAAATGGGAGAAACATGCATGTAAACCACATAATTCTTCATCAGAATTTTCGGCGCTTTGGTCAAGAGAACAACAACAATAACAACAACAAATTTCCAACAACAACAACAAGAGACCAATGGCAGCACTTTTAGAAAGGAATATTCTTCAGTTATGCTCTAGGGAGCGATTGATGCTAACTACAACGTAAGTGAATCATATCGCCATTTGACCAAATGTAATTTTGTAACTTATCCATGCGTATATGACCGTACATCAGTAGGAAATAATCGTTTGTCATGGGTTTTCGTGAGTATTTGATGCTGTACCAGCACAGGATATTTTTCGCTTTCCAAATCTCATTCATTACGAAACTTATCCATCATCAAAAACAGGAAAATATTTTTCTCTTAGTGTTGCACCCGCAGTGGAATAAAAACAGAAAAAGCAGTTGCCATAATTATGCTTGTTTGACCTTGACACTTGATATTCCATTTGCTCATCATGCCAAATCCTGGTCAAACTTGTTTGATGTGATCGGAAAATATTGAGAATTTTTTGCATTGGGACACATCTCCTGCCACGTCAAACTTTCAAACAATACACTTCGTGGTGGACGGTGCAACGAAATTTTTGTTGTGACGAAAAACCTGGGTGTCCAACAACAATGAGGGGGTTATATAAGTCGACACGACTTGCGACCCTAAAAGTAAATGTTTGAAGACCAATATATCCATTGTTATTGTGAATTAACAAATTACTTTACTCGAAGTTCTGAATAAATCCTTTTTTTTAGTAAACCCATGCATATATCATGTTAGTATTGCGCACAGTTACTTTGTAAGAACAGTTTAATTAACACTAGGTGAAGATTATATCCCGGATAATTTTCGTTGCGCATGTGCACTGGAATGTGAAAAACCTAATATAGCGGTTTTTATTGTTAAACAGCAATTGATGCCATTATTTGGTGGTATATAAGTTTATTTTATATATATCTTGTCTCAATTGAATGGCCTAATTGTGCTTTAAATTTGAAAATCGGAATTTGAATAGTCAGACACTATTTTGATCCTTCGAAATTTCAATGTTGGATTGCCTGATGATATCAGGAAGTTAAAAGCAATCTTCATGTCATAATTTGACTTGCCAAACCCCTTACCCCATACTACCTTACTTTGGAAAACACTTTGAGAACAGGAAAAATGAATCAT
Organism: Cerastoderma edule; assembly: GCA_947846245.1. Lineage (NCBI taxonomy): Eukaryota > Metazoa > Mollusca > Bivalvia > Cardiida > Cardiidae > Cerastoderma > Cerastoderma edule. Next base: position 53,899,679 of record OX401406.1, read on the forward strand.
AAATTTGTCAATGGGTGACATTGGTGCAATGGTACTTTGGTAGAGTATTTGCCTCTTGTACTGAGGGTCCCCAGTTAAAGCTATTGACGCAATAGTGAAATGTTGAGAAATTTTGCATCTGCCAATAATATCTCCCGTCTCCTCAATCACACACTTATCTTTAATTGCCTAATCGGTAAAGCTATTCCTGAAACAAAATGAAAGAAATATGATAGAAGCGGCTAATTACTATTTCGTTATATTTTCTCAAAACATGTGCTCTATCTCATGCACTTTGCATTGTTTCTTTTGTCATTTTGATCGAAGACCTTGTAGGTCTTTGTTTTGATTGATGTGTTGTTACATTACATACATCATCAAGATATTTTCAAGTATTTGTTAGTAAAAATTGTATTTTTTTACTTACCTGTACCACTGGTTTCAGATTTCTGTTTTGATACTGGATAATTTTTACAATGGGCTGTTTGACATGTACCGGTTTAAATGGACATTACAACCCCAAGAGTCCTATGATATTTTCAAATGTGTTTGGTTGCATATTACACAATATGTATTCATCGACAACTCTGCTGTAGGCTCTTCATTGACTGCTTCAAGATGAAAAGAAAATGCTATGCACCAGAAATGTCATCTTTCATTTCCAGGTTTTGCAATTTTGGTAGATACATTACATTGTATGAATAATGGATGTCTTCTCTCATTCAGCTTCATAAGAGGAACCCGGTATTCAAAGAAGTACATTGAAAATGATATTGTTCAAGAAAATATCAAACATGACCTAGAACATTGGAAAGAAACCAACAAAGCCAGACAATTAGTTAAAGCTGCACCAACTGACCAGAGCAGTTTTGCCACTTATAATGATCGACTTGTGTAAGTAAAAGTTCTATTTTATTCTTTATGACATCTATCAGACCAACATCCTCAATATGTTCTCATTTAAATACTTTGTTCTATGTTGTAGCTATCCCTAGAGCCTTAAAGATTCAAGACACGAGGAAGTTGTGACGAAAAAGGATACTTTGTCTCAAGCAAAATAGTTACTGTTTTTTTTCTTTCTTTAAGAGCCAACTGCTCTTTGAGACAAACAAAAGGATACTAAACAAATACCAAATTTTTATCCGTCCTAGTTTTCATGTGACAATATCTTAGTTTTTACCTCTATGTTACCTTTTGATGTACAGAATAAACTTCAATATTAATAAAATTAATTTTTGATTAGCCTTAAGTAAACTAGACAGTAGATTTGTTTCCTTAATTTTTTGGCCATTCATTTCCATTTAAATCCATATGATTATAATCAGAGGATTCTGATTTCGCCCGGCAGGGTTTTTATTGCCAAACTATAATGGTGATCCGACCAAAATTGACATTGTTTTTATTGATTGTGCTAAATGACCATGGCTGTCTATGTGCCTTAAAACACCATTCCTTGCTTTGATACTTATATCATTTATCATCTCATTTCAGACTTTTTCAAAACATAATAATGGAGCACGGAAAAAAGACGCTAGCCCGTGATTTAGTATACAAGGTTTGTAAATATTTGTTTCAAGATTTTTCCTTTACAGGACGGTGAACATTGATAAGATAAGTAAGTTTTGAATTTAAATTTATAGCTATCCTTACAGTCATTCATACAAAGGGATACGCCTTCCATTCAATGTCATTATGGTATAACAAGTATCTTAATTATAATTTGATGGGAATTTGAGAAGTTGTTAGTAGAAGCGAAAACTGTGGATACAATGTGGATTCTTAAAATATGTAATTGTAAGTTAACATTAGACAGAAATATAGAAAAAAAGTGATATAGAAATCCTTCATCAAGAAGAGTAATAGCATCACCCCACTCATATAAATCAAGAAACAAAGCTTTACACATCCCTTACTTAGTGTGAGAATAATGCAAGAACTTCAAAATAGTTAAAGACCAACATTGATCTTGCACACATCTTGTATAAGTTATTGAAAGATCATAGTCACCTGTTCCTAGCTCATAATTATTTTATTAATCTGTTAATGTCCCAAGGTACATTAATTGCACTTTATCTCTTATGTTTCAGGCTATTGAAAAGATGAAGCGGTTGCAGTTGGAGAAATATCATAACAGCAATGAAGAGGAGAAGAAATCAATCGAACTAAATCCCTATGTAATATTTTATGAGGCAACAGAGAATGGAAGACCTGTCCTGCATACGCGGAAAATCTGGAAGAGTGGTATATACTATGATGTAAGGATTCAGCCATTGGACCTTATACATTGGTGTCTACTTATTTTAATTGTTGCCAAACCAAGTTTATAGAGTTAACTCAACTGTTTCTGATCTTTGCACATCCAATGGCATCTTTAGGGCTTACCATAGTTTTCCTAATTTTCTCTCAAGTTGAAATATTTATTTTGCTGTTTTCCACAATGGAATTAGTCACTGATCTAATTGAAATGAAGAGCAGACCGTGAAAAAGAACAGGTAAAATACATTGTAATGATATAAGGCATTGTGATGAGAGGATAATTTTATCATTTGTTGCAGAAGTTGTTTTTTAACCAGCATTCTGCAACAAATGTGTTGAGTTGATGCATTGTGGAATAAGTGGTTAAACCATTATGCTGATTGTAAATGATAATTTATTTCAATAAGAATGACTTTTTGTTGACATACTGGTATATACTGGTCAATAATAAAAAATTCAAAATATATACTGGTCAATAATCAAAAGTACATTTACATACATTTTGAATAATAACTTCCATTTCAATGTGGATGAACTAAATGAATAATTAGGTTATATTATGCGTGAAAGATATTCTTTCTTTAAAAGCTAATTTAAGATATGTTTCCAAACTTTTATCGCATGATTTTAATAGTCGTATGAATTTAAGCTTGGTCTTTTATAATAAAACTCATTTATGTATTTCTTTCTTATAGAGATATACTATGGACATTTCAAGACAAAATGATACTCGTCTTCAACGTCTCCATTATTGCATATTTGGCATATCCGTTCATTTCTCGGTATTTGTTGAAGATTATATCAACATGTTTGAATTCAACTCTTCTCTTGTATGAAATGGTTATTTAATGATTTCTCCCTACATATTAGAGAGACAACTCTTCTATTGTATGAAATGGTTATTTAATGATTTCTCCCTACGTATTAGGGAGACAACTCTTCTATTGTATAAAATGGTTATTTAATGATTTCTCCCTATGTATTAGGGAGACAACTCTTCTATTGTATGAAATGGTTATTTAATGATATCTCCCTATGTATCAGGGAGACAACTCTCCTATTGTATGAAATGGTTATTTAATGATATCTCCCTATGTATCAGGGAGACAACTCTTCTATTGTATGAAATGGTTATTTAATGATTTCCCCCTACAGGTACCTGAAGCCTGTCCATCAGGGAGACAACTCTTCTATTGTATGAAATGGTTATTTCATTTCCCCCTACATGTACCTGAAGCCTGTCCATCAGGGAGACAACTCTTCTATTGTATGAAATGGTTATTTCATGATATCTCCCTATGTATCAGGGAGACAACTCTTCTATTGTATGAAATGGTTATTTAATGATTTCTCCCTACAGGTACCTGAAGCCTGTCCATCAGGGAGACAACTCTTCTATTGTATGAAATGGTTATTTCATGATTTCCCCCTACAGGTACCCGAAGCCTGTCCATCAGGGAGACAACTCTTCTATTGTATGAAATGGTTATTTCATGATATCTCCCTATGTATCAGGGAGACAACTCTTTTTTGTATGAAATGGTTATTTAATGATTTCTCCCTACAGGTACCTGAAGCCTGTCCATCAAGTAGACAACTCTTCTATTGTATGAAATGGCTTGGTGAAGCTGGGATGACTAAAGACAGAAAAGTCCGCTTTCATGATCAACTGGCTTATGAGATAATCAACTTATACAACAAACAGGTAAATTATTTGCAATATTACAATATCCCATTTTACATATCATGTGTATTTCTGGTACAGAAACACATGGTTTAGTTTCTTAATGAATTTTTGGGTTCGACATTTTTAAATCCTCTATATTCATCTATTCATATTATTCAATTGATTGTTGGAATACACATGATCATTTTGTGTCTCATCCATAATTACATTGGAATCAATGTAAAAAAAATAAGGAAAGACACAAGCACAACTGATCAGTGCAAACCATTGACATTCTCTTATTAGTTGTGATGTCTATTTTACACAAATGTCCTTCGTAAAAATACATAAAACTTTCCAATTCATATATTTCCTAATCATATATGATTAGGGCTGGGATGAGTACCTGGGTATGGGCCGGGTAAGGGCTGGGTACAGGCCACTACCTGGGTAGCAAATCACTACCTGTTACCGGAGGTTATTTTTATCTTGGTTAAAAATACACATGAATGTGTTAATAAGCATTGTTGTCAAAGTGAATCAGACATTTCTAAATCACAAACTAGCAATCAATTATTCCTTAACAATTTTCCACATTGTGAATAAATGACACACACACTCTAAATACTCTCCAACTTGAGGGCTGCTCGTCAGCTATTGAAATTCTCAACATTTTTTGTTCTGACCATCTCAGTAGGTTGTTAGTGCCTGGACCCTTTGCTCGCGGCCATTTTACATTTAAATAGTAATCTAAGGGATGGAAAATTAATGGATCTAAGGAAGAATGATATCGGCTCATTGTGGGCTACAGCGGTATTGTGGTAGAGCATCAGCCTCTTGTACCAAAGGTCCCTGGTTTGATTCCCAACAGTGGCATGGTAAAAGTTGTCGTGGCTACCCTACACATTGGCGTGAGGACTGATTTAGCATTAAGGAAGCTGTCATCAATGGTGAATTTAATTAACATGAAGTTTCCGACACAATCTTTGATAAATTAATAAGTTCAAACTAAGCCAGGAGGTTTACCACTCTACTGCAGAAGACTTTAAGAACCACTATCATAAAACCTTGATTTTGACAGAAGCAATTTAAGTTATATGATAGTGGTTCTTTGAAATTGCTCCCGTCACATTCAATGTTAACTCCTACAAGCATATGGAAAGAACATAGGGAAGACAATTCAGGAGATCCCACCCATGTTACCATTAAAATAAACTGAAGAAAGACACCTCTCAAAGACACAATCACATGTGTTCAGTAAACACTGTCACACTGATTGTAATAGGATTTTGACCTGAAGGATTTTATTTAATGCACTTTACAACAAATACATATTAATGATATGCATCCTTTGAACTAACAATTGTGTTTGCCCATGTTATTTTTCTAGATGGATTTTATTGCAGCTGCAATAGTTTTATTGGCAGTATGATTCAGTTAACCTCCATACTGTTTGTTTGTGTATTTGCAGGGTTTTGTGATAAGAAAGAAGCAAGAGCTCCATAGGAAATGTGAAACCAACAAAGCCTTTGCTCAGTTAAAGTGGAGGTGAAGAAGACAGATGTATTTGACAAGGATTCATGCCAAACTGATGTCAAACTCTTCACAACGTCATAAATGTGAAATAACATTGACCTTTACATCACTACACACAACTGTTTCCCGAAGGTAAAGGGCGACTTTTTGAAAACAATTTTTTAAATAAAAAGAGACTGTTTGTGATAGACAGCTTCTCTACTTGTGGATTTGATTTTAGTTTTCAACTACAAAATCTTGTGCAGTTTTCATGGATGTGATAAACGGTTTCGTTGTCTGTTGCAAATAATCAGAAGAGTTTTAAAAGTACCCTTATGTTATGACAACAGAACAAACTCTTTATAAGAGAATGTCTGTTGGTGAGAAATGAATTGATGTTGAGAAAAAAAGTGAAATAACAATAGAATTTGTTTGTTGTTTATTTTTTATTACATAAACAATAATATTACAACAATCTATCATAAACAAGCATGATTAGAAACAGAACAATAGATATTCCTAAAGCACATTTCAATTGTCTCTATAGAATTCACAAAAACTTCGAGACCAGAGAGAGGCTGACATGTCTGTACTTGTGCTGACACCTGATGGTGGGGATGTGATAGGGACAGATGACTCTGTGTCTTGTACATGGGCCATTATGGATCGAGCGGTGGTCTGAACCTGAAAAGAGAAATAAATATATTAACTTTAACATTTATCACATATAATGATTTATCATATTATGGTCTGAGGCAAGGAAATGTTAAAAAATTTGCGACACAGAATGTGTTTAGAAATTGCAGAATTAATAAATTCAAATTGAAAGTTTGTCAGTAGCCACAATGTTTTCAGATGTGAAAGTCACATAAATAAGGTTATTCATTTATGTATTTTACAAATGTATAATAAAGAAACTTGGATCTTCAGGCAATTATATGTACATCATATCATTGTTTAAAAAGTTGTTGTATACAATAAGTTTACAGCAGTTTAGCTGAAGAAGAACTTACTTGTCAAGAGCAGGTATTTCTTTTGTCCATTACGTTCTTGAGGTTTTCATGTATTCAATATAATTATAGATAGTCAAATACAATCTGACCATTGAACTTCTGCTGTTTAATATTAAATTATTAAAGATTTATCTAAAAAAATACATTATATTTCCCAATCTACCAAATAAACTTGAAAATGTGAAATATTACCTGACTCCATTTTGTGTCTGCTACTTGTTGGTACATCTGTTTGACTCCCTGACTAACAGAGAGTCGTAGAGAGAGTTGTAGAGATTTGGCTGTGTTATTGTCAAGACTTGACATCAGGAACTGTCTGCCTAGAGAACTTATCTGTCCATCTGAAAAATGAAGTAATTAATGATGATCAAATTGTAAAAAATAAGAAATACAAGAGTCAAGAACTATTGATTTAGGAACCACTCGGAATGACAATGGGACATTTAATGAATTCTATTAACGCATTTGCTCATAAGAGATGAAATTACTGGTTATAAATCGGAGCAACTCCACATGGGAATTTAGGACAGTTTCATGGCATGTTGGGGGAAACACCATTTTGATAGTTAAATTTTCTAAGCTGTTCATTCATGTAGATAACCACAAACATTTGTTCCATGACATCTTTTGCCAAAGTATTGTAGAAAGCCTACTCAGTTTGTCATCCCTTTGAGTATATAATCTACAGAATGCAACAACTTGCATACACAGCTTTAATACATCATCTGCACAATGAGAAACTCATTGTTAGGTCATATCCTATCAAATCTCTTTTATGAGTTGAATTCATCCTTAATGCTTATTTCTTTATCATACTTTACTCATACATATTTTTTTGTATTTACATGTATGATAAACTACCGATTTTGTACCACTTTCTTGGCTATATAAATAATTATTGTTTTTTTCCACCAGATGATTTCGACATATGTGACTTATTTTGACGTCAATTCTTACCTAGCATCTCTATCTGTTTCTGAGCAACATCAAGTACAACCATAGGATCTCTCAGCAGTGAAGCTGATTTTACAACATCCATGATTGTTTATAGTTATTTGTTTATAGATAATAGGATGATATAGTTTTAGGAATGTATAGGTTTCTTTTTTATATGATTTTGCTGGAGGTAATAATCAGACTGATATAACAACAGAAGATAGTCCAGACTTTATATTAGGTTTACATGCTTTATGGTCAATGTTTGGTCATAATAAACCAATCAGAATTAAGATACTAATCAAACTAACTATTCTGAACTCATCTAATAAACATAATTATGCCTAACTAATTAACACCTTAATTATGTTGTAATCAATTATGATAATCTGTTATCTAATTACTTGGTAGGATTATTTAATGAACTGAGATGATTTCATAACGTTTTAATTGATTCTATTTGATCTTTGTAACTGAACCATTGACAAGGAAAGCATATTTTTGATCTAAGACAATTAAACAAACTGCCTTAAACCATCTAAATGCTCATCTGATATTTTATTTTTACTTCTTTTCAATCATGATGGATTGGTTGTCTATTGGTTGTTAATACTTGGGTTTAAATAAAGTTATGTTCTGTTTAGAACATGTTACCCAGTGTAGTAGATATTTATATTTTTCGAGTTAATTAACCAATAACTTCATAAAGGCTGATTCTTTTGGGAATAAATGGAAAATTTATTTGTATTGAGCACAATCTTTTTCAGCTTAAATTGTATGTTTTTGCTTGATATATTTGACAAATGCTGGTGCCTCTGCCAGATTTCATAGTTTGTGTACTTGGTTTTCGGATTGTACAAGTATATGTTTGACAATTGATTTATAACTTTTTGAGGGTGTAAATGAACAATTTGATAATTGAAATAGGGAAAAATACCACTCTTTCTTTTGGAGTCTTGAAATTGTATGATTTAAGCCTTATAGTCCTGGAACCAACTTCATGCTTTTGCAAATAAGTTAGATCACAGGCCAGGTGACATTTTACGTAAATTGTTAGATACTCTGATTATCTTAAATCTTATTTAAGGTTTTGGAAATTAGATGACACAGAAACCTATTTCAAGAAAATTACTCGGCATTGTAAGCATTAATATTGCAGCAAATAAATATGTTAGATCTCTAATGCTTGTTGCAAGCAATTTCTTCTTATGGCATTTGGTAAAGGGTCAATACCTTTTATTGTTGCATCTGCTGTTACTTTCAGTTTTGACCAGTCACAAACTACTCAATATGAGAGAACTATTTGTAAGAAAACTTACTCTCCCCATTGATATGAGTCCTTTGTGGCTGTGTGGTTTGAACTTTATATCGCATTGCCCTTATCTCTCTGTGTGGGTTCAAATCTTGCTGATGGCATTTGGTCATTTCTGAGAGGCAGTCTTTCAATTGAATCATTGACTGCTGGTAGTTCTACACTTCTTGACCAGTTATTTTTGACAGTTAAGTTTGGGGTCTTCCACCATCATTATTAGACAGGCATCATAACATAAGTGAAATACTCTTGAAATAATATCAAACTCTAATAATTAAACAAACCCATCGCGTTACTAAGGAAACATACAGCAAATCAGCATGCGATCATTGAGCTGGTTGATTTGCTAAATGTAACAACAAAAAAAAAATGTATGTTTGCCCTATTTTGACAGTGACAGTGACTGTGCCAGATTGGTGAATGTTGGGGTTTAACACCATATCAACAATGTTTCAGCTTTTCTATGTTCACCAGTACTAGGCTAGGGCTCTAAAGTGTCTAGCAAATGAACACTCATGAAACTAGAGATACGGTTTGGGTTTAAACCTAGGTCCCCCAACTTCTTAATCAACCATCTTTACCTTGGAGCACCACAAGACTAGCATATGAAAGAGCAAAAAGTAATCCTGCAATCCATACAGAAGCTATTTCATGGACAACTTTTGAACAGTGACTTGCCTATAAAGCAGGGGTGTAATTATGACTAAAACAATATAAACTTCATCACTCAGCTAGTCATCTATAAAGAGTGACTGGTAAAAATCCTTTCTTTGTGTCAATTCTCCTTTTGTCATAGCAGTACCTATTAAGAGTGTGTCCCTCGATATGAAAGTATAATGTCGGAGAAATATTACCTCTATGTCACCACATTACATTTTCCTCCTCTTTTCCTCTCTTGCAATTGGTTTAACAATGTTTTCAACAATATTCAGACAAATTTGGATTAAAGCATTAAGGTTGTTCCCCCAAAGGCATCTCCTTTTAGTCAAAGTGTTGTGCATTAGCTCTTGCTAAAAAGGCATTGAGACATCTGTTTAAGAACAAGGGTAAATCAAATATATCTTGTATGGATTTTGAAAACACAAAAACAAACACTTTTCAGAACAGTCATGTATTTATTTAAAAGGCAACCCATCACACACTGTGTTCTCATGTATAAATGTTCAAGTTGTCTCCTTCAAGTGGAAGTCTGGGGTATCAAACAGTACCGATCTCTGGACAGGGGGCTGCTTCTCTACTCTAGTACACAAGTTAAGGATCAAATGGCAATCAAACACCTTCAATGCAAACATTTAATAATCTAGAAACATGTGCCATTTCCCTAACTCTACCAAATGCCGAATTTTCTACTCCCAAATTGAAAGAGTTTACTGAAGACATTTCAAATTGTGATGAAATGAAAAACAATCTCCTGATAGGGCAGAAAACGTGGGAAAAGGAAAAAATGCTCATTAAGAGCAATATCTCCTTTTCTCACAATGTTCTCCACAGTCGTCTGAAATAAACTAGTCAAATGTCGTTATTGTTTGGTAATGGGTCAATTCAAGAGGGGCGATATCGAAGGTTTTGTGAAAGACTACAGCAAGTACTTCCTGTGACAGACTTTTTATAATCTTGCAAAGCACCCTTGAAATATTTGTTACAGCTTAATCCTATCTTTTGAAAAACAATGGCTTCTGATCCCAGGTGAACGCAACAGCAGCTGACACGTATGCACTATAGAAAATATTTTATTCAGAATGGTGTGAAAAAGGTCTGCTTTATAAACAATTACTGCTTGAGGAAATATTATTTCTCAAGCTATGAATCGTCATAAGGTTGGGAATACCATGCAATGGGTTTTTTTCTAACTGAGAAATAGACACAGATTTACAATGTAAAGGATACTTGTGTAAGAGCTGAAATAATCCCGTACCAACAGTCATCGGTATTCCCATGATGATGCATTCACTCACACCTAAAACAACAAATCACAAGTAAATAACTTCTCTCAAGTTTGGTTAACAGTTAATTTATTGTTTATTCAGAAAAGGCATTTTGAAATATAAAATGCCATTAGGTGAAAGAAACATAACTCTTCTGAAACTCCTGAAAATAAACTTTGCTTTCACTTCCTGCAACAGTTTTTCAGATATTTAACAGATAGATTGCACATGCATATGTTTCTGTGATTAACCAGCAGTTTGTGGCCTGAGTACTGAAATCAGAGGCATCTAAAGGTGAACCCAAAGGTACTATTTGTCTTACAAATCTATGTAAAGCATTATCATAAATCCCTTTTTACATACGTTTTACCTTCTAAAATCAAACAGGTATGTTATAACTTATATCTATACATTTTTGATGTGCAAATATAAAACTTGAAAATGATATCAAGCACAAATATCTATCCAGTCCCCTATATTTACAGTTAATAAATCACCAAATGGCAATTAAATCATCAATGGGAAAAAATAATGTTACAAAGACACATGGGAAAAAATAATGTTACAAAGACACATTAACTTTAGCAACAAATTCTTCTGTCAGAATAATATTCAAGGCAATCTGCTTCAGGCAAGAAATGCAATAGCCTATTATTTGATTTCAAGGCACCAGATTTAAAACCTTTGATAACTGTAGTTATGCATGAGAAATAACATTTTGTAAATAATACTTTGTAATGAACCAAGAAAATGTTTGTTTGAGGCTACTGCTTCCTCTGTCACAGTGGTTTATATCTTGTGCTGCAGGTGTGTCTAGTGCCTACCTGATATAACATCTTTTTGGCCATGATATGCTGCCTCAAACAAATGGTCTGCAGTTTTCTCAAACTATAAATACATTAAAAATACATAGTAGACTAACCACTCACAAAGGCTTCTCCATAAGGATAAAAAAAATTCACAAAATATTTCGGAAAATGGAAAATAACTACTCATTAATGGCCATCTGCAGTAGATTTCTAGTAAAATGGTCTACTTTCTACAATCTGCTGCTGGCCTTTTACATTTTTAACCAATAAAAATACACATTATCAAAATGCAAGTCCACTTTTTCTTCATCTTTAAACAACCAACGTATTTACCTGCTTAAAACACTTACAAGGGCTAGCGCTAAGAAAAAAATCAAAAATACAATTTACTGATAATGAGAAACCTCTGATTGTGTAAATCATTTTTAAGTGATCTCATTTTTTTTCTTGTTTATACAAAATACTCTCAAGATGATGTATGAAAAAAGATCATAAACTTGGCTGCAAGATATTGAGTTCACGAAAACAAAACAACTTACGGATGCCAGCATCAGCACACTTTCCTTCATCTTTGCCAAACCAAATCTGGTTACACCTAAAACTTCACCCTAAACAAACATAAAATTGTGTCATTATAAACTTTTTCAATCGAAAATGATTAAAGGGGCAATTTTCCATCCAATATCAGAACTTCCACAAACATTTATCAATTCTTTGTTACATGAATACTTATTTAAATCACCAAATACAGACAAAGGTCTGATCCATTGTGACATTACAAAAGAAAGTGCTCTCAACATGCATATTTCCCTTTTCTCAACAAATTTCAACACCCCCCAGATAGTTTAAACATGATTTTATGACATAATTCTGTAAAGGGAAGTCTGCGAAGCCTGGAGTAAATTTCAATTAAGAGAAATTATTCATCTGATTCACATATATATGGAACTCTGCATTTTGATGAAAATAACATTGAAACCATTGTAACAAAAGGACAGTTTTTCTTTTAAAACTATTCTCATTTTGTCATAATGATTTCAAGTATTGTCTGCAATAGGATTATTTTAAGTGGTTTGCATTATGCAGAGAGTTAGATAAGGGGGAGATAAGTATGAACATTTTACAGTAGATCCATCAAGTCACTTTTACAATTACAAAAGAATCTCACAATGAGAGCATTATTTGTAGATGCATACAAGCAAGAAAATATCCAAGTTTATCCTGTCACTTGGACAATTTACGGACTGTAAACAGGGTGCCATGTAACATTTTCAATATCCATCACAAAATCACATGATTGCTACAGGCACCTGTCAGTATTGATTTGCCGTTTTGTTTCGCTTTTTTCTTGTTTTATTTTCATTTTGTGTTTGTTTATTTGAACCCATAGAGGTAATATGATAAATAGAATACAGTCAAACTTGTGTTAAAAGGCCAGCCTATGGGACAGAGTAAGTTGGCTGTTTAATACAGGTTGGCTGCCTAACACAAATTGATTTACACTATAAATCTAACAATGGGACTTTCTGTAGTGGCTGTTTAAGGCAGGTTGGCTGCTTAAAAGGGTGGCTGCTTAACACAAGTTAGACTGTAGATGGTTGTTGTTTTTGAATAGGAAAGGTTATCTTGCTCGGCTGCATGTTATTATCTGAATTGCCTTCGGCTCACTGAATAATATTCCTTTGCCTTGCTGGAAAACATTTCTGATTCATGACACAAACTATCTATTCTCTTTGTAAATATAATGTAATACCTTGTATGTCATGAGATCAGCAAGCAACATAACATGTCGGATATCAATGCTCATTCCATGACTGCTCATTGTGTAGTTAATCTCATTCATAATGGTGGTCCATTAATTGCACTTTATCCCTTATGCTTCAGGCTATTGAAAAGATGAAGCGGTTGCAGTTGGAGAAATATCATAATAGCACTGAAGAGGAGAAGAAATCAATCGAACTAAATCCCTATGTAATATTTTATGAGGCAACAGAAAATGGAAGACCTGTCCTGCATACACGGAAAATCTGGAAGAGTGGTATATACTATGATGTAAGGATTCAGCCATTAGACCTTAAACATTGGTGTCTACTTATTTTAATTGTTGCCAAACCAAGTTTATAGAGTTAACTCAACTGTTTCTGATCTTTGCACATCCAATGGCATCTTTAGGGCTTACCATAGTTTTCCTAATTTTCTCTCAAGTTGAAATATTTATTTTGCTGTTTTCCAGAATGGAATTAGTCACTGATCTAATTGAAATGAAGAGCAGACCGTGAAAAAGAACAGGTAAAATGCATTGTAATGATATAAGGCATTGTGATGAGAGGATAATTGACTCATTAAGACTATTTTATCATTTGTTGCAGACGTTGTTTTTTAACCAGCATTCTGCAACAAATGTGTTGAGTTGATGCATTGTGGAATAAGTGGTTAAACCATTATGCTGATTGTAAATGATAATTTATTTCAATAAGAATGACTTTTTGTTGACATACTGGTATATACTGGTCAATAATCAAAAATACAAAATATATACTGGTCAATAATCAAAAGTACATTTACATACATTTTAAATAATAACTTCCATTTCAATGTGGATGAACTACATAAATAATTAGGTTATATTATGTGTGAAAGATATTCTTTCTTTAAAAGCAAATTTAAGACATGTTTCCAAACTTTTATTGCATGATTTTAATAGTTGTATGAATTTAAGCATGCTTGGTCTTTTATAATAAAACTGATTTATGTATTTCTTTCTTATAGAGATATACTGTGGACATTTCAAAACAAAATGATACTCATCTTCAACGTCTCCATTATTGCATATTTGGCATATCCGTTCATTTCTCGGTATTTGTTGAAGATTATATCGACATGTTTGAATTCAACTCTTCTATTGTATGAAATGTTTATTTAATGATTTCTCCCTACGTGTTAGGGAGACAACTCTTCTATTGTATGAAATGGTTATTTAATGATATCTCCCTATGTATCAGGGAGACAACTCTTCTATTGTATGAAATGGTTATTTAATGATTTCTCCCTATGTATCAGGGAGACAACTCTTCTATTGTATGAAATGGTTATTTAATGATTTCTCCCTACAGGTACCTGAAGCCTGTCCATCAGGGAGACAACTCTTCTATTGTATGAAATGGTTATTTAATGATTTCCCCCTACAGGTACCTGAAGCCTGTCCATCAAGTAGACAACTCTTCTATTGTATGAAATGGTTATTTAATGATATCTCCCTATGTATCAGGGAGACAACTCTTCTATTGTATGAAATGGTTATTTAATGATTTCTCCCTACAGGTACCTGAAGCCTGTCCATGAAGTAAACAACTCTTCTATTGTATGAAATGGTTATTTAATGATTTCCCCCTACAGGTACCTGAAGCCTGTCCATCAAGTAGACAACTCTTCTATTGTATGAAATGGCTTGGTGAAGCTGGGATGACTAAAGACAGAAAAGTCCGCTTTCATGATCAACTGGCTTATGAGATAATCAACTTATACAACAAACAGGTAAATTATTTGCAATATTACAATATCCCATTTTACATACCATGTGTATTTCTGTTACAGAAACACATGGTTTAGTTTCTTAATGACTTTTTGGGTTCGACATTTTTAAATCCTCTATATTCATCTATTCATATTATTCAATTGATTGTTGGAATACACATGATCATTTTGTGTCCCATCCATAATTACATTGGAATCAATGTAAAAAAAATAAGGAAAGACACAAGCACAACTGATCAGTGCAAACCATTGACATTCTCTTGTTAGTTGTGATGTCTATTATACACAAATGTCCTTCGTAAAAATACATAAAACTTTCCAATTCATATATTTCCTAATCATATATGATTAGGGCTGGGACGAGTACCTGGGTATGGGCCGGGTAAGGGCTGGGTACAGGCCACTACCTGGGTAGCAAATCACTACCTGTTACCGGAGGTTATTTTTATCTTGGTTAAAAATACACATGAATGTGTTAATAAGCATTGTTGTCAAAGTGAATCAGACATTTCTAAATCACAAACTAGCAATCAATTATTCCTTAACAATTTTCCACCATGTGAATAAATGACACACACACTCTAAATACTCTCCAACTTGAGGGCTGCTCGTCAGCTATTGAAATTCTCAACATTTTTTGTTCCGACCATCTCAGTAGGTTGTTAGTGCCTGGACCCTTTGCTCGCGGCCATTTTACATTTAAATAGTAATCTAAGGGATGGAAAATTAATGGATCTAAGGAAGAATGATATCGGCTCATTGTGGGCTACAGCGGTATTGTGGTAGAGCATCAGCCTCTTGTACCAAAGGTCCCTGGTTTGATTCCCAACAGTGGCATGGTAAAAGTTGTCGTGGCTACCCTACACATTGGCGTGAGGACTGATTTAGCATTAAGGAAGCTGTCATCAATGGTGAATTTAATTAACATGAAGTTTCCGTCACAATCTATGATAAATTAATAAGTTCAAACTAAGCCAGGAGGTTTACCACTCTACTGCAGAAGACTTTAAGCACCACTATCATAAAACCTTGATTTTGACAGAAGCAATTTAAGTTATATGATAGTGGTTCTTTGAAATTGCTCCCGTCACATTCAATGTTAACTCCTACAAGCATATGGAAAGAACATAGGGAAGACAATTCAGGAGATCCCACCCATGTTACCATTAAAATAAACTGAAGAAAGACACCTCTCAAAGACACAATCACATGTGTTCAGTAAACACTGTCACACTGATTGTAATAGGATTTTGACCTGAAGGATTTTATTTAATGCACTTTACAACAAATACATATTAATGATATGCATCCTTTGAACTAACAATTATGTTTGCCCATGTTATTTTTCTAGATGGATTTTATTGCAGCTGCAATAGTTTTATAGGCAGTATGATTCAGTTAACCTCCATACTGTTTGTTTGTGTATTTGCAGGGTTTTGTGATAAGAAAGAAGCAAGAGCTCCATAGGAAATGTGAAACCAACAAAGCCTTTGCTCAGTTAAAATGGAGGTAAAGAAGACAGATGTATTTGACAAGGATTCATGCCAAACTGATGTCAATCTCTTCACAACGTCATAAATGTGAAATAACATTGACCTTTACATCACTACACACAACTGTTTACCTAAGGAAAAGGGCCACTTTTTTTAAAACAATTTTTTAAATAAAAAGAGACTTTGTTTGTGATAGACAGCTTCTCTACTTGTGGATTTGATTTCAGTTTTCAACTACAAAATCTTGTGCAGTTTTCATGGATGTGATAAACGGTTTCGTTGTCTGTTGCAAATAATCAGAAGAGGTTTAAAAGTACCCTTATGTTATGACAACAGAACAAACTCTTTATAAGAGAATGTCTGTTGGTGAGAAATGTATTGATGTCGAGAAAAAAAGTGAAATAACAATAGAATTTGTTTGTTGTTTATTTTTTATTACATAAACAATAACATTACAACAATCTATCATAAACAAGCATGATTAGAAACAGAACAATAGATATTCCTAAAGCACATTTCAATTGTCTCTATAGAATTCACAAAAACTTCGAGACCAGAGAGAGGCTGACGTGTCTGTACTTGTGCTGACACCTGGTGGTGGGGATGTGATAGGGACAGATGACTCTGTGTCTTGTACCTAGGCCATTATGGATCGAGCGGTGGTCTGAACCTGAAAAGAGAAATAAATATATTAACTTTAACATTTATCACATATAATGATTTATCATATTATGGTCTGAGGCAAGGAAATGTTAAAAAAATTTGCGACACAGAATGTGTTTAGAAATTGCAGAATTAATAAATTCAAATTGAAAGTTTGTCAGTAGCCACAATGTTTTCAGATGTGAAAGTCACATAAATAAGGTTATTCATTTATGTATTTTACAAATGTATAATAAAGAAACTTAGATCTTCAGGCAATTATATGTACATCATATAATTGTTTAAAAAGTTGTTGTATACAATAAGTTTACAGCAGTTTAGCTGAAGAAGAATTTACTTGTCAAGAGCAGGTATTTCTTTTGTCCATTACGTTCTTGAGGTTTTCATGTATTCAATATAATTATAGATAGTCAAATACAATCTGACCATTAAACTTCTGCTGTTTAATATTAAATTATTAAAGATTTATCTAAAAAAAATACATTATATTTCCCAATCTACCAAATAAACTTGGAAATGTGAAATATTACCTGACTCCATTTTGTGTCTGCTACTTGTTGGTACATCTGTTTGACTCCCTGTCCAACAGAGAGTCGTAGAGAGAGTTGTAGAGATTTGGCTGTGTTATTGTCAAGACTTGACATCAGGGACTGTCTGCCTAGAGAACTTATCTGTCCATCTGAAAAATGAAGTAATTAATGATGATCAAATTGTAAAAAAATAAGAAATACAAGAGTCAAGAACTATTAATTTAGGAACCACTCGGAATGACAATGGGACATTTAATGAATTCTATTAACGCATTTGCTCATAAGAGATGAAATTACTGGTTATGAATCGGAGCAACTCCACATGGGAATTTAAGACACAGTTTCATGGCATGTTGGGGGGAACACCATTTTGATAGTTAAATTTTCTAAGCTGTTCATGCATGTAGATAACCACAAACATTTGTTCCATGACATCTTTTGCCAAAGTATTGTAGAAAGCCTACTCAGTTTGTCATCCCTTTGAGTATATAATCTACAGAATGCAACAACTTTCATACACAGCTTTAATACATCATCTGCACAATGAGAAACTCATTGTTAGGTCATATCCTATCAAATCTCTTTTATGAGTTGAATTCATCCTTAATGCTTATTTCTTTATCATACTTTACTCATACATATTTTTTTTGTGTTTACATGTATGATAAACTACCGATTTTGTACCACTTTCTTGGCTATATAAATACTTATTGTTTTTTTCAACCAGGTGATTTCGACATATGTGACTCATTTTGACGTCAATACTTACCTAGCATCTCTATCTGTTTCTGAGCAACATCAAGTACAACCATAGGATCCCTCAGCAGTGAAGCTGATTTTACAACATCCATGATTGTTTATAGTTATTTGTTTATAGATAATAGGATGATATAGTTTTAGGAATGTATAGGTTTCTTTTTTATATGATTTTGCTGGAGGTAATAATCAGACTGATATAACAACAGAAGATAGTCCAGACTTTATATTAGGTTTACATGCTTTATGGTCAATGTTTGGTCATAATAAACCAATCAGAATTAAGATACCAATCAAACTAATAACTATTCTGAACTCATCTAATAAACATAATTATGCCTAACTAATTAACACCTTAATTATGTTGTAATCAATTATGATAATCTGTTATCTAATCACTTGGTAGGATTATTTAATGAACTGAGATGACTTCATAACGTTTTAATTGATTCTATTTGATCTTTGTAACTGAACCATTGACAAGGTAAACATATTTTTGATCTAAGACAATTAAACAAACTGCCTTAAACCATCTAAATGCTCATCTGATATTTTATTTTTACTTCTTTTCAATCATGATGGATTGGTTGTCTATTGGTTGTTAATACTTGGGTTTAAATAAAGTTATGTTCTGTTTAGAACATGTTACCCAGTGTAGTAGGTGTATATTTTTCGAGTTAATTAACCAATAACTTCATAAAGGCTGATTCTTTTGGGAATAAATGGAGAATTTATTTGTATTGGGCACAATCTTTTTCAGCTTAAATTGTATGTTTTTGCTCGATATATTTGACAAATGCTGGTGCCTCTGCAAGATTTCATAGTTTGTGTACTTGGTTTTCGGATTGTACAAGTATATGTTTGACAATTGATTTATAACTTTTTGAGGGTGTAAATGAACAATTTGATAATTGAAATAGGGAAAAATACCACTCTTTCTTTTGGAGTCTTGAAATTGTATGATTTAAGCATTATAGTCCTGGAACCAACTTCATGCTTTTGCAAATAAGTTAGATCACAGACCAGGTGCCAATTTACGTAAATTGTTAGATTCTCTGATTATCTTAAAAATCTTATTTAAGGTTTTGGAAATTAGATGACACAGAAACCTATTTCAAGAAAATTACTCGGTATTGTAAGCATTAATATTGCAGCAAATAAATATTTTAGATCTCTAATGCTTGTTACAAGCAATTTCTTCTTTTGGCATTTGGTAAAGGGTCAACACCTTTTATTGTTGCATCTGCTGTTACTTTCAGTTTTGACCAGTCACAAACTACTCAATATGAGAGAACTATTTGTAAGAAAACTCACTCTCCCCATTGATATGAGTCCTTTGTGGCTGTGTGGTTTGAACTTTATATCGCATTGCCCCTATCTCTCTGTGTGGGATCAAATCTTGCTGATGGCATTTGGTCATTTCTGAGAGGCAGTCTTTCAATTGAATCATTGACTGCTGGTAGTTCTACACTTCTTGACCAGTTATTTTTGACAGTTAAGTTTAGGGTCTTCCACCATCATTATTAGACAGGCATCATAACATAAGTGAAATACTCTTGAAATAATATCAAACTCTAATAATTAAACAAACCCATCGCGTTACTAAGGAAACATACAGCAAATAAGCATGTGATCATTTAGCTGGTTGATTTGCTAAATGTAACAAAAAAAAACAAAAAAATGTATTTTTGCCCTATTTTGACAGTGACGGTGACTGTGCCAGATTGGTGAATGTTGGGGTTTAACACCATATCAACAATGTTTCAGCTTTTCTATGTTCACCAGTACTAGGCTAGGGCTCTAAAGTGTCTAGCAAATGAACACTCACGAAACTAGAGATACCGTTTTGGTTTAAACCTAGGTCCCCCCAACTTCTTAATCAACCATCTTTACCTTGGAGCACCACAAGACTAGCATATGAAAGAGCAAAAAGTAATCCTGCAATCCATACAGAAGCTATTTCATGGACAACTTTTGAACAGTGACTTGCCTATAAAGCAGGGGTGTAATTATGACTAAAACAATATAAACTTCATCACTCAAAGAGTGACTGGTAAAAATCCTTTCTTTGTGTCAATTCTCCTTTTGTCATAGCAGTACCTATTAAGAGTGTGTCCCTCGATATGAAAGTATAATGTCGGAGAAATATTACCTCTATGTCACCACATTACATTTTCCTCCTCTTTTCCTCTCTTGCAATTGGTTTCACAATGTTTTCAACAATATTCAGACAAATTTGGATTAAAGCTTTAAGGTTGTTCCCCCAAAGGCATCTCCTTTTAGTCAAAGTGTTGTGAATTAGCTCTTGCTAAAAAGGCATTGAGACACATCTGTTTAAGAACAAGGGTAAATCAAATATATCTTGTATGGATTTTGAAAACACAAAAACAAACACTTAACAAAACAGTCATGTATTTATTTAAAAGGCAACCCATCACACACTGTGTTCTCATGTATAAATGTTCAAGTTGTCTCCTTCAAGTGGAAGTCTGGGGTATCAAACAGTACCGATCTCTGGACAGGGGGCTGCTTCTCTACTCTAGTACACAAGTTAAGGATCAAATGGCAATCAAACACCTTCAATGCAAACAGTTAATAATCTAGAAACATTTGCCATTTCCTACCAAATGCCAAATCTTCTACTCCCAAATTGAAAGAGTTTACTGAAGACATTTCAAATTGTGATGAAATGAAAAACAATCTCCTGATAGGGCAGAAAACGTGGGAAAAGGAAAAAATGCTCATTAAGAGATTTACAATGTTAAGGATACTTGTGTAAGAGCTGGAATAATCCCGTACCAACAGTCATTGGTATTCCCATGATGATGCATTCACTCACACCTGAAACAACAAATCACAAGTAAATTACTTCTCTCAAGTTTGGTTAACAGTTAATTTATTGTTTATTCAGAAAAGGCATTTTGAAATATAAAATGCCATTAGGTGAAAGAAGCATAACTCTTCTGAAACTCCTGAAAATAAACTTTGCTTTCACTTCCTGCAACAGTTTTTCAGATATTTAACAGATAGATTGCACATGCATATGTTTCTGTGATTAACCAGCAGTTTGTGGCCTGAGTACTGAAATCAGAGGCATCTAAAGGTGAACCCAAAGGTACTATTTGTCTTACAAATCCATGTAAAGCATTATCATAAATCCCTTTTTACATACGTTTTACCTTCTAAAATCAAACAGGTATGTTATAACTTATATCTATACATTTTTGATGTGCAAATATAAAACTTGAAAATGATATCAAGCACAAATATCTATCCGGTCCCCTATATTTACAGTTAACTTAACCCTTTACGGTATATAGCGCCGTTCGCCGCCTTATCGATTACTGTATAAAACCCTTTTCGCCGTTATACCTATTATCGTATAAAACATATTTTGACGTTCTATCGATTACCGCATAGAACGCTTTTTGACAGCTGAAAAACTGATTCAACTTTAGCCCTTAATAACACATCTTTGCACACACGTCATTTTCTCCAAATTTTATTTTCCTCTTAAATAAATATGTCTTCTTTCATTTCCGATGATAAAATCATAGGGTCAAAGTTTAAACTTTTGCTCTAGAGAGAATCTTTTGATAATGGTCTCACGACACGCTTATGGAAATAACGCTATCAAATTGAGATGAAGGGAATCCAAATTACCAACCCAATTAATGAGAAGCCTTCCGGTCATAAAAGATCAAAACACTGCCGATTTGTAAAGACTCGATAAGGATTTCATGCAATTCTTTAGTAACTTAACACATTTCTAAAAATACTATCCAATTAAAACGAGAGCATACGGCACGCGACCTGTAAAGGATGTTTATGACATAGAGCTATTGTTTGAAGTTTAAAGGCGATTGAAAATCGAGCCGTCAAATAATTGACGTTATAAAGACGGCTTTTTTTTTTTTTAAATATTTAGCCAATTTGGTGTTTCCGATCGCAAGTCAGACATCAATGTAGATTCAGAGCAGTAATTTAATCGGTTTTTTTTTAAGCCTGAAGATGATGAAATGTTGATAAATATTACCAATTCACGGACAAGCAAATTAGATCATTCCTCCAACTTTGACTACAACTACGAGCTTATGGTAAATTCATCACCCATGGGCACGTATTTTACGGAAATATTAGCATGTTTCTTTGCCAAAATGAATTGAGTTTTACTGTTTTACATTTATAAGAAGGACCAGGGTTAACTTCTTTACAAAGCAATAATGCGTTGAAAAACATTCTTTTCTTCATTTTGGAAACTGTTTGAATGGGCATCGAAGTAAAACGATTCAGCTTTGTTGAGAAATATGCAAAGACAAAGTATGTATCTCGAATCATGAATGGTATTTTCGGCAACTAAATTCCCTGCAATTGATAACAAAACAGAAAAACAAATTAGGGATCTCTCAGGGAGAACACATAAGTCATTTTATTACTTTTGATTTTGTATAATTCATACTGTAATATACATTTTCATTGTTTGTTTAATTATCTACAACTTAATCCTGATATGAATGTATCACTAAATAAAGAAAAAAACATCAACTTAAAGGAAATTTTGTTCTCGTCGTCTTTTATTCTTTGAGAAAATCTATTAGATGAATGTAAAATGCATTAAATTGGGTTTGATTAACAGTACCCCAATCAATAACAATTATCGGAGATAATCCTGTGCAAATAGGTACCCAGGGTGACTAATTATGTATGCGTTAATGGTCTTCGATAATCGGATGGTTTATACCTATAGTGTCACTGATAAGCCTTATCTCTATACCTTAAAGGGTTAATAAATCACCAAATGGCAATTAAATCATCAATGGGAAAAAATAATGTTACAAAAACACATGGGAAAAAATAATGTTACAAAGACACATTAACTTTAGCAACAAATTCTTCTGTCAGAATAATATTCAAGGCAATCTGCTTCAGGCAAGAAATGCAATAGCCTATTATTTGATTTCAAGGCACCAGATTTAAAACCTTTGATAACTGTAGTTATGCATGAGAAATAACATTTTGTAAATAATACTTTGTAATGAACCAAGAAAATGTTTGTTTGAGGCTACTGCTTCCTCTGTCACAGTGGTTTATATCTTGTGCTGCAGGTGTGTCTAGTGCCTACCTGATATAACGTCTTTTTGGCCATGATATGCTGCCTCAAACAAATGGTCTGCAGTTTTCTCAAACTATAAATACATTAAAAATACATAGTAGACTAACCACTCACAAAGGCTTCTCCATAAGGATAAAAAAAATTCACAAAATATTTCGGAAAATGGAAAATAACTACTCATTAATGGCCATCTGCAGTAGATTTCTAGTAAAATGGTCTACTTTCTACAATCTGCTGCTGGCCTTTTACATTTTTAACCAATAAAAATACACATTATCAAAATGCAAGTCCACTTTTTCTTCATCTTTAAACAACCAACGTATTTACCTGCTTAAAACACTTACAAGGGATAGCGCTAAGAAAAAAAATCAAAAATACAATTTACTGATAATGAGAAACCTCTGATTGTATAAATCATTTTTAAGTGATCTCATTTTTTTTCTTGTTTATACAAAATACTCTCAAGATGATGTATGAAAAAAGATCATAAACTTGGCTGCAAGATATTGAGTTCACGAAAATAAAACAACTTACGGATGCCAGCATCAGCACACTTTCCTTCATCTTTGCCAAACCAAATCTGGTTACACCTAAAACTTCACCCTAAACAAACATAAAATTGTGTCATTATAAACTTTTTCATTCGAAAATGATTAAAGGGGCAATTTTCCATCCAATATCAGAACTTCCACAAACATTTATCAATTCTTTGTTACATGAATACTTATTTAAATCACCAAATACAGACAAAGGTCTGATCCATTGTGACATTACAAAAGAAAGTGCTCTCAACATGCATATTTCCCTTTTCTCAACAAATTTCAACACCCCCCAGATAGTTTAAACATGATTTTATGACATAATTCTGTAAAGGGAAGTCTGCGAAGCCTGGAGTAAATTTCAATTAAGAGAAATTATTCATCTGATTCACATATATATGGAACTCTGCATTATGATGAAAATAACATTGAAACCATTGTAACAAAAGGACAGTTTTCTTTTAAAACTAATCTCATTTTGTCATAATGATTTCAAGAATTGTCTGCAATAGGATTATTTTAAGTGGTTTGCATTATGCAGAGAGTTAGATAAGGGGGAGATAAGTATGAACATTTTACAGTAGATCTATCAAGTCACTTTTACAATTACAAAAAAATCTCACAATGAGCGCATTATTTGTAGATGCATACAAGCCAGAAAATATCCAAGTTTATCCTGTCACTAGGACAATTTACGGACTGTTAACAGGGTGCCATGTAACATTTTCAATATCCATCACAAGATCACATGATTGCTACAGGCACCTGTCAGTATTGATTTGCCGTTTTGTTTCGCTTTTTTCTTGTTTTATTTTCATTTTGTGTTTGTTTATTTGAACCCATAGAGGTAATATGATAAATAGAATACAGTCAAACTTGTGTTAAAAGGCCAGCCTATGGGACAGAGTAAGTTGGCTGTTTAATACAGGTTGGCTGCTTAACACAAATTGATTTACACTATAAATCTAATAATGGGACTTTCTCTAGTGGCTGTTTAAGGCAGGTTGGCTGCTTAAAAGGGTGGCTGCTTAACACAAGTTAGACTGTAGATGGTTGTTGTTTTTGAATAGGAAAGGTTATCTTGCTCGGCTGCATGTTATTATCTGAATTGCCTTCGGCTCACTGAATAATATTCCTTTGCCTTGCTGGAAAACATTTCTGATTCATGACACAAACTATCTATTCTCTATGTAAATATAATGTAATACCTTGTATGTCATGAGATCAGCAAGCAACATAACATGTCTGATATCAATGCTCATTCCATGACTGCTCATCGTGTAGTTAATCTCATTCATAATGGTGGTCCTGGCCGCCTCAATACCCAGGGTCTTCTCCACTTCTATTGTGTTATTGGAGGTGGCATGACTACCCTTTACCCCTGTAACACACACAAACACACAGTATGGCTATTATACATCTACAAAACAGTTCTAAAAATTTACAGGCCAGTTTAGATGTGTTTCGGCTTACTCATTTATGAAAAAAGGTTTCTTGGTATTACCACCTTTTCAGAACAATACCAAAACAATCCATATTTGTATGCAAAAAGGGATATTACAAACAACTGGCTTTTGCCTACAGAGACATGTCCATACACAAACCGAGTCAAGAATGGGCCTTCCCTTATACTTCTACACTGTCTTTCTCCAATTCCAATTTTACAGTTCAAATTGAAGGAATAAAATAACTGACCCTACTGTAAAAAGTGTATACATATGTTAATCGTTTGATTTATGTTACAAGATGAATCCATCAGTAGATCATAACTTAAGTGTAGTCTGTGCAATCCATCCATGCATTCTGGTATTTTCTTTATCCACAATACACTTCTTCCTTTGAAGCTATTTCCTCACATTAAAATCTTGGTAAGGGGTTAAAGAAAAGGGAATCACAATATATACGGAATATTGACCAAGCCAGGCAGCAAATGATTGGGTGCCAACCAGTACATGGTGGTGATAACAAGTCAATAATACTACCAACTGGGCTAACATGACCAAAAGTAAACTTTTGTATAATCCAAAGATGTTGCTTCTGAAGAAGGCACCAATGTCAGTCACTGTGATAATTAGCAATTACTTGACAAATGAATCATACCTCTAGTTGCCATGACATTACGTAAATTGTCTCCTTCCACAAGCAGTTTATATTTGTCCCCTTTAGAATCATCAATATGGATGACAGCTCTTGTTACTGAAGGGATACCCTGCAATATAGGAGAGGAAAAAATATAAACTCTGAATAGATGACTTCATCTATAACCCTTTCCCAAACACCAAATATGGATGACAGCTCTTGTTACTGAAGGGATACCCTGTAATATAGGAGAGGAAAAAATATAAACTCTGAATAGATGACTTCATCTATAACCCTTTCCCAAACACCAAATTTTCGATTGTCCCAAATTGAAAGAGTTTGCAGACGACATTTCAAAATGTTATGAAATTGGAAAATGATCTTCTGATAGAGTAGAAAACATTGTGGGAAAATGAGAAATTGCTCATCATGAGCTATTTCCCCTTTTCCCACAGTGTTTTCCAAAGTCGTCTGCAACAAAGTGGTCAAATGTAGTTATTGTTTGGGAAAGGATTATAAAAAAAAAGCAGGGACTAAAAATCCATGTGTCCACTCGTCTAGACAAGGGCAATTCAGGCTCCCCAAAACACTCATCCTTAAGAACAAATTCTGGAGGTAAAACATATCATTTGTGACAGGTGAAACTCACTTTCATAATATACAACAGGTGCATGTTTTTCATGCTAGACTGTTTTCGCAGGTTTGATTCTAAAAAAGGTTAATACCCAAAAAGCCCTTATACTGCATCCAAAGTGAACAAAAAGATATCTTAGGGAAACTGGGTGCCAATTGGTTTTCGAATCAGTTCAAATTTCCTCTGCAGATCTGAATTTTACAAAAATGTCACACATCCCGAAATTGTTCCAGGGCAGGGGCAATGTTGACAATGTATTAGCAGACATTAAGCTAGCATATGAACCACAATATTCATTTATTCAAAACAAGAAGAAATCATTGTGACAAAAGATGAGATAGCTTACCATGACAAATATCGTCTTTGTCATGATCTAATACCCTTTTCTTAAATGCACTTCTAAAGCACTCAATGATGAATAATTTCTCCTTTTCCTACAAGTTTTTATTCAACATCAGTTAAAAGTTTATGATTGAAGTCTGCTGTTACTTCTTATTTGGACTGGTCAGAAACCAACCAGTTTGCTTTCTGCATGGGGTTATTCCTTAGAATGCTGGGTTATTTTCTAGAAATAAATTTTTGTGTTGTCTGCTTTCCAAAATCTTGAATATCTACTTAATCTTGATGAGGAAAGATACTCAGAGTAGCAAACAGGTTAGATCACAGGCAAGCCGCCAATTTACTTGGTGGTTGGCCTGTGATCTAACCTGTTTGCATAAGCATGGTGTTGGTTCCAGCACTATAAGGGTTAAATGCTCTGTGAACAGAACTAGGCTAGAGCTCTGTAGAGACAAAGAAGTACACCTCACCTTTATCATGACATGTGGCAGTTCCTTCTTCCAGGATTGTAGAATATAATACATGGAACTCTTGGATGTTTCAACCGGTCTGATTGTCAGCACAGCCGAGCTATGGATGTGAATATTCTGCAATAGGATCAATCTTTCAATATTAATTCTAGATTAAATATTCAATAAAAAATTATTTAACCAAGAGTTTCATTGCTCAGTAGAAGTTGTGTTCATTTTGTCTAAAGTTTAGAAGAGAAGGTTGTCTTAAAAAGATAAAAGCAATACAGGTAAACTATCATTGAGTAAATTAATAAAGAAATACTCTACTTTGTATTCAACAATATCTTAGATCCCATTACAAAAATCTGCCAGACAAACAATTTTTGACAGTATGCAAATAGAGAACATGTTCATGTCTCTAGCAAATCCTTTACACTCCAAGAGCACTTGGTAAAGGAAAAACTTTAACACATCATAGTTACCTCAGGCTTGATTTTCATCTTTGATATGGCGATGGATTGTTTAATGGTGCTTATATTGACTTCAAGCTGAAAACAAATAAACCCTCACAGTTAGTCAACTTAAGTATAGGTTAAAATCATACAAGGAAAACATACATAACACTTCAAATAGGAGAAAATAGTACATCAAGCATTATAGAAAGTACCAGCTTGCAATACATTTACAAAGATTCAACCAACTAATTTAGTTCGTTTAAAGAAATACATAACTGTCACGCATAACAATCCAAGCTTAAAGAACATTGAATATTGCATTTACTTTCAATTACAACAGTTTTAGTTATGAGAACATTGGTTAGTGTATGGAAATTACTTACACTAAAAACGGTTTCAAGTATGAGAACATGATTATTGTATGAAATAACTTGCACTGATAAAAGTTTGAGCTATGAAAACATTCAATTTGATTATCATATAAACTTGCACTTATGACAGTTTTAGTTAAGAGAACATTGATTATTGTACGAAATAACTTACTTTGAGTAGTTTGATTCTCTCCAAGTCTAACTTTATTAACATGAAGCAGTCGTCTGGCAAAAACACCTCCTCCAGGTATTCGGACACCTTAATATAACAAATTAAGACATAATGTCAGAAATATTTGCAAAAGGGGCAAAATAAGACTCTCATAAAGAACATATATGAAAATCCTAGTAGAATAGTGACTCTTTTAGCTCATGCAATACACATATACTGTGAAATCTTTCCTGCTAAACAAAATATCATGAAAAATGCCTTTTGAATTCTTTTGCCAACTGTGATCTCTGCAGACTGATGAATTCTTTATTTTATTTTTTCAGTGCTTTGAAGCAGTTTTTTTTAAGCGTTTTTGAATATCTTACATGCCTCATATATAGAGGACCTTTCATTAAAAATAATTTCAATGCTACATATGATGAATGAAACATTGAATAGGTATCAGAAATATAAACCATTTCCCTGTTGTCTTGAACAGTAACTCAAGACAGGCCAAGGGTAATAAATTTCCATAAATAGAATTTTATGACTAGTCCACATTTAAAGCAACATAAAAAACAATTTTGAAAAACAAATATTTACATTTTCATAATGATATTGCACATAAACCATTAAAAAAAAAAGAACAAACACTTTCCTCTACAGATACTAAAAGTGAGTCACAGTGATTCATGATTCAACAAACCTCTCCGAGTTCTGTTTTCTCAATTCTCCCCTTGACAACTCTAGCATATTCTGCATTATCATCAACCTCTAGTTGAGCTGTTATAATGGGCGTACTGATATTCTTCGAGGCATTCATTATCTCTTTAATTCTAGGTACACCCTGGGTAATGTCTTGTAATGGTTAAGGCAAATACCGCTGGTAATAAATTCTTCTAATTAATCAACAGAAACCAGTAAGCATTTAAAAAAAGATTTGTATAGACAATGGGTTTCTTGTAATGATCTGACTTCAGATTATTTCAACAAATATTTTCCTCAGTCATTAACCCTAGATTAATAAGAAGTAATTCAGTCTTTAAAAGAAATCCACTAAACAATCTTAAAAAGTTGCTCATACATAATACAAACTATTTTGTGACACTAAAAGGTAAATGTAAAATCAGAAACATCTTTTTACTTCTTAAAACTCTGTAAAATGCCTTTCATTGAGCCCATCACAATAGTTTTCTTCATATGTTGAACATAACACCTGGTTTCCAGCAATCAAACATACACAAGAATGTGCATTTCTCTAATTGAATTGCAAAAGAAGGCAATTAATTCATTAATCTGTGTCATTTTTATATTAAATCCGTTTTACATCGCATCAACATTATTTCAGTTATGTAGCGATGCCCGACTATTAATGATGGAGGAAGACCCCATACTCAACTGCCCATAAGTGCTGGTCAAGGTGGATAGAACCATCAGCATTCCGTTAGTAACCAGGGTGACTTCCTCTCATGAAAATCCATATTACTTTCCGGGTTTTGAACCCAAATAAAGAGGGGCTATGTGATTTAAAATTCAGTACTCTAACTACTAGGCCACAGAGGCCCAGTAATCTGTGTCAATAAAACAACATGAAAGGATACTCATAGAAGCGACCCCAGCAAAGTGGAATGTTTTTAAGGTCATCTGTGTACCTGGTTCTCCAATACTCTGGGCAGAGACGGCACCAACTGCTGTACCTACACAATATCAGTGCAATAAAATCATTCAACAGTAAAAATAGATATAGGGGATGAGCCTCAAATAAACAAATTTAAAAAGGAATACTTTCATATCATACTAGTTTAAAAGCTTTGTGACTTAAAGACAGAAGTTGTCAAAATTGGTTGGTGACTTTTGTTGCTTCAAGACAAAAATGAGAGACAAAGTAAAACGAATAGTCGAGATGTCATCATTCATTAACTCTTACCTAGAATTCAGAAAGAAGGCAAACATGGTAGAGACAGCATATCAATTTTACATACCTGGTTCAATACGAGCCCTCATGTATTTATCCCGACAACATTCACAAAACTTCTTAACTTGTGTCTCTGTCACTCTGTCCAACTGGAATAAAACTAAAATAGAAAATGAATGATAAGAAAAAAAGGAGCAAAAATGCCAACACAACTTTGATTCCAGACTCAAATAACTAAAACCTATTCCATATAAAAAGTTTAGGTCTGACAAAATTGACCCTGACCATCTCCCCAATACAGGAACTTGTTGTTCCAAAATTAAAGGAACATCCGTGATAGTTATAAGCATAACCAACCTTGTTTTATGTGATCTTGGTAAAAGGAGACAGATATTGTGGGGTAAATGACAACAAATGATCTAATACATGTACAAACTCCAGTCATCAAGAAATCTCCAGTAGAGAAAGCTGAATGACTTGCATCCTGTTTTAGGGTTTCCTCAGACTAAATAAATTTCTTGCAGTGTTAAAGAGAGATTGCTTAAAACAAGATGTGACTATATGAAAAATAACATTTAACTTGGGGGTTTAATTTTAGAGAACCAGTGTGACAAAAGGAGAAATTAATCAGCAGGAGCCATTCATCATTTAGTAAAACTTGTTTTTTTCTGATTAATGATGAGGTTTTTTGGAGTAAAGGATTAAATCTCTAACCGACTGGTCCACAGGTAAAGGCTCTATTATGTAAATTGTTACATTGTGTTTTCGAATACTGTTGAAGAACAGGGGATATCATTTTTTTTTTTAATTATCTGTCTTAAGGACTTTAGTGGTTGCGAAAGGAGAGAATTCCAAAAAGTCCATTTCGCTCATTGCGGTTCATTGATCAATTGGCTTCTTCTCTTGTTCTCGCGTGATTTTCCGTTAGTTGAACGCATTGAATAAAGAGAGATTGTAAACCGATCAAAATTTAAATGTTTTTATGTTATTCCCCAATTCTTCAGGTAAAGTCATGATGTGTTATTGATGTAGAAAGATGTATAAGCATTTAGTTCACATGCCTGTGAAGTGTCAGTTTGATATTTAGCATATTTTTGAATATATTTGTGAGAAAAGTGAGAGCACGTGATTGAGACGCTGTTTTAGTCACCTGTTTTCGTGTCTGAGCAAGGAAGTTGTTTTGTCTTCAAACGTAGAAATTGTCAAGTTAAATCATTATAATCATGTGGACTGGAAGCGATTATATAGCCGATTGCAGTTTTTGTTAAACATTGCATTCCAAAGGTTGAGTTGCAGAGTCTGACCAGTTGCATATTGATGTCTGGAATGTCAGTGATTTTGCTTTAAGGACAAGACACTTTTTACACAAGGTTTAGCCATTATATTTTGTTAACACATACCGAAATGATGAAGTACTGTTTGATGCCTGTCTTTCTATTAATTATTGCTACATTTACATGTCGAAAGTTAAGGGAAAGACAGAGGGTATTTGGGACAGTTAAGGAGCTTTAAATCGTGTCCGTTCAGAAATGCCAAAGTGTCGGATAAACTATTGAGTGATACCATTTTATTTGTTACGAGTAAACTGCTGCATACTTTTGAATTGGACAGAATAGGAAGGTGAACGTTGTTTGTATTGAATAATGTTGATATGCACATCAGAGTTTAAGGTCAATTACTTTGTCAAAGTCCACATTTCACATGATCTAGTCTGATTTTTTTATGTTTCTGGTCGGTTTTGACGTCAGTCACAACAAAGGGGTGTTAATTTGAGAATAGTTGGATTGAACATGAATCAGCTGATTTCTGGATTTACATGTTGACTCATCTATATTATTGTATGAGATATACATTTGTAGTTGTGTTATACAGATCTAGAACACTATTACCTTGAGTCTACGTATCGTTCAACTATATGAAGTGTCATTGTGAGAAGGGGGGAAATCGCTCATTATGAGCAATTTCTACTTTTCACACAATGTTATTTTCATAATTCTCACTGGGGTGTTAGATGTTTTCTTAAAGCAGTTACCCTGATGACAAACCTCATTTGTCACACGCCTTCTACTGCGATTGCAAGAAACCATGTATAAGTGAATAACTATTTTGCATTCCTTGCTTATTTGCTTTTGGTTGTTACTTAATTAAACTCGGATTCTGTCTCAGTATGGCTGATGTTGGTTCTGTATGACAATTTTAAGTTGCTTATGGGTCATGCAGGTCTGTCATCTGTCATATACATGCAAAAGTGCCATTATACAAGGAACCATCACTGCAATGATGTTGAATCACTAGTAGTAGTGTATTAATGTCTCGAACATGTTGCTTCATAGTACATATTGCATAATTATGGATTTTCCGTTAGTTGAACGCATTGAATAAAGAGAGATTGTAAACCAATCAAAATTTAAATGTTTTTATGTTATTCCCCTATTCTTCAGGTGTTCAGAGAAGGGTTGAAGTTTAACGAGTAACAAAATATTCATTTATCTTTGTGTTAAAGTTAAACTTGTATGGAACCATTAGAAACCCCTAACCATTGTATATTATGACTATAGAATAAAATCAGCATGCTTTATTTCTTTATTTTGCTGGAATTAGAGGATTCTATGGTTCACCGCCAGTGACAGAAAGAAATGAACAACATAACATACCTGGTGGACATTTTCCTTTAGAACCTAGTCCATGTCTAAGATAAGTTGTCTTCAAACGTTCAGCTACGCCATCTATGAAGCCTCTGTGATAGACAAAAGGTTAAATATTGAATATTTCATTCATCACTCATTCTTAAATATTAATTTACTTACAGCTGTATTTGGACAATTTAACATGAGGCCATATATTGCTCGTTCAACTCATCTGAACTAAAAAGGAAATCCTGCTTTTGAAAACCTTAATTTTTTGTCAGTTTATGTCAGACTATAACCTCCATATTTATCTCTATTCCACTATAACCACTATGTTTATACTAACTTTAACTCGTCTATGAAATCCTCCCCACACTCCTTATAATCAGGTTCAGAGAAAATCTCGGCAATCTTGTCTGTTAGTTGTGCTCCTGTCAAGGGAACCTCATCTCTACACTCAACCCAAGTATTGGCCTGTAAACATACAAGAAAATAACAATACTTGAATAACAATTATTATCAAATAATCGCTACATATCGCTACTGTAAACATACAAAATTGGTGTATGATTAAAACCAGAGCCAATGGTACCACTACAATATAGCTGAAGTCACTTCACTTTTCTATCATATTTCATTGATAAAACAATGCAGTCAGAACACCTTTTTAATCATTTAATTTAATTGTTAAAAAACTGAAACATTTATTCAAATCCATTGCATGCTTTCCGATTTTCGCCATTAACACCAACTGACAAACTACACTGCAGACTCATTATACCGCGACCCGTTATATCGCGATATTCATTATAACGCGGGTCTCCTATGGCTCCCAAAATTTCAAGCACATTAGGGCTTAAACAATAGCCTAAATCTCCCCCTTTCTGCAAAATGACGCGGTCGGCATCCTAAATAGAAAGTCTACCTACAAATTGCACTCCGAAGGCGTGAAAATCAATAACTCCCTGGATAATCCCCATTGTTTGTCACGGTCTTTTAAACAAAGCGCGTGGCCTTTTATACGTACACAATCCGTGACCCGAGGGAAGATTTAAATCTATGTGTACATAGTGTTGATAAATTACATAATATCATTAGTTTGTACACGCTTATTCAGGGGAGTGTTTTATGCCTGATTGACTCAAAACTTAGAGCAACTACAGGTTTTTATCGGACACAGATGCATAAATCCCCTCGTGCACCCATGCTTTTCCCCAAACCTAGGGCGTCCAACCGTATGCACACTTTTTAAACAAATATCACTAACACATGAAGTTTTAACTTCTTTGTTTCCATCATATGTATACACACACCTAGTTTAAATGGTAAAGCATTAGGTACACATGCTGGGAGAACTACCGATAAAATTTACCCACTCCTTACTTGGAGTTTAAATCTATAAATAGAACATGGGTTAACTGAATCCACCCTCCTTTTTCTGTAGTGTGTATTTAAACTGCACGTGCCTCTATCAATGATCCTTAACTTGAATCGTAATGAAACAAATAAAAAGGAATATATAGTTAAACATGTAAGTTTTGATTATGTTTTTTATTTGCTTTTCTTTTATTCACAATAAATTCAATGATAAGTCCGTAACTCAACACAATCTTGAAATATGAATCGACTACTTCTTGAATCTGATTGTTTCTTAAGTAGTAATGGTCTGGCATATAGCGCGTAACGGACCCCGCGTTATATTTGTCAACCCCACTATTAACGCGGATCTAGCATCATGGCTCCCGACGACCGTGTTATAATGAGGCTGCAGTGTAATTATATCCTACTACATCATTCACTCAAAAAACTAAAAAAAAACATAAGTCATGTCATTAGTGGGATTTAGATTTTGTTTCAAATAAGTTATGAAACACATAATTACAACCTTCACTAATCACTTGTTTGTGTAGACGATAAACTAATAGAAAGAACACAGTACAAAATAATGAACTAGCAAATACAATTGGCAAGACATATGTGAAAAATAGCTCCATAAGATTTTTCCATAAACACATCAAGGATATGTATGTCAATATGTACAATTTAGAACTTAGTTGATTGCACAAACTAAAGCTTGTTTTAAAGAAAAACATGGGTCTACTATCTGTTTCTTTGAGGAAGAACGTCCATATCATATAATGTAGGGGCTGGAACTCTAATTTGAGAGAGAAAAGGGATATAATGTTTCCAAGGCCAACACACATTTTGTGATTAATAGATAGACAGGATTAATACAATATGTTAGTCTATGTCTCCTCACCTTCATTGCTGGAGGATTAAATAAGAAATATTTATTCACGGAGAAGAGTGGCATATGCATATTCATACAAGTACAAAACAAAGTGAAAAATGGAAGAATCCTTCAGAGCACCCATATCATTCTTTTGTGCATGTGTCTCCACAGTAAACAATGAGTCTCCACAGTAAATAATGATAAATTGATATAAATGATTTTTTTATGTTTCCTACGTCTCTACCAACCTACCCGTATATGGTCATAGACACGTTTAAAGTCAACAGGTCTATCCTTCCCCTCCATAACTGCTGGATCCAGACTGTCAGCACCATAAACAAACTGTATAATATCACTGGTAGAACTACGCACTGTCAGGTCGTATTGGGAACACAAATCTTCTAAACTCTGTAACATTGACAAAACAAAAATACAACTATCAAGATAAAACCAAGTTTTTATAACCTTTGATCATAGAATGATGTAGGACAACTGCATGCTTCATAACAAAATTTTCAAATTAGTTCCTTAAAACATGGCTATACATAAGGCAGCAATTTAAATTTCCTATCTTGAGAAGACTTTTCAGGAATTTAACAGAAATGCTGAAGCTTTTTAAAATAATGGTGGAAAAGAAAAATTTGCTCTTTCTTCCAACTCAGAGTCCTTTGACTTAGGACATTAAAACATTATTGCTTATCAAAAGATTATATGTTACAATTCTTTTTATCAATCAAAACCAGAACGTTTGGATAACCCAACAGCCCTGTTAATAAATCTAGATTGGATTCAGAAGAAGAACACATAAAATATTACCTAATTTTCAAAAAGCTATTTGAATGTCACATTGTTTGACAAGTTTTCTGCAACATAATTTCTGATAAAATGAGCATATCAAGATATCAAAGATAACCTCATGATACGTGACAAATCATTCAAAGGCTCCTAAAGCAAAGAGGTTATGAAAGGTCTACCTTGACTAGACGCCTCTGCATATAGCCTGTTTCAGCTGTCTTTACAGCCGTATCGACCAGACCTTCTCTACCTCCCATGGTGTGGAAGAAAAACTCTGTTGGTGTTAACCCACTGTAGAAACTGTTCTGTACAAAACCTCTGGCTGGAGGGTCTTTAGCTGTGCGAATCATTGAGTCATGTATAAACATGTCATACAGAGAGAATATATAATTGTTGATGCAATGGAGAATGTTTAGCCTTCCTCAAGTTTTTGAGCCACACTGGATAAACTTTCTCCAACTTGGCACCAACCAACCAAGATAGAATAACTCGTTTTGACCAAATCAAAACATGGCTCTATATCAAATGCCATTTAAAAAGAGCACAAAGGGAGAAAAATGTGGTGAAAAAGCCAAAGATATTTCAATTAAAAAATAAATCATCACAAAAAATAGAGCATCACTAATATTAAGATTTACAAATCACATCACAATTAATTTCCAGTCATAAGAATGTGACTTCACAATCCGATGTGATGACGTTGGCATTTACTAAATTTTTTGTCTCAAAACATAACTGTTATATAAACAAATTTAGCCACTATAAGAACTCCTTTTTTTCATTAAAGAACGCCAGGTATGTATCAAGAAGAAACCAAAGTTTTACTGTCTATCATGCATAGAGGATAATCATGTTAGACGAGTTTGACTTTACTTACAATGTCGTTCAAAATGGGGCAGAGCTCTGTCTTCAAATCCATTTGGTACTCGCTTACCACTGATGGCTTGTTGCCCAACACAGGCAATCATCTGAGAGATATTAATGAATGATCCTAAAAACAAATACAAACTAGTGAATACAGGAGTTAGGACTGAGAAATATTAATGAATGATCCTGAAAACAAACACAGACTAGTGGATACAGACGATCAGACAAGGCAAATTATAAGCAACAAAAAATATTGGAAGATATAATAACATTAAATTTTACATTATGTACCTACTTTATTGTACCTACAGCATAAAACGTGGAAAAACAATAAAAACAATAACAACAAAAGGAATTGTACATATACTATTGAATGCCTTTTCTTTCAATTAAGAATTATAAAGAAATCCTACATGTAGAAAAATATAAAGCGTAAACATTTACCTTTAGATCCACACACTGCCATGGTTAGAAGACTGTTACTTCTATGTATCTCACAGAAAAGTGTGATATTTTACCTTTAGATCCACACACTGCCATGGTAAGTGGACTGTTACTTCTATGTATCTCACAGAAAAGTGTGATATTTTACATTTAGATCCACACACTGCCATGGTAAGTGGACTGTTACTTCTTTGTAAGTCCTAGAAAAGTGTGAGTTTTTAACTTTAGATCCACACACTGCCATGGTAAGTGGGCTGTTACTTCTATGTAACTCCAAGAAAAGTGTGAGATTTTACCTTTAGATCCACACACTGCCATGGTAAGTGGGCTGTTACTTCTATGTAACTTCCAGAAAAGTGTGATATTTTACCTTTAGATCCACACACTGCCATGGTAAGTGGACTGTTACTTCTATGTATCTCACAGAAAAGTGTGATATTTTACCTTTAGATCCAAAAAACTGCCATGGTAAGTGGACTGTTACTTCTATGTAACTCCCAGAAAAGTGGGATATTTTACCTTTAGATCCACACACTGCCATGGTAAGTGGACTGTTACTTCTATGTAACTCCCAGAAAAGTGGGATATTTTACCTTTAGATCCACACACTGCCATGGTTAGAAGACTGTTACTTCTATGTATCTCACAGAAAAGTGTGATATTTTACCTTTTAGATCCACACACTGCTATGGTAAGTGGACTGTTACTTCCATGTAACTCCCAGAAAAGTGTGATATTTTACCTTTAGATCCACACACTGCCATGGTTAGAAGACTGTTACTTCTATGTATCTCACAGAAAAGTGTGATATTTTACCTTTTAGATCCACACACTGCTATGGTAAGTGGACTGTTACTTCCATGTAACTCCCAGAAAAGTGTGATATTTTACCTTTAGATCCACACACTGCCATGGTTAGAAGACTGTTACTTCTATGTATCTCACAGAAAAGTGTGATATTTTACCTTTAGATCCACACACTGCCATGGTAAGTGGACTGTTACTTCTATGTAAGTCCTAGAAAAGTGTGATATTTTACCTTTAGATCCACACACTGCCATGGTAAGTGGACTGTTACTTCTATGTAAGTCCCAGAAAAGTGTGATATTTTACCTTTAGATCCACACACTGCCATGGTAAGTGGACTGTTACTTCTATGTAACTCCCAGAAAAGTGGGATATTTTACCTTTTAGATCCACACACTGCCATGGTAAGTGGACTGTTACTTCTATGTAACTCCAAGAAAAATGTGATATTTTACCTTTAGATCCACACACTGCCATGGTTAGAAGACTGTTACTTCTATGTATCTCACAGAAAAGTGTGATATTTTACCTTTAGATCCACACACTGCCATGGTAAGTGGACTGTTACTTCTATGTAACTCCAAGAAAAATGTGATATTTTACCTTTAGATCCACACACTGCCATGGTTAGAAGACTGTTACTTCTATGTATCTCACAGAAAAGTGTGATATTTTACCTTTTAGATCCACACACTGCCATGGTAAGTGGACTGTTACTTCTATGTAACTCCAAGAAAAATGTGAGATTTTACCTTTAGATCCACACACTGCCATGGTTAGAAGACTGTTACTTCTATGTAACTACCAGAAAAGTGTGATATTTTACCTTTAGATCCACACACTGCCATGGTAAGTGGACTGTTACTTCTATGTAAGTCCCAGAAAAGTTGGATATTTTACCTTTAGATCCACACACTGCCATGGTAAGTGGACTGTTACTTCTATGTAACTCCCAGAAAAGTGTGATATTTTATCTTTTAGATCCACACACTGCCATGGTAAGTGGACTGTTACTTCTATGTAACTCCCAGAAAAGTTGGATATTTTACCTTTAGATCCACACACTGCCATGGTAAGTGGACTGTTACTTCTATGTAACTCCCGGAGACAGGCCTCTCCAGCATGATCTCGAATCACAGACAACTCTTTCAGAATCATGGCCTGTAACAATGGTAAGTGGATAAACAATATTAAGTTCATTACAGGTTTGCTGTTAATAATTCATCATAACACCCAATCATAATACTCTTGACATTTAGTCTGTATAATTTGTACTTCATTCATTTGATCCTTCTTTGACAAAAAGGAAAACGGCAGAGATGATTGAAATAAAATAAAAGCTGTTTTAGAATCTAAAACTTATTTCTTCCAACATAAAGATATCTATCAATTTACAAAATAGGTCATGGAGAGGGCATATCACTAATGTTATAATAACTTCAAACCCATTCCATTGGCAACTAGTTTGTTGTAATAACATATCTTCATATTCATATGCATGTTTATAAGTTGTAAATTTGTCATGTACCTCATGCAGACTAAATACAACAAAATATGACAAATATTACCAACATTCATTGCAAGATCCAGTCAATACAACTTACTTGAATAACTTTTGAGTATGCTGCCTGAATACATAACCAGTATTTGTGGATTAAGCAAGGGTTGTTATATTGCCCCAACAAAACATAACTCACATTACCAGAGTAACATGCCTCTATCTCCCAACTGTTTAACCCCTTACATTCGAATGACTCACTTAAAAACATCTGAAGATAATAAAAAAACCAAAAGGAAAATTTGTTTGTAACAATTAATTTCTCCTTTCATCATATTGGTTTCTTCTAAATAGGATTTTCCACTTTATAATTGTCACCTGCTATTAATTTCAATTAAGATCAATTACCAATACATTTCCTTTATGTGCAATTGGGTTGATATTACATCAGTTTGCACAGAAAGCCTGCAACAATTTCATCTTACCTCCAGAGTTTCATCCTCCGAGCAACCAGGCTGTGTTGTTAATTTTCCCTCCTCCAAGTCTCTGATATACCCGTCACATTTTGTGTATCTGTACACAAACAGAAAAATAGGCGTAAAGCTGTCACATTTTGTGTATCTGTACACAAACAGAAAAAAACAAATAGCATAGAGCCATCATATTTTGTGTATCTGTACACAAACAGAAAAAGAGATGGCATAGAGCCATCATATTTTGTGTATCTGTACACAAACAGAAAACAGATAGCATAGAGCCATCATATTTTGTGTATCTGTACACAAACAGAAAACAGATAGCATAGATCCATCATATTTTGTGTATCTGTACACAAACAGAAAAACAGCATAGAGCCATCACAATAAGTAAACCAAATTGCCATAAAAGAAACCGAGTGGGATAAAGCTATCATTGAATTACATGAGTAGAGACATATCATTTATTCTAAGACCATTTCATTGATAAACATGTACATTATTTGCCAATTATGCTAACTGAATATCTTCGGTTGAAGCCAAAACCTGTTGGCATGTTTTCTTCACATCAAAGAGATTTTCTGTCTCTAAGTAGATATTTGATTTTTGGGTTTTTACATTGTTGCAAGAGTCTTCCAGTTAAATTGCCAGGCATAAATTGCCATGCTTGGCTCATGGAGAAGACCCCTTACTTAAACTGCCAATAAGAGCCAACCAAGACAGATGAAGCCAATAGTATGCCATTTGTCACCAGGGGAACTACTTCTCATGAAAATTCCAATTGACCGCTACCATGATTTGAACTTTCTCTGAGAGGAGCATTGTTATTTCTAGTCCAGTGCTCTAACCATATTCTAACCAGAAGGTTACAGAGATCTGTCCCAATACAATCTGTTACACAATATGGATATCGAAACAGTTAACACATTATAAATTAAGTTATAAATCAAAGGCCTTACCCATTGTCTAATAGATTATTTTTAGCCTTTAGGAGACCAAGACCAGGTGTTACATCTCCTATACCTATAGAAAAACCCCTATTACCTGAAATTAAATATATTCAAAGGATAATCAGGCTGCATATGTTTAATATTCCAAAAGGTTGTATTTCCTTGAATTCATAACTCTGAGATGAATGCTATTCATCAAACACATATCAGTCTTTTCCTTCGAAGATCTTTTTTCAAATACCGTCTAGCTCTTCATCCTTTATGATTCAATTTAACATAGGCGATTCACAAGACGATTGAGGATTGCAAACAGACAACTAGAAACATCTTTTCATTTAAATGAGTTTTACATCATGTCATCATAATTTCAGGTAGTTTGAGATGCCAAACATTTAATGATGATGAAGGAAGACCCCAAACTCAACTGCTCATAAGGGCTGGTCAAGCCAGGTAAAACCATCAGCATTCCTTTAGTCAGTCAGTCAGTCAGGAGACTGCTTCTCATGACAAAAGAAATGCCTACAAGGGACACAAAAATTCAAGTTGAGTAAAAACTTCATACTTTATAAACCATACACAAAGTCAAAATTCTTTCTTTATTTCTGTTGAGTTGAAATTTGTATATAGTCAAGCCGCGATAGTCCGAACGTCGTTAATCCGGATTATTCACCATCCGAACAGAATTTTTAGGGAACGGTCCTTACCTTCATCAATTTAACTGTTTAATGCGGAAAATCTGCGTTCCGGAACCGGACAAAAAAAATTGGGAACCAAGAGTCACTTTTCATAGTATATGCGTATGGCTAGTCCGGAAACCAGTATAATCGTTTGTTTTGCGGTTACAGTTGCGAATGAAGGGATCAGTCTTCTGTTGTAAACGGCATTCAAACATTTTGCAAACTGGCATGCATGCTTGACCATAACATGTCACCTAGTGTAGTGTACTGGAAGGTGTTCGTTGTTTGTTATTCGGTCCTTCTACCAGTTGATTGGTCCTACATAATTGTAATTACGGTCGCATGTTGATAGTTGAGTTTGTAAAAGGTGTTGATTGGCTGCTCAGACAGTGATCAGAAGACAATGTCTCGCAATCAGTTTCAATTATTACTCAATCGATATGCTCCTCTTCCCTATAAATAAACTCTCGACGATCCCACCCTCCCTCATTCTCGATTATTGAAATAATAAGATACAACTTGAAGATGTCTACACCCACAGCCAAACGAAGACGTGTCGAAATACCAGTTTCTTTGAGGAAAGAAATCCGCAGAAACAAGAAATCTTTTTTAACCAAATAAACACTTCCTTAACACACTTTATATTTCCCTTAAAAAAAAAAATAATTGTGTATTTCTTTCTTCATAGTAATTATCATGATACACCGACACCGTGTAAAGGTAAACATTTCGCTGTTTACAAACTCGCATATTCTTTATTCTGGAAAATTTGTTAATACGAACATTTCTCCTAGAAACGAAAGTATTTGGATAAACGAGGCTCGACTGTATACATCAAGATCTCAGCCAAATACTATAGTAAGTGCTTGATTTTTGTTAAGCACTTACTATAGTAATGCGCTGAACATACAATATGAGGCATAATGTAAATAAAACTTACTTAAGAATGCGGGGCACAATCTGGCCAATCTACCCATACAATCGGCTGTATATTTTTCACCAAAGTCCCGTAGTATCACATAAAATATGTTATTTTTAGATCCTGATCCAAGAGTGGCTTTGTCCATCGCTCCACAGAGTAGTTCACTGTTCCTCACAACAACAACTAGAGAATAAACAAAAACATAGCTGCTCAAACACTACCATACAATTTGATACATGAACCTCACATTTGAAAACTATTAGGAGGTAAAAAGAAGTTTGGGTTCTGTTGGTTGGATTTTGGTTTTTATATCGTTTTCAAAAGTATTTCAGTGATAGTGTGGCAGTCAGCACACCTTTCAATTGCCTCGCCAGTACTTCAAAAGATTATTTCAAAACCACAAACTGCTCTCCAATAGGAGCAAAATTCATCAGTGGTGTAATGCAAATAAATCATGTAGCATTGGCCTCAATCATCGTCCTAAAGAATATTTGCCAAATCCAGTCTTAAACTAAGGACCTTGTGTTCCAAGTTGGACACGCTACCAACAGCAAATGAGGCTTGGAACCAGAAGTTTGGGAACTCATTTATATCATAACAAGTGAAGATTTCTTATAACATCCTACAATATAATGTTTGGTAAAGAAGAACTACACTATAACCCCATTTAAGTTTTAATTTGTTCTTTTCTTTGTTAAATAGTGTTTTACATAAATTTTTACATAAAACAACAGCATTCACTTATCCTGCACCAAACATCCATTTTCAAATCATTAAAAGGTGCTTGTTCACAGAACAAAAAATTCGAATCAAAATAATATGTTGTTGAAACAATTAAGTAAAATCAAGATGAGCAAAAATAATTAAAGAACAATTATCCCATTGCCATGGCCAAGATGGAAAGGACCACTCACTAAAAACCTATACAGAGTTCACCATAATTATTTGTCCCTCAAGTCTATACTCACATGAATCATTTTTGCACATGTCTTCCCCAGTGGAGTAATTTTTTCCTTTAGTACGTAAATTGGCCCTTACTGGACTGTCTTTGTTTGGACGTAGGAGTAGGCTGAATATCTGTTTACCAGACCAGAGCTTCATGGGCTGGAAAAAAAGGATTTCAAAAATACTTTTGTGTGTATGACGCACATTTACTAAATCAAATAAATATATCATATTTTCTTTTAGAATATACTCCATTTTGTCTTATTGGAATCCATGACATCTCAGTAGATTTCTTATAACAGGACACCTGTCAATGAATACCAAACTTAAAACAATTCTAGAAAAAATCTCAATGCCGCAGTTTGGTCAAGACACAAAACCATGAAAGAAACAATTGCTTATGAAATAATTAACAAAAATCCTTTGGTTAAACATTCTATAAGTACAGTTTCCTAAATGGACATAAATCACATGAATCACAATCTATCTTATCATGCTCTACATGCAGTCATATCACAGCTGATTTGAAATTGTATATAATTGTGAAAAGTCTAATAATGCAACAGCAAAGCATTTGTTCAATTGATAACAATCTGTGGACAACATTTTGTGTATAGGAGCAGGCCAAAGAATTCGCACAAGCCTTTCACTCATATGGAGTTTTGTGAAGTTTAAATGGAATCCTCCATCAGAGTATGCAATTGAATTTTCATGTGAAATCTAATAGAAACCCTTTTTCCTGTCTTCTGGAATTGCCTCAAAGCAAGTCATGACATGAGGTATAAAATAACCAAAGCCACATATTCATATGCAGTCTGTTGACAGGTAC
This sequence comes from Cerastoderma edule, assembly GCA_947846245.1. Lineage (NCBI taxonomy): Eukaryota > Metazoa > Mollusca > Bivalvia > Cardiida > Cardiidae > Cerastoderma > Cerastoderma edule. The sequence goes on from OX401406.1 coordinate 53,944,184, forward strand.
AAACTGTTATCTAAAGGAGATGGGTAGAAACCCTACCTTCCATATACAGGGAGGCGGAAGGTCCACTCGTAGTTTCGTATCCTGGGATGCCAACATGGAGGCAACCAACTGACAGGTTCTCGCTCTATCAAAGAACACATCCTTCTGGGTTATTAGGTACCCACCTGGTGTAGAATGATTCATGGTTAATGGTGTGAGGAAACCAAATAATAGTCAGGCATTGGATTGATAATAAATACGAATTAAACATATTAATTAACAAAGCATGAAGAGTATCTCAACCAGCTATCAAACAACTTTAAACATATTGTCTGGAAAAACAGAAAGATTTCATATCAAACTTTTCAGAGGGTATCACAACTCACTTTTTTTATTGGGTTTTAACAGTGGGTAAACAATTTTTCAAATATTTTGCTATACCTGGCTCAACATGGAGTAAACCCCCTATAAAGACTGGTCAAGCTGAGAAGAATCATCAGCATTCATTTATACACAAGTCACAGACCTCAAGCAGAGGGTTGACATATTAACTTTACCTGTTATAAAATCTTGTATAGCAGCAATCAAAAGCTCTCCATTTCTTGGGGTAACCATGTTTGACTTTGACTGAAAAAAGGAAATAAATGAGTCTAAAAACATTACATCAATGTTTCAGGTTTACAGTGAGCATTTTTTTTTAACAAATTAATATTTCCTCACTTAATGATGATCATCAGCTTCTAACCTATACCGATCACAAAATATTGTGTGAAGTTATGGATAATTATAAATCATAATAGCTAAACAATGTTATCTCACTTTTGCACATAGAATTATAAACCATCAGATTATGTCTGCTTGCTTTATCTGTGCTTTAGTAACAAATATAGCTTGCAACCTTTATCAATATTCACGCATTGTAGCACAATTCATGTAATAAAATGTATTGTTTTAACTTCTTTTTTTAAACAATAAATTGAGATCACAAGACACAGTGTCAATGAGTATTATTAAACTTCAATATAATTCACTTTCTAAAACTAAAAGTTAATGATAGCCTTGAGTATATCTTTCCCAAATATAACTTTACATATGTTTCAGAACACATTAGGCTGAATTAGCATGTCAGGATTACATAAGGTGATTCAACTGTTCTCAGATATTGCAGCATATCTTATGCCTGTATTTGGCCCAGCTGTCACTTACACCCATCAATATGATAGCTTCAGCTTTGGCTTCCTCAGTCTGGGGTAAATGTAGATTCATCTCATCCCCATCAAAATCAGCATTAAATGGATTACAGCAACACTCGTTAAAACGGAATGTACGGTGAGGTTTGATTTTAGCCTGAAATAAAAGAATGGATAAAATGTCAGATAAACTGAATCCTTGCCATGCCTGCCTCTTGGAAAATGTCCCTATATTTATCATCTGCCTTTTTGAAAATGTTCTTTTCTTCCTTCTTTGTATGTTGTTTAATGCTGTATCAACAGTTTTTCAGTTATGTAATAGCTTTCGTGGATCTACCAGTACTATGCTAGGGCTTTGAAGTGGTTCCTTTCTTTACTACCTGCTTATTGGGAAATGTTGCACTGATAATAAAATGAAATGTTTGTTACTTTAGTCACAATGTTTCCTACCAAATACCATTATCAAGGGTCTACTACGTTCCATGCCTTAAAATATTGTAGGTGAAACATCTCATTTTAACATTTATAAAGAGAAACCTTTATAAAGGTTATGCTAACTGTTACCTGACATTTCTTTTATTCCACATCCAAACTTGAAAACTTGCTCTCAAACTATTGAGAATAAATTAAATCTTTAATGTTCAATATCTAAACTCCTCTAATGACTTCACATTGTCATTTTGACCCTTTACTCAAAATACCTTGTTGTGAGGCATCTGTAACAGAAAGTCTCTGGAGACTACTGTGACAAAATGTTAAATTGCTGCTTATGGGTACTACTCACTACCATCAAACTGCCATTATTGTTATGCTATTTCTTGTCGTCTGTTGATGCTTTTAAACTTGCAGATACAAATTTATATATTGGGGAATGAGTGAACAAATATATTTGATACCCTGAATCCCCTGTAAATAACCATTAGGAAAGACTTACATAGAAGGCCTGAATACTGAGTTTATGAAGTGATGGCTGTCTGTTGAAGAGTACAATGTCCCCGTCTATCATGTGACGCTCTACAATATCACCAGGCTTCAATTCTTTAGCAATCTTTTGTCGATTACCGTAACGTAAAAACCTATAAAAGATACTTGACATTAAACAAGTAGGTTGCAAATAAGTCCAAAATTAATAACAATAACATTATTCAGTGAATTTGAAAGAAAAAGACGAACAAGAACAAAAGCAAACTAGCATTGTAGCAGAAGTAACATTTGGAGACAATGCGAGACTCAGGAGAGAATTTCAATATAAGCCCATCGAAAGAGTGGGTCATTTTACAATTTTATCACAAACAAAACCCAAGATAGATCCCTAACTCTCTCCCTCTTACAGTCTCATAACAAGAGCTGTCCACAACACAGTGTGATTGAGCATTAAACAAAACATAGGAGAGTAATAGTAAATTGTTTCTAAACACTGAAACCAGAAACATGTGAAAGATTCAATCAATTCCCTACATTATTCATTCAGAAACAAAATTGCAAACCTAACATTTATCCTGGAACTTAGTCAGTGACCTTACTTTATGATCCCAATGCATATGTGAAGTTTCAATTCAATCACTATTGCAGTTGTTGAGATAGAAACTTGTTTGTATCACTTTCCCAAAGTTATCTCAAGTACAAAATGGGTCATTATTTGCATAAAATCAAAATTAGAGTTATGGGACTTGGTCTGGTACCTTTATTATGACACATGTATAAAATTTCAACTAATTCCCTATAGCAGTTGATGAGATACCCCGACATGTGAAGCAGATGCCCAGTGAAAAGCATAGCTCACCATGTTCTTCGAATAGTTAAGAAAAACATCAAAACAATCCACTCACTTTTTCAAGTTGGAGTATCCTTGCTGTATAAAGTTAGCTCCTGGATGTACATCACAGCCATTTATAATGAGTTTTCTCATCAACTCTATGTTTGCTTTGTTGACCTTTTCAGGATAGGTCATTACCTTAGCAACATGCACAGGAACAGCAACCTAAATACAAATATAGCAGTAGAGACTTGAAGTATGTTTAACTGATTCCCACATATGGGAAGATGTGACTTAGGTTGATAGCAAAAGCAGCCCACAAAATATGAGGAAAAAAAAAGTACATTTTCTTGAGTCATTAAGCAGAAACTATTGTGCCAAGAAAACAAATTGCTCCCAAGGACCAATTCATCCTTTTGTCACAGTGGTTTCTGATTACTTTTGCAGAAGATCCATCTAAAAGGGGTTTTATGGAATAAATGGTTTATTTTAGTACTCACCATATAGCTTTGCAAACATTCTATTTCAGAGAACAGTGATATGGAAAAACTGTCCTAATGCAAAAAAGTGGATATGAAAAGAGACCATAAATAACTTTGTTAGAAAATATCTATATAAGTTTATCAGCCATCCAAGCTCTCTGACTTTTGGTTTATTTGGGTTGTATAACATTGTATCACTTAAGTTACTGTCAATTTGCAATACTTGAAATAACTATAACAAGAATGGTATCCTGATTGAGGTACACATGTTACAGACATATCATGAAAATCTAAATCAAGCCTTCTTTGGAATTCTACCTTCATAGAGAGGGGTTGAGTTTGAGTAAATGTGAGTAAAACACTCTAATCAGTGAGCCATAAAAGAAACTCATGCAAAAATGTTTTCTTCCTACATGACACAAAGTAACTAATATAGAACTATCTATAACTACTTAAAATTCTGGTTTGTGTGTTTCCATGATTCTATATAAAAGTTGAAAGAGACAACATTGTGATAAAAGAAGTTATAACTCTCTAACATTCTCCAATTTAATTTTAGCACCCTAATATCTCACCTGATCAATCCCCATGTTAGGATCTGGTGATATGACAGTCCTTCCTGAGAAATCCACCCTTTTACCAGAGAGGTTGCCACGGAAACGACCTTGTTTTCCTTTGAGTCTTTGAACAAACCCTCTTGTGTATTTCTTTGGCTAAAATATAAACGAACAATACAATAATATTTGTTGGATACAAGTTACTGTAAATGAATCTGGTTTTTGTCATAACAATCATAGAGAACATGTTTATATTTGGTTGAATGCCGTGTCAACAGTATTTCAGCTATCTCATGACTTTTCTAGTTCCACCATTACTATGCAGAGCTTTGCAGTGTCTTTCCCAAGGACACTCCAATGAAAAATCCCAATGCCGTTGACAAGGATTGAACCTGGAAGCCTCTGTGTCACAAGTCCTTCACCTTAACCACTTAGCATGCAAGACCACATCACAGAGAAGAATGAACCATTCAATATGTCAATATCAGTTTAAATGAGCTCAAATATTGCAAAATGTATGCAAATATTGTACACAACTTTTTTCTTCCTTCTTATAATTTAATGATAGACATTTTATCAAATCAATATGAGGGGATGTCCATACAAAAATTAAATCCACAAGTGAAAACCAATGCAAAACTATGGTCACATCTCATAAAAAGCTAAACATTACATCCAACCCCTCCCCTCGAGGGTTCTATGCCAATAGTTACTTCCTCATCACAGTGAAGCAAAAACTATTCTGCTGACCACTTGATCTTGATCAAAATAGTCCTATATTTCTCTCGATTTGTCCATTTACTGAGGGGGCAACTGCTTTAAACTTAGTGGCTTTGATACATTCTTAACACTTAATTTGGGTCCAAAAATGTTTTCAGACAATGTTCAAAGATGAAGATAAGCGGCACTTTCCCCTTATCAATGTATATGTAAACCCTACATTGTAGGTATTTATCAGAATCAATGAAGTAAGCTAAAAGAATGTGTCTATCATCTGGACCTCTATAAACCAAAAAAACACATGTCTTACCTGCATATGTAAGGGTATTCCAGAAGTCTCACTGTTATACAGGAGTGCCACCTGAAGCTGTAGGAAATCCCAATCTTCCTGGAAACAACATTTATAAGTAGTTTAATTTCAGATTTATTAATTGTTAGGGATGGCAACTAGTACTGTGTTCCACAAACTGAGGGCTCCAAGCAAGACTTTTGTAAGTGCTTCATGTTCATGAAGCACTTACTTATGTCTTGCATTGAACCCTTGAAAGGTACTTTACATGTATATGCAAATAATCAAATTGACACTTTAGAAATCATTATCTTATTAAAACTGTTTTGTAAACCATTTCCTGGTTTTATACAATTAGACATAGACACACACATACCCAATTATCAAAGATTTGCTCAATAAGTGCAATTTATGGAATTCATAAAGGTGGCAGAAGCTTCATTTACAATGTAGGATAACGGTTTTCAGTAAAACAATAATTGCTCACAACTTAAAAACCATTGTTTCAAAGAAGTGCTCAGTCTACCTATGTGTGTATTTCATATGAAGGATGGATGGAAGGGAAATATATCATTAGAGGAATGGTTGCAGGGTAACCACTCTAAAATCTTATCTCAATTTGTTCCAGAGTATTTACTCACCATAATCATTTGCATTTTTGCGCCTGTTGCACGGTGCTTTTGAATGACATCATTCAAGAATAAAATTTCTGTTAATTTCATTGTTACGTCATCTTCATTTCTATAAGTAGAATACATACAAGAAATGAATGCTAAATCATGTCCATTCTAATATCTTTATAATTCTATTTCACAAAATATGAATCTTCCACAAAAGTACAAGCATTAACCTTACTAAATTTCTCTAACATAAATGAAGTGTGTATATAAAAGGCATTTATAAACAAGAGTGATGCAGCTAGTAATTTGATTATCCAATGTATTAAGGAATATAATGAATAAAGGTTTCACTGTGACAGGTGAAAGAAATAAGAGACATAATTTTAAATAGACTAGAGCTTGTTTTGGGAAATAACATATATCTCCAAATAGGTTTGGTATAAATAAAAATTTAGCTAGATACTTAAGTAAAATATTCATAAAATCTGGTTTAATTTGGATGGAAACTTTTTAATGAGCGGACAGATAAGCCCCAAACACACATTTTTATTATTCAAGGGTCATAAGTGGAAGTTCTTGCGGTGATCTCACTGTACATCAACATGGAGCTAGTACAGTCACAAACGTTTTCAAATTTCATATCCGAGATTGGGCAAAGTTTTGCGAGAGACAGGACAACATAAAAAATATCTTTCCACCACTATGGTGAGAAGTGGGTAGTGAGAGATTGATTGAGAGTGTATGGTGGAAGACATCATCCATCAGAAATCAAAATGAGAAAAACATATGACCCTCCTTTACCTCCATATTACGGATAAAATATCTCTGGGGTTTTTTCATCATGTAAGAACCATAACTCTACAGTTCTTGGGCAGATCCTGCTGGATATCATACCTGCACCAGATATCATGGGGTCAAACATTTTTATGGAGTTAAGTTAAGGTTGGATGAGAATCTTAAGCATTGGAGAGTAGAAACTATTTTGTAACAGAAAGACGAACAAACAGGAATAAAAATCAATATGTTTTCCCAACACATCACTACAGTAAGCAACAAGTTAAACACCATACCATTTACATCTGAAAATGTACAAGAATAAGATACCTTACGTAATTCTTCATTCACTGCCAAATCAATCATACACCATCAAATCAATAAAAAAGATAAGACATTTAATGATTTAAAAAGACAAAAAAATTTAAAGCAAAAAGCAAACTTACGTTCCTGACTTTAAATCGGACACAACTGAAGGTCGAATACACAATGGTGGGGCTAGAATTCTTGTCAAAATCAGCTCTTTTGGGTGGGCAACATCAGGGTTCATAAGCAACAATGGAATATCCTGAAATATCATTAATTCCTAATCTTATATTCAATGTTTTTGACAAGAGAAAATCCTAAGTAACAGAGGATGGCATGATAAGGAAAGAAAAAAAAAAAATTTTTGTGATTTTGGGAAGAGTCCATTCTAAGAACAGGTAACATTACTCTATACAAACAAATGCTTTTAGATCAGAGTAATTTCTTAAATCTAGTGCCAAGATGCTTAAAAACTGAAAACTGTACACATGAAGACATTTCTGTTAATTTATTTTTACTTTACCATTGTCACATAAAAGATACAGAAAAGTGCTTGCTTAACATCTCTTATTGTAAAAACATTTTATAAAAGGTCAAGTAACAATATAGCTTCAATGAGGCGAATGGTTTATGAAAAGTAATGATATGGGTCAGCAAATACATTATCCCTTATAATGGGAAAAATGTTGGTTATTTATGCCTTTTATTTTTTAATATGATCATGTATTAAACATATCTTAATCCAAAAGATTTTATACATCCCTGTTGTATGATATTTGAAGCATACAAAATCACAGACAAAGTGAATAATTGTCTATGAAAACTGCTTAGCTCGTCAATAAACATTGAAACTATTGGGAAAAACCAATGTTGCAATTACATATAATTTGCTGAGAAGTCTACTTTTTAAGAATGTTCTGAAATAGTCAAAGATGAATTATTCACATTGGTTACCATTCTAAATAAATGAAGATGAGTTGTTGTCCAAAATTCTTACCTCATTAAGAATTCTTTCAAATATCTGTTTCACCAATACAGGGTTTAAAAGCGCCTGTAAAAGGGTAAAATATATGTTGATTTAATTAGTTGAAATAATCTATCACCAGGAATTCTATGACATGAGATCAAAAAATTCTTTAAAAGAATATTGGAAATAGACCAGAAAAAGAATTCATCCACTCCAATATCAAATCTAACCTAACAACAATCACAAATGCAACAAGCTTCAGAAAACAAAATAGCAAAAGAAAGACATTGCTAACTAGCAACTACTTTCATTTGTCAAAATGATTTTAACTGATTATTTAAAAGGATTTCGGAAACAAAATACAGCTTTGCTTATTAATCAAAACTCAGTAAAAGGTGCCCTTTATCGTTGAAGCAAACTTTCCTTTGTCACATCACTTGATGTTATAAAGAAGTAGAAATAAAATCACAATTCATATTATTTAATATACTTGCCATTTTAAAATACAATTCTATATCAACTACCACATAGCTACAAGAAAAGAAGAACCCTTCATGAAACTTAACAACAACGTACCTGATTTTTACCCAGCATACTTTCTAGTTCTTTATTGCTTTCAACAACAGCTTCAAATGAGCTAAGGTAGTCTTTGAGAATGGGATCTTCACCTTTTGTCTTTTTAAACTGTTCATGAACGATTTTGAGAAGTCCACACTTCTTGACCATTCCTGAAATACAAACACAATGTTTGATACACAACATCTGCTATAGATAGAATATTAAGTGTGTGAATGAAATAGGTTTGTACCAATGACTTACAGAGCAAAAAAACTTTAATTGACCACAATTGAAACAGCTTGTCTATGACAATTGAAAATATGACAACATTAAAAAAATCCTTTATCAATAAAAAATAGTTAATTTTCACCAAAAGAGGAAATTATTTCTTTTCTTGGCAGGTCTTAGGTATGTCTATCAAAGAGCTAAGCATATTGACATAGATTTGTAAGGAGCATTAAGACATCTATTCTGCTGCTGTGACAATATTTTGTAAATCATCTGTCACCTGAAGATGTCTTATTGTTTCTTTCAACAAAAACAGATAAATCAGATTGAGAAATTACAAGAAAATATGCATATGAGGAAATTTTCTTTAAAACAACTGATTCTCACAGGAAGAATATTTTCATGAAGAGGCAGCTTTTTATCAACTTTATCCACATATTGATGAAACTCTAAATTTAAATATTTGTTGTGTGATTTTAAGACTGTGTTGGTTGTATAAACAGTCATAACAGTTTGGTATAGTGGGTTATCTTTTATCAAAACACACAGATGATAAACAAACACAAGAAAAGTATGAAATTGTATAGAACTCTGGGTTGATAGCTGATGACATTAAAACTGTCTAAACATTTTCATCCACTCTGTCAATCCTTTTATGTGATTAACATGTTGAAGATTTTGTTAAATCATTTAAAATACAAACAGGTGACTTAATCTTGACCAAAGATTACGTACCGTTTACGGCTCCACAAAAAGGACAGACTGAGGTTTTCTTGCACTTTTCCCAAACTTTTTTCTTTGCCAGTTTTCTTTGAAGATAAGTCATTGGTCTTTTAAAGTTATCCAAAAATCCTTGACGAGCATCTGGTTTTAATAAGATCCTTGAACAATACTGAAATAAAAAACATGTGACTCTTTTGATATGAGGACTTAATCTACAATGAAATGTTATAAATAGATCATTCTTTGTGTCTAAATATTTCAAATTACCAAATTGAGTTTATAGACAACAATATAAAAGCACAGATAGTACTTAAAGTTAATTCTCTGTTACACAATTTTGGCAGACCAATAAATCCAGATCATACACATATTTGAACATCAATGTTTCCCTATAGATCTAAATTACAGATAGCCTTCATTTCCTTTTAAAGATACCAATCATTCCACTTAAGCTGAAATATATTCTTTTTTAATCCCATTACCTAATTTATATCTTACTCTAAATGACAATTACTTTTATCTTGTAGACCAAATGCCAGTACTGGTTGGAATCCCATTTACCTTTGATAGGTAAAACATTGCTGCAGTACAATTGAAAATAAGTTAAAACAGCATAAATTCTGTTGAAATAAGCAGCTATTAAGCCTGGATTTACAGCATTTTACACAATATCTTTTTTAAAACAATTGCCATCTGTTGATACCCTCAATTTGTGCCCATTCCCCATAAAGACTCCCATTCCATCTATGATTGAGGTACTTACCTTGCAGACCATCTGTAGGACAGTAATGGTGGTCCTGAAGAAGCCAATATGGAAACATGGCAATTCCAAGTCCACAAACCCAAAGTGACCAATACACTCGGCCAGGGACTTCCCACAAGTTTCACAGTCATTGGCCTTCTCACTTGTACCCTGAAAACCAGTTAAAATAAAGTCAATACAGTCAAACTTGTGCTTACGGCCACTTGTGATCAGCGGTCTTTTCCGTTCAACGGCCATTTTAAAGTCCTCCCAAACAATTAGACTCTTTAAAATTCCTTGATAAGCGGTCTTCTCTCTGATGCGGTCAGCGGCCAGGCTAATTAATCCCAATCAACTTTAAATCATTTGTCATAAGCGGTCAATTAATTGTGTAACTACCGCCGGCGATCACCGGCAGTTTTACCACTAAGTGTGTTTGTTGTTTATGTTAAAGATAAAACCTTCCCTGTAATTGGGAGGTGTAAACTGAGACGCATGCAACTATCGATTTTGTCACGTACACAAACTGGCTAGTTACCCTTTCTTTTATTTGCCGCAGATAAAACTCGCAATTATTTTACTCCCTAAATATTTTTAAACAAAGGAATCTGTCAAACCCAAAAAATAGGTCTTTCAAAGGAAGCAAAATCCCCTTCTCTGTCTCATGTATCAAATATCCTTGAACGAAACCACTAAATGTATCAAGATGTAAAGTCCGTTATGTAACATCAAAAGACTACAGGACAAAATTGTGCCCTTTGATGTTTGTTTTGAAGCAACTCTTGTCCCAAGTTTGGGAAATTCCTTTCATGAAGAAATTGCAAGAAGAATGAAAGCGGGATGGGTTTTCTTTCATCTTGCGTTTGTGGAAGATGAAAAAGGACAAGCAGCAAGTTTGTGTAAGAGAAAAACTGACCGATATTTCACACATTTCCCGTGAAGATGTACATGTATATAAATGCTAGTTTGGTGGTGGTGATTTATTACCGCATGGGGTTCTTAGGTAATAATGGACTGCTAGGTTTTTATTTAAGTTGAGCAGACCAAAATGTCATTTGATTTTTCAACATGTTTTTTTCATCAAAATATTTCAATCATTTTGGGAATTTTTCGTCGGAAATTGGGATGATTGGCCACTTAATTTGATTGTGAATTGGTTAGGTTTACAGTACCAAACATATAAGGAAAAGAAATCTCTGTATGGTCCATATACATGTCCAATGTTGAAGGTGAATTCCTAGGGTCACACCAAAATTTTGATAGGATGATTTTTGCGATAAGCAGCCACCTCTGTTAAGCAGCCAATTTCACCCTGTCCCTTGGGTGGCTGCTTATCGCAAGTTTGACTGTATATGGTTTCATTAGAGGTACAGGACTGAGCAGTTACTATTGCCAAGTTTCATGGTAAAAAGTACATATATTTCAAGCGCAACACTTCATATATCTTACTTTTTGAATTTACATCATCATCATTACATCATCACTAAAACAAGCCCAACAATAAACTTGTTTCTCATACTCTCTATCAAAAAGGCTTATGTGAGCACTTTCTTTTCCAAAAATGATTACATAATTGTTTAACAGTAAATTCTCAAAAAAAATTCGTCCAGCAATATAAATCTACCTCTTATTATCAGTCAACTTTCTGTACCTCCAACAATTATAGCCTGAAAGAAACTATTAGCTGCAGTTACTTAAGCACCAAACTTACTTAATATGGTTAACATATGTACAAACAAATCTCTACTAATTTCTATTTGGACTCAATCAGTAGGAAGCCATAAACTCTTCACAACTGCTGTATCATTAACATTAGCTAGGGTTCTTGATATTATCATGGGAGAAGATTATGCTCAATCTTTATCTTTTTGATTTCCTATCATGTAATTGATTACTTATTAAACTATGACTCATAACATTTATATTCTATTGTGATATCAATTCGAAATAAGAAGACCTCAAAGTTACTCTGTCTGGTGCATTTAAAACTGGAGGGTTTTGCTTGGCTCTGTGGTTAAGGTGGTCAACTTGAAACTCTCCTTCGAGGATCAAGGGTTCCAGTCCCACCAAAATAGCTGGTTTTGTGCGAATGACACTTCAGAGCCTTATCCCAGAAAAGCTGTAGTATTACTAAAGATCGTTGAAATGGTATCAGACTAATTAAAAAAATAACCAAAACAGTAACATATTCAGGCCTGCTATTCTTAAGGAATACTCAAGCCTGAAAATCGTTACTTGAAGCTTAGATTTAAACATCATCAATATGAACAAAGAAGGAAAAATTCAAAATCTCAAAGCCTGAAATCAAGACCAGGCCTGCATATGCTTGAAAGGGCTGATCAGTACACTTGAAAGCTCTATAAGACATACCATCCTGTGGTCAAGTGCTCCATATTGGACAGGTTTCCTGGATCCATCTTGCGAGTAAAGGTTCTTACTAACCACCTGTATATGGGAGTACTGACCCATCTGGTCAGCACTCATCATACCAAATGTCACATGGCTTCTAAAATCAGATGAAAACAAATATTCAAAATCATCTCATACCAAGGGCGCAGTGCAATACTATATAGTTAAGTGCTTCATGTTTATAGTGTTGCATTGAACCCTCGATAAAATTTTCAACTAATTGCCAACAAAGATTGCATGTACACACGATAGTCTCATCTTTCCTAAGACATTCAATCAAACCAAAGAAAAAATGCGTATCTATTCAAAACATTTCTACAATAGCTGCAATTCCTTCTTTCTCATATTTATCATAAGCCTATCAACTCCAACCTCAATAGTAGTCAAACTAATTTGACGCGATCGAGAAATATTGAGAAAATTTTGTATCAGACAATATGCCCAATCACAAAATAAAAAGCAACCTTCACGTCAAATTATTTTCACTATGGTAATTTATTCACAGGTGCTTGAAACAATCTTCGATAATATCCCAATATATGCTCTATTTACTATATAAGAGAATAGTATATAGAGCATATATTGGGATATTATCGAAGATTGTTTCAAGCACCTGTGAATTTATTAGCAACCATAACCAGCCAAACTTTAATTTTCTTTTTTTATTGCTCTCTTGATATCAACTTGGTCAAGGTTTTAAAAAAGGTCAATGGTGGGTGATATTAGTAATTAACACTGGAGATCAAAGCACAAAAACTTAAAATAAATTGACCTCTTGAAAACACTGTGAAAAATAGAAATTTATTCTTGCCCTTTCAACAAATTATATAAATATATCAAAACACTTCATAACTTCGCTTAAAAGACAAATGCAAAATACATCGCAGTGCATCTTAATAACACCAGTGAGTGGTGTGCCCCAGAAAGTAGCGAAACGGTGGTGTGACGAAATACACTTCACGGTACAAACGCTCGTGTAAATGCATAAACAAAAAGTCAACACAATATTCTAGCTTTTGAACTATTTTCCTTACATCTTTTTTGCAACATCCGCTTCTCTGAACTGTTCTTTAACCATGACTGACACACCAAAAACCTATCTGTTTAAAATTGCATGTGGTTACATTTCATTTGATTCCATCATCATTTTGGCACATTCGTTTAAAACTATAGTATATGTTGAGAACTACTCTAGTAATTTTTATCAGGGTTCGGTCAAAAATAGATTTGTTGAATGTCTCAATCCGGATAATTCATTTTTCTTTAAATGGATTGATAACAATTTGATAATGTCTGAATAAAGATTATAAGTGGATGTTTGAGAGAAAATAGACTCACATGTTGTAAACGTACAATGTAAAGTTGTGACACGAAACACAAATAACGTTGGCAGTCAGCTGGCAGAAATGCATTTTTTGCTCTGTTAGTAAATTATCTAGCGCATTGTATTATGCTAACCTGGAAGTTTGACAGTCAAACTATTACAGACATGTACGAGCTCCTCGTCACATTACTTTGATGTCATCTGACTTGTAAGGTTCCCTTACTGGGAAAGCGTACTACAATGTTGGGCGGGTAAGTGTGAGTGATGTTCCAGACCTCTTGTGTACAATCTCCGCGGTTACGACCTCTGTGAATAATGGTTCTCGGTGCATTGGCTGTTGTCGCATTGAAATGACTGTCCCATTGTATGTCGTCGCGTAGAGTTTCATATATGGTACACAGTTTGTAACATTAACGCGTACAGGCCGTCAAACAACTTTGTGTCTCGAACATATTGCTTGATGAAAACCTCGCAGCTAGAGAGCATTGTGGGGGTAGAAGCTTATTTCCCAGTCCTCGAGAGCTCTCAAGGTCACAATGCAACCTGTATAGCTCCAGGGCATTGAAGATATGCTTAGGTTTTATAGCAGCTTGTTGGTTAGTCGTTAGAATGCGGTTAAATATTAAAGTTTCTTTTTATATCTGAGCTGATGTTATGCTCCAAGAGTTTATAAAATATAGATGCAAGTGACACTGGCATATTATTAGCTGATAATCATTTAGGAGTCTTTCTTGTAGGCCTACATGTAGGTGAGTGCGATAAGTGGCTCTTCAAGTCTACTGGCACTGTTCCGGACAGGTGCGTAGCTTGACTGAAATTAATTTGTATGGACGTCATTGTAAGGGGTACGGGGAGATGCTCCCACGGGAAAAATGCAGTCTGAAACCGCTAATGTGCGTTCTGGCGTGTATTTGAAAGCACAAGAATATATAGAGTTCTTTTCTGTTGTGGTTTTTTTTTAGTTTTTGTTTGTTTCCTTTTTGATTCCTGTAAGAAATATATAGGCACGTGTCTAAAGGAAGCTACACAAATACCGCAGCTAAGGGACGCTTGAAATTTACGTGCAATCATAGGGGCTAGTTCTTCCACATCGACTGATAGCAGTCTGGGCCCAGTTGTTCAAACGGTTGTTAAAGTTAACAGTTTGTTAAATACCCTAACAAGCTGTTATATTTAACAAGTGGATTGAATCTTGTTGTTCGAACTTAACAACCGGATTTAACAGACGTTTGACATAGGAACTGCCTGTTAACTTTAATCGAGGTCTAGAGGTCAATTAAAATTTAACATAGGAATCCAATATGGGCGCATTGTTGGTAATAAAGTCCTTTTTTCGAGTATTGTTGGGGTTTTCCTTTACAATTGAAAAGGGAAAGAAAGAAAATTGATATCAATTACGCTTCTTATAGATATACATTTTTATCAAAAACGAATAATAATAGAGCACGCGTTTATTAATACATTGTTTTACTACATCCCAGAGAAAAACCAAAAAGAGTAACTTCGATAGGAACTTAAGGAAATGTTGAATATTCCTATTTCTTTGAAGTTAAGAGCATCGTATTGATAGTTCCAACTGACTACTTAAACGTCGGCATTGTGGCTATTTTTCAATACGGCTTTAACGATTTTTGTTGACATTTTATATCACAATACTATAGCAATGCATTGTCCGAATACCCGAGTCCTCATCCTTTACGCCAAAATGTTCATTTAACGAGTGAAATGACTGACAACAATGCTATAAGAAAGTCAGACTAAATTGGCCCTTTTTCAATTTTTCGGTTCAAGATTCAATTGGATTATCATCAACACCAATCGCCGAGGGACCACATTACGGAAACTCGAAAATGCCGTGAAAATGCATCGCAGCACTCTACTTACGAACAAGTTTGGATAATTTGGTTGATATAGCCCGATATCGTACACATAACTAGGCCTGTCAATGCGCCGTGACACAGTACAACACACCAACCGCATCCGATAAGTCAAAAGATAGTTACGCGGCTGTTTTATGAAAATCGCAAGATTATAGTTAACTCGGATGATCCAAGCTGTAACTGCGTGACAGCTTGGAGGCGCCCTGCGATAAAAACGCGTCAGCATTCCCCCTCTGTGTGTGAGGGGTCCAATCGGTGACGAGAAAAAATACGGGCACCAATCAGAAAGAAGGTAGGATTGACCAATAAAATTGCCTATTGCTTCCATTTCCGGTAATTTACAGAAAAAACAAAAACACTAACAATTGTTAACATATGATTGACGGGAAAAAATGAATTCGTTTTAAACCAAAACCGAGTCATTTGATGACATCCATTGTCGAAGGGAAATACACTTATGTTTCGATTTTGATAAAACATCTCTTACATAAAATAGGGTCATTTGTACCCTATATATTAAAACTTAACATTCATTCGGACTGTTTGTCAACTCTATATCACGATGCTAAAAATGAAACAACATCAAAGCCTCCCTGATAAAACTGATTAACCCTTTCCCAAACAATAACGACAGTTGACCACTTTGTTGCAGACGACTCTGGAAAACATAGTGGGAAAAGGAGAAATTGCTCATAATTGCTCATTCCCGCAATGTTTTCTGCCCTGTTAGAAGATTGTTTTTCAATTTCATCACTTTTTAAAATGTCGTCTACGAACTCTTTCAATTTGGGACAGTCGACATTTGGTGTTAGGGAAAGGGTTTAAACAATGTCATTGGTGTTGAAGCGATTTGATTCGCCACACTTATTTCGAAATCAACCCTTTGTGTTATTTGTGCTGGTAAAAAGATAGTCACATCTTTTTATATGTGCGCTAAATAACCATGGATTTTGATGCACCATTAAAAAACAATAGCCCATTAGCCAATCTAGTGATAATCAAAATCGGTCTGTCCGACTCATTCCATGCATGAAAGCAGTGGGCAATACCTTTTCCCGTAGGCCTACCATTTTAGTTTTCAAAAAATATTGAATCCAAAGGTAATCAGTTTTGTTAAGATTTCAACATTTAGTTACCCTTTTCCCCAGTCAAGGTCGTTACCATTCTAAAATTCAAACTGCAATGAAACACACAAACTATTCGTTTAGGTAAAATACAAATGTTTACTATATCAAGAAAGTAATCGATATTGTATTGGCAAAAAAGATTTGGTTTTGACGATTACCATTTCGCTGCAAACATAAATGATATTCAGAAGAAACTTGCTCTTATATCTGTAAATTTGATTATATTAATATACTTAAAAAATAAAAATCTATGTCAAATGCGTATACTTTGAGGTCAAAACTATGCTGCTATTAACAAGATGAAGGGTAAGGCACGTGTTGTGTGATGTACGGCGGTGTCTGGATTAGTATCTGTGTGTGACGCGCGTTGCTCCCGTCTGGTGTAATAAAACTAGGCGGTTGATATTTAGACCAACAACCCGAAAGATGTACTATCGATACTCCCCCTTTATAACATGCCCCGAAGTTGTTTATATAGCTTCTTTTTGCTTTAGGAATCATTTGTTTAAAAGACATAGCTGTTATCTATATCTCTGTTTTCCATTCGCGCTCGCCCAACCTGCAAATAATATACTTTGAAATAGTTTCTAGATTTATAATTAAGATTAGACCCATAATGCCGATTTCTATAATCAAGAAAATATCATATTGAGAGCCTATTTTCCCATAGAATCGGCCATCAGAAATAATAGGCTAAAGGCTTCTTTTGTGGCAAAAGTTTCCATAAAAAATTCTCTGATGGTTTGAGTGTTGTCTAGATTTTCGCTTAGAGTCACAAATATCTTTACTCAATGAATGAATATCTACGTATTCAATTGAAATCAACTGTTGCAATACTTTGGCAATTGACAAAATTCATATCAGGGAAAGGGAATCTCGGTTTTAATGAAAATAGATCTATTCTACCAAACGAAAAGGAACCAATATTATATTCCCGCCAGAATTTACCTGTCATTTTAACTCCGCCCCTTTCTACAGATTTCCCAACATGCACTACCTCGAAATTTCGATATCCGCTTGACGCGCTTTTACATCGAATGCATCCAGACGGAGAGTGAAATATCTACGTCTGGATCATTCGGACTAGATTATAGTAAGTGCTTCATAAACATGAAGTACTTACTATAGCATTGAACTGAACCCACGATATGTGTCTGTCTAAAATTTCTCTTCGAATGGAACTGTGTGGTTCTAAAAATGTGACTAGTATAAATCAAATTCACAGATGATGCAAGGACAAGTTGACAAAACATTGTTTGAATGGCGTTTTCTGTAATTTCTCAACACTTCTCATTTCCATACTCCATGGATCCCAATAAGCCCATGTCTTTTCTACCTTGAGATATCTGTCCGGTCTTAACGTTATTCCAATACTAAGGCATCTTTTGACCTTGGAAATGTTCTAGTCTGGATTCGAATATAAATTCTTCACACAGAGGATGAACACTATATGAATGAGGACTTAGGGTTTTGAAGATACAAGGTCTACTCATAGAAAACACCTCCTCCAACAGGCTTTTGTTGTTCGCCAATACAGAAAATTATAGTAGCTTCTTGAACATATAACACTGGGGCATGTTGTTGTTGATGTATAATTAGCTTTGATTATATAACAAAATCATGAACTACATGTCTTTAGCAAGAACATTGAGATAAAAAAAGAAAGATATGACTAACCCATCAAATAAAATAATCTGTTTTATTCATAAGTATACTTACATTCCCTTTATGCTGAGTATACCAAAATATATACCTTTGATTCCGATTTATGGCCTTGCATATGACTTGCACATTTTCTTTTTACAATGGGTGAAAGATGAAATACATGTAGTAACAATAACATGTAATAAGAAAAATGTGTACATAGAACAATACATGTATTCTAAAAAGAGCTTTATTATTGTGAATGAGCAAATGTATTTTTGGCAAGATCCACATTGCAAAATATCTCATATACTACAAAGCTGCAATTGAGTACAAGTGACAAGTATATCAAGAAAAGATTGAGCTTAAACAATCCTTTGTTTTGAAAGTCTTGCAACTTGAAGGTATTCAAGCCTTATTTCCTTTTGATTTCACATTTTGTAAATGGCCAAATTCAAAAGTATCAACTTGCAAAGGTGTTTTTTGTGAAAAAAAATCTAACAATGCATGATAACATTGAGGGAAAAGCCAATTTAGACAAAAGGAAAGATATGTGTTACAGTTTTAGTGAAACTTTAAAAAACAATCTATGTAAATATATTTGATACAGAATAAACCCCGAACAGGGATACTGCATAATGACTTACATCAGTATATCTGCTATAAAATGCTGGATAGACAATCTGTGACAAAATGCACTATTTCAATTTAAACCAATTTAAGAACTCCTAAAAGGGGATGGAATAAGCATATCCCTGTGACAAAATGTTTAATGTTTGAAATACTAAGCAATTTCATCATTTCATTATTTACATCTGCAAGTTGCTATTCATTGCATATATCTAAGATCAATTAATTGATAGTATAATTGATGTGAATTTCTTAAAATTAAGTCAAACCATCAATATATCAACTCAAATAATAGACTTTCCCCTTCATTCTGCATCTTTGATTTGGTGAAATACCCTCTCTGTTCTCTAATAGTAGTCCTCTGTCCATTTTGATGAAAATATCTAGAATATAAAAAATTGAAAGCTTATTCAAGTATCATCATGACATCAAGCTAGTACTGCAGCTATTTTCCAGTGACATGTAGCAAACAAACAGGATTATGACCTCTATAAAAGAGACAAATGATATCTCTCAGTCAAGCATAAATAATGTATACATTAAACACTTGTAATAAAATGAATTTATGCTCATTATGGGCAAATTATCTTTGAGACAAACTGATTTAAAGAATTACATGCATGTGCTACCAATGCCAGAAACAAAGAAAACATCATAGTATTTTGATGTAGATATCTATTTATACAAAGAAAATATTCATAAAAGTATATCTATAAGTTATTGAAGACAATTTCTTCTTCTTTTAATCATTTAAATACTACCAAGATTGGTATGTTAGTAAATCTTCACACTCAGTTCATATGCCAGTTTCTTTAACAAAAATATTTCCTTAGCTTGCTCAGTGGTGACATAAGATATAAACATTTATGTTGGATTATGAAACACATGTATTAAAACAATAGTCTTCATTGTTTATATCATAAATGGTTGAAAGCTTTGTTGGTGGTCCCTGTTTAAGTATATGACAGAGTTGTCATTTAAACAAAACTGTCAAAATGTTGTTTTTCAGCATTGCTTGAATCTTGAAAGGTAAAGGGATTTGTTATTAATTAAAAGATACTTTACCTGATGAGTTTTACTGTTGGTACCACACTGTTATGTTTAAACTCCAAACCATATCGACTGGAATTTATCAAATGAATGGGCCATTTTTCTGAAAGAAAAGAATACTAATGCAATATCATAATAATCATAATTCATGTCAATTTTGTCTTTAAATTTATACATGATAACACCGTTTTCATAGCCTTATCATCAACATACCTAAGGTCAACCCAAACTTGCTTCAAAGCGAATGAAATTTGTGGCATGTAAATTAAAGTTCTAAACAGGATGAAAATGAAAAATTACCAATCATTTCAGTTTGTAAGCCTTTAGTACACACTTTTGACATTTCATAGAGGTACGTACATGCTTGGGTTCGAATCAAGTTTTATCTATTGCTAACCACATTCATGAAGATAAACGTAGTTGCCTTTGTTCATTGGATCAAAAAATAAATCTCAACAACTAAGGAAGGTTTAACATACCAAATTGTGTAGTTAGATCGACATTTGAGACATATAATGCGTTCACAACACAACTGTCACTTTTTGACTTTACACACCGCATTTTGAAAGACCAATCAAGGGACATAACTGCATGGTTACGAACGATTAATAATAATAAAAGAAGATGGAATTGTTTTTTCTTGAAAATGTTTTGTAAATGCCATTTTTCATAGATATTACATCATTCTAAACATACCTTTGTGTCAGATTTATGTTGAGACCCTCCTTCTCCATAGACAACATCCCGTTATTCATAAATGAGCCCTTCCTTGGACATCTAAACTCTCCCGATCGATTTATCAAAACATTTCACCGCTTCAAAATCTCCGAAATACCCTGGCAATAGCTCTAACTCAATGAATTGCTGTTTTTGATTTCAAAACCTCGACTGTTTTCGGATCGGCGGCCATGTATATAACTTTATTGCCCCCATTTACTGGAGATGTACATATATTTGAATGTATAAGGATCAAATGATTTATAAAAGAAAAGTTTACATGCACACAAATAAACGGCTAAACATATACGTATTTATACAATTCTCGTCCCGGAAAGACAGATCCTCGAGGTATTATAGAAACATTATGCCTATTGAGGAGGAGAGTTCCCCGGGGTCGAGACCTATATGCCTCTTCCATAAATATTCCCTAAAGGAGCCAATTCTGAGACTTTCTAAAGCTTCGTCGAAAACGAAATAGAAGCAATAACATAGGGATTGAACATGGAATGCATACATATACTGTTCTATTATTTCGGCATTCGTTCGCACTTATCTTATGCATATATATCTTTTAAAAACTCTGCACATATAATCAGAAATGAGGGGTAAGTACTGATATCAAGGATTGGCATTAAACTACTTCCAAGCATACATCCAATAAGTTCGAGCCTTGATAACCGAGATAGCATTATAACAATATTATCACTCAAAGAGTTCAGTTTTGTATAAAGGGTGTTCCAAAGTATATCTCTATCATTGTTTGTACATTCAAATAAAAAATGTTCGACTTCCCAATGGTAAGCTCGTTGACATCGTATGCAGACTTCCGGTTGTGTCGATGGTTGATTACAGCACACGTTCGCAAGGAACTTCATCAGCGCTAGTGATCGAGGATTTTCCCTGGCTACCTTCCAAATGTTTGCTTCACTGAGGTGGGTGTGATACACTCTGAATGTCAAAAAGTCACACGAAGCGTCCATTCTTTCGAGCCATTCACGTTCTTCTCTCTCGAAAACAGCCACATGACACATTCTCTTCCATGACACTTTATTAGGGAAGAAACCAGACCTTTTGAACTCTGACAGGTGTGTTGTTAGGTTGTGTTTCGAAAGGATGCCTATAATGTCTGGAATGAAACCATGTTGTTCTCTGTCGCAAATGTCGTATTGGAATAGCCGCAGAAGAAACAGTCTGTTGCAGAGGAATTTTGAAGATGACCGACACAATGTACCGAAAAACGCCAGTTTCTGAACGTTGATATAGGCTTGTAGTGGGGTTATTCCAGCAAGGCCTAAAACCATGTCTGATCGAGTACGATATGGGAGGCCTTGTGCTCGTTTTAGGCAGAAGTGGTGAGCTACTTCTAGCTTCCGTTGGTTTGTATCGGAGATGTTATTCCATAGTTCACAGCCAAATAACGCCCGTGGAAGTACACACGACCTGTACAACTTTATAGCAGTACTGGGATTTGGACCCACTCTCCCACTCACCAAGTTAGTAAAGGAAAGGTAGGTGCCTCTTATTGTCTGTTGTATCCCGTTTGTGTCGGGCGGATGCTTTCCGGATGTGGACTGGACGATACCGAGGTGTTTGTACGATTCTGTCTCTTCGATTCTTGAAGTGCCATACAGAGCAGGTGATATTCGTTCTTGGCGTTTGTTCTTACGACCAAGGATTGATGCTGCACATTTGGTCGGATTGTACATGTAGCGCCATCTACACGCATATCCGTGACATATCTTCAATAGTTCATTTAAACTGCTTCTAGACAACGAAAGAAGAACTATGTCATCGGCCTGTGTTGGAGCAGTGACGTTGATGCCGTTTATGTTAAGTCCATATGGTGATGCCTGAAGTGTATCTAGGAGTGCGTTGATGAAGACCGTGTAGTAAAATGGTGCACATATCGAGCCTTGTCGGGTACCCTGTTCAATTCTGAAGCTAGAAGAGATGTGACCGTTTTGAAGAACACGACTGCAGCAGTTTTCGAACGAGCTGTTTATAAGGCGGAGCATTTTCCCGCGTATTCCTAGATTGAACAGTTTGTGTATTAGGCCACGGATCCACACGAGATCGAATGCCGATTTTGCGTCTAGGTAACACACATGTAAGGCACTTCCACGTTCGACACAATAGTCTCTAGCTTCTTGCAAAATGAATGAAACCATTTTACAGCTTTTGTTCTTTTGAAAACCATATTGAAGGTCATTTAATTTAGATGTAAATGTGTTATCATCTAGTCGTTTCATCACAAGCTTTTCAAAAAGCTTTGAAATAACAGGAAGTAACGAGATGGCCCGATAACTGTTTGGATCACAAAACGACTTTCCATTACCTTTATGCAGTGTGATAATCAGTCCAGATTTGAATTGAGTTGGCAATGTTTCTTTTTGAAAAATGGCATTGAACAAATACGTTAAGCACATGGTCAGCTCTGGGCCTCCATACTTAAGGTGTTCGTATGTTAGATTATCAATGGACCCACTTTTGTTGTTTGGTAGCGTGCTGATCAGCGACTGTAGCTCTGTGATTTCCGTTTCATGACAAAACGCTTCATCCATCGACGTGTCCGTGTTCGACAGGTATGAGTCCACGTCACGATCAATGACACGTCTGAATTCACTGTCGAAATCTGTACGTTCCGTGAATTTGTACAGGTTACTGAAATAAGAGGACCATCCATCAAGAATACCGTCAATACCAGTTTCTCGTTTTCCATTAAAGATTAACGCACAGCCTTGTTTTCTATTACGTGACCTCTTAGAGTTTAACTTTTTCCAGAACATACACTGATCAACTTCGCACATTTCGTCCATATTTCGAAGCTCGCTTTCTTCGTGTTCATGGGCCGCGGCCCGTAGAGAACGTCTAAATTCGCGTTTAAGATTCTTGTATCTTACGTATTCAACGGTAGCTTTTGACTTCCCCGTCCATTTCCAAGCTAAATGAGCACTTTTAAGTTCTTTGTGGACGTTCTTTAACGCAGTAGACCAGTATGGTTTCAAAAATGGTTTATAAGTTCGTTTTAACAAACAGCGGTTTGCTGCCTTCGATATACACGACACTATGATCTCATACGCGTTATCGACGTCCGTGTAGTCTATGGTGGCGGCTTTTAACAAGTCTGAGAGCATACTTTCATAACCACAGATATTTCGAAGGTTGTTCCATTTATATAGCAGTCTTTTGAATGTATCACTCTCTACGTTGTCTTGTGTTGATTTATCCACCTTAAGATGTAGGAGCATTGGAAGATGACGTGACACATTCAATGGAGCATCCGCGATCACCGAGCATGTTACTGTATTACGTACGAGGGCCACATCAAGAAGTATATGGTCAATTTGTGTTGGGTTCGCACCTGTATATGGGTAGAATGTTTGTCTCTGACCGGTATAAGCGTCAATCTCGGATACACTTACAAGGTTAAAAGTAGAACAGAGACCCGAAACATAAACATCACGTGGACGTGTGCCATTCGATAATCTCGCGTTAAAGTCCCCCATGATAACTATATTGTTGTTGGTTGACTGTGTTGAGCACAAGTCGTTTAATTGGTCGACAACACTCCTAAATACTTCGAAGCTGTGGTTTACAGAAGGTAGGTAAACCTGCACTATAGCAACTGATATGTTAGGCAGACACAGTCGTATAGCTGCTATTCTGTCACATTCTGTCTCTATGATCTCGACACACTTGTCTAGGCTGCGATGCCACATGAGAGCAACGCCGCCTTTTCCTATAAGACGACCATTGAAGGAAGCTGGGTTCGAGCACGTAACTACATGTGCATTGTAGTTGTTATCAATTTTTCTTAGCATGTCTGCGTTATGTTGAAGAAGCCAATGTTCAGAAATGCCACATATAGATACACGTTTTGTATTCAGTTCGTCTATCAGGTACGGTATAGCAGTCATTATGCCTGTCGCGTTATAAGAAAAAAGTCTTAGATCCATAGTTAGAGTTATTTGTTGCGATATCTTTGAACATATTCAGATCTCTTGATCCATGGGCGACACCAAATACCTTCGGGCCAAGTCAAATCGTTTTCTATAATAGATGATTGTTCTGTATTTACAACTAGTTGGGCCACTTTACAGTCTGTTCGTTCAGTGAGCAGAAATTTCACGTATCTAAAGGAGATGCCCATGTCATAATGTAGAAAATCTTCTAACCCTGTCTGATCACTGTCTGTATGAATTCCAGTAATGACATACGATTTGCTGGCTGGTAATCTTTGTGTGGCGGCACGAAAACGCCCTTTGCGCCTTGTTGTTGACTGGAATCCGTCTTCGGTGACATCACCTAAAGGGGTGGCCGTTTGTGATTGTTCATCTGATATTTCTGCATTCTCTTGCACCGCACTCATGTAATCATTGATTTCTGTATAGGTTTCCATGTTTGATTCCCCTGGAATATCGATTGTCAATTGTAATGGTTCTTTAGGTATCGTACTTGAGGCCGATACGTCACGTTTATTTGACGTTGCGTTCGCGTTATTACGAATGTGCTGATCACTAATGAATAACACGTCGTCATGACTGTTCGATGTAGTTGATGATAGTGAAGAGCTGAGCTTTTCAAGCGATTTTGAGATGGTCGACGACACTTTTTCACACATATCAGACAGTTTTGTGCTGATTTCAGAGTTTATGGATTGTACAGCTTGCACAACAAGTGAGTCTGATTTCTCACGCGATTCGTGAATTGTCTTGATTTGGGAGCTAATGTGTTTTACTTTATTGTCGTGATGTACTTTCGTAACAGTCGTGCTTTTCAGTTGTTCGATTTGTTCTGATACATCGTTCCTCAGGTCTTTAATGCCAGATTGATATTTACGTTTATCACTGAAGTCAGCGTCATGTATCCTATCGATATTTAGAGAATTGTCTCTTACGGAGGTTTGCAGACTACCCAATTGTTGTGAAAACGTGTTCCTTGATTCTTCTAGTTTTGACACAACGACTGTCAGCTCGCCTAAACACGAATTGAGTTTTGGTTCTGTGGCAACACTGCCAATGGGGCGTAGATTAACGCGTATCGCATTTGAGCACTGTTGTAGATCCTTTTTGATGATGTCTACTTCAGACGACAGTTTACTACAAACTAGTTCGATATGCTCTCGGTTCTCTCTTACTGTGGACTTCATTGAGAGAATATCAGCTTGCATTTTCGCTATGATTTCTTTCAAGAGTGGGCTTTCTTCATTTTCCACAACGGATTTCTTTGAATTGTTGTTAGATGGGGTGGGTTGACACTTGCGGTACAGGGTATTTATATCTGCAATATTGTCGTTCAAAAACTGGTGGATATCATAACAGTCCTTCGCAAATGTTTCTGGTTTTCTACGACTTCGCAATGTACCCATTGGTGCATTAGGTTTCTCTTTTGATCGTTTTGAGAGGACGTCTCTGTAGTGCGATAGTACATCCTCGGACGAATTCGCAAGTTCGAGAAGTGTTTGAACGTATATGTCCTTTGGGAGATCACTCAACTCGAGATCAAGTCGATCTATGACAACCGAATCCACCCGATACAAGTTTTCTTGCTGTCCACACTGTAAGCTGTTGTCGAGCTCGAGTTCGACAGATGAGGTGTAACTCTTGCGGACGGGTGTTTCAATGTTATCTCCCTTGAAATTGAAATTTGGAGAACGTCGAACAGGATATGCGGACTTCAGTAGAGTAATTTCGTCATCCTCGCCGTTTTCGAATGATTCCGGGCTAAATACCCCACTATAGTCGTAATCCTCCTGATTGGAAGCCATGTTTAATGGAGAGTTGGACGAGCTACGATGACCATTCAGTGGCTATAGATGGAATTACCGTTATTGCCTTAGGCAATGTCACAAATGGTTCTGCGTGACCCGTCTACTTAGTTGTGTTTACTTTATATATCTTCTTTGAACGCTTTGGATATTTATAGACAAATGAGAAAATACAAATCTGTCTTTTACTCACAATTTACTGTCTAATGTTCCCCTTAAAAGTATCCATCATATCACACTTGATCACTACTAATGTCCTATATACACTTTTTGCACTGAAAAAGTCTTTTAACACCTTTAAATCACGAAATTCACGAGAGCAGATTATCGTACACAACGTCACTCCGCCATCTTCGATCCCGACAACACTTGCAAATTTATCAATTTACAGAAGACTTAACAGGCTTGTTAAAATCTTAACAAGTCGTCAGTTAACAAAGGTGTTAAATTGGTTTGAACAACGCTTAATTAACAGGCCGTTGAATTACAGACTGTTAGGGATTTTAATCAGCCGTTAATTTAACGGATGATTAGATTTAACAACCGTTTGAACAACTGGGCCCTGTTTGGTATCTCTCCAGGACCCGTGGATTCATGGACAAGTATTCATAAGCTTCTTTACACTCGAAGTGTAGAGTTGCATATGTGTAGCCTATAATAGATATATGCCTAAAAGCCAGAACCTTAAGTCGCTATGATGTACCACACTGTATTTACAACCACGTATATAGACATACGGGAGATATTGCCCGATGCAAAAATATCTCTATATTTCCTGTTTGTGTCAAATTAGTTTGACTTGTCCCGATTTCTACGCACTACTGCATCAACACCAAGGGTAGCAGCTTTTGAAAGATATATTTGAGAATGTTCACTGTGGTACTATATAGAAGAAACGATCAGACTACCCCAACGGCAGCTACAAGCCCTGAAGTCATCAAGGTGGTTGTTCTCTAATTTATCCCTGTCTGTGAAATAGCTTATGCATATATTTTAACATTGCTCGCGCGCCGTGTGTAACACCGCAAGGGCTGTTACAGTAGGTTTCCTGTGCAATACTGTTCCAGTGAGGGATCCTACAGAAGAACCAATGTGTCCTTTTATAGTGTTAGAATACAGCTAATGACTTGTAAAGAAATACTTTGTTGTTCCTCAGGCTTGAGGATTTACAACAGTGATATAGTACAGTAACACCAATTATTTTTCATAACCAAGCACAGGGCTCACTCTGGAGCATAGACGCACCGGGAATGGACTACCGGCGAAACTTGGAGCGTGATCTGGATAAAGCTTACTTGCCACCATTATGTGAACAAAAGCCATGTAAAATCCATGACGTCATCAGTTTGTTTGAGTTTCATTAATGAAACATACTCATAGACTACTTGAGATTTTGAAATTATTTGTGATATATATAATTTTCAATGTATAAATTTAGCTATAGTAAATCTTTTGAATATTTTGGATCGTTTTGAATTGAATAATTGGACATGTTGTTCATGTACGAAAAATAAGAGAAATATGAAGCAAGAAAAAGGAAAAGGAGACGACGATGAAGGCGACGTCACGAAGTAGAATTTTATGTTTTTAAAACAAGCAGACGACAGATCTATCAATTCGAAATTCAGAATAAATTGCATGTTTCGGTCAATTCCCCTTATCATAATGGTTTCAAAATTTGAAGACAACGTGGTCGACTGTCCTCAGTAACTTTTCTTTTTTATCACTTTCAATGGATATTCAAAACTTCATTATTCAGCGATCTTCCAGGTAGAAAGCAAATGGACGTGCAATAAACAAAAGTTAGTGTTAAAATCAAAGTTGAATCGAACTCAACCTAAATTTTGGCACGTCGCCAAAACGAATTCCAACGTCAACGAGGAAGACATTTTGGATCACAGTAGTGATTACAACGAAAAGGTTGAATAAGTTACCGTCTTTCCGAGAATGTATGGTAACTTCATGAACCAGCAAAAAAGACCATTTGATTTTGGTAATCTATTTTATCCCAGCTTTGTAGTAACACATCCATCATCTTTGTTTTATTGATGATTTTATAACCGATTTACGCCAATACAAAATGGTGCAGGGACGCCATCACGTTTCTGAAGCGTGACATATCTCTATGTGCGGTATCAGGTATGCTTGAAGACAAATATACTTGTGCACTTGAAATGAATCAACAATTTTGGTTTGCTTCCTAACTTGTTTTGCTACAATAGATGATGATGTCGAATGTGTCAAACGATTTTCGTATTCGTACACGATCTGTTTCGTACAACACATATGAATACATCGTGAATGGATTGACTAAGATCGATTTTAGAAAGAAAAAGTAACAAAATATAGCTGAGAAATGTTAATGAAAGTGGTCCATGGTAATGTATATGAGGGAAATATCTCACTGAATGTGTTGTTTGATTAAGAAATGTTGGAAAGACGATTTTCAAAGTGTTAACAGTGTTTTCATTAAGTTTTGTTAAACAAGCATAAGGGCATTCAGTGCGTTGATCAAAAAACTTTGTTTTTGAATATAAATTGGTTGCTCTTAGACACACCTTGCTTGTGAGTGTTGACCCCTTTCATGATCTGCATATATTTGTTTGATGCTGGTTTTGATGATGTTAGACACATGTTTTAATGACCTTAGTTGTGAAAGCCCAAAAACTGACCACATGAGATATCTTCAAGTGTCAAACATTTTTATTAAAAGTATCTCTGATGGCATATATTTGATATCGTTATTTAAAATGTCTCTATTGTTAAAAGCTTCACAATACACTCACTGTGGTCTGCACTTATGAATGGCTATTTGTTTAAAGATCCACAGCCGTGGGGAGGACCTGCTGATGGGGGGCATATGTCAAGAGCAGATGGGGCGGGATCAGACAGAAAGAGGAAGAAGAGGAGTAGATGGGGAACTGAAGAGACGGTAGAAAAGACAATCATTCCTGGCATGCCCACAGTCATACCTGCTAACCTTAGTAAAGAACAAGAAAGGCAGTATATATGTAAGTAGATGCAATGTACTCTCTATGTTCATAATAATGGGTGGGCCCTGCATTAGTCTGTCCTCCAAATTTGATCAATATGGTTAATTGACGCTAACCCTTCTTTTTCCAGAGGTTAACAAAACTATTTTTCAGAAACTGTCCAACACACAGGTAGTATTATAAAAATGTATGACGTTTTAGTTACAAAAATGATAACATGGTAACTAATAGTTTATTTTTGTTGTATGGTGCCTATGATTATTGAAGCCTAATGAATTAGCAATTTCAGTCAAGCCCATTCTCAACTCCAGTGTTACAATTTCCCAAAGCTATAACCCCGGGGGAAATGCCATCATACCCATACACTAAGCCTGGTGGGAGGCTAGATTGGTCATTAGAAGGAAATTGCGTTGAGGTCCCAGCTCCCTTCAGCTTATCCAATGGAAGTGCAGACTTGTCCAAAAGTCACAGCCTGTCTTTAACATGATGGAAGAAGAGGGGGAAGTCCAAGATCACAGGGGGATTTTTAAACCAGGCTCCTTTCTGGAAACCATGTGAATTGTGATGAAGCATCTGGTAGTGAAATAAGGGAATCGATATATCTTAATTGTTTTCCAATGCATCTGCCTGAAAGACATGACAGGCAATATCAGCTTATAAGTTCCCTATCTGCCTTTCAAGTGTAAAGTATGGCTGATATTTTTATCACCCTTGATAAACATGTAAAGGGTAATGCAAGAAAATATAATGCAGCAAAATGACATCAAACTTCGAACTTGTTGCCTGATTGAAATTAAGAAAACAAAATTCATGTATACTTGCCTGATTTCAGTTATTTTGACATGATTAACAGATTGTCAAAGCTCTGTTTATTTCCAGATTAAAATGAACAGTTGAAGGACAGATAGGGGACTCATGAATTGCCTGATATATTGACAGACTTGTTTTACTATGAGTATTAGATGCAGATACAAGAAATATGATTATTTTACCAATGGCTTTCTGATCAAGGTTGATCACCTTGTTTGCATAGACATTGTAGCTATATCAAATGCTTTACAAGAATGGATGTCAAAGACATGCTTTAAATGCTTAGAAAAAAGGCATCTATTTTCTACAAATTCCTTTCAAGATTTATATGAAATTGTGTCAATGATGAATTGTCTGCAGAACCAACTGACCGAGTATTAGCATTTATACACTTAACTGCTAATAATGACTTATGATCAAATAAGTATTTATCGCTAGTGTGCATTGAAAATGTGACCAGATATAATTTTTTATTTTATTATTTTGGAAACATTCAAATTTGAAAGTCACTTTTTCGAAAAACATTATAGCTTTTGTGTGTATCTCTCCTTATAGGAATTGATTTTTAACCCAGTACATTATTTCGTTTCTCCGACATTAGGAACATTTCCATATATGAAGTGGCAATTCATACAACCCCTAAGGCTCCTGCTTAGGAACTTGTAAGAATGACATAATTTTAAAATGCTATTGAATTAAAGTTCAATTTTAGTTCTACTTGCATTTGATTTAGATTTAGACACAAAATGGTACATTGTACTGGTTCACCATTTACCTTGTATCATTTCAGTTCTAAACTACAAAACACTATGCTGTGGGTACTCTTTGGGACTGTCTCTAAACAAATAAAGTGAACTGTATATAACTTAAACTTACTTTTGACCTGGATCAATATGTCATAACAGAACAACAGAGAATACACTTCTGTCTGGAAAGCTGATTGTCTTCTGAGCTGCAAACCAGCCTATTGTTCTTGTTAACTGAACCATTTTCTGATTGTTTTACAACCAGCAGGTAACTGGTAGTTCCTCCTTATACATTATGTCAGTGTTACAAAAATACAAACAATGAAAACCTTAAAAAGACAGCTTGATCAACAAATAACATCGTTCTGCTCATTCAATGATAAACAAACCATTACCACTTAATTTTAGTTGCACATTTTTTTTTATAGTTAGAAAAAGTGAGATTTTCTCTTGACATTCAACTGGTCAACTGGAAAACCTTTGCCTGATGATTTTGATAATATATGCAATAGATGAATGATAATGGATAAATGAATTTCATTTGTAAAATATGGAAATGTATACAGTTAAAAGCATTCTTGCGCTAAAAAAATTGGGGTAAAATGACTAATCAATTATGACGCAACATGTTAAAACATAGTGAAACACCACATGATCAATACCTTCATTCTTTATGATCTATGTTTCTTGGTGCTTTTTTCACAATTTGACTTTGTTGAAATCCGAGTTAAGTCTAAAAATAGCAATGATTGCTAGGAAGAAAGAATGGCAGTCTGGTTAGAAAAATCATGTGATACACACACAATGACTTAAAAAAGATATCCATAACAACAACATGTATATTCAAAATGGAAATTTCTCCGATTACATTGGTCTACGAAATTTACCCTGGCAGTTCTCATTATTGTCATAATTCTTTTAAAAGCATCATATTAACATGTTTCTGTATTAGCTACTTTTTAAAAGGGAATTTAACAGATTTCTATGTAAATTGTCAACTCTTCTAGATCGTACACAATTTTACAGTACCTGGGCGCAAGCAATACTTCAAGAATATAAAAAGAAAAATTGTTTGCCAACATAATAATCAGACCATAGATGGTTGCTTATCAAGAGCAATAATATGAGGTCTATAGGGCTATAGTAAATTAAAAAGAACTGAGATGTATCTTTAGAATGCTGGTATATGTGAGACTTTAAGTAAAAAAAATAACCAATGAATAAACTCTTCACAACTTAGATAAGATCACTTCATCTGATTTGCATGGCATTGATTATCTCATTTCTAAAAATATAAATATGAAGCACAGTTATACATTAACATCATATTGATTAACACCTTTCCAATGAGTGAAGCACTATACCAAAACAAATGTTTATTGCAGTTAAATCTTATTTATGTTTATTTGATTATAAAAGACTTCTCCTTAATGTGTTAGTAAAATGTATGGTTTGTCATAATTTGGATTTCTGAGTTTGATCTATTAATTTTGCAGTGCCAGACCATCGTTGAATAACAGTTGACTAATATCCTTTTTGAACAACCTGGAGTATTTCATAAATATGTATTAACAGAATGTTCCATTAACTTCGCAATCATCAAAAATACGTTCACCAACATTAAAATTTATTCTAAAATCAAAATGCAATTGAATTCACATTTATCTTATTTTGTGTTGTAACACTGACAACTGTTAAAGGAAGTTTTTTTATTTGTTGATGATTAATGAACACATGCATTACTTCTGACAACTTGCTTTACAGTGCATCTCCAGATTGAGGAAATAAGTCGTCGATTACGGACAGGAGATCTCGGCATTCCACCAAATCCAGAAGACAGGTTTGCGACTAGCCAACGGCTGCTTTTCCGTCCTCAAATAACACACCTCTTGTTATAGAAACAGGAGCGGGTACCAGTAATGTTTAAAGGAAACGGCTTTCTCACAAAAACATACTAATTCTACTGGGTTTAGGCATAATGCGCAGTGAATTACCATAGCTGTTGATGCATCTTAAATCACCATGATTCATTCACTCAATGGGTTTGGGTAAACCTTTTCTAATTTGAAAAATTTATTACAATAAACAAAATAAGAGGTATTATGAAATGATCAATTGTTTTTCCATTTATAAAGTGTGTAAAACTAATTTTTGTAAGGAAAGGGTTGTAGGTATCTTTTTCCCTTACCACTAGTATGAAGTACCACACAACGTAGAAGTATCTTCATTTTATTTAATCTTATTGTGGTATAAGAGCAGTATTCCTTTTATGCCAGTCTATACCTTGTTACCAGGCAATTAAAGTTTTCCTTTCATGCCTTGATTTCATTCTTCCACATACATGTTGTACATTATAAGCTATCTTTGATATATAATCACGAAATGTAGAACTAGAAATTGATAGGATCTTTGTTAAACTTGTAAAAGATTTGTTTTAACCAATGCATTGATGATGTTTTTTGTTTGTAATACCAGGAATTGTTTTCTTTTTCTGAACAAGAGAAAAATAGATATATCTGATGTCTGCACAAATTATGATGTTTACTTTCAAAATTTGGGAGAATTACATAATAGAACATTGATAAGTTTTGATATTCATTGGGAAGTTCTGTTGAAAGATTTTACAATTTGAGCTTTTTTGTAAGCATGGCAAATATTTTGGCATTTCTATTCATTTGATAAAAATAAGGATTTAATCAAGGTATTGTCATTTTTCTACAGTATTTGTTGTTGAGAAAGCCATTTCCACTTTTCAGGTATATATTTTATCAGATAACTTTATGGTACAATGATCAATTTTTCTTGTTTATCATTAAATGCGATAATTAAACTATGATTTTAATGCTTACACTTATAAGGCCTTGAACTGCGACCAAAGAGATGTTGGTCATCTAAAGGAGATTAGTCCCGTAACCAAAATTATTTTTTCAGCGAATCTTTAATAATTTTTTGACTGATCATTTGTTAATGAGTGTTACCTAATTACATTTTCAGGCTTTTACTATGTTTGAATTTTTTTCTATAGTATATCTAATATTGTTTATTATTTCAATTGTTCTTGATAAATTATTCTTTTTGAAAAGGGTTTCCAAGAACTTACATAATGATATTCCCATGATCATAACCCTGTTAAAAGACTATAAGAGATCAATATCTGTTGTCATATTTATTAACATTTTGATCATGTTTTTCACGCTGACATTTTGTCCACATTTCACCATCTCTGATGTTGGATTACACCTGCCAAAGGCAGAAGACTTCATTTATTTTCTGTTGGTTCATGCTTGATTTATTGGTCGAAAAACTGAATAATTATGGCGTAAACATTTTGAATTGCATGATATACAATTACTTTAATCTTCTACTTTGTAGGCATGATATTTACTCCAATAGAAAATTGTAATAAGGCAATAATGATACATTTCGATAATTTAATCTAAGTAATTTTATTAAATGGCCTCATTTCTGTTTAGATTTATAAAAGGTTAAGGAATAACTTATTATGCTGCTGTAACACTAAGAAAGAGTGCATGCAATCTCTACCACATGTCAATTTTCAGTATTCTTGATGTTATATTTTATTTCATTTATTAGCATTTCAGCTTTTAAACTTCATTTTCTATGCTGTTTAATAATTAATGAAAGTCTGTTGTTAAGTGGTTCGAAGCTTATCAAATTTGATCTACCATAACATTCCATATATATAAAAACAAGCAATTAAGGTATCAATGTTGTATACATTAAGACAAAAATAACTTCGCTTAGCTCAGTTAAGATTAATTAAGATGTCTCTGTAATAAAATAGAGTTAAAAATTATATTGAGAATGATTGAAAAAAATTTAAAAGATCAGAATCTATCTGTTGAAGTCTCAAATCTTTAATTAGATTTTATTGATGTTTAACCTACAAGGCGAACATTTTAATTTGTGTAATATGAGTTAATTCTGCACCAATAATCATCTTGTTTGGAAACCTTTAAGGAATATACAGCCCCATCTTTTGTTTCTTTTAGTACCAATTGATATTATAGGCTTTCTTTAATATGACAACATGGTTAGTTTTAAATGGTAACACATCGTGACATGTCAGAAATATATCGTAGATTACATTACTGAGACACACAAAGAATTTATCCAAATTATACAAATCTACTGTAAAATAGAAAGAGACATTGTAAATGAGATGTTTGTAATTTCTGTATAACATAGAATTGCTGGATCTATAACAATTATTAAAAAACTTAAAACACTGATTTGCTAAAACAAAGTGAATGAGTGCATTTACTTTGAATTTTTATACCACTTATGCCACACATTAAATAGACAGACTTATTGTTGATTAATATAAAACTTTCTTTTCTAGTGAAACTTGACAAAAAAAATGGCTATATTGTTATATTTGGCAAGTGATAAATACTTAAAGATGTTGCTCTCAGATCTGCTTATATGTTTTTAAGGGTGCCATAGGACTTGGTCAAGCCTACTCTTATAAACCATGCATACATATGAGCAGAGCAGTATGCTTGCTTTACCAAAAAGTGCTCATGTTGGATTAAAGTGATTAAATTGTGTCCCTCATGCAGTATATGTTGCATGCCAACCATTTATGTTTAATCGCATCTCAAGGCTAGTGCCCATTTCTATGGACTCATCCGTAGTGTCTTTGTTATGTCCTTGACCAAATTTACCTTTGTCAGACCTAACACTTGCTTTATCCCAGATATCTTCATACATTATATAATGAAGAGTTGATATCTGATGATGCTAAATTGTTTAGCCTTTCAATATTATATAATTGCTGTAAGGTTGTAAGACGTAAATCCTACTCATTCCCATTTTGTATTAGATTAGACTGACAAGACTTTGATTATTAAAACTAAAAACTAAAACAAATGAAAAATGTAAAATCAATAGATTTGATCTGGTGTGCATTTCTGGCTCACACAGACAACAGGCTTTTTGCATGAAGACTTACAAATATATTTTAAGATGAATTATTTTCTTTGAAATAATATAAAATCCTATCTTGCTAATGCTGCCTTGTTTCCAAATAGAAATAGAAAGATTTTTTTTCTCTTTTTATTCCTTTGCCAAATGAGGAATAGAGCAATCTCAAATCAAATTTGCTCTGAACAATAAAAATGACTTTACATATAAACTAGATAATGCTCTGAAAAGATACTGATCAATTGGGAATGAGATTTTGCTCCCTATTAGCAACTTCTTCATTTTCTGTGATAACATTGTGATATGTCAAAGTCAGACCATGAAATCAAGGACTCATTTGGTAAAGGATTGGAAAGATTGTCAAAACAATAAACTTCACACAAATTTGTTCTTAATGGCAGAGATGGACTATAGTGTTTGATGTCACATACAATTTTACTTCACTCAAATAATATTTGGATTTATGACAGATTTGAAAACAATGTACCAGAATTTCTTTTATTAATTTTGAGCTGTCAACTTTCTCTATCACGGTATGAATACTCATATGATGTACCCACTTTCAATGACTGTAGAAAGAATTTTGTTGAAAGAAGTGATTGTTATAATGGAGAAACTATCCATTCTGACAATAAGTTTTATTCTTGATCCAAATTGTCATTATGACACCATTGGGTACATTGTGTTATTTTGTTGCTGAGCCTTCAATTCTGACCAATCACATTTCAAATGGAATAATAGGTAAACTCTTTTGCCAAACAATTCTGGAATGTTACAAATCTGAATGAAATGCCTCTTGTACTGTTATTAAACAAGGGTTGGTTAAAAGATGATTATTTAATGATTTTTGCAAACTGCCCATATGTCAATAAGAACGTCTGCAAGTTTAGCTTTTGCAGCCATTGTTGTCTCAGAGTACCTTTGCTTCAATTGTCATCTAAGCTCTCTTTCAATTTTGGACAATGACAATTCCCTGTTTGGCAGAGATTTACGACATTTAAGATTCTATTCTATGCTAATGCAAACCTCTTTATGATAGATCTTCTGTTCCCAAAATATTCCACTGAAGAATTCTCCTTATTCATGGTAGTATAAGTCAAACATTTTATCTCATCATCAAAATATTTAGAAAAGATACCAAAAATGTGCCAACAATATAAGGTTGCAGCTCATTGCAAATGAAACAGCTGATTGCCCAAACATAGAGTCTTAATTGTGAACAAGTTTTTCTTAAATCAATTATAAAAGAATCATATATTGTTAAAAATTGATAAGCAAGGAAACAGAAGGTCCTATCAGAGGTTACTTGTGAAGATCGTGTATTAACCAAGTATTTTTGTTGACTGCCAGATCCCCGTCGCCGGAGCCTATCTATAACAATGAGGGGAAACGTCTGAACACACGAGAGTACCGGACACGGAAACGACTTGAAGAGGAGCGACACAGACATGTACAGGAAGCTATGGGACTCAACATGGAGTATAAACCTCCCGCAGACTACAAGTAAGTTGGGTGTCAAGCTTCAGTGGATGTCAGGGGTGGGGGGGGATTGGGTACAGGGGGTCTAGGGTTTGATCCTTGTTAGCACTGAGGTAAAAATGCTAGGACTAAATCAAAATCGGTGCATGTATTGGTCATGTGTCAAAGAAGCTGTCATCAAGAGTGAATTTAAACTTCAAGTTACAGTCACAATTGATGTAAAATGAAAAATTTAAGCTAAGCCAAATTAGCTCAGTCAGTAGTGTTCCTACAGTACAGGGGGCCTGACTTCGGGATCGGGCTTGACCAATACTCTATATAGATGTATTGATAAAGTCTATCCATAGTGATTTATTATTCTCTCACCACTGATAAGTTGTGTTCATATGGTAAAGCAATCAGTGAATGTTAGATAAAATTTGGGAAAGATATTAAAGAGAAAATGTCTTGCCCTTGCAATTTTGCGAAAAAAACAAAAAACCAAGTTAAACTGATAGTCATATAGACAAAAAGCTGGAGAATAAGAATTTATTATCACTTTGATCTATATCATCATGTTTGAAAATAATTGCAATTTTGTATGTTGATGACAAGTTTCCTTTTGTTTCCTATAGACCACCAATTATCCGTGTGAACGATAAAGTGATGATACCTCAAGAAGAACATCCAGACATCAACTTTGTAGGACTGCTTATTGGTCCTCGTGGAAACACATTGAAAACACTGGAAAAAGAGGTGAGATTATCTTCTTATCTATTACAATGGCTTTGACTGTCACCCAGATGATATTGGTTATTTGCATAAGTCTATTTGCATTAACTCTAAACATGATAACATATATTTGATTGTCCTTAAATGAATGTCTTTGAAGACTATAAATGAAATTCTTTTAATGAACAATTTTCCTCTGATGAACAACTTTAACTTTGAGAAATAAAATTTTCATTCAATGTGTATAATCTGTGATAATCTTAAATGTAAGCATTAGAATTTTATAATAATTTTAAAGAGAAGAAAACAATACTTTATCAAGTAGAGTTGTATTCTATTATATTCATTGCCCTAAATGTGTAATTGCTCTATAAGATACTTTGGAGTACCCTTAAGAAAGGGTTTACTTAATAGCTTTGAATTGATGAATGCAAGCAACACACTTCATTATCCTCAACCTCTGTATAAGTGGGATAGTGTTAAAATGTTTAACTAAATTTCTCAAGGTGAAATAAGAAAATCTGTTTTTTCCAGTTGTAACATAATTTATAATTTTACAGACTGGAGCAAAGATCATTATTCGTGGTAAAGGGTCTGTGAAGGATGGGAAGATAGGTAGAAAAGATGGCCAGCCTTTACCTGGCGAGGATGAACCTCTCCATGCTTATGTGACGGCCAATAACCCAGAAAATGTGAAAAAAGCTGTGGAAAAGGTCAGTTGGTACTCTTTTTACACAAATGTCAAAACTCTTGCTGGTTAATTTCCAAAAGTAGATTCTTGTATTATCTGCTGTCCAAAACTCTTAATATCTGCTTAATTTTGATGACTTAAGATACTTAGACTAACAAACAGGATATATCACAGGCCAGGCCCAGTTGACTTGGCGGCTGGCCTGGATTTTATCCTGTTTGCATAAGCATGAAGTTGGTTCTAGCACTATAAGGGTTTTAACAATTTTTTTTGTTTTACAAATTCTCGAAAAATATTCCATTACTTCATGAGTCCCTAACTTAACACAGCTGTTTAAGACAACCTTTATAATATCTTAAAGAACTAAACATACTGAAGGGTAAATGTATCTTTTAGCAGTCAACAATTGAGTACGATATCATGCTGATGATTTCCTTCCTGAAGTCTTATTAAGTTATGCATATGAAATAACCTTTTAACTTTTAAAAAAATATATATGCCTGAATTGATGATTAGGATTGTAGAATATTTACCATGTTAATGAAATGGGTGAAAGTGCTCAGAATTATTCCTGAATTTCACTTATAAGGCCTTAAATTCTTAAAGCATTGCATTGTTATGTTGTTATTTTCTAGATCAAAGGTATTATCAAAGAAAGTGTAGAAGTACCAGAAGGACAGAATGATCTAAGAAAACAACAACTGAGAGAACTGGCTCTTCTCAATGGTACACTCAGGGAAAATGATGGCTTGATGTGAGTGGTGCTACCTTTAAATTCTATCCAAAATTCTTGAATTGTTTGATAATCAGATAAAGCAATTTTGTCTAAACAATTTATTTTAAAAAATTGGTTTTATAAAGATATTCATTTCTGGGAACACTTGGACAAAAGAATAACTTTTTGTCATTTTTCAAGTATTTGTTCCCCTTTTTTTAAAAAGGCAAGAACTGTATTCATTTCTAAGCATTAATTTAATCATTGCACACATTTCAAGACATGTGACATCTTGAAAAAGGTATGAATAGAAAGTAAATTGCAAAAAAATACTTTGTGTAAACTTTGTCCTCATTACTTTACATATACCTTCCAGCAAATCAAAAAGGTTATCTCAAGATTTTCTTAAGTTAAATTCTCTTACTTCAGATTATTTTTCGTCAATACTTTTTTGATAAAATCAAAACAATATTATTTTGCAGGAAGCTGAAACAGTTACAGCAGGCCCAGACCATTGTGACAAACACGATAATCTGTACAAACTGTGGGGGTACAGGCCACTTGGGTAAAGATTGTAAACAGCTCCGGCCAAGTGATACAATCAGAAACATGATGCAGAGTGGTGGTGGGTTTGAACAGGGAGGTGGTGGTGGAGGAGGAGGAGGAGGGGGCGGTCTTCATACTGACAGGGCCAAAATGGACAGTGAGGTACAACTAGAAACAGTATTCATTACTAAGTGTTTTCACTGAACCCCTTAACCCCTTGATTTATGCTAATTTACTAAGTGTTTTCACTGAACCCCTTGATTTATGCTAATTTGGTGGAGTTTTAACCCCTTATATTTGGAATTGTGAATGGAAATTAATGATCTTTAGGGGTCATATTCAGGAATTGTGGATCATTTTCTATATATAGGTTTGGGACCAAAGAAAACCTTGATTACTTCATTGATGCTTCTATAAAGGTAGGACCTGGGTAATGGAAAACTGACAATTGCTTTGGTTAAAAAATAAGTTGAAATAAAATTCGAAAATATTTATCATTTCAAAGGCATTCACCGAGCCAATTATCAAAATTTGTTTGATTTTGAATTTATACTTATAAAATGAATATCAAAAATTTTGTTCTTTATTTCATATTAATTACCTCCCTTTAATTTTCAATTTTCACAATGAAATTAAAGTAACATGAATGAAGTTGTCAAATTAAAATTCCAGTCCAGGAAAGATTCTAATACACTGCAGACTCATTATACCGCGACCCGTTATAACGCGATACTCATTATAACGCGGGTCTCCTATGGCTCCCAAAATTTCAAGCACATTAGGGCTTTAACAATAGCCTAAATCTCCCCCTTTCTGCAAAATGACGCGGTCGGCATCCTAAATAGAAAGTCTACCTACAAATTGCACTCCGAAGGCGTGAAAATCAATAACTCCCTGGGTAATCCCCATTGTTTGTCACGGTCTTTTAAACAAAGCGCGTGGCCTTTATACATACACAATCCGTGACCCGAGGGAAGATTTAAATCTATGTGTACATAGTGTTGATAAATTACATAATATCATTAGTTTGTACACGCTTATTCAGGGGAGTGTTTTACACCTAGTTTAAATGGTAAAGCATTAGGTACACATGCTGGGAGAACTATCGATAAAATTTACTCACTCCTAACTTGGAGTTTAAATCTATAAATAGAACATGGGTTAACTGAATCCACCCTCCTTTTTCTGTACATAGTGTGTATTTAAACTGCACGTGCCTCTATCAATGATCCTTAACTTGAATCGTAATGAAACAAATAAAAAGGAATATATAGTTAAACATGTAAGTTTTGATTATGTTTTTTATTTGCTTTTCTTTTATTCACAATAAATTCAATGATAAGTCCGTAACTCAACACAATCTTGAAATATGAATAGACTACTTCTTGAATCTTATTGTTTCTTAA
The DNA here is from genome assembly GCA_947846245.1 of Cerastoderma edule. NCBI lineage: Eukaryota > Metazoa > Mollusca > Bivalvia > Cardiida > Cardiidae > Cerastoderma > Cerastoderma edule. The sequence continues at coordinate 53,985,670 of OX401406.1, forward strand.
GTGGTTATGGTCTGGCATATAGCGCGTAAGGGACCCCGCGTTATATTTGTCAACCCCACTATTAACGCGGATCTAGCATCATGGCTCCCGACGACCGCGTTATAATGAGTCTGCAGTGTAATATGAAACTTGAATTAAAAACGGCATTTGTTCTGTTAAATCTTGAATTCTATTATTTTGACCTTTCTCCATTACCCAGGTCTTACCTTAACTTCACATGAGACTTTGGTAAACTTGAAAGTAACTTTAGTATAAAGTTTGAAAACATTTTTTAAAATATTTTTTTGTGTGTGTGATATTGAGAATATTTCATTGAGAAAAAGAGAAATTGTTCATTATTTATAGTTTTCTTCATTTTTCAAAATTATTTTTTAAGTCTTCCACATCGGATGCATCTAATTGAGTTAACATGTTGCAGAAAAATACCTCTATACATGGGCTGTTCATTTCTCCAAATTATTTGTTACTTAATGTCATGTTAGTTTAAGTTATAAAGGTTTTATTTTGTAATTACACTTCACCAGAGGATTTATTGAAATTCACAAAAGTGATCAATGAACATTTTTGTCATTGAATTCGGGAGCAGAATCTTATATACAATACTTTCATTGTAAATTTAAATGTAATGTACGAAAAGGTTGTTAGTTCCTGCAGTTAAACACCGTCATCCATAATTTCTCACTTGATAAACCACTGTGACAAAAGGATAAATATCATTTCGAGCAATTTGTATGTTTTCAAAATTGTTTACATCTGGTAGCATAAAGAAAGTGCTTTTTTGTCCATGCTATCTTTTCTTGTCTGATGATGCTTTCAGGAAGAAGGAACAACCCCTACTAGAGGTCATGGGTTAATAAAAGTGTAGTGAAGACCTGAATTGTTTGGTAGTTATTGTTTATTAGTGAAAGGGTAGTGTTAATTAATGAGTAGTTACTATTATAAATGATTTAGAGTATAACTTGTTGATTGTTCTGTTTCAGTATTTATCCTTGATGGCAGAGTTGGGCGAGGGTCCTCCCCCCAAACGAGACACCATGTTACCACAACAAAGAATGCCACACAATCAACAACACCAACATTCAAGGTTCAACCAACCACCACCAAACCCAATGGTAAGGAGGTATCTAAGAATATCCTGGAAAAAATGGCACAATTCTTCATTGAATATAGGGATTTTTGTGATTAGATAGCACTGGGCAAATCTTGATTAAAGATAGTTTTATAAATGTTTGCAAGTGGCCTCGGTTGCCTTGAGGTAAAGAGAACAGAACTTGAAATCAGATGGAATGTGTCCATCTTGGTTCAATTCCAAGTGATGTTCTAGTACCTGGTTGTATGGTATTCTGATGGTTCTACCCAGCTTGACCAGCTCTCAAATAATTTTGAGCTTTGCATTGCAAGATAATGAAATTTTGTTAACAAGATGTAAATCCTTAATAAAATGAAGTAAATAAATGTTCGTTACATCAGGATTCAATTAATCGATTTGAAACGGATGGAAATAGGTATAGTAGTATCATCCAGCTGTCTACTATAGGGGTGCAAAGTGCTAATATTTTTTTTTATCTTATGTACAGGGTGGTTTCAACAATTTTCACAATAACATGAACCGACCACCTCCAATGATGTCTAACAACAACAACTCACGACCTCCCATGAATCATCAATTTGGTGGATCAAACAATCAGCCTGGTCAGATGTTTCAACAACAACATCAACAACAACAACCCTCATCCATGCAACAGCAAGGGATGCAAGGTAATGTCAATAGTTGCAAATAATGCTGATTGAAAAGTTCATTATTGATTATGATATGCAAGGTGTACCCTTGACCCCTTGATTTTTGATAGTTTGGAGGACGTTCGATCCCTTATAAATGGAATTGTGAAGATAGAAAACAATGATCTTTAGGGGTCTTATTCAGAAATTGTGGGTTATTTACTACATAAATTTGGGGTTAAGAAAAACCCTGGATATGTGGCTCTATATTTTTTAAAATTGGTTAAATGATTGTTTTCATGAAATCTTGTACATGTATGAAACTTTTAAATAGGATCAAAACATAATCTTTTTTCTTATACAGAACACAAGTAAACAGTAGAGTGATCATAGCCCTCTTGTGGAAGTAACATTATTTGAAATGTGAAAATAGTTATTTAAGGTAAAAGTCAATAAAGGATTGGTTTATGATCCAAGTCCAACAACTGTTACTTTGTTTTTAAAGAAAGAGTCTTAGAACTGAAATGGAGGTGTTTTTAAAAGCCAAGCTTATGTTATAATACACTGAACACAATGATAAACTCATCTTCAACAGGTATGTCACATCAGAATCCGATGCAACAGTCTAACCAGATGCAGCAACCCAATCACATGCAGCCACCAAACCAGATGCAGCCACCAAACCAGATGCAGCCTCCTAATCAAATGCAGGCCCACCAGTTACAGCCCAACATGCAGCAACAGCCAGGAAACATGCAACAGTTTCAGTCTTTACAACAACAACAACAGACATCTGTACCCCAGCCTGTCGCCCCACCCAACTCAATGACATCACACTTTCAGCCCAACATGCAGCAACAGATGACGGCCATGTCGTCCGTGGGTCCGGTCCCGCCGCCTAATTCACAGTTCACCGCCATGGCTGCCCCAGTACCACCACCACAGTGGTCCAACGCACCTACCATGTCACAGATAAACACAAATCCAACACAGTCTCAACCACAGGCTATGGGTAGGTAGATTTGTACCCTTTAACTACACTTTATGCTGGTTGTATGAGGGTGTCCTTTTAAAGCAACTTTAGAGCCCACACTTAACACTGGTGAATCCTGGGAAAGCTGTTAGTTAACTGAAATCTTTTGAGAAAGTATTAAATCTCATACAAAAAAGAAAGTGTATATTGTGATTACATTCATATCAATTTTACCTTTATAGTAAATTCCATATAGAATAAATTCAATAAAATTAAAAAATAGAATGTAGATCTTTTATAATCAAGTTTAAACTTTCAAATGCTATAAAGCAAATGTGCGATGGAAATCTCAGACTTTTCTAATTGAAAATACTAATTTACACCAAATGATTTGTCTGGGATTTTGTAAAACTTTGAGACCGTTGTTTAAGGTAACCCAAGATGATACAAGGTAACTTAGATGATAGGTAAATGAACCTTTCTATGTTTTCCCAGGTATACATCCTCCCCCATCACTTGTTTCAGCCCCTCCCCCTCCACCACCCAGCCAGCCAACAACACAGGGCTCAACTATGCCATGGTTACAAGGTCAGTCCTCATACAGAATCATAGACACTGATTAAACCATTGCTACATATATACTCGTTTCACCCATTTGGAAATTGGTCAAAAATGATACCAACAGCAGAAAACATAGAAATAACTTGAAAACTAAACCTTTTCATAAGAATATTGGGTTATGAAAGAGGGGTACATTGCTTAATATGGGCAAATAATGTTTTGTCCCTCTAGTTTCTAAAGTCTTCTGCTGCTGTTGCAGCATTGAGATTTTATGGGGATATAGGCACTGGGCTTACTGCGGCTTTACAGCTCTTCCATTTCTTAGTAAAATGAGTTAAAGGTGAAACATTTTCATTGCAGAAATAAGACCTTGAGGAAAAACGTAAAATGCTCATGTATTGCAATTTCCCCTTTCATCTCAATAGTATCACCACTCAAAAACTCTTGTTTTCTCATACTTTTTAATTGTCATCTGCTGTTGCTTTCTATGGGAATAGTTAATGTGTCACATTTTTAGGCTCCAAGCTTTTGAGACTAATGATGGTTTCATGGTGATGAGCAACATTTGGGTTACATAACTTTTTACTCAGTTTTAACATTATACTTTCTTATTCTTAAGCTTAAAATTGATGCTGCAGATTGTAAAGGGTCTATAAAACTGTGTATGTGATGATAGTAGTAGGTTACTGATCTTGTTTGACCCATGATGAAATGATCCTGTACAAATACACCTTGATTATGTTTTACCTGATTTGGTATTATTTGGTAATGGGTTTCTTATGGTGAATCATAATCCTTTACATTGTTTTTGAAATTATTTTTAGTCTGAAGGAACTTATTTTTTAAGTTCTGTCCCTATGTTCTCTTACCATTTTTAAATGTTAAATGATGGGTGTTATTCCATTACTCTTTTAAAAGCATACTATCGCTCAGAAAAACTGCAAAACTAGGTATTATGAGTAATCAATTATGATAGAATATGTCGAAACATAGTGAAAAACCACAGGATCGTGACAATTCAAAGCCTGCACTATTTATTATCTATTTTTCAAAGTGCTATTTCCACAAATATGGTGCCCACCAATATAACTTCATTGTTTACATTCAGTAAGCATCTAATATAGCAAGGAGCGCTCTGACTAATGAGTGACGATCACCTGGTTAGAAAAATCATGCGAAAGACATAAACAACACTGTCATTTATCCAATTTTAATAATGTGAACATTCAAAACGGGGAATTTCTTGGGTTTTATTGGTTCCCAACGTTTCTCCGCTGACCTTGGTTTATTGCTAACTCTTAACAAACCTTAGAGTATTCACTCTTTTAAAAGCATCATGTGATCGTGTTACGGTCTCAGTTCCTCTGTAGAAGTACTTTTAAGTTAATTGTCAATTATTCTAGAACTTTCACAATTTATGTGAATATGAGTGCAAGTATGGCTTTAAGGATATTTATTTTCAATAAGCTTTCACACACAGCTTAGCACAGCAACAAACCTGACAGCAATTCAACCTTGATGCAGCAATGATTTTCACCATCAAAAGTCACAAACTCCAAGTTCTCAAAAGTTTTATGCAGGCAAAAGTATGCATGCAAGTAGTATCATCTAAAAAATGCCTATACACCACTTTAAAGATATTGGATGCAGATATTTGAAATTGTTAAAAAAAGTGGCTTAGAGAGAATCCACTGTGTAATTCATTTATTTATGCATTATTTCTAATGCTTATGGGAATGTATTTTTTTTTTCACATTGATTACCAGTACTTGGTTTAAGTATTGTCATCATCAGCTCCAGATTGAGCCATTATGAAGTAAAGGGTTTCACAATTATTACATGTCATTGCAGGCTCGGTTCCACCACCTCCTCCATCAACACAGCCAGCCTGGCAGTCCCAGCCCCCACCACCCCCGACGAGTATGTCCCAGATGCCATGGCAGGTACCCCCACCCCCACAACAACAGTCTGTCAGCATCAGTAACATCGCCCCTCCTCCCCCACCACCCTCCTCTAGAGGATTCAACATGCCACCCCCCTCATCAGGGGGCTTCAACCCTAGTCAGCTGTCAGGAGTGAGTCAGTTCCTCGCTGCGCCCCCACCACCTCCTCCTAACTAGGGGGATAAACGGTAGTCTGCAGGAAACTGAATGGACCTCATGTTATGTTGTAAATATTGAATTCAGAAAGAGAAATGAAATTCTAAAAACTATTTTGAATTAGGTTAGTGTATTTATATCAGTGACTGTATAAAACTAAGTGTGTGTATCACAGATGGACAATTAGAAGGTTATTGTGTGTGTGTGTGTGTGTGTGTAGAATGTGACAGAGAGATTTTCAAACTTGTGTATATTTTCCTTAATGATAATCATGCCTCATTCTTTTAAATAGTATCAAAAGTAAACCAGCTACTTTTGGGCTGTTGATGAACATCTCATCAGAAATGTATTGTTAAACCTCACTGTTAGTTTCATTTGACAGAGATCTGTCCTGAGTTTATCAATGCTGTTAAACCTGAGGATGTGTATCATTCAATAGAATTAACCCTTTACCAAACAACAAATTTTTGACTGTCCCAAATTGAAAGAGTTTGCAGACAATATTTCAAAATGTGATGAAACTGAAAAATAATTTTCTTATAGGGCAAAAAACATTGTGGGAAAAGAAAATATTGCTTGTTACGAGCTATTTGGCCTTTTTCCCACAATGTTTAAAAAGGTGGCTGCATGCAACAAAGTGGTCAAATGTCGTTACTGTTTGGGAAAGGGTTAAACAAGAGTTGGCCTTTTTGTTTTACAGTGCCAATATGGAGATACAAATAAATATTCTCATCACACATTTGTACTTTTTGTGATCGTTGCTCTCATGTCGGATTTGATTTGAAATATCTTTTTTATCATCATTTTGCACTAAATACATAGGAAACAATACATCTAACAGACTTGTGTTGAAATTTTCAATCAACACCCTATGTTGCATAAGTTTCATGTTGAAAAATGCTGTTTGAGTTTTTATCTTTTTTCATTACTGAATGCATGTTTGCAACTGAAACACTCATGCAAAAACCTTGTTTCTTTAGTTTATACAAGGAATATGATAGAAAATGTTATAACGGGAATATGATAGAAAATGTTATAACGGGAATATGATAGAAAATGTTATAACGGGAATATGATAGAAAATGTTAAAACGGGGAATATGATAGAAAATGTTATAACGGGAATATGATAGAAAATGTTAAAACGGGGAATAAGATAGAAAATGTTATAACGGGAATATGATAGAAAATGTTATAACGGGAATATGATAGAAAATGTTATAACGGGAATATGATAGAAAATGTTAAAACGGGGAATATGATAGAAAATGTTATAACGGGAATATGATAGAAAATGTTAAAACGGGAATATGATAGAAAATGTTATAACGGGAATATGATAGAAAATGTTATAACGGGAATATGATAGAAAATGTTATAACGGGAATATGATAGAAAATGTTATAACATGAATATGATAGAAAATGTTATAACGGGAATATGATAGAAAATGTTATAACGGGAATATGATAGAAAATGTTATAACGGGAATATGATAGAAAATGTTATAACATGAATATGATAGAAAATGTTATAACGGGAATATGATAGAAAATGTTATAACATGAATATGATAGAACATGTTATAACGGGAATATGATAGAAAATGTTATAACGGGAATATGATAGAAAATGTTATAACGGGAATATGATAGAAAATGTTAAAACGGGAATATGATAGAAAATGTTATAACGGGAATATGATAGAAAATGTTATAACATGAATATGATAGAAAATGTTATAACGGGAATATGATAGAAAATGTTATAACGGGAATATGATAGAAAATGTTATAACGGGAATATGATAGAAAATGTTAAAACAGGAATATGATAGAAAATGTTATAACGGGAATATGATAGAAAATGTTATAACGGGAATATGATAGAAAATGTTATAACTGGGTGAGTGCTTATGAGGAGTATTTTTCTTTTGTCAAAATGTTCTCACACTATGTATGTTGTAAAGTTGCGAGATGTGTTTTGTGTTATGGAAATGGTTAAAGGCTATTTGTTGATTTCTGCACGATTGGGTAACGATTTTAATAACAAAAATAAAATTGTACAAACAGAAATTGCCTTGTGATTTGTTTCTTATAATTTCTCTACTTTGAAGTCCTTGATCATATCGTGCACTGAACCTTCAAGTTATTGTTTGATGAAATATGGAAACACTGAGCAGTTGTTATCAAGTTTGTAAGCGGTTAGTTGCTTGGTAAGAGCATATGTAGAACTCTCTAAGATTTACCAGAAACCTGAACTGAACCCTTATAGTGCTGGATCAGAATTCATGCTTATTCAAACAGGGTAGATTCAGGCCGGCCGCCAAGGCTGAACTGTGATCTAACCTGTTTGCTACTTTGAGTATCTTTCCTCATCAAAATTTAGCAGATGTTTAAAGTTTGGGAAAGCAGACGACACAAAAATCTATTTTTAGAAAATTACCCAGCATTCTCAAGGTTAACACTTGACAGCTGTGTTCCTATTTCGATTAACCCTGTTGTATGGTTTGAAGAATGTTTTAGTTTATTTATTGAGGAAAACTTGAATGCACATGCACTATTCCTGATCTGAAATTAACAAGGCCGGTGACTCTCTGTTACCATAGCAGGATTTGTTGCTTTTGCAGGTTGTCTATGCCGGCCATCGGGATGGATACTGACTAAGATAGGTAGAGTTGTGAAGCCTCTTGTTGGTCATTTATAATCTATTTCATGGCCTTATGTCTAGACCTTGTGTCGTGTAAAGCGGTCCCAACTAAAGAATATATTCCAGATTGTCACCATATTCAATTCATTAACACGTAATCCGTCTCCGTGGGCGATTAATGCGACATTATTAGATTGGGTTGTTGGGCGTACAGGTCCGGTGAATACTGAATAATTTGTAGGGTTCGTCTGGACGAACTATATAGAGGGATCTGTTTATGCTCAGTGACAAACACCCAAAACCCCTTGTCGCCTGGTCAGTTATGCAATACAGGAAAAGATTGAGTTGGGCTACATTTAAAAACTTTACTAAGTACATATTTTATTAACGAGGCCTTTTTATAGATAGATACTTTATTGATACATAAGGCCATAGGCCCATCAGTAAACAAGAAGTAAACATTTAAGAGACACACCAGTATCGTGCTAAACCTAGATGTAGGATATAGTTGCAATATATCAAAGTATCATTTAAAGTATTCACTATCAAAATGAAAACTCAAGCAATATATTTGCTGGAATATTTTATAAGATGAAAGCTACAACAATGTTTAGCACGGTACTGGTTAATACAAGGTCCATACAAAAGGCAATTGCTAACACTAAACCTGTAAGTCGCGTATTGCTTTTGTGGAGAAGAATACAATAATATATAAGACAATAATTTACATATAGTGGTTTATGCATGTGCATACACATATATTTGTTCATGTATATGCATACACATATATCCACAGACACATACATGCTCTTGCCTACTATTAGATAGATGCATATATAAGCACTATAAGAACTCGTGTATGAGTACATATAATTACCTAAACATAAAACAATAATTCTATGGGCATTTACATTTATATAAACAAGGCAAAAAAGGCAAATTGTAACAGAAAAAGGACGATCAACAATAAGTTTCACAGTAAAACTTATTAGACATTATTGTAAAATGTTCTTTTTCTTATTTCGAAACTTTTATAAACATACACAGCCAAGTTTTTCTGTTCTTTTGTACTTTCTGTTTTCATAATACTTATGAATTTAACAATATTTGGATGTTTCCATTAGTACTTCTTTATATACTTCTTTCTGATATGATGGTAGATAAGATTCGAGGATAAAATGAAATTCGTCTTCTAGAGTATTACAAGATAAACACTTGCGATCATTCCGTGGTATTGGCGTTGGTTTGTGCCAGCGTCCTGATTCTATCTCCAGCCTATGCGAGGATGTTTGTAGTTGACATAGTGCCTGTCTATATTTTCTTATCTTAACATTAGATAAAACATTAAATATAAAGCTATGGAATCCAAATTCCGAATATAATCTATAAGAGTCTGCTCTTGACGAGTTAGCAATTTCTTCTTGCCATTGCTGTATGAAATGATCATTTATTCTTTGTTTAAATATGTGAAGAAAGTGATTTTTTTCCCAACACTTTGTTGTAACCAAACGTCATTGAAACATTATATTGAAACATTTAATTAAAAGAATTATCAAAACAATTTACCTTGCAAACAATAACACCAACCATAATTTTGATCCTATATATCAAGGTTTTTACCTAATTTCACATTGAAAATGTCATTTGCCATTCTTTGTGAATATCGTCTGCAATTGCTTTCAATTTAGACCAGTCATTCACTCTTATAATCGTGTATTTATGAGGAGAAGGTGACGAGCACTTGACTTCCAAAGGACTCTGAAGTGTCCTGCCAAAGGACACTCCCACGAAAACAGAGGTGTCGATGGGGCTAGAACCCAGGATCTGTGAGTTCTGAGTCCACAACCTGGGACAGAGGTGTTGATGGGGCTAGAACCCAGGATCTGTGAGTTCTGAGTCCACAACCTGGGACAGAGGTGTCGATGGGGCTAGAACCCAGGATCTGTGAGTTCTGAGTCCACAACCTGAGCCACGCAGGATCCTTCGAAGATATCTGTAAGATATGAGGGGGAAGTATGCTCATAGGGCTTTCGGTATGCGATATTGACTTCTTTATATTTCTCTTTGGAAACAGTTTTAAGATGTTTCAATTAGACAATACCCTCTGTTATATGGGCCTGTTTGTACACTTGCCTGGAGCAAACGAGCTCTAACACTTTCATACAAGTAACAGCAGAAGACATTGTAAAGAAATGCGACAAAAAGTGAATTTACTCATCACGAGTAACACTTTTTTATCAGAATGCTTTATATATTTGTAAAAAGGATAATTCATTTTGCACGGGGTATTGTTACTTTGATAGTTTGTTTTAGTGTCGTCTGTCGCAAAAGGCCGAGCTTTCACAAAGGAGTTTAATGTTTAGTTTGCGTGATGGATGTGCCTTTATTGCACCATTTTGTGTGGACTATTGGGTAATATAAGAGCTTGGCAAACAAATCCTCGACCCAATAGGGATATTTATTGGATTGAAACCAAAGGCAATTCTCAGATTTGTTCTGAAAATCACAGCTTTTTCTGGCATTTCACCAAGTTTATTTACAATCCAAATTTGAAATAGAATATGCCATGTTTGTTTTGGCCGAGACTTTCTGTAAGATGTCAGACCGATGTGTTTAATGACAGCGTGATGTTTCTCGTCAGTCTCCCATTACATTAGAGATACGATCCTTTAAGGAAGAAATATATAGGAAATAGAACATTTACACAGGAGGTACCCCTTTACCAAGGAGATACCTCCTTTACAAAGGAGATGCCCCCTTTACAAAGGAGATACATCATTTACAAAGGAGATACGTCATTTACAAAGGAGATACGTCATTTACAAAGGAGATACGTCGTTTACAAAGGAGATACAACCTCTATAAAGGAGATACCCTCTTTACAAAGGAGATACCCCCTTTACACAGGAGATGCATATTTACAAAGGCAATATCATGTTATTCAAAGAAAATACCCTGATATACAACAGAAAACCCCACCCTTAGAAAGGAAAGCCATTGCTCTACTAAGTGTATACCCTGATCTACAGACGAGACACAATCCTTAACAAAGGGGTTACCAACCTTTACAAAGGAAATACTCTGATTTACAAATAAAACATCCTCCTTTACATAAGAGATAAATTCCTTTACAAAGAAGAAGCACTTATTTACATTACAGGTACCCTTTATTTACGTAGGACGTGCCTTCCTTGACATCGAAAATACATGTACGTGTTCATGACCTTTTATTTAAGTTGGTGTTTAATAGAGAAAATCTTTTATGCAATAATTTTCCCTTTTGCGAACAGCTCATGATTTTAAAATATTTAGGACAAAGTCTCGAGGTTGTTGGTACTTTGGCAAACTACTTTCCTTGGAGATTTTATGGATAACACCCGTTCATTTTATCCCAAGAAATTGTAGAGATTTATATTGTTGGAGTATTGAGAATTTTTGGCGCGAAAAAAAAGCGAAAAGAAGAAAGGCGAAAACTGCAGTTTGTCTGATAACATGGGAGTTAAACGAGAAGATTGTACACCATTCAGTTACATAAAGGAGACATGGTCTTATATCTTTACTCGTACGATGTTCAGTAGTTTTCCTCCCAGAAACAAATCAGCGGACTTCTTAAAGCTGTTTATGACAGCTGTTAATTTCCCCGATGACACCCCGCCATTTTTCCAATACGAATATGACGATTTATTTCGCCGGCAAATCCCAAGATGCACTTGAATTCCTCCTTCTCCCAGAATTACCATTCCGTAACTGTCAGCTTTACCTCGCCGATTCATACAGAAACACGTCCTTTGTTTGGACGTCTCAAACCTCGCGTCACTGTGTGTCATAGACGTACAAACCACGGCAGGGTGTTCCATAAGATTGTTTTCAGACGCTGAGGTGCTTGGTGCGGGGGTGGGGGTAGTGTATTTGACGGGTTACCCATATCCCATGTCGACTTCTGTTTAAGCATGTACCCCAAAATGGTCAGTTTTATGTATACATTGTATATTGAATTTAAAAGACATAAAACACCGTTTAATCCAAAGTATTGTTTTAAACATTGGCAGAAGCAAATTGACTGGCTGTAGGACATTTCTAAAGCGATATGGACAAATTCTAAACGCAGTTGGGTCAATTAAGGCACAAGGGAAGTGCTTATTATGCAATTCACGGAAATAGGACACATCACCGATACGTTTAGTTTCCACAAACATATACGTACATACTTGTAGGATTTCGATTTACTAAACGAATGGAGACAATTATTTGCATATTTTAAAACAGATATTCGTAAATGTTATCTTAAACAATAGGATGAAATTGAAATGTTATTTATCACTGGAAGCGTGTCGGAGAGATGATTCCAATGATGTGTTACTTTGCAATTTTTCCTTTCTCATCCTTAACATAAAAAGGAATATCGTTTTCAACTTAAGCAAAACGTTGGCAAAACAAACAATATATGTCATCGTCATGTTAAGTTTCCACAAACTGTTGGAAGAAGATAACATTTCCTTTGCCTAGGTTGTAGAACGGCGGAATTCCACATATTTTGTAGAAAACGAGTGCAGGTATTATGCTTTAAAGTCATGACAGACAGAACTCTATGAAAATATAGTTTGTATAACATATAGGGTATAATTTGTCTTTATGTACATACACTTTTGGGTATATTTGGTAAATTAATGTTTATATATCTAATAAACTATGTCCATCGTTGTGGTTTATTCGAGGATTTAGAAATGATCGGCGAAGGCGTGAATTAAATAATTGTCATATCCTTATTGCTATCTTCGAGCTGCACGATCAAGCAATTCCTCCATTGACATATGTTATCTTGTTCTTGAATGCGAACACCGGAGAGGGAGGATATGACCCAAACCGAAAACATTGACAACTCAAGAAAGGCTTACTTGGTTCATTGGTCTACATCCTGAACCCGTTCTATTATGAACATCCAGCTCTTTAGTGTGGAAAAATGAAGGTTTTCATACAGGAAGGAAACATGATGGTTATCTGTAATGTAAATAAGATAAATACCTAACTATGGCGCTAAACCTAGAAACATGAATACATGAATATATATGATAAAGTCCAAATAACGGAGAGAGAGAGAGCAAGTGTTTCATTGGCAGATAGGAACCGGAAATGTGTCTATTTCCGGTGTTGAAGTCTTGTATATTAATCAATACAGCACTTCTGTTAAGCTGGCCCCATTGTTGTTACTTTGAGTACTTTGCCCCAATGTTTAACCCTTTACCGAACGCCAACTTTTCGACTGTCCCAAATTGAAAGAGTTTGCAGACGACATTTCAAAATGTGATAGAACTGAAAAATGATATTCTGATAGGACAGAAAACATTGCGGGAAAAGGAGAACTTGCTCGTAAAGAGCAATTTCTCCTTTTCACAAAATGTTTTCCAGAGTCGTCTGCGACGAACTGGTCAAATGTCGTTATTGTTTGGTAATGGGTTAAATATCAAACAACAATGAAGTTTCCCGCACTCACAGAATGTTGTCAAACGGAAGAAGCTGTTGCTTTGTGTGCAAGCGACTGTCTTATTTCATAAATCTTATTCATAATTAATATTATATTTCTTTATCGTGACTTGAGTGACTGGTTAAATCTGACAATATATATAAATGTTACAACATTGAAATGAAACATGTTTTGTCGTATTATAAGGCAGAAATGGTTTTGAAAAAAGTAACGTGACCACCCACACCCGCCCCACCCTCCAACGGACAGTATACGTTATCTAGAATGGTCAAGTAGATCTGAAGGATGTATGTTAGTTTAGTTCTATGATAATGTTCATGTCTGCCTTTAGATCCATGTACTGTTGATGACTTTCCAGGAGGAAAACTAAATGGATAATCATGATAATAAGTGTTCCGAAAAATACAAATCGATCAGCAAAGGTCCTGACGTGCATTTGCGAACTTTTATTACTGGATGGTATTTGTTATGTATTGTGCTCACAACCTATAGCTGTCTGCTTGGACAAAACTACCTCGCATCGCAAAACCTACCACCTTATTTAAGTGCCATCAGTGAATCTTATGTGCCATACGGGTATTCGCCAATAACGTCTGCAAACTACGGTGTACAATACGAGTCATTTGCGGAACGAATCCTACTACATGTACTTGGAGGAGACGTTGAACTTAACCCTGGTCCTGTTACCCCACCATCTGAGGAGACCAGAATGATTCTTAAAGCAATCAGTGATTCGAATAAACAAATGTCCTCTGAGTTAAGTGCGGTAAGAGCTGAATTTAAAGCTGAATTGAAACGCTTAAACACCGATTTGAAAGGAGTAAAGAGTAAAGTAGAGCATATTGATAAGAACACTGCAATTCTGGATCAAAGGGTCAGTGATATTGAAATGTCATTCGAGCATTTCGAGCATCGCAACGAACACTATTTCAATCAGTTAACAACACAGCGAGATGCAGATAATGAGCGTATCGAAATCATTGAACAACAACTAAACCAAATTGAATCTGATAAGATGAAATATTCTCTGCGTGTTTTTGGGCTTGCAGAACAGGAGTCAGATAGCAAAAGTTTGATGTCAGTTATCGGAGATGAAGTTGTCCCTCTAGTCGATTCAAGTGATATAGGTAAAGAGCAGATGCTTACTGGCATTCTTTCAGCGACCCGAATCGGTAAGGTGTCTCATGGAAAGCCGAGGATGGTAATTGTGAAGTTTAAGTGTCTCGGTGATAAACGGAAATGGTTTGATAAACGTGATGCATTAAGAGCAAAGGGTATTAGAATCTCAAATGACCTTAGTTTTCAACAACGCCAGCTGATAAAGATTGCCTATGATCAAGGATATAATGCTTATTTTCGTAATGGTAAGCTTGTTAAAGAATCGATGCCTAATAGATATAACAATAGAGACCAGAAGCGAGGTGTGCGTACACTTGACGATAGAAATCGGCAACAATTGAAGCGGCAATCGAACAATGGCGACCCACAAGCTGAAACAAGGGAAGTGCAAAATGACCAGTCGACAAACGGCTACACGACATAGGATGCCGGCCAAGGCTATGCACAAGCAACAGATAACATTTCATTTGTAACGTGGAATATTGAAGGTATCCATAATAAACTATGTTCTGAGCTCACTTCTTTTCTAGATGATTTTGACATAATTGGACTGCAAGAGACGTGGATGATACACGAAATGGACCATTGTAATGATTTCCCTAATCATATGTCCTTTATATGTAAAGCCAAACAATCTATTTATGGTGGACGACCAATGGGAGGCGTTATCGTGTATGTACGCAACACTTATGAACATTTAGTAAAGCGGATTATTCCAGAGTTCGAATATGGTATTGTTCTTGTGATAAATCGTAGATTACTAGGGTTTGAAAGAGACTGTGTTTATATATCTGTATATATTCCACCAGACGGTTCACCTTTTTACCAACAGTGGGAGATGGGTGGCCCAAATATTATTGAAAAACTAATCACCAATCATAATCTTAAGGATTATCTTATTATTTTGAATGGTGATTTAAATGATAGAACGGGGATATATGACGATGCATTAGAAATGGGCTTGAATATACCGGAACTGGCAGAATATCAGGATCTTTTCAATTCCACTGAAATTAATCTCCGGACTAATTCGGATAGTAAGGTGAATAAGTTTGGTCGACAGTTATTAAACATCTGTAAGGTTTATGATTGCTCAATTGTCAATGGTCGTTGCGGCCAGGATGCTGGCAAAGGAGATTTTACCTTTGTTAATCATAATGGCTGTAGCGTTATTGACTATTTTATTGTAACTAACAAAGTTTTCGAAAGCATTACTAACTTTGAAATATTGAATTATCCAGGTAGCACACATATGCCCATTTTGTTAAAGCTTAACAGTTCATGTGTGATGACGGCTAGAAAGAAGAGATTACGCCCACAGCAGAATAAACTAAAATATAATATTAATGCTGAAACGTGTATTGAATATGTACATACGTTATCTGAAAACATAGATAATGAATCTTTTAAAGAATTTGAAAAAGATGTTAAAAATTATGATAAACATATTGATGATGTAATTGTTGATTTTGAAAATGTATTACTTAATAGTTCAACTAAGTTTAAGAAAACTGTAAAATCTAACAAGTGTACAATCCATAAAGACTGGTTTGATAAAGAATGTAAAGAATATAAGAAAAAAGCTAAGTTAAGTCTTAAAAGATTTCGGATAAGTAGAGAATCTAAAGATCTAGATACATATTTAGAAAGCAAAACTATGTACAAACATGTTTGTAAAAGGAAGCGATACTTTTACAATAAAAAAAAATTAATCGCATTGAAAGTTCAATAAAAAATAGTGGTTCCTTTTGGAGAGAAATACGTAGTCTCACCAAGAAACCAAAAGTTACAAATCATGTTTCACTGAATGACTGGTATGAGTATTTTCGTACGACGTTATCGTCTGACATAAGTCAAGAGGAGAACACTGTTCACGAAACGCAAATGAATGACACACTTGGCGATATTGAAAGCATTAGTTTTAATTCACCGATCGATGATGGTGAGATACTTAGTGCGATTGAAGCTTTAAACGGTAATAAAGCTTTTGCAGGATGTATTTCAGAGAGTAACAATACAAGCCAGGGGTAGTGACGTGTAAAAATCGAGAGACTTTCATCTTACAAATACAACTGTTCTGGAGATCGGTCCTTGACAGAAATTGGCAGACAGATGTCTAAAGGTGTGGTGAGCAGATATGTGACCAAAATTTGACATTTTGGATTGTTGGTTTGATGCATTTGTCGATTGTTATTAACATTTTAATCTTCGCTTTGAGCGAGTGCACCGACCCGTAACATCTCCCATTGGTCAATTTCTGTGTTTAAACACATGTACACGTAGTCGTCGAACTACCTGGGTCATCGTGCATTATTGGCCGCGTCATATCAAGAGGTAGCCGTCAGGACTTACAAAAAGAAAGGACGACCATGTGCATGTATTCATAGTTTGTGACTGTTTGTGGCTGTACGTATCAAATGATCTAACAGACTACTCTCTGATCCATCACCTAACTCGCTGCTGAATCATGGGTGTGGATATTACTTTATACCGGTTCAGGATCGGTGTCTTTTCATGTAGCAGATACACGGGTAGACTTAAAGCTAGAATTCAGCAATGTAACCAGTATAACTTCCATTCTGTGTTCGTTGCCTTTTTATTGCTTTCATCTGCAATAGCTATATCTCACCATTTCACAAACAGCAAAGAGACAAACAAATCAATCATCATCAGTAGCTGTGTTTCACAAGCATATCCTGAACGGTTGATCCCTATGATGGCAATGTATAGTAACAAGATACAATGTGGGTTATGTTCCGAGAGATCTGTGAGCTATGTTAGCTATCATCAACTGTTACTTTTGTTATCTTCGGACGTTGAGCTAAATCCCGGCCCTGGACCTAGCCCTGGTCGAGTGCCGAACCCTGAAACGCAAGTTATCCTTGATGCCATCGCACATTCAAACTGGAACACGAACCAAGAACTCCTCCAAGTGAAGAATGAACTGACTGCTTTACGACAGGAAACAGGTTGTTTGAGAAAAGAGATCAAGGATGTGTCAACCAGATTATGCAAAATCGAGACAAAGCAGAAAACAATAGATGCTGATATGACCAATCTTGCATCAAAAGTTGACTCCCTAGAACAGGAACAGCATATGTTACAGTCCGACTTCAATGAGCTTGGTCATATGTGTGATAGAGAAAGTTCTGACCAGCAAGAAATATCTAAGCGTCTAGACAATTTGGAAGCAGAATCGGTAAAGACTTCTTTAAGAATATTTGGTCTCGATGATGACGAATTTGAAACAAATGAACACACATTAGATAAATATGTCAAGTATATACATAAAGTAGCATTTGGTGAGACTGCATTTGATCAATGTGAAATTAATAGCATTAGACGAATTGGCCAATTTGTTCACGATAGATCTAGAATGGTTCTTGTAAATTTCAAGAACTTTAAAACCAAGCTTACTGTTCTTCAGTCAAGAGATAAATTTCGCGATAATGGCATACGTTTGTCAAATGAGCTCACCTCTCACCAGCGTTCCAAATTGAAAGCTTTAAGTAGGAATGGTATTACGGGATATTATAAGAATGGTATCTTGTACAAGCGTGAACAAAGAAGATACGCACAAAATAGTAGAGTGTTTAAGAGGGCCACGCGTAGAAATGATATCCCTGAACCCGAATCTAATGGAACTGATTCAGTACAAATGGATACTGATTTAAATAGAACTGCTTCTGGTGGGTCATCGCGTGATTTTGGATCACCAAAACCATCGGATGACCGGTTACAAGCAGTTGAAACGGATACAAGTGAAGTAACAGTTGAAGCATAGGATTGTGGTCAAGGCCTTAATAATTTTGAAGGGATATCTTTTCTGACGTGGAATATAAGTGGATTAGTCAACAAACTTGAATGCTCTAATTTTAGAGGATTTGTTGCAGATTTCGATATATTAGGCTTTGTTGAAACCTGGGAAAATGACGTTACACAAGTCGATGTAATCTCAGGGGATTATACATGTTTTATGTGCTCTAGTTATAGGGTAAAATGTCGTGGAAGAAACATGGGCGGAGTATGTGTTTATGTCAGAAATTCTTTTGACTCCTATGTTAAACGCATCATGAATGAATTTACATATGGGATTGTGTTACATATATGTGGGGCTTTATTTAATTTGTCGAAAGATGTTATCTATATATGTATTTATGTACCTCCTGAGAATTCGTCAATCTATGATAAAACTAGTATCAAAGGTATTGAGATTTTAGACAATTTACTTGAAAGCATAAATAGTGGGACCAGTAATTCAGAATTTCATCTAATAATTACCGGTGATTTGAATAGTAGAACTGGTATTGAAAATGACTTTTTGGCCGAAATAAAGAATGTTTCACTTTTCAATGATTTTGATGAAATAACGAAAGGGATTAATTCATTGCCAATTAGAATTTCAAGTGATAAAAAGGTCAATAGCTATGGTCGTCGACTACTAGAATTATGTAAAACGCAGAGTATGTTTATTGTAAACGGGAGAATAGGTAAAGATAGTCATAACGGTAACCACACGTTTGTAAGTCATCAAGGATGTAGTGTTGTTGATTACTTTATTGTCTCTCACGATTTATTAGATGTTCTTATTGACTTTGAAATACTCGACCAAAGTGAAAGCGATCACATGCCTATGAAATGCGTTATTAGGTCTGAACAGTTTATTCAAATCAATGATAGTGATAAACAGTTTAAGGCGGGACCTTTTGAAAAATCAAAATCTTCTTTTGATATTAACAGAATCGAGGAATTCAAAAATGAAATATGTTCAGCGGTTCTTTGCGGTGATTTTGATGATTTATCAAATTTGATAGATAAAGAAAGCATTTCTATGTCAGAAATTATAAATTTGTTTGAGAATAAACTTCTTCGTGCAGGTAAGAAGTTTTCTAAAACACCACAAAACAAAGCGGCAAAATGTATTAAGCGCAAAACCTGGTTTGATAAAGAATGCAAATCACTAAAATGTTTAGCAAATAAAACATTAAGAACTTTCAGAAAGAGCAAAAATGTTCAAGATCTTAATAAATATATAAAAGCAAAAGCAGATTACAAGTCTGCATGCAAGCACAAAAAGTCTGCATATAATATAAAAATCAAGAAAAATATTGAAAATTCATTAAATAACCCAAAGCAATTTTGGAGAGAGCTCAAAAGCTTAAACCATAGTGAACAAAAAATACCTAAAATAACAACAAGTCAATGGTTTGATCACTTTCGGAATCTTTACTCGTTAGAAGATATTGAAAACGAAAATCTACCCGACTACACTGAGGGTATGGATATTGTTCATGATTTCGATGATATTAAGGTTTCAATCTTGAACAATGACATAACTGATGACGAAATCATTAATGCCGTTAAATCGTTAAAACCTTCCAAGGCGACTTCGGGTGACCTTACGGCTTATCATTTTATCCATTGTATAGATCTGGTTTTACCATATGTGCGTAAGATATTTAATAGAATATTTAATTCGGGTGAATTTCCCGTAAGTTGGTCGACATCTATAACAATTCCTGTTCACAAAAAAGGTGATGTGCATAACCCTGATAACTACAGGGGTATTTCACTAATAGACACATTTAGTAAAATTTATATACATATAATAACAAGACGTCTTACATTTTATTCTGAAGTATATGACAGGATATCTGAATGCCAAGCTGGATTCAGAGCGGGCTATTCAACGATTGATAATGTTTTTGTTCTACAGGCAGTAATAAGCAAGTATCTGTCAAGGAAACATAGGAAAGTGTATGTAGCCTTCATCGATTTTAAGAAAGCGTTTGATTCAGTTGACAGATCGAAGTTGTATTCTATATTATTATCTCATGGTATCGACGGTAAATTATTAAATTCTATTAAAAGTATATATTCTTCAGTAAAAACGGTTGTACGTTCAGGTAATGAGTTTAGTGATCCTATTGATTGTCCAGTGGGCTTGAGACAGGGCTGCTCGATGAGTTCTATACTATTTACTCTCTTCATTAATGAATTCCATGACTTGATATCTAAAAGTGGAAACAAAGGCATACAGTTAAACCCGGATTTCATCGAGATATTCATGTTAATGTTCGCTGATGACATCGCGTTACTTGCAGATACGAGAATGGGTCTTCAAAAACACTTAAATGTTTTACAAACATACTGCAAAGATTTCAAACTTAAAGTTAACATTAAAAAAACTAAAGTTGTAGTTTTTAGAAAAGGAGGTCCCCTCTCAAGGTATGACAAATTTTATTTTGAAAATAACTCTTTAGAATGTGTAAATGCTTTCACATATGTTGGTGTGAATTTTACAAGTGGTTTTATCTTCGTTCAGAATGGCTGAACAGAATGCTCTTAGAGCGAAATGTGCATTGAACTTAGTATTGACTTCTTTGAAAGGGATTTCACCTACCAATGGTAAACTGTTTTTTAAAATTTTTGACACAAAGATTGCACCGATATTGTTATATGGGAGTGAAGCATGGGGTTTTCAATCGTTTGACTGTATTGAAAGGTATGCTTGCACGTGACCAACAACAACCAGTGCGATAGCTTTACTGTCTTTAATGCGTTAATAAAACTGAAAAATACAAGGAAAAAACTCTAATCAGTCAACGGCCTTTAAATTGCATATTTGTTGTGCGAAACCAGTACTCGAGCACGCTACATACTATGCCATACACTGTGAAGTGACCAGTCATTCACATTACAATGATTTCAAAGGTTTAGGCGAGATTTAGGCTTAGCGCTGAGCAAAGGCGAAAACCAATGACAGAACCGTTTAACACCATAAACTAACAAAATACACTCTGTCATCGACAAATTATAACACACACATATTAAATGGACGTACTATTATCATAAGAAAATATTGTGGTCTTGACTTACTCTATGATTAACCATGGCTTGCTAGAATTCAAGAGCGTAAAATCGACTCAAATGTGCTCGTTTAAAGACATGAGGAAAAAGGATGCACAATCTCCTCGAAAGAAGAGTTAACGAAATCGTACTTACCACAACTATTTAAGTTGTACTAAATACAACTCTGAAAATAACTCGAAGTTTCGTACTCAAAAATTTATCAAACGAAACAAGAAGAATTCTGTAACCTGTTACAGAACACTCCCCGCCTGGTTTAACAAACCATACCTCTATATAGTGAAGATAACGATAAGTATACAAAAATTATGACGATAATTAAGCTTAACACAGAAATAACTAACTGTTATCAAAATACTAAGGCAGGACTACCTCAAACTAAGAACAATCTTGCTAAATGTATGATTTAACATGTGGCTACATATACAATATATGACTATAATTCTAGTTCTCAACCCAAATTTCAAAAATGTTTTGAAAACACTATCACGGACTACCTGTCAGTAAATAGTAAGTTCACAAAAACATTTACAAAATGACTAGTACTTGCAAAAACATCACAAATGACTATCAAACATATTGTCACTCACTAAATATGATAACTAAATTGTGTCTTTGCACATTGTTTATCACAACTAGATTACTTATGATGGAATGAGTACCACCATTTCACTGACTGGACGTTCATAAACCGTAGATTTCCCATTGTTTCCTATTACGCGCACTTCCGCGGTTCTCACAAGATTGTCTTTACTTAATGAAACACTCACGATTAGACCCATTGGCCATGAGTTTCTCGCGGTTTGCTTATCTCTAAGAAGAACGACATCGCCAGTCTTTAATTCACGTTGTTCTGATATCCATTTCCTACGAATTTGAAGTGTTTGAAGGAACTCAGATCGCCATCTGTTCCAAAATTGTTCCGATAGTATTTGTACGCGTTTCCACTGGGCTTTATACATGTCCTTAATATCAGATGGAATCACTACGTCCACAATACAGTCACTTTTCTGCGTTAGAAGTAAGGACGGACTTAATGGTATTGGGTTACAACAGTCTGCTGATAACGGCGCTAGCGGTCTAGAGTTTACAATTGCCGACACTTCAGACATGAATGTTACAAGGACTTCATGCGTTAAGCCTCCTCCAGGAATGTCAAGTAACAACGAATCAAGAATCCTACGCGTAACGCCAATCATTCGCTCCCAAACGCCTCCTCGATGCGAAGAATGTGGAGGATTGAGTAGCCATGTTGCCCCTTCGCGATCTAGATATTGTTTAACACCAACGCTTACGTTGACTCCCAGGTCATCCAACGCCCCAATAAAATTGGTCCCACGATCGGAGCGGTATAACTTGGCTTTCCCTCTTATACTGGTGAATCTACGCAACGCGTTTATGAATGAGGAACTGCTTAGCTCCTCGATTACTTCGATATGGACCGCGCGTGACGTCAGGCAGGTAAATAAGACAGCCCAACGCTTGCTCTTAGCCGCGCCTCCTCTTGTACGCCTGCTGGTAACTTCCCATGGACCGAAACAATCCAGTCCGACTGAAGTGAATGGTGGACCGGGAACTAACCGATCTTCTGGCAAATCCGACATCTTTTGAAACCCTAGGGATCCTCTTAGTTTTTGACATTTCACACAATGATGGATTATGGACCCAATAAGACGCTTGACCCCAGTAATCCAAAACCCGGCTGAACGAATAGCACCCTCTGTAAACTGTCGTCCCTGATGCTTAACCTGCTCATGGTAAAAGTACACTAATAACTTGGAAACCCAGTGTCTTCCTGGCAGTATAATTGGATTCTTCTCTATAACCTTTAAGTCAGAATGTTGTAGGCGACCACCAACTCTGAGTAAACCATCCTCATCAACATATGGATTTAAACCTACTATAGGACTCTTCTTTGAAATGGGCATTGTCCTCTGGATGGAATGAATTTCGTCCCTGTAGACTTCTTGCTGAACAGTTGAAAAAATGAATGTTCTGGCACAAGTTTGTAAGTCAGATACTGGAGAATCTATTGGATCACTTACACTGTGAATTGCATTATAACGCCGCCGTAAGAGTCTCTTCCATACAACTATGGCGTTTACTAGTCTTTCCCAACGCGACACATTCTCAAAACCACTAGTACTAATAGCGTTCTGTGCTATGACGTTTGTTTTCAAACATGTTTCTTGACGAACCTCAGGGTCCTGCTCTGGTACCTGTAGATTGTAGACTTCATCCGACCTAGTATTTTCGGAGAATAGGAAACTAGGACCTTTAAGCCAAATACTGTCCTGAAGACATTCCGCAGGCGTGGGTCGTGTACCTAAATCAGCTGGATTTTCCTTGGACACGACATGACTCCACTGATTCGACATGGTACGTTTGAGAATTTTGCTGACGCGGTTCTCTACATATACATGAAAACGTCTCACCCTATTGCACAAGTATCCGAGCACTACGCGACTGTCTGAGTAAAATCTCATGTTTTCTATGGGTAAATGTAAATGGTCAGAAATAATGTCTGCTAATTCAACTGCCATTACTGCGGCACAAAGTTCCAATCTCGGTATTGTATGTCCATGCTTAGGTGAAACCTTTGATTTCCCAATAATGAAACCGACACTCATTTCCCCGTTTACATCTTTAGTTCTAAGATAGGCAACAGATGAGATAGCCCTTTCAGATGCATCGGAAAACACATGTACTTCCTGCTGAACAGTATCTTGTAATGAGCCGTCAAGGTAAGTACGCGGAATCTTTAAGTTTTCAAGATGTTTCAGGGACTCACACCATTTTGTCCATTTGTCTCTTGTTTCAACAGGTAAGGGCTCATCCCAATCTGGCGATCCAATCATCATGTCCCTCATAATGATGCGTCCATGAACCACAACTGGTGACACGAATCCGTACGGATCAAACAAACTATTGAGTACCGAAAGAATCCCTCTTCTTGTGCATGGCTTTTCGTCCTTAGAGATGACAAATGTAAACTTATCACACTCTAAATTCCAGTTAAGACCTAAACTTCTCTGTGTAGGCAATTCTACTTGGCCAATATCCAAATCCTTTAATTCGTTAGTTAAATCGTCTTTTGGAAATGCGTTCATGACTTCGCGGCTGTTCGATGATACTTTGTGAAGTCTAAGGTTCCCACCACAAGCTAATGCCTTTTGAGTTCGTTCCAACAGATCTATGGCTTCAGCAGGACTTGGTAGTGATGTTAAACCGTCGTCCACGTAGAAATTCTGGCTGACAAATTTGGTTACATCTGTACCGTAGACACTTTCTACAGACCTTGCGCTTTCCCGAAGTCCATAAGTCGCTATTGACGGTGAAGGGCTGTTCCCAAACACATGAACACACATTCTGTACTCAATTATGGCCTTGTTTGGATTGTTGTCTTTAAACCAAAAGAATCTTAAGTAGTCTCTATCTTTCTCTTGAACAAAAAACTGATAAAACATCTGCTGTATATCTGCTGATATTGCGACAGGTTCTCGTCGAAATCTTAAGAGTACACCAAGCATGCTGTTGTTTAGGTCTGGACCTGTCATAAGAACGCCATTTAGAGAAAGACCCATGTATTTTGCCGACGAATCGAACACCACTCTTATCTGACTAGGTTTCTTGGGATGGTAAATCCCAAACACAGGTAGATACCAACACTCTGCTTCGGATGTCAAAGGCGGTGCCACTTCTGCATGTCCATTGTCTATCATCTTTTGCATAAACTGTATGAAGTGACTCTGCTTAGTGGGGTTTTTCCTTAATGTGGCTACAAGAGTGCGTGTTCTATTAATAGCCATATTCCGGTTGTTCGGCAATTTTGGTCTGGTAGAATGAAATGGCAGCGGAGCAGTCCAATACCCTCTTGTATCTTTCTTGAATTCTGTCGCCATAATACCAAGGAACTCTTTGTCTTCTATGGACATACCACGTCTTTCATCATTCTCACAAGTCTGAAACACAGTTGACCCTATTTCTGTCTCTTTGTGTATGTCCTTTACACTGAATCTATTCTTGCATTCAGGGAATAAAGATGCCTTGCCATCTTCATGTACAAATGTTTTCTTCACATTTATCATTGGTTGATGGACTTTTCCAAGACATGTCTCGCCAACGACCACCCAACCAAGGTTCAACTTTTGCGCGTATGGTGACCCTCTAGGACCAGTCCGTTGATCGTAGACAAAGTGAGCTTCAGGTAGGTCTCGACCGATTAACAATAGGATCTCTGCTGAATGATCTATTGGAGGGATGTTGCTTGCCACGTCTGCAAGATGCGAGTAGGGTCTGGCACTGTTAGGTGTTGGGATTTCGTCCATCAGTGCTGGAATCTGGTTGCACTCTGTCAGTGCAGGCAGTTGCAGGGAAGATGAACCATCCAAACTGCTCACTATGAAATCGTCTGCTTTAGTTCTGCGTCCAGACGCATTCACTACCCCCGCACATGATGATAATGCATACTGTACTTCACCGTATGGTTCCTGAAAGGCATCAAAGAACTCCGACTTTGCTAATGATCTGTTGCTTTGATCGTCGATTAGTGCATAGACTCGCTTCGTCTGACTGGGTCTATTTCTGGAATGAACCGTTACCAACACTATCTTGGCACATGACTTTCCCACCGATCCCATCTGACCACAAACTTTGGTACAAGCGGCAGTAATGTTTGGTTGGTTGTTTGAGTAATTTGTGTAACTGGACTCCCCGCCATTCATGTGTAAGGCTGTTGGATGACTACAATTATCACAGACTTGACACTTCATCGTCTCCTTGCAGACTTTAGCTGTGTGATCTGAAGACACTCCACACTTAAAGCACAAGTTTTTGTCTCTAAAGAACTTCTTTCTAACATTAAAAGGTTTGCCTCTGAAAGTTTTACATTGGTTTAATGTATGGCCTTTGACGTCATGGTATAGACAAGTCTCGGTTTTGGAAACACTGTCAATGCCTTCAGTGCTTTGATTATGAATCTCTGTTTTGAAGCTTGACACAGTTTGTTGTCTGTTATGGTTCTTTGAGGTTTTTGGTTTGTCTTTGACACTCTTGTCTTCATAGATGAAACACGGATTATTCAAGATGGAGCTCATTTCATGAATAAATTCGAAAAAACTTGAAATGGGGGAAATGCTACAGAATGGGTTTTCATATAGTCTGTTGCTTTCACAGTCCACCTGTTTTGTAAATGGTATGGCAATTTTTGCACAATTGGATTAACACCGGTTGTTGAGTTAAAGTAACTAAGTACTGTTGAATATGCTTTATTGTTCATAGCGCAGTCAACTTCGGTAAGCAAATCGCTAAGTTCATACAGCCTTTTATAATCTTTGGTTGTAATGTTCGTGAACACTGACAATTTCCGCTTCAAAGATGCAACCACCAGTTCTGGAGACCCGTATCGTTCATCAAGGCGCTTCCAAAGCTTCACAAGGCCAGCAGCTGGATCATGGGTATTGGCTGCTTTGATGCACTCTGCCTGCTTACTGGACTCCGGCCCAAGCCACTTCACAAGCAAATCTAACTCTTCAGAGTGTGACACACCTATTTCTCTGATGATTTGTAGAAAGTCCGATTTCCAAACTACGTACTTCTCTGGCGAATCACTAAACGGAACTAATCTGGAGAACAACAAGTCTTTCTTTGCCAAATACTTTGAAAACTCTGTTGCTATTGAAATGCTCAAGGGAACATTCTCTGGGACACTATGAGTAACATGTGTTTGTTTGTTTAATTGTTCATTTTGTCCAAAATTATGAGTTTTCATGGATTTCTGGACACTTTTGTCACTCTCTCCTTGTGAGGCACTAAAATTATCCTCTATGTACCTTCTTGTACGCTCGTGTGTAGTTTCCCTGGGAACTGACAGCTCTACACTTTGATTATCACTATGGTTGGAGATATCAGCCTCAACTTCTGCACACAGTTTCTGTTCTTTTAATAGTTCCAAATCTGCCTGTAGTTCCATACGTTTTCTTTCAACCTTTGCACGGGATAGTAACTCCTCCTCTACTATAAGGGCCCTCTCCTTTTTCAAGTTTGCCTCTCTTTCAGCATAGAATAGTCTTGTTTTGGCGTTTTCTGACCTAATGGACGTATGCACACTTGTCCTTGAATCGTGTACCTTTGATGAAGACCTAGAGGCTATGGAGCGTGTTTCGGCCTCTAAGCGATCCTTCGCTTCATCAAGAGTCTTGAATACCGAATCAACTTCCAGTGTACGTTTTTCGTTCAATACCTCATGTTCATCCAAACACTTTTCCCCTTGAACAGATCTGGTCCGAGACAAATAATTAACAAAGTCTTTGCACGTAAGCCGATATTGTGCGTAGATAAGGCATAATGTCTTGTTCGACTCATTGATGTAGTTTAAGTCATAACACTCAGGGTCAATGTTTTTTAACAGTACCTCAACTTTGTTCCATAAGTCAAGAAGTTTCTTCTCATATTGTGTAACTCTGTTATAGAATTGTTCCTCTGCTCTATCTGTGAAATGTATGAGACGCTTGGTTGTCCCTTCTTCATCAACCCCAGGGTCATGTGTGGACTCGTCAGTCCCTTCGTCTGTGATTCTAGCAGCAGCCATTCTTGATGGTAGAAGGCATAGATTTTATTACTATGCTTGCATGTGACCAACAACAACCAGTGCGATAGCTTTACTGTCTTTAATGCGTTAATAAAACTGAAAAATACAAGGAAAAAACTCTAATCAGTCAACGGCCTTTAAATTGCATATTTGTTGTGCGAAACCAGTACTCGAGCACGCTACATACTATGCCATACACTGTGAAGTGACCAGTCATTCACATTACAATGATTTCAAAGGTTTAGGCGAGATTTAGGCTTAGCGCTGAGCAAAGGCGAAAACCAATGACAGAACCGTTTAACACCATAAACTAACAAAATACACTCTGTCATCGACAAATTATAACACACACATATTAAATGGACGTACTATTATCATAAGAAAATATTGTGGTCTTGACTTACTCTATGATTAACCATGGCTTGCTAGAATTCAAGAGCGTAAAATCGACTCAAATGTGCTCGTTTAAAGACATGAGGAAAAAGGATGCACAATCTCCTCGAAAGAAGAGTTAACGAAATCGTACTTACCACAACTATTTAAGTTGTACTAAATACAACTCTGAAAATAACTCGAAGTTTCGTACTCAAAAATTTATCAAACGAAACAAGAAGAATTCTGTAACCTGTTACAGAACAAAAGGGTCCAAAAATATGCATGTAAGCGTTTTATGTGTGTACCATCGAATACCTCGGATGCGGCTGTCCTTGGCGATTGTGGTCGTTTTCCATTATATGTTTACACTTGTATAAGAGTTATAAAGTATTGGTTGAGAATTCTTATTATGCCGAATAGCAGGTATGTTAAAAAATGTTACAATATGTTAAAAATGTATGATTCATTTGGATATGTAAATTGGGTATCTAGACTAAGAAGTCATTTATGCGAAAACGGATTTGGTTACGCTTGGGAAAATCAATTGATAACAAATGAAAAGCATTTTGTTGCTAAGTACTTGCAGAGATTGAAAGACCAGTATTTGCAAGTATGGAGAAATAAATGCTGTACCGAAACAAAACTATTTTACTATACTGGTTTTAAGTCGACATTTGGGTATGAAACTTATTTAGACATTTTAACATTATACAAGTTCCGTAAATCTTTCGCATGCTTTAGAACAGCAACTCTCAAGTTAGCTGTAGAGGAAAACCGCTATAAGAACCATGAACAAGATAATAATAATTGCTGTTATTGTAAGAATAAGACTGAAGATCTATATCATTTTTTACTTATTTGCCCACTGTATTCTGATCTACGTGATACGTATTTTCAACAAAGATATTATAAAGTTCCAAATATACAAAAGTTTAATCTACTTTTGACACGTAAGAATAAAGATGAGGTACGCAATATTGCTATGTATGTATACTATTCTTACCAAAAAAGAGAAAATTTTATCAATTCATTATGAGTAAGAGTTAGTAGACTTTGTTTTGTAATTATTTTGATTGCTTTCAACAACCTCCTATGTATATTGTTTAAATATGCTTTACCTTTGGCTGTACATGGTAATCTTTATATGTATATTGTATTGTTAAGGCCGGGGGCCGACTATCAATTAAATAAATGACTTACTGACTTACTGGATGTATTTCGCCACATCACTTATCTTTTGGAATTCCAGTCTTATTACCTTTTATTAAAGTTCTTTTCAATAGACTTTATAATACAGGGGAGTTTCCTTCAAGTTGGTCTAGAATTTTGCTGATTCCTATACATAAAAAGGGTAATGTAAATGATCCGTCCAATTATAGAGGTATTGCTCTTATGGATGTTATAAGTAAAGTATATATATATTTGTTAAACAAGCGGCTAACGTTCTATGTTGATGCATATGGTCGACTAACAGAGGCACAAGCGGGTTTTCGAGCAGGCTATAGTACCATTGATAATGCTTATGTGTTAAATGCAATAATCTCCAAATGTCTGTCTATGCACAAACGCTCAGTGTATGTTGCTTTTGTTGATTTTGAAAAGGCGTTTGACTCAGTTAGTCGACCACTGCTGTATAATGTTTTACTTAAGAATGGTATCAAAGGCAATTTATTTAGATCCATAAAATCAATTTATAATAGTGTTAAAGCATGTGTTAGATCAGATGATGGTGTAAGTGATGTTTTTTCTTGCCCAATCGGTCTTCGTCAGGGATGCTCTTTAAGCCCGATGTTATTTGCTCTATTTATCAACGAACTTGATGACGTAATAAAGCAAAGTGACGTCAGGGGAATTCAATTGTTTCCAGATTATACATCTGTACCAATGTTAATGTTTGCAGATGACATAGGGTTAATTGCAAATACTATTGGCGATCTGCAAAAAGAACTTAACGTTTTATATTCGTTTTGTAATGTCTATAAGTTGAGGGTCACTATATCAAAGACAAAAGTAGTAGTCTTTAAAAAAGGGGGTCAACTTTCTAAAAAGGAACAATGGTCTTACAAGGGGAAGAAGCTTGAGGTTGTTTCGAGTTTCTCATATGTAGGTGTCAATTTTACTAATAGGTTGTCATTATATAGAATGGCAGAAAGTTCGGCAGTCAAAGCCAAAAGGGTATTATTGTATATCCTCAACTATTTTAATAGCCTGCCAATTATTCCAATAAGTACATTTTTTAAAGTTTTTGACGCAAAGATAAGTCCAATTATGCTGTATGGGTCTGAACTTTGAGGTCTTAACCAAATGAACTGTATTGAGCAGGTTCAACTATTAGCATGTAAACGCTTATTAAATGTAGGTATTGAGGCATGTAATCTATCCGTTTTATGTGATACAGGCAGATATCCTATCCAAATAAATGCTTCGGAACGGGTAATGAAATATTGGCTACATGTTCTTAGATTACCACAACAAAGACTTGTCAAGCTTTCTTATGATATGTTATTACACTATGATAATCTGGGATACACCAATTGGGTAACATGTGTTCGAAAAAATTTATATAGAAACGGTTTTGGAAATGTTTGGGAAAACCAATACGTCTTGAATGACAACATTTTTATTTTTGAATATACACAGCGGCTCAAAGACCAATATCAACAAGAGTGGAGAATGGGTTGTTTTGAAAATTCCAAATTATCTAGTTATTATGATTACAAACACTCTTTTGTACAGGAGAAATACTTAAGCATTATCGATATAAGTAAATTTAGAACTTGCCTTGCAAAATTCAGAAATGGTTCCCACTCCCTCATGATTGAAAAGGGTAGGCATTATGATATACCTAAGGAAAATCGGTTTTGTGTTTTTTGTGAATGTTTTATCGAAAATGAGGTACATTTCCTACTCCATTGTCCTTTGTACGAAGAGTTGCGCCAAAAATATATTGACAAAACATATTTGATTATCCCAAATGATATGTCTTTTTATAATATCATGGCATCTAAAAATGATACTGTTATCCGTAACCTAGCAATGTTTTTATTTTATGCGTTTAAAAAAAAGAGAAATCTATATGAAAGAGCAAGAGATGTAAGGAAAACAATGCCTTTAGATCTGTTATATTATTTTAGCCTCTTACACATGTATATCTGTATAAAATGTATTGTATTTATGTTTCTTTTTTGTGTATGGGTCGGTGGCCTTATCATACAATAAAATTTTGAATTTGAATTTGAAATTTGATAATGACCAACACTTTGCGAAGATACTAAATCTGCTATTCAATATTGTCTGAACAAATGACCATTCTTATCTTAATGCTGTTAAGGTCTATTTTATATCAGGTTTTAACCGTTGTACCAAGAAGATTGAAGTTATTTTTCGAGAAAAATTAATACAATGTCTGTATCCTCAGCCGTGTAAATGAATAGCCTTGCCC
Source organism: Cerastoderma edule (assembly GCA_947846245.1). Taxonomy (NCBI): domain Eukaryota; kingdom Metazoa; phylum Mollusca; class Bivalvia; order Cardiida; family Cardiidae; genus Cerastoderma; species Cerastoderma edule. The sequence goes on from OX401406.1 coordinate 54,017,547, forward strand.
AAAGACACATATATGATTAATCTCGCAATGACGGACACAAAGAGCAGGTTTCGAACAAGGAACTCGAACTAAGGACTCCCAGTTGCCATGAGCACCACGGACCCCGTGATACTCATCTTAACCCTGCATTTCATGATAACTTTCTTCAAGTCATATGGTGCAGAATACGCAAGAAACGACGTTAAAGTAAGGATATATTGCTTTAATTACTCTTTCGCGTCTTTGTCAGAAAGTTTTAGAAACTAGTGTGACAACAGTCACAATGGTTTCTATTCTAACCAATGTTTCTTTCTCCAAGTTATATCTTGTCGTCTGGTGTTGCTTTCAATTTTGACCAATCCCACATTCCGATAATAGGCGAGTGCGTTAAACGCTCGCAGTCGATAGAGAAAAGTGCTAAACTGGATTATCTCTGGGAAATGTTTCCGCTGGGAAATAAATAGAGCAATAAAAGGAGGCAATACTCATTATCGTTTCCCATAAAGATAAGTCTACAAGTAATCCTCCCATGTAAAAGAGGGCCATCTATAGGGGGAATTGTTTTGTAAGTATGTGATCGAGGCTAAAGGTAAACGAGCTTGGACGTTGATAACATCGGGTTGGAATAGAGAGCTTTTGTTCAACTCTGATCACTATTTCTGTATATCACCACATTAATGTTCACAAGTCATTGCATTCTTTTCTCACAAAGCCTTAAACGCTCGACCTGTCTAAACACTCCCGCGCCTCTGTTTAACGGGGTTTGTTTTCAAAATACAAGTTAATGGAAGTAAACCTCAAATGCATTGGTTCATGGGAGATTTGTTTAAATATTCATTGGTCGAACCATTATATGTCATCACTGAAGTGCGATTTGTTGACTGGTGAAGTGAGAGTTTAATTAAATGTAATAATCAAATACCCGGTATGAAGCCGATTCCAGCCTTGGCCGGTTAGTACTAAAGACGAAACAACAATTGAAATAATGGGTTTTCTCCCTCTCTTTTAGTATAGCATTACGATCGAGAAGCCATTTCCAGATCTGAATGGTACCATTTGATTGGGATCGGCGGAATATGGTTATATGAGCTGTGACGACTGTCAATCCTGTTCTAAGCAACCATTATAAAAGAAGACAGAATGACGGTGTATAAGCGAAATGACGGCTTGATAAGGTTGCAACTCTTTCAGAAAGCTCGAATAGGAGCTTCCTAAATGACCTGCATCTTGTACCAAGATAGTCTCAGAATGAATTACCTTTCAAACAATGTTTAATAGCATTCACTTTTAACATGATTGACTGTACTCTCGTACAAATGGCATTTGCGGAAAAAGCAGTTAAGTCTTTGCAAAAAAGAAGCTGTTATTGTTAAAGCCCTACTTAAGCTCATTTACACCAAAATTGTGGAAGTTCTATATTAATTGAAAATTAACTTAAAGTTACTTTTAATTCCCTTTTATAGATGAACTGAGACGCTGACACGTTTACATGATGCTTTTAAAAGAGTAAATACGATAAGGTTTGTGTACAATTAGCGATAAAACAAGGTCACCCGAGAATCGTCGTGAATCAATGAAATCCGCGAAATTCTGCATTTTGAATTTTTATGTTTTTTTGTTGGTGATTGATCTTATTGAAGGTTGTCAGTTTAAACTGTCATATAGGTTTCCTCGTTAAATCAAGTCTTTATTATTACTATTATTGTTGTCGGAAGAATGACAGTATTTTATCTGAATTGTTTGACTTGTCTAGTCAGGTGACTGCCACTCGTTTATCCGAAAGCTCATCGGTATTTTTAGACCTAACTTGAATGTAAGCAATGGCGTCAAATTGTTGGGAACACAATTTGAGAAAATGGCACTTTGAAACATAGGTCATAAAAAGGTGATATATTGTCATAATCATGTGGTGTTTCGCTATGTTTAAACATATTCTATCATAATTCATAACTTATTTTATCCAGTTTTGTAGTTTTGTTAGCGCTAAGATTTTTAACCATAACTTGCGTTTAGTACGGGGCACATTCGCACGCATAGAGCTTCATTTTTATCGAGCCTCGTGTCCCGAGGCAAACGCTCTACCTCCGGACGACCGCCCTCCACTGTTAGATCTAATAAAGCGCACCGCGAGGTCATTCGTTAATGGTCATCACGTGGAAATTACGGGGTGTCAAACAATTTGACCCAAGTCCATCTCGGGTTAAATAGAACGAACGTTTGGTTGGCGTGATCTAATCCTAGACTGTCGTCCGCTAATAAAGGTCGAGACCCATTCGGACACTTACATCTTAACCCATTACCAAACAATATGATGTTTAACCACTTTGTTGCAGACGACTTTGGAAAAAAATGCGGGAAAAGGAGAAATTGCTTATAACGAAAAAATTCTCCTTGTCCCACAATGTTTTCTGCCCTATCAGAATATTGTTTTTGAATTGCATCCCATTTTGAAATGTCGTCTGTATTGGGAAAGTCTAAAATTTGGCGTTTGGTAAAGGGTTAACTTATTACAGGCATACATACTGTTTCTATGTAAACCCATGTACAGCAGACGATTTAGTGATCTCTGTGACATAAGGTGAAGTTGCTCGTGACGACAGATTTTCATTTTGTCACAAGAATTAAGAATGAAAAATCGGGTTTTCATACTAGATACCTGAGGTTTGGGGTTGTTTGGTTATGGACAAATGAAACATCTTAAGCATATCACATCATCTATATGTCTATTATTTGAACGGTGTGAATGTGAAGATGATTGTAGTTTTCAAAATAATATTTTTTTATTATGATTCTTTCAGTTAGTACAAATAACGCATCCTGTTTATCTTGTACATTTTGAATAGTGTTCAGTGAGGAGTGTACATACGCTAAATTGTTGACAGCTATAACCGACTTCAAACAGGGTGTGATAATGATGTCTATCAAACGAACATTTGTTTCTATCTTCCTATCCTACCTTTGTATTTATCGTGTACAGATGAACAGCAAATGAAATATCATAATGATCTGTGTACAACACCACTCAAACTATCGTTTTTTTCCACACTTTGTGCTTGTTATTTGCTTTCATTTTGGTCTAGCGAAATAAGCTTGGGTAACGCCCTTAAAAACTGTCACGTTTCCTCATTTAATTCCTTTTTTCCGGAAGACGTTCTAAAATTCGCATTTATTTTGTATTCATGGCCCAATATTGTCATTATAGTTATAGTTTCTGACACAGGTCCCATATGGGTCCTCTTCGTCATTCTACACGTTCCTCATTGCCCAGTCTTGTACCATGCTCTATGATAAGACAGCATTCGATATGACGTTAGACCTTACGTATTTGTTATGCGTAGGTCAAATAATTTATTCATGGCTACTGAATAACATATGGCATTTCCATAACGAAATAGGTTTTCCAGATGGACGCTGATGGTTACATACAATTAGGGTTCGCTAAATGGTGAAGACCCATTAGCAACAGATAATGATCCGCGTGTCTGGAGATAGTAAATATGCAAATCCTCCAATCTCTGGAGTCTAATCCTTCACGTTTGACGTAAAGATGTCGTAGATCACGATGTTATTATGTAAAACAATCTAACAACTGGTCAGAGGTGGCATGTAGGCCAACTTATCGACTGTCAACTGTGTGTTGCATTGGTTATTGTAGTTACACGGAGCCATTTCAGGCTAACATTCCACATAAATGAATCATTATGTATGCTGCGGAAGCTTAAGATTCAAACATGCTGGGATTTACCCGAGTTACTTATGTATGTTACGGAGATTTTCAGTTCAACTAGAATAGAAAAGAAAACAAGATCGATGATATGATAAATAGTGGTTGTCCTTCAAGGAAATCCTCAGTAAATATGACATATCCTATATGATATTGACTAAGATTTGCTTTAAATAGAACCACTGTTTTATAGGCCATGGGCAGCTCTAGAGAGAGTTCTTTGAGTGTACATAACAAACACATACGTCATTAGAAGCCTTCACAGTGCGCCAATTATTGTGATCGTAGGAAGATTAATCAAACTATTTTACTGTCTGCAATCAGAAGACATTTAATTGACCCTGAAGAAAGAAGTCATCGAGTTCAATCTTTTGAAATATGTGACTGTGGGTTTCGCTCGTTTCGACGTAAATAATACGTGACCATATGGGCTTGAGCTCTTTCATAAATATGATACTTTTAAACTGTAAGCAGGTTGAATAAATTTCTTTGCAGAAAAGATAAAAAATTCACTTCCCATTAGAATCCACGTACGTTTTTATGAGTGAAATTTCATGTATTTTCGAAATATCTGAATTTCTTTCGTAAATATCTGAATTTTAGAAAATAATTATCATATATACGAGTTTAAGAATACTACATTCCAAATTCTCCGAACTTTAACTCGCACGAGAAACCCTTAAAGGCACATAAAAGGAGATGAGTACGGATAAATTACTGAAAAAATATATAGAGTTCTCTTATTATGTTCATAAGGGTCATACGAATTAATTTACGAATGCATTGAGACCCTATTAAATAGAGTCCTTTAACATAAATTATTTTGTGCTTGAAATATAGTTTTCTCCAATTCAATCATGTTTATCAACAACCTATTTGTTTACATATTCAAAATAACGAATTATGATTGGTCGGTTCAAAAATTTGTGTATCAACTGTCAAGGTTGGGGTGAAGAATCACACAATCTGAATTATTAAACTTGCTAATATGGGTTATTTCTGGTTGACTTTCACGTTTAAGTTGTGCTGATGGGTTTTCTGGGAATAACTATTTGAATCTGACCAAAGGCTTACCAAATAATATAGTTTGATATAGCACGAATTTCCTTTTATGTGCCTTTAAACTTATAAAGAATTATTATTCAGCTCCTATTGCATCCGTAACATATCAAATTAACAGAAACTATTTATTATCCCGAAACAGTATTTATCTCTTACACACATTGAACATAAGAAGAATGTAAGAGGTCTCAAACATACCAACTATGTGAGCGATTGTACTGATTGCCCGAACTAGCACATTTAGACGGGTCATATTGTCATCTTCTTGAAGGGTGTATTTTAAACTGGGTAATTCTTTTGGTGCATGCATGGCCGTTAATACATACCAGAGAGAGACTGGTCGAGATAGAAAGAAAACATGGATTTTGGCCTTTTAACACCCTTACCACATAATTTAGCATATATGTTTTTAAATATAACAATTTTTTTCAAAGACGATTTGTATATTGTTTGTACTCATAATAGAAGGCATATAACCTAAATGAAGTGTTTTCGAGAAGAATAAAAAACAACTAAAGTAAGACCTTACAACCTTTTTTGTTCTATCTAAATATATGGCACATTCTACACTGATGAATGACAATCCTCCAATTTTACACAAATATCAGTTGTTGTCCGCAAACTCATCAAAGACGCCCGAAGCCAGTTCTCTAACAAAGCGTATCTGAAGTTTGCTAGAAGAACAGGAAATCAGAATTGAGAGAGTTCTGTAGGGTATGACCTGTAAGATAAAAATCCCGCCAACACGACCGAGTGTCGCGATTATTGCTTTCTTTATCACATCCTCGTGGCCATCAAACTCCCAGATTAACTCTCACTTCGTGTTTACAAATATCTTGGATTTACTTTGGAGGATTTTGGAAACCATATAGACAAAATGAGAATTTGATCGTTCTAAGCAATACGTTTTTGTCATAGTAAGCTTTCCTACGAATTGCAGGGAAAATATTAATTTCCACAATCGATGTTTGTTGCCTCCTGTTGCTTACACACTATAGTAACAAACATCCATATGAAAGAAAGAGTTAAATATGTTGATCTTTTCCAGACAAATTTCTACATTTGCTTTTCAATTCTCCAACCATTATGTAAGGCTTTAATTTGTCGCTCAAATGTGCGACATTTGTCTTAACGTATATACCCGTACATGTACCAATTCAAAGTAAAAACCGTTTGTTGCCTATAGTTAGGGAGTATATTTCGACAGTCTCACGAAAAACGAATTGATCATTGACCCTTTGTAAAATGTTTTCCTGATATCGTTGACAACTATACAATGAAAGTGCTCTTTCATTTTCTGGCCAAGTTCTTTGGGATTCTTTCATTGAGCTTTCGGGAGTTGTTTGCCGAGCACCAATAGAAAACGTTTCATTTCGTTCTCAATCCATTCTCACTCCCTTTTCAATTTCACATTTAATCAAGTCAATCTGGAATTATTTAGCAGTATCTTGGCGCCAGATTGAGTAAAGACTTACATATCGGTTATTGGATTGCGAATAAAGTTGTGTAGGACTGACAGGGAATACATCAATATGTGCACTGACCGCTGTTCTGTGACTAAAACACGATTAAAATGACGCAAACAACCAAATTAATTGCTTAATCAAAAGCTGTTCATTCTAGAAAATATCTACATTTGACAATTTCTGAATCAGTTCAGACTACGCGTAACAACCAATCTAGAGTGTTTCTATAATGAACACGATGTTTGGTCACCACTCTGCCATTTAACAACCATTGGTCTAATAGATAGTCACCGATTTGAAAAGCCTAACTGCCTCGTTAATGTTAGAGTGCGTAGTTTATCACGGTGATTTATTCTATACGTCTAAAGATGTAACTGTTGTCTATAGAAGGAGTGTACATTCGGAATTATATCGTCTTCAAAAGACGAGACTATCTGTAGATAGTTTATTATAAGCGATTTATGTTTGAGCCATACCATCTAACAATGCTCCACTCCATTTATATACACGTCCAACCGAGTGTGCCTTAGGCTTTATAAATAACTGTGGCATGGGTGGACATTTCTCGAGACGAGTCATTTCTCTTCATGTGAATGGATAAAGTTGATAATATAGTTAAGACTATGACAATCATCTGCTATTATCTTTCAATAGAGACCGACCATAAAATCCTTCATAAGGATAAACATTGTACGTTGAACTATCTACATTACAAACCTTCCGTTTTGTACTCAAAGTATAAACAGTACTGTATATATCACTTAATTCAAGTATGAACAAAGAACAAATATTCCAAATAAAATGTATGGCAACATAAATCAATGGAAAATAAAAACTCTTTTTCAAAATATAGTTTATATAAACATAATTCAACGAGGAAGTACAAAAATAAAATGAAATGTATGAAAATGGTATTCAACAATGGTCGTTTTCATGCCGGACCTTTAATACAGAGGTTCTGAATTTGGAACTCTGCTTGGCCGATATTCGACGTTGAATGAAGACATTGCGACAAGGGTTATTCTTTTATATCATCCCTGATCAAATAGTATAATAAGGGGATAGATCAATGAATATTCATTGTTTAATACAAGTAAGAAAATGCCTGTGGGATGCATACGTGCACTGACAGCTACGATATAACCGAAACAACGTTGAAGTCGTCATAAATCTCTTGTCAACGAGCAAAGTAACCTCTCAGTATAACACTCATCATCCGAATACGTTTCTTTTTTCTATTATATTCAAACCATAAAAAAAGAGAATCAATAAATAAGAGACCAGTGAGAAATAAATCTTATCCTCAACCGTGAAATTATTGGGTCACAGCGACTTTGGCGGTTGTTATATAGGCGAATGGGAAACTCGATTATAACGATATAAACGAATTTCAAAGAGTAAGATATATGAGCATGGTTTAGCATATGAGGAACCGATGAATAACCCTTTACCAAATAATTTCGGCATACATGTATTTCTTGTCAAGCCACTTTCCTTTAAACAATAAATCTTTCAATTCTCTCAGCTCGATGACTTACTTTTCTTGAAATTTCAGATAAAATATTCTCTAAATTAGAATAATGAATATTTCAATTAGTAAAATGTGTAACAAATACTTGATTTAACACAAGCGTATATGGTTTTATTTGTAAACTTATAATTTTAACTTGGTTAATTCGTTGATCTTCCATTTCTTGTTGACCCGGAAGTAGTCACTGGTCTCTATTGATAACAACAATAGACAGAAAATAGGATGACAATGTAATTCGTTATAATATCGAATTAAAAATCATTTTGACAAGTATAAACGTTGCTCTTAGCTTAAGCTATCCATTTTTCACATTCTTTTCCGCATTCGTATGCAGCAGAATGGTAACTTTAAGTTTTATGGGGTAAGGGGTTAAGTCCATATAGCATACTTGATGTACATCTTTGATCAAATACATCTTTGTTTTTAACATTTTATTCTGACATACTCGCCTAGACATTCTATGTCAGATCAGATGGTGGCTTGAACTCGTTCGTTACGCCTGTCAAATAAATTACCTTGAAATAACATCAAGTCTTTTTTGGTTAGTATCGGTCATATGTCAATCGGAAGATCAAGTTAGATAAACCTCTACTTTTTACAGTCAAATAGGTTTCCTGTCCTTGAGAAATTGACTTACAAAAAAGAAAAGAAGATACACCATTGATAATGGAAATAATTCTTTTGATGATATAGAGACATGTACACCAGCTGGCAACGATCCTTCAAAAGCTATCATCCCTTTTCGGAGAAAAGGGGTGGAGCGTGGAGGAAAGATTAAAAATGGAAAAATTGGACTATAGGCTACATCCCTGCAACGAAAACGAAAGCAGGGGTGTAGGTGAGATTTATAAACTAGAGGTAGACTTAATGCATGAAAAAGAAGGTCCAGAACCGGCTTAATGTGGGTATAATAAACTTTGGGTTACAGTAAGTTCGGTAAATGACAAGTTCGGTTAAAGGGTGAAATGGTATTAAAGGTCCAAATGTTTCGGTAAATTTCGTCTTTAATGTACTTATGGTCTGAAATTGCCTGATAATGACTTGATTTTAAACAATTCTTACATTATTTAACTAATTTGATTGTTTGTATTTCGATACAAATTATATAATGAATTGAACAGGTCTTACTTTGCCACGAACATTTTTTAATGAAATATGTATGTGTATGTTTGTGGTTTATTGTATTACGTATACTGTTTATCATTATATTGGATGAAGAATACTGTTAAACAAGAACATTGAATTAACAATTTATATATTTATGTGATAATTGTATCATTCATTATATGCATCATTTTATTCATTAAAATAAACTGACGTTTTGAAATATACTAATTTGTTTGTTTCTAAAAGATATTGTGTGTTAATTGGTATGCGATTAGACTGTTTTTCACACCCAAATGAAATTGTTGTTCACACTATAGTGCTATATTGCACTACCTCCGTACTCTATATGTAAAATTGTACGGCCATAAATATGTAATGTTTAATGCCAATAAAATTTATGTTATGTTATGTTATGTTATGAGAGCTTTTATCATCTGTAGGCAAATCAGGAAGTTGTAGGTCTTGATCGGACGGATGTATTGTTTTGATGGTTGTACAAGCTTGTTTGATCAGGACAAACATAATAGCGATAAGTCAAGTCAAGTCAAAATTATTTTATTGACAAAAAACAATTGTTGTTTTATAGCCATAAAGGCGGTACAAAATGGTAAGTCTTACATATAAAATACATGTGAGAAAAGTATGAAAAAAATCCAACAAAAACAAACAAACAAGAATTTAGGACAGAATGAAAGATATATACAATATATGATTCTTGTCAATCAGCATCTGAGTAAACGATAGTGTCTTAATTATCAATCTGACGGGATTTGAAAGTTGTGTATAAGTACTTTGCGAGTTGTTGTAATAATACTGTGGATTGCGTACTCAAAAGACTGATAAACTTCTGTTGGGCCATCTACAATAATACTTTGGCAAAATCTCGTTTCTTATATGTCTATAAAATGGACATACCAAAGAAAAATGAAATTCGTTTTCAATTTCATTCATACAACATTTTACGCATTTCCTGTGTTCCCTTGCAATATTATTATGTCGACCTATATCTATATTAAGTGAGTGATTTGAGCCTCTGAGCTTACGTAAAGCCTGTCTGTAAAGAGGATTAGATATTACAATGAGATATGGTTCGAGATTAATTGAATTCTTTACAAGTGAATAAGTTTCGAGTTTACTTTGTGAGTTGATATCACTAAACACTGTTGTAAATGTTGGTCATATATCCGCTGTTTGATAGCAGACAAATGACCGGCATTTACAACATTACCCCTCCATAAGTTCTGAAATCCAAGATCACTCAATAAATTTTTAACATGTTTAGCCCATGAATAATGAGATTCAATTCCATCATTACAATATACAATTTTATACATTAATGAGTTTGGTGATCTAGAAATCTAATACCAATAGCTTAAAATCCTTATTTTCCTTAATACAGACATAGGAAAACGACATAATTCGCTATAAATGAAGGCATTTGTAACATTTCTATTTAGGAGTAGAATATGTTTAAGATATTTCAAATGGACCTTCTCTATGTCTGGTGATTTATGAAAACCTAATACTTCAGAACCATATCTGAGTATAGGGCTTATCATTGTGTCAAAAAGCTTTTACTTATCTCTCACATCAAACTCTACTTTGTAATAGAGGGAATAAATAATAGATGATAAAACATTGCTTTGTGAGCTTGTTCAGATAATTTTCGTTGGGCTTGGTAGAAACTACATGTACCATCACTAGACAGGCACACCCCTAATTACGTAAAAGTCGTCACAACTTTAAGAAGATCATTATCGAAATAAACATTGACGTTTTCGGGGCGCGTGCCTTGTTTAAAAACCATGACAACCGTTTTTCTGTATTAACTCTTATACCCCATTTTTGGCAATAGGTACTTAATTGTGTTAACAAACTTTGTAATCCATCTCTCGTATAAGAAAATAAAACAGTATCGTCTGCAAAAAGAAGAACGAATAGCTTGAGATCATCTAAAGTAAATAACTCATCATTCTGTAATACAAGGTTATCATACATGTCATTTATAAAAAGGATAAACAACAAAGGTGACAAAGGTTCCCCCTGTTTAACACCTGAATAGCTATTAAAATAATCAGAATAACAACCGTTTGAACGAACACAGGATTGAACCTTCTTATTTATACATAGTAACATTTTAACTCTCTTACTAGAGGCTCCATATTCTAATAACTTCGGCCAAATACCATTCCTATAAACTAGCTCGAAAGCTTTCTTAAAATCGACAAAAGCGCAATATAATTTCTTTTTCTCATGTTTAATTACTCTATTAACAATAGATGTAAGCATAAAAAGGCAATCAACAGTAATGCGTTGTTTACGAAATCCAATATTTTACGAATTCCGAAAACATCATTAGATTCTCCCCGTCGACGTAATCGATTGTCTAAGATAAGGGAAAATATCTTCGAAAAAAATGCTTGTAAGTGTAATACCTCTATAATTATCAGCATTGGAAAGATCAGGATAGGAAAATTAAAGTTAGCCACTTGTTTTCCGAAAAAAAAAACACGTGCATGTATATGATTTGCTCATTCTTTAATACAGACCATAAACTATTCCGTTGTTTTCACGTAATATCTATATTGATTGCAGCTGATATGTAAAAGGAAGAGAGATTGATTTGATATACCCATACCCAATACACGTAACGACACACCGATATTGTAGTAAAAACTCCAAGAGTGACATTTTTATGTGTTGTTTTTGTCGTTTTGTTAAACCTATGTAGTTTCTTGCCTGATTAATACCATTTAATGTTTGAAGAGTTTTAAGTGTCACTACTTATAGAGTTAATCCCAGGAAACGATTAACTGATAGCAGACATAACCAAGCGGTAATCCGACTTCCGCGTTTATGGGCGGTTGACGTAGTGTGTATATAAGTGGCTCAACATCGCCTTCAACCATCGTAGTCCTAATCTCAGGTGACTGACTAACTGTACGAAGATGACTGGCCGAGGAGCACTTCTCATTCTGGCATGTATTGCCTGTGGCGTCTTAAGTGAGAGTGACGTCAACGTCGTCGATATCAACGACGTCACACCAAGGCTGGCGGAACAACAAGGTTTGTTAAGTTATATTTTTAAATCGTACATTTCTTTTCGAAGATGCGAGAGTTTGACTATTATAATCAGACATTGCTATACTCGTTTAACATATATACATCAATACACATGAATCATAGTTATTATTAAAAGAATATGTCCTTAACTTTAAACTGAAACATATTATGTAACATGCTATTTAAATAATTTCAGATTTTGACGAGTTGGTTGCTCAATCCAACGCCATTAGTGCGCTAATAGACGAAGGAATCGTTCTTGAGGACATACTGGATGATGATTTACAGTTTACACTCGACAAAAGTCAGCTGACCGGAGGATGTAGTCATGGTGTCTGTAAATACTGCACGACTAAACACTTTAAATGTAAGTAATGGTTGCACACCTCTTCGCGTTTTTTCAAATCATAGTTACGGCATTTGGATTTTCATGAGAGGATGTCTCCCGAATGACTGAGGAAGTGCTGATGGCTCTACCCAGCTAAATACCCAGTTTAACCAGTAGCCATTATGGACAGTTGTTTATAGGTTCTTCATCCATCATTGAGAGTCGGACATCGCAACATAAATGGAATAATGTTGATGCGTTGTTAAACCCATATAAAAAAATCAATATTGATCGTGCATCATGTATTCATGTATTTTCGTATTTGACGAACCATTTATTGTGACGGTTATCCCCAGACGAAATTATATATCCGTTTTAAGTGACAAAAAATGTCCAAAATTTCATAGTGTTATATTCAAATGTTAGAAATATGCTATATAATAGTGCTGTTGGGATTTTCACTCTAACGATATCTACTTACTGACTTGCTAACTATATTACAGTTTGTCTGGAGGCAAAGATGCAGAAGTTAGGATTCGAACTCAAGGTGACCGTTGGCAGTCACAAGATCTACGACAAAGTGATCTCGGGTAAGTGAATCCGTTTCTATTTGCGCTTTTCGTTCAAAGGTTGGCTTTTTTGTAATCCGTCTAAATTGAAAGCTAAAAGAGACGTCAAAATTGACAACCGACTGCAGAGGAAATAAATAAACAAGGTATCAAAAACCATACATCATATGCGATATGTTTGTCTTAAGTCTTCTACACCAGGTAGATCAAAATGAAATGATATAGATACTTATCATGGAAATGGTTATAATAATTATTCAATTTAATGTAAAAAAGTCATATAAAAATGATAACGATATAATTAATTTTTTGCTGGTGCCTTCTAAATGTCATGATGTACCTATTTTTACTTTATGCTTAAATAAAGATTTAGAGGAGAAGTCGTTGTTCTTATAACCTGCGTAATTAGTTGGCTTAGTTTATCTCCATTTACTAAGATATTTGAATATATGCATCAAACCATAAACCATTTCTATCTCTAAATAAGAACACATGTTCGTGTATTATGTCATTGATATCGTGAGTGAAGCCAAAATTCACTGTTCTATCAATGATCAGCAGTACCAATTACAACGTTAAAACAATATTGCCAGATACTCGCTGAGCATCATTGTCATATCATATACAATTGTACATAGAAACACTACTCGCATTCTTTCGGCACTCATGACTCATTTGGCGAGGAGTCCTATAAGACTTGCAGGGATCCAGAGTTCGAGGCTCTGACTTGATCAGTCGTCTTTATCCCAAGTTAACTGAAGTCCTTCCGTTGGGGATTTCCCTCTCTTAACTGTTCAGTCATGTTTGTTAAGGGAGAATTAATGGCTTTAAAATAAATAGTGTGGTATCCTGGTGAGGAATTATCGGGAATACTGAACTGAACACTGGTCTTTTCGATTAAGAAACCAACATAAATATTGTAAAAATCGACAGTAACGTTAAAGTTTAATCAAACTTATTACTTGATATTCCCTTTTAAAAAAGAAAACAATGCTTTGCATGGCGATTAAACATATTTACTTTGTACTGTAGAGAAAAGTGACCGAATTGCTAAGACTTGTTATATCTTTTTTAGGCACGAATCCTCCCCCAGTATGTGTCAAGGCTCCTTTGGTTGGGAAAGTGTGTATCAAGCTAGATCACGTCAACATACAAGACAGGTCCGCTTGTGTCAGTGTAGAATTCAAGGTACGTATCAAGTCAGAGGTCCAGATAAGAGGCGTTATACCCATAGCTAACTGCTTTATTGCATTCTAAACCCTAAAGTATGGATACTCATTAGAACAATCTTGTCAAACTGGTCAATTATGTCCAACTTTGTAGTGCTGGTTTTGTTGCAGTCAAGCAGTTGTGTTAATGGTGGCACACTATATGTTTAATAGGATCAAACTTGTCCAACTATGTTTAACTATGTCGTGTTGGTTATGTTGCCAAGTTTGAATGACTGTGGTACAGTATATGTTTGATATGATCAAACTTGTCCAACTATGTTCAACTATGTCGTGTTGGTTATGTTGTCGTCAGTTTGAATGATTGTGGCACAGTATATTTTTAGTTAGACTAAACTGGTATAAATAATATATATGTTCATCCGTGTATTGTTGTTGGCGGTTGAAATAATGATGGCACATTATTTTATGTTTAATTATTGATAATAACAATCTGACCGAACCATGTTCAAGTATGTAATTTTGCAGACAGTTTTGATAGTCGTGCCACATTATATCTTAAATAAGATCAGATTTGTTAAACTTTGTTCACTTATGTCGTGTTGGTTATGTTGCGCGCAGTTTGAATAATGTTGGCAAATTGCATGTTCAATTATATTAAACTGACCCAACCTTGTTCAACTATGTATCTTGGATAGTTTTCATAATAGTGAGACATTTGTATCTTCGGATTAGAATGATTCAATGTTGCGGGCGTTTTCTTTTTTATAATTGTGACATTTATTTGTGATTATATCAAACTGGTTCAACTGTATATCTGTATACTGATTATGTTGCAGGCAAGCATTCTTAATAATAATGACATATTGTATTTAAGGATCAAAGTGATCTAATATCGAATTGAATGTGTGACTTTATAATGCGAATTAACTGGCTGACTATATGAATAATAATGTATTTTTTGTATTTAGATTCGGCTGATCCACAAGAAGATTAAGATGAAGATAGCTTGCTTCAAGATTGGTAAAGGTGATGTTGATACCCGGCTACCGGTTGTACCAGGTGTTTACTGGCATGAGTGAAATCAACAACGAATAGAGAGATAGTTACCGATTTTATTTAAGACTTGATGTTGCCCCCGTTTCTACTCTCTTAACACTCAGTAGATTTATGTTATAATTGCTAGGCAGGGGACCAGGCTTCGGCCACTGCTGCCTCTGTCTAGTTAGGATTCAAATATGAGTTGTAGTGCCAGAAGCTAGTATATCGTTCATTAACGTGAACGAGAAACGAGCTTCTGGGACTGAAGAAACTACATGTACAATGTATATGCAGCCTTTAATCCAGTATTAACACTTTCGTATTGTTATAATCATAAATATTTTTTCATCTCGCAGCTATTTGTGGACAAGATATTTCTTACTTACATTTACTGTATAATCATTTGGAAGATAACTGTAGAAAAAGATTTGGCATTTACGGACAATTAATCAACAACAAAGTTTGCGACTCACAAATTTACCTATACAGTAATATGTATCGGTCAAAAAAGATTCTTGTATATGTGTAACTATAAACATTATTCATGTATGTTTCATAAACGAAAATAGGTTATCCGTGGCCTAATGGCTATGAAATAATATGACAACTCCATGCGTCGTTTCATTTCGAAGGTATTTGAATCGTCATAAGAGGAAGACAACCAGTTGACTCATGAAAAGCAAACGGTTCTACCTGGCTTGACATTATGAGCTATGTGTCGCAGCATAATCAAACTACTGTTGTAAAAATTAAATGAATAAAACGCTATTTGTTTTTTGTAATCTAAATTGTTATTTATTTATGCGTCTGTACATGTGATACTGAAATCATTCCTTGGTCTATATAGTACATATTGATCAATCGCCGTTGAATGTAAACAAGTACTAATCGAACATTTGTCAAGTGGATGATTTATGTAGTAAAATATATCGCCCAAATACTTTTAATAAGATCGTATGAACAGTTTTGTTCTATTTCCAAAATATTTCACGTGCTACACTGAAAGATGGCAATCTACCAATTTTAAACAAATGCAACGTGTTGTCTGTAAACGCCCCGTCCCTATCCGCTCCTCTAACAAAGCGCATCTGACGTTTGCTGGGAGAACAGGAAATCAGAATTGAGAGAGTTCTGTAGGGTATGACCTGTAAGATAAAAATCCCGCCAACACGATCGAGTGTCACGATTATTGCTTTCTTTATTACATCCTCGTGGCCATCAAACTCCCAGATTAAACTCTCTCTTCGTGTTTACAAATATATTGGATTTACTGTGGAGGATTTAGGAAACCATTGTAACAAAAAGGAGAATTTGATCGTTCTAAACAATACGTTTTTGTCATGATAAGCTTTCCTACAAATCGCAGGGAAAATATTGATTTCCACACTCGATGTTTGTTACCCCCTGTTGCTTACAAACCAGTAACAAACATCCATATGAAAGAAAGAGTTAGATATGTTGACCTTTTCCAGTCAAATTTCTATATTTGCTCTCCCATCCGCCAATCTTTCTATAAGGCTTCAAGTTATCGCTGAAAGGCGCGACATTTGTCTTAATAGATATACTCGCACATATATCAATTCAAAGTAATAAATATGAGCTTACAACCGATTGTTGCCTGGAGTGAAGGAGTATTTTTCGACAAATTCACATAAAACAAGTTGATCATTGACCCTATGTAAAATGTTTTCCTGATATCGTTGACAACTATACAATGAAAGTGCTCTTTCATTTTCTGGCCAAGTTCTTTGGAAATTGTTCATAGAGCTTTCTAGAGTTGTTTGCCGAGCACCAATTTAAACGTTTTATATCGTTCTCAATTCATTCTCACTCCCTTTTATTTTCACAATTAATCAAGTCAATCTGGAATGATTTAGCTGTATCTCGGCGCTAGATTGAGTAAAGACTGACATAGCGGTTATTGGATTGCAAATAAAGTTGTGTAGGACTGACAGTGAATACATCAATATTTGCACTGACCGCCGTTCAGTGTCTTAAACATGATGCAAAAGGTGAAAAAAAACCAATTAATGGGTTAATCAAAAGCTGTTAATACCAGAAAATATAAATACATATTTGAACACTAACATTATTTCAGAAACAATTCAGAGTCCGCGTAACAGCGAATCTCGAATGTTTCTATAATGCTTCTATAATGAATACGATGTTGATACACAACTTTGCCCTTTAACAACCATTCTTGTGATAAATATTCACCAATTTTAAAAGCCTAACTGCCTCCTGAATGTTATAGTGTGTCATGGTTGTTTCTATACAATAGAACAAAGTTGATAATATAGTTAAGACTATGACAATGTCTGTTTTGTCTTAACATAAAATCCTTCATAAGGATATACATTGTACGTTGAACTATATACATTACAAACCTTCCGTTTTGTACTCAAAGTATAAACAGTACAATGTTCCACTTAAATAATATGAACAAAGAATTCATATCTCAAATAAAATGTATGAAAACATAATTCAATTGAAAATAAAAACACTTTTTCTTAATATAGTTTATGAAAACACAATTCAAGAGGAACTAAAAACTTCTTTTAAGTTTATGAACACATAATTCAACAATGAAGTATAAACACTTTTCTAAATAAGATGTATGAAAACGTAATTCAACAAGGAAATATAAACATTTTCCTGAATAAGAAATGAATGAAAACGTAGGAAGACAGAGGGAAACTGTTGGATACACCTTAAAGGGACTCTCTCAGAGATGGAAATCTTAACTTTTTGAAATGAATCGTCTTCTACCGTAAAAATAACAATTCAATTCAATTCAATTCTTTATTTGGCAAACACCAGCATATAAATGCCTTTGGCCAAGACAACATTTACAAATATGGTACAGACATACATAAAATATACGTAAACATGTAAATATATACAAAAAAAGGAATAACAAAGATTATCAAATCACGAAAACATACAAGTCACGAATTTAGTTGATATATCACATAATGATATATAATAAAGGTAAATACATTAAATAATTTCATTTCGACATTTAAAGCTCTCTTTTAGATAATATGCAGTTTTAGTTAGAATATATTGACGTTTTGAAGATAAAATATTAACAAATGTATTAGTGTTTGGCCATGGTAGATGTCCAAAATATTTATTACGAATGTTTGCATAGGCCGGACAGCATAATAAAAAATGATATTCAGATTCAATCTGTGGGATGCATACGTGCACTGACAGCTACGATATAACCGAAACAATGTTGAAGTCGTCATAAATCTCTTGTCAACGAGCAAAGTAACCTCTCATTATAACACTCATCATCCGAATACGTTTCTTTTTTCTATTATATTCAAAACATAAAAGAAGAGAATCAATATATATGAGACCAGCGAGAAATAAATCTTATCCTCAACCGTGAAATTATTGGGTCACAGCGACTTCGACGGTTGGTATATAGGCGAATGGGAAACTCAATTATAACGATATAAACGAATTTCAAAGAATAAGATATATGAGCATGGTTTAGCATATGAGGAACCGATGAACAACCCTTTACCAAATAATTTCGGCATACATGTATTTCTTGTCAAGCCACTTTCCTTTAAACAATAAATCTTTCAATTCTCTCAGCTCGATGACTTACTTTTCTTGAAATTTCAGATAAAATATTCTCTAAATTAGAATAATGAATATTTCAATTAGTAAAATATGTAACAAATACTTGATTTAACACAAGTGTATATGGTTTTATTTGTAAACTTATAATTTTAACTTGGTTAATTCGTTGATCTTCTATTTCTTGCTGATCCGGAAGTAGTCACTGGTCTCAATTGATAACAAAAATAGACGGTGAAATAGGAAGACAATGCAATTCGTTATAATATCGGATTAGAAATCATTTTAACAAGTATATACGTTGCTCTTAGCTTAAGCTATCCATTTTTCACATTCTTTTCCGCATTCGTATGCAGCAGAATGGTAACTTTAAGTTTTATGGGGTAAGGGGTTAAGTCCATATAGCATACTTGATGTACATCCTTGATCAAATACATCTTTGTTTTTAACATTTCATTCTGACATACTCGCCTAGACATTCTATGTCAGATCAGATGGTAGCTTGAACTCGTTCGTTACGCCTGTCAAATAAATCACCTTGAAATAACATCCATGTCTTTTTTGGTTAGTATCTGTCATATGTCAATCGGAAGATCAAGTTAGATAAACCTCTACTTTTTACAGTCAAGCAGGTTTCCTGTCCTTGGGAAATTGACTTACAAAAAAGAAAAGAAGATACACCATTGACTATGGAAATAATAATGGAAATAATGAAAAAGAGACATGTACACCAGCTGGCAATGATCCTTCAAAAGCTATCATCCCTTTTCGGAGAAAAGGGGTGGAGCGTGGAGGAAAGATTGAAAATGGAAAAATTGGACTATAGGCTACATCCCTGCATCGAAAACGAAAGCAGGGGTGTAGGTGAGATTGATAAACTAGAGGTAGACTTAATGCATGAAAAAGAAGGTCCAGAACCGGCTTAACGTGGGTATAATAAACTTTGGGTTACAGTAGGTTCGGTAAATGACAAGTTCGGTTAAAGGGTGAAATGGTATTAAAGGTCCAAATGTTTCGGTAAATTCGTCTTTTAATGTACTTATGGTCTGAAATTGCCTGATGATGACTTGATTTTAAACAATTCTTACATAGATTAACTAATTTGATTGTTTGGATTTCGATACAAATTATATAATGAATTGAACAGGTCTTACTTTGCCACGAACATTTTTTAATGAAATATGTATGTGTATGTTTGTGGTTTATTGTATTACGTATACTGTTTATCATTATATTGGATAAAGAATACTGTTAAACAAGAACATTGAATAAACAATTTATGTATGTATGTGATAATTGTATCATTCATTATATGCATCATTTTATTCATTAAAATAAACTGACGTTTTGAAATATACTAATTTGTTTGTTTCTAAATGATATTGTGTGTTAATTGGTATGCGATTAGACTGTTTTTCACACCCAAATTAAACTGTTGTTCACACTATAGTGCTATATTGCACTACCTCCTTACTCTATATGTAAAATTGTACGGCTATAAATATGTAATGTTTAATGCCAATAGAATTTATGTTATGTTATAAACTCAAACTCAAACTCAAAACTCTTTATTAGGCATGTCGGCACTTTATGTGCCTATGGCCAATACATATACAATATAAAACATAATACAACATGCATGAAAACATGAAAAACAATTTGTAATACATAGAGAGTTAATGATAATATTTTTCTAAATTAAGTTACATGTTTTCTCTATTGCGAACCAATACTTGCTAATCTTGATTCGCATTAGACAAATTAATTATATTATTTCTTAATACTAAAGATTCCTTGATAAACTTACACAAATTCATTTGTATCTTAATCTTTGAAGAAGACATTATGGATAAAAATAAGGTTAATGAAGGAAATGTGCAATTTAAATATTTAGTTCTCAAATTTCTATAGGCTGGACATATAAGTATAAAATGATATTCGGTTTCAACTTGGTTCTGTTTACATACTTCACAATATCTTTCCTCCCTATCTATATTAATGTATCTGCCTGTTTCTATTGCTAATTCATGGTCCGAAATACGTAATTTTGTTAGTAAAATTCTTTGCTTATCATTCTTTACATTACTTAAGTATGGTTCAATTTCAAAATGTTTTTTAAAATTTTTATAGTAATGTAATTTCCTGGAATTTGAAATATCAGAAAACCATTTCTGTATAAACTGGTCTCTAATACGTTGTTGTATCAAAGGAAAATAATTCTGGTTTGTGTTAAAATCTGTCCATATAAAATTCAGTCCTAAATCATTCAACTGCTGTCTTATTTTGTATTCCCAAGAGGATTTAAAATTTAAAAGATGTGTGCAGTTATCCAAATATGTATCGTGTAAGATTTTAATTGGAGTTTGCTTAATTTTAAGCCAATATTTAAAAGATTTTTCAATACAAATTAATGACAAAGGAAACCTTCCCAGTTCACCAAGGACAGCATCATTTGAGCTTTGTTTACGAACACCTAAAATAATTTTGCAGAACTTAATGTGCAGAGAGTCTACTTGTTTATACTTATATATACCCCATACTTCCGATCCGTATACTAAAATTGGAACAACTAGTTTATCAAATAAAGATAATTTTGTCTTAATATCCATTGGTATTCGTTTAAAAAGTGCTAATAAATTGAACATTGCCTTTAAAGCTTGGTCATGTAAGGATTTAACACCTAATGCAAAGGTACCTGTTTTAAAAAATCTAACTCCTAGATAGCAAAAGTTGTCAACTTCTTCAATTCTTTCACCATTAATAGACCATTCGAAATTATGTTGGCTACGACGGTTTTCAAATACGCATATTTTTGTTTTATTAACGTTTATTTTAAGATCCCATTTGCTCGAAAAAGTGAATATGCTGTCTATTAAAGATTGTAAACTATTACTGTCCGTTGCAAAAACAGCTATGTCGTCTGCAAACAAAAGCAGATATATTGTAAGTATATTACTGTCATCTAAGGTGAGATTATTAAAATCAATATTGTCGCTTATATCATTCATAAAAAGTAAAAATAATATCGGTGAGAGTGGTTCCCCTTGTTTGAGACCGAGTACAATCTCGTAGAATTCCGACAAATCATGGTCAGAGGGTACTTTAATACATGCCGATACCTTTCTATAAATACTTTTTAAAATCGTTATAAATCTTGTACTTACACCCAATTGAATAAGTTTAAGCCAAAGTGCATCTCTGTTTATTGTATCGAAACATTTTTCATAGTCAATGAATGCACAATAAAGTTTCTTTTTGTTATTTAATACTTTTTGAATAAAGCTTTGAAGTAGGTATATACAGTCAACAGTGCTTCGTTTGTCTCTAAAACCAAACTGTGTGTCATTGAAAACTTGTTCGTGCTCACACCAACTATTCAAACGATTACGTAAACAAAGAGAGAATATTTTTGCCATTGTGCTTATGAGAGTAATGCCCCTGTAATTACCAGGATCACCCTTACTTCCCTTTTTGTGTATAGGCACTATAACACCCTTTGACCAAGACTCAGGATAGACACCTGATTCAAAAATACCGTTAAAGATTCTTACCAAGTATGGAGTAATAAATGCCTTGGCATCGATGAAAAAGTCTGCGGGAATATTATCAATACCAGGGCTTTTATTACGTTTAAGAGAAGAAATCACTTTCGATATCTCAGCATGTGAAAATGGTCTGTCTAATTCCTCGACATCTAAATTAACAGTTGGACCGTTTTCATCTGAGTTAAAAGAGGATATAACATTATTGGTTAAATCTGAGAAATGATTAAAGAAATCTTCTTTGCTTAAAACAAAATCATCTTTTTGTACCTTGGACTTATTAATCATCTTCCAAAATTGTCTTGGATTAGATATACTCAATTTAGATATCTCTTCTTTTTGCTTATTTTTATATTTATATTTACATGCTTTTCGTATTTTACAATACATATTTCTGCTTTTCAGAAAATTGTTCAAATTTTCTTCACATTTATTATTTTTATATTTCTTTTTACATTTCAAAAAGTGATTTTTTGCAAGTTCACAATCGTGGTTAAACCATTCAGATTTCTTCTTATGGTTTGTTATATTTTTCGAATTATTAAATGATTTACCATAATTCTCAAAACAACATTTATAAACCACTTCCGATAAAGATTCGACACATTGATCAAGTGAAATATTATTGCTTTCATACTTTGTAATTTTTTCCTCAAAAACATCCGATTTATTGCTTAAATGTTGTAAGAACAGATCCTTACTTTGGTCATTCCATATGATTTTATCATATCTTTTACAATTAATTTCGTTTTTAAAACTGTTCACATTGACTTTAATGTTAAAAGACAATGCACAATGGTCTGAAAATTCATTTAAATCCAAAACTTCGAATTGATTAATATAATCAAAATTCTTATACTCAGTTATGACATAATCCACGGTACTTTTACCTGCTTTTCCACCTCTGTAGGAATAGCATGTAAATTTCCCGGGTTCTAAGCGACCATTTACAATGCGCAAATCGCACTGCTTGCACAGTGTTAGCAATTTCCTACCGAAATTGTTTACCTGTGAGTCATTACAATGTCTCTGCTTGCAGTTATCAAATACGTTAGATTCCGGCACGTCGACGAATCGATGCAGGTCCAGATTCTCAACAGAATCCGATTCTGCACCGACACGGCTGTTGAAATCACCCAAAAGGAATATATCACCTCGATTGCTAAATGTTGCTATATCGTCGCTTATGTCATCGAAAAAATCAAAGTCCAGTAACTCAGACTGAATATTTTTATACACATTCGAATTCTCTGGTGGTATGTACACTAAACACATGTATATATCATTGACAAGATTGAAATTCTCTCCCTTTAATCTAAACCATATTTTACCCCTTGTATCAATCTTAATCAAGTCAATCTTGTTCACAAGCCAATTTTTATAGTACAAAATAAGTCCACCACTATCACGCTTCGCCTTTTTATTAAACCTTGGGCGTGGGCATACGAACTGTTGAAACCCGTTGATAGATACATCGCGTGATTTAGCATTCCATGTCTCTGTTAGTAATAACAAATCATAGTCCGAAACAAAATTCAAGAAGTCATTATCTTGCAATTTATTCACTATACCGTTAACATTCCATTGCAGGAAAGATAAGTACCGACTGCCACTGTCCTAGCCACTCTGTGTTTGTTGGTCGATGGAATGTACCGTAATCAGCTCACCGTTCACGTAAAGTTTGTCGTTCGATAAGACTGCACGTTTCCCTTGATTCCGAGCCTTTTGAAGTTCAGGGTATAATCTCCTGCGCCTCTCTTGGACCTCCCGGGGATATTGTTCACTGACGCGGTAGTCTGTTTGCGAAAGTTTATCATAGGCTGCCTTTTTCACTTTGATTTTGTCCTGGTAATAGTTGAATTTTACTACTATGGGCCTAGTTTTATTGGGTTTATATGGGCCTAGCCTGTGTGCCCTATCAATCTAGATTGACTGTGTATTTTCCATGTTGAGAACTGTTTCGCAAAATTGTTTTATCGATGCTTCACAATCCTCTTCTTTTCTCAGTTCAAACGATGCGCATTCAGCCATACCATGGAAAAGTAGGTTGTCACGCATCGATCGTGTTTGTAGGTCTAGCAAGTCATCGTTCAGTCTAATATTCTCCTTTTTGCATGCCGCTAGTTCCGACGACAACGTTTCACTGCGTTTTTTATCGTGTTGTATACTCTGGTCAATTGATTTGTATTTTTTCTCGAGATCGTCACATAATTGGGCATCATAAGATCTACTTGCCTCGATGGCATTTAATGTACTTGTATTTTTCTCACAAATCGATTCAAGGGACGTAATTCGTGATTCAAAATTCGACATTTTCGAGTTTATTGTAGTAATTTGGTTCTCAATACTTTCCAGGCTTTTTAGTTTGGTATTCATGGTTTCCATCTTTACTTCTAAGCGGTCAAGTGCAGCCTGAATTTGGGTATGTAGCTGTCCCTGGTCGCTCAAATTGGGTTGAGGCTGGAATGACGGTTGCATTTGGGAATAATGCATTTGAGGCTGTAGATTCGTGATAGGTATTTGGTTGTTAGCCATTGATGTAGGTACTTGACAGGCAAACTGTGTATTGTACACTTGCTGGGCTTGTGACTGGCCATATAATGGGGCCTGATACGGAGGGAGTGAAACATTCTGATTAGGTGATGTTAGGAAAGAACCACTGCTGACGCTAGGGGCTGGAGAAAAACTATTGTTCATGATTTGTACTTTGTCAGGGGCAACACTCACCGAGTCAGGAGATGCTTCTGATTTAGACCTCTTCTTACTCTTTTTTCCCCCCTTATCAGTCGGTGTACTGGTACCTTCACTGTTTTGCGCGCCAAATTCAATGTTGGCCTTACGGTTTTGTTTTCCTTTGTTTCCCATATGTCTTGGCTCAAATCACTCATTAATCCTGATAGACACTCAATAAATACCACATATGTATACCAAATTAGAAAGGATTGTGCTCGTTTTCCGAAATAAGTCAAATAGAGTCCATTATTGACTAGTAAATTGATGATAAACACTATTTCATTTTCAACTCGATAAACACAACCGCCATGTTTCACGCATGCGCATAAGAGCTTTTATCATCTGTAGGCAAATCAGGAAGTTGTAGGTCTTGATCGGACGGATGTATTGTTTTGATGGTTGTACAAGCTTGTTTGATCAGGACAAACATAATAGCGATAAGTCAAGTCAAGTCAAAATTATTTTATTGGCGAAAAACAATTGTTGTTTTATAGCCATAAAGGCGGTACAAAATGGTAAGTCTTACATATAAAATACATATGAGAAAAGTATGAAAAAAAACAAACAAAAACAAACAAACAAGAATTTAGGACAGAATGAAAGATATATGCAATATATGATTCTTGTCAATCAGCATCTGAGTAAACGATAGTGTCTTAATTATCAATCTGACGGGATTTGAAAGCTGTGTATAAGTACTTTGCGAGTTGTTTTAATAATACTGTCGATTGCGTACTCAAAAACTTCTGTTGGGCCATCTATAATAATACTTTGGCAAAATCTCGTTTCTTATATGTCTATAAAATGGACATACCAAAGAAAAATGAAATTCGTTTTCAATTACATTCATACAACATTTTACGCATTTCCTGTGTTCCCTTGCAATATTATTATGTCGACCTATCTCTTTATTAAGTGAGTGATTTGAGCCTCTGAGCTTACGTAAAGCCTGTCTGTAAAGAGGATTAGATACTACAATGAGATGTGGTTCGAGATTAATTGAATTCTTTACAAGTGAATAAGTTTCGAGTATACTTTGTGAGTTGATATCACTTAAACACTGTTGTAAATGTTGGTCATATATCCGCTGTTTGATAGCAGACAAATGACTGGCATTTACAACATTACCCCTCCATAACTTCTGAAATCCAAGATCACTCAATTAATTTTTAACATGTTTAGCCCATGAATAATGAGATTCAATTCCATCATTACAATATACAATTTTCTGTATTAACTCTTATACCCCATTTTTGGCAATAGGTACTTAATTGCGTTAACAAACTTTGTAATCCATCTCTCGTATAAGAAAATAAAACAGTATCGTCTGCAAAAAGGAGAACGAATAGCTTGAGATCATCTAAAGTAAATAATTCATCATTCTTTAATACAAGGTTATCATACATGTCATTTATAAAAAGGATAAACAACAAAGGTGACAAAGGTTCCCCCTGTTTAACACCTGAATAACTGTTAAAATAATCAGAATAACAACCGTTTGAACGAACACAGGATTGAACCTTCTTATAAATACATAGTAACATTTTTGCTCTCTTACTATAGGCTCCATATTCTAATAACTTCTGCCAAATACCATTCCTATAAACTAGCTCGAAAGCTTTCTTAAAATCGACAAAAGCGCAATATAATTTCTTTTTCTCATGTTTAATTACTCTATTAACAATAGATGTAAGCATAAAAAGGCAATCAACAGTAATGCGTTGTTTACGAAATCCAAATTGACGATCGTTTAAAATATCATTAGATTCTCCCCGTCGACGTAATCGATTGTCTAAGATAAGGGAAAATATCTTCGAAAAAATGCTTGTAAGTGTAATACCTCTATAATTATCAGCATTGGAAAGATCAGGATAGGAAAATTAAAGTTAGCCACTTGTTTTCCGAAAAAAACCCACGTGCATGTACATGTATATGATTTGCTCATTCTTTAATACAGACCATAAACTATTCCGTTGTTTTCACGTAATATCTATATTGATTGCAGCTGATATGTAAAAGGAAGAGAGATTGATTTGGTAACCCATACGCAATACACGTAACGACACACCGATATTGTTAAAAAAACCCAAAATATTCAAGAATGACATTTTTATGTGTTGTTTTTGTCGTTTTGTTAAACCTATGTTGGTTCATGCCTGATTAATACCATTTAATGTATGAAGAGTTTTAAGTGTCACTACTTATAGAGTAAATCCCAGGAAACGATTAACTGATAGCAGACGTAACCAAGCGGTAATCCGACTTCCGCGTTTATGTGCGGTTGACGTAGTGTGTATATAAACGGCTCAACATCGCCTTCAACCATCGTAGTCCTTATCTCAGGCGACTAACTAACTGTACGAAGATGACTGGCCGAGGAGCACTTCTTATTCTGGCATGTATTGCCTGTGGCGTCTTAAGTGACAGTGACGTCTACCTCGTCGACACCAACGACGTAACACCAAGGCTGACGGAACAACAAGGTTTGTGTGTTTGTTTAGTTATGTTTTTAAATAGTATATTTCTTTTCGAAGATGCGATAATTTGACTATCATAATCAGACATTGCAATACTCGTTTAACATATATATGTTACAGGGAATATGTATAATCAGGGAATATGTATAATCCCTGAAAATTTCAGGGATTATGTATAAACCCTGGTTCACTCAGGGAATATACATAATCCCTGAAAAAAGCAGGGATTATACATATTCCCTGATTTGATGTCCTGATTTTTAGACATATTCCCTGAAATTAATTCTGTCTTTATTTTCTGGATTTACAAATCATTTACAAGTAATTTCTGCAGTAAAACAAACACACCTTATCATTTGAAACAGTTTATTTCTGAAAGGACATTACATGTACATGTAACATATTAGATAGCTTCAGATTAAAACAAAGTTATCTTATTTCACACATGCATTTCAGATAATTGTAGTTAATTCTTTAACCCTTTCCTCAACAGGCTTAAGGTTTGGAGTAATAGGTTAATCAATATGTTCTTTTCAGGCTCATTCATATTGTAAGCATCTAGAATTTGCACGGACGATATTCTATTTTCAGACACATTCACAATGCATACATCTGGTATATGCGTTTAATTTGTTCACATATCACCTGATCATTTAAATTCAGTTATTGTATTTTGCACATGCAGTTTCAGTTAAATGTAGTTAACCCTTTATTCTATATCTTTGGTGTCATTCGAAAAAGACTTAAGGGCCCTTTTGCAAAAAAGGGAACTAACATCTTTTTTCGAACGACACGGATGAAAGGTTATTTTCATTCACAATGAAAGCATCTGGCATTTAATTTGTTCACATGTCACATAAAGTCAGTTATCTTAGTGCCCTTTTGGAAAAATGGAGTATTTGCTCATTATCATCTCCGACAAATGTTTTCACAGGTCATCTGTAAGTTCATTTGTTTTCACATGGCAGGCTAGAGTGACACCTCGAGTTGCACTGTAATTTAGCTTTGAAACATCTGCTCTGATTTGTATGACATTTCTTTGTACCTAAACAGTTACATCGAGTAAAACCTTGTCCTCCACATTTTGATTCAATGTGTACAGCCGAACGGAGTGGATTAGTATGATTGACGGTGCATGTTGCTAATTTATCAACCAGATGCACTCTCTTTAATTAACTGCAGATATTTCTTTAAAATAAATCGTAAATCCAGAAAATAAAGACAGAATTAATTTCAGGGAATATGTCTAAAAATCTGGACATCAAATCAGGGAATATGTATAATCCCTGCTTTTTTCAGGGATTATGTATATTCCCTGAGTGAATCAGGGATTATACATAATCCCTGAAATTTTCAGGGATTATACATATTCCCTGATTATACATATTCCCTCTAACATATACATCTGTACACATGAATCATAGTAATTATTAAAAGAATATGTGCTCAAATTTAAACTGAAACATGATATTTAACATGCTGTGTTAATAATTTCAGATTTTGACGAGTTGGTTGCACAATCAAACGCCATTAGTGCGCTAATAGACGAAGGAATCGTTCTTGAGGACATACTGGATGATGATTTACAGTTTACACTCGACAACAGTCAGCTGACCGGAGGGTGTAGTCATGGTGTCTGTAAATACTGCACGACTAAACACTTTAAATGTAAGTAATGAATGCACGCCTTCTTCGCGTTTTTTCAAATCATAGTTACGGCATTTGGATTTTTATGAGAGGATGTCTCCCGAATGACTTAAGGAGTGGCGATGGTTCTACCCAGCTAAATACCCAGTTTAACCAGTAGCCAATATGGACAGTTGTGTATCGGGTCTTCATCCATCATTGAGAGTCGAACATCGCAACATAAATGGAATAATGTTGATGCGTTGTTAAACCCATATAAAAAAAATCAATATTGATCGTGCATCATGTATTCATGTATTTTCGTATTTGACGAACCATTTATTGTGACGGTTATCCCCAGACGAAATTATATATCCGTTTATAGTGACAAAAAATGTCCAAAATTTCATAGTGTTATATTCAAATGTTAGAAATATGCTATATAAAAGCGCTGTGGCGATTCTCACTTTAACGATATCTACTTACTGACTTACTAACTATATTACAGTTTGTCTGGAGGCAAAGATGCAGAAGTTAGGATTCGAACTCAAGGTGACCGTTGGCAGTCACAAGATCTACGACAAAGTGATCTCGGGTAAGTGAATCCGTTTCTATTTGCGCTTTTCGTTCAAAGGTTGGCTTTTTGTAATCCGTCTAAATTGAAAGCTAAAAGAGACGTCAAAATTGACAACCGACTGCAGAGGAAATAAATAAACAAGGTATCAAAAACCATACATCATATGCGATATGTTTGTCTTAAGTCTTCTACACCAGGTAGATCAAAATGAAATGATATAGATACTTATCATGGAAATGGTTATAATAATTATTCAATTTAATGTAAAAAAGTCATATAAAAATGATAACGATATAATTAATTTTTTGCTGGTGCCTTCTAAATGTCATGATGTACCTATTTTTACTTTATGCTTAAATAAATATTTAGAGGAGAAGTCGTTGTTCTTATAACCTGCGTAATTAGTTGGCTTAGTTTATCTCCATTTACTAAGATATTTGAATATATGCATCAAACCATAAACCATTTCTATCTCTAAATAAGAACACATGTTCGTGTATTATGTCATTGATATCGTGAGTGAAGCCAAAATTCACTGTTCTATCAATGATCAGCAGTACCAATTACAACGTTAAAACAATATTGCCAGATACTCTTTGAGTATCATTGTCATATCATATACAATTGTACATAGAAACACTACTCGCATTCTTTCGGCACTCATGACTCATTTGGTGAGGAGTCCTATAAGACTTGCAGGGATCCAGAGTTCGAGGCTCTGACTTGATCAGACGTCTTTATCCCAAGTTAACTGAAGTCCTTCCGTTGGGGATTTCCCTCTCTTAACTGTTCAGTCATGTTTGTTAAGGGAGAATTAATGGCTTTAAAATAAATAGTGTGGTATCCTGGTGAGGAAATATCGGGAATACTGAACTGAACACTGGTCTTTTCGATTAAGAAACCAACATAAATATTGTAAAAATCGACAGTAACGTTAAAGTTTAATCAAACTTATTACTTGATATTCCCTTTTAAAAAAGAAAACAATGCTTTGCATGGCGATTGAACATATTTACTTTGTACTGTAGAGAAAAGTGACCGAATTGCTAAGACTTGTTTTATCTTTTTTAGGCACGAATCCTCCCCCAGTATGTGTCAAGGCTCCTTTGGTTGGGAAAGTGTGTATCAAGCTAGATCACGTCAACATACAAGACAGGTCCGCTTGTGTCAGTGTAGAATTCAAGGTACGTATCAAGTCAGAGGTCCAGATAAGAGGCGTTATACCCATAGCTAACTGCTTTATTGCATTCTAAACCCTAAAGTATGGATACTCATTAGAACAATCTTGTCAAACTGGTCAATTATGTCCAACTTTGTAGTGCTGGTTTTGTTGCAATCAAGCAGTTGTGTTAATGGTGGCACACTATATGTTTAATAGGATCAAACTTGTCCAACTATGTTTAACTATGTCGTGTTGGTTATGTTGCCAAGTTTGAATGACTGTGGTACAGTATATGTTTAATAAGATCATACTTGTCCAACTATGTTCAACTATGTCGTGTTGGTTATGTTGTCGTCAGTTTGAATGATTGTGGCACAGTATATTTTTAGTTAGACTAAACTGGTATAAATAATATATATGTTCATCCGTGTATTGTTGTTGGCGGTTGAAATAATGATGGCACATTATTTTATGTTTAATTATTGATAATAACAATCTGACCGAACCATGTTCAAGTATGTAATTTTGCAGACAGTTTTGATAGTCGTGCCACATTATATCTTAAATAAGATCAGATTTGTTAAACTTTGTTCACTTATGTCGTGTTGGTTATGTTGCGCGCAGTTTGAATAATGTTGGCAAATTGCATGTTCAATTATATTAAACTGACCCAACCTTGTTCAACTATGTATCTTGGATAGTTTTCATAATAGTGAGACATTTGTATCTTCGGATTAGAATGATTGAATGTTGCGGGCGTTTTCTTTTTTATAATTGTGACATTTATTTGTGATTATATCAAACTGGTTCAACTGTATATCTGTATACTGATTATGTTGCAGGCAAGCATTCTTAATAATAATGACATATTGTATTTAAGGATCAAAGTGATCTAATATCGAATTGAATGTGTGACTTTATAATGCGAATTAACTGGCTGACTATATGAATAATAATGTATTTTTTGTATTTAGATTCGGCTGATCCACAAGAAGATTAAGATGAAGATAGCTTGCTTCAAGATTGGTAAAGGTGATGTTGATACCCGGCTACCGGTTGTACCAGGTGTTTACTGGCATGAGTGAAATCAACAACGAATAGAGAGATAGTTACCGATTTTATTTAAGACTTGATGTTGCCCCCGTTTCTACTCTCTTAACACTCAGTAGATTTATGTTATAATTGCTAGGCAGGGGACCAGGCTTCGGCCACTGCTGCCTCTGTCTAGTTAGGATTCAAATATGAGTTGTAGTGCCAGAAGCTAGTATATCGTTCATTAACGTGAACGAGAAACGAGCTTCTGGGACTGAAGAAACTACATGTACAATGTATATGCAGCCTTTAATCCAGTATTAACACTTTCGTATTGTTATAATCATAAATATTTTTTCATCTCGCAGCTATTTGTGGACAAGATATTTCTTACTTACATTTACTGTATAATCATTTGGAAGATAACTGTAGAAAAAGATTTGGCATTTACGGACAATTAATCAACAACAAAGTTTGCGACTCACAAATTTACCTATACAGTAATATGTATCGGTCAAAAAAGATTCTTGTATATGTGTAACTATAAACATTATTCATGTATGTTTCATAAACGAAAATAGGTTATCCGTGGCCTAATGGCTATGAAATAATATGACAACTCCATGCGTCGTTTCATTTCGAAGGTATTTGAATCGTCATAAGAGGAAGACAACCAGTTGACTCATGAAAAGCAAACGGTTCTACCTGGCTTGACATTATGAGCTATGTGTCGCAGCATAATCAAACTACTGTTGTAAAAATTAAATGAATAAAACGCTATTTGTTTTTTGTAATCTAAATTGTTATTTATTTATGCGTCTGTACATGTGATACTGAAATCATTCCTTGGTCTATATAGTACATATTGATCAATCGCCGTTGAATGTAAACAAGTACTAATCGAACATTTGTCAAGTGGATGATTTATGTAGTAAAATATATCGCCCAAATACTTTTAATAAGATCGTATGAACAGTTTTGTTCTATTTCCAAAATATTTCACGTGCTACACTGAAAGATGGCAATCTACCAATTTTAAACAAATGCAACGTGTTGTCTGTAAACGCCCCGTCCCTATCCGCTCCTCTAACAAAGCGCATCTGACGTTTGCTGGGAGAACAGGAAATCAGAATTGAGAGAGTTCTGTAGGGTATGACCTGTAAGATAAAAATCCCGCCAACACGATCGAGTGTCACGATTATTGCTTTCTTTATTACATCCTCGTGGCCATCAAACTCCCAGATTAAACTCTCTCTTCGTGTTTACAAATATATTGGATTTACTGTGGAGGATTTAGGAAACCATTGTAACAAAAAGGAGAATTTGATCGTTCTAAACAATACGTTTTTGTCATGATAAGCTTTCCTACAAATCGCAGGGAAAATATTGATTTCCACACTCGATGTTTGTTACCCCCTGTTGCTTACAAACCAGTAACAAACATCCATATGAAAGAAAGAGTTAGATATGTTGACCTTTTCCAGTCAAATTTCTATATTTGCTCTCCCATCCGCCAATCTTTCTATAAGGCTTCAAGTTATCGCTGAAAGGCGCGACATTTGTCTTAATAGATATACTCGCACATATATCAATTCAAAGTAATAAATATGAGCTTACAACCGATTGTTGCCTGGAGTGAAGGAGTATTTTTCGACAAATTCACATAAAACAAGTTGATCATTGACCCTATGTAAAATGTTTTCCTGATATCGTTGACAACTATACAATGAAAGTGCTCTTTCATTTTCTGGCCAAGTTCTTTGGAAATTGTTCATAGAGCTTTCTAGAGTTGTTTGCCGAGCACCAATTTAAACGTTTTATATCGTTCTCAATTCATTCTCACTCCCTTTTATTTTCACAATTAATCAAGTCAATCTGGAATGATTTAGCTGTATCTCGGCGCTAGATTGAGTAAAGACTGACATAGCGGTTATTGGATTGCAAATAAAGTTGTGTAGGACTGACAGTGAATACATCAATATTTGCACTGACCGCCGTTCAGTGTCTTAAACATGATGCAAAAGGTGAAAAAAAACCAATTAATGGGTTAATCAAAAGCTGTTAATACCAGAAAATATAAATACATATTTGAACACTAACATTATTTCAGAAACAATTCAGAGTCCGCGTAACAGCGAATCTCGAATGTTTCTATAATGCTTCTATAATGAATACGATGTTGATACACAACTTTGCCCTTTAACAACCATTCTTGTGATAAATATTCACCAATTTTAAAAGCCTAACTGCCTCCTGAATGTTATAGTGTGTCATGGTTGTTTCTATACAATAGAACAAAGTTGATAATATAGTTAAGACTATGACAATGTCTGTTTTGTCTTAACATAAAATCCTTCATAAGGATATACATTGTACGTTGAACTATATACATTACAAACCTTCCGTTTTGTACTCAAAGTATAAACAGTACAATGTTCCACTTAAATAATATGAACAAAGAATTCATATCTCAAATAAAATGTATGAAAACATAATTCAATTGAAAATAAAAACACTTTTTCTTAATATAGTTTATGAAAACACAATTCAAGAGGAACTAAAAACTTCTTTTAAGTTTATGAACACATAATTCAACAATGAAGTATAAACACTTTTCTAAATAAGATGTATGAAAACGTAATTCAACAAGGAAATATAAACATTTTCCTGAATAAGAAATGAATGAAAACGTAGGAAGACAGAGGGAAACTGTTGGATACACCTTAAAGGGACTCTCTCAGAGATGGAAATCTTAACTTTTTGAAATGAATCGTCTTCTACCGTAAAAATAACAATTCAATTCAATTCAATTCTTTATTTGGCAAACACCAGCATATAAATGCCTTTGGCCAAGACAACATTTACAAATATGGTACAGACATACATAAAATATACGTAAACATGTAAATATATACAAAAAAAGGAATAACAAAGATTATCAAATCACGAAAACATACAAGTCACGAATTTAGTTGATATATCACATAATGATATATAATAAAGGTAAATACATTAAATAATTTCATTTCGACATTTAAAGCTCTCTTTTAGATAATATGCAGTTTTAGTTAGAATATATTGACGTTTTGAAGATAAAATATTAACAAATGTATTAGTGTTTGGCCATGGTAGATGTCCAAAATATTTATTACGAATGTTTGCATAGGCCGGACAGCATAATAAAAAATGATATTCAGATTCAATCTGTGGGATGCATACGTGCACTGACAGCTACGATATAACCGAAACAATGTTGAAGTCGTCATAAATCTCTTGTCAACGAGCAAAGTAACCTCTCATTATAACACTCATCATCCGAATACGTTTCTTTTTTCTATTATATTCAAAACATAAAAGAAGAGAATCAATATATATGAGACCAGCGAGAAAAAAATCTTATCCTCAACCGTGAAATTATTGGGTCACAGCGACTTCGACGGTTGGTATATAGGCGAATGGGAAACTCAATTATAACGATATAAACGAATTTCAAAGAATAAGATATATGAGCATGGTTTAGCATATGAGGAACCGATGAACAACCCTTTACCAAATAATTTCGGCATACATGTATTTCTTGTCAAGCCACTTTCCTTTAAACAATAAATCTTTCAATTCTCTCAGCTCGATGACTTACTTTTCTTGAAATTTCAGATAAAATATTCTCTAAATTAGAATAATGAATATTTCAATTAGTAAAATATGTAACAAATACTTGATTTAACACAAGTGTATATGGTTTTATTTGTAAACTTATAATTTTAACTTGGTTAATTCGTTGATCTTCTATTTCTTGCTGATCCGGAAGTAGTCACTGGTCTCAATTGATAACAAAAATAGACGGTGAAATAGGAAGACAATGCAATTCGTTATAATATCGGATTAGAAATCATTTTAACAAGTATATACGTTGCTCTTAGCTTAAGCTATCCATTTTTCACATTCTTTTCCGCATTCGTATGCAGCAGAATGGTAACTTTAAGTTTTATGGGGTAAGGGGTTAAGTCCATATAGCATACTTGATGTACATCCTTGATCAAATACATCTTTGTTTTTAACATTTCATTCTGACATACTCGCCTAGACATTCTATGTCAGATCAGATGGTAGCTTGAACTCGTTCGTTACGCCTGTCAAATAAATTACCTTGAAATAACATCCATGTCTTTTTTGGTTAGTATCTGTCATATGTCAATCGGAAGATCAAGTTAGATAAACCTCTACTTTTTACAGTCAAGCAGGTTTCCTGTCCTTGGGAAATTGACTTACAAAAAAGAAAAGAAGATACACCATTGACTATGGAAATAATAATGGAAATAATGAAAAAGAGACATGTACACCAGCTGGCAATGATCCTTCAAAAGCTATCATCCCTTTTCGGAGAAAAGGGGTGGAGCGTGGAGGAAAGATTGAAAATGGAAAAATTGGACTATAGGCTACATCCCTGCATCGAAAACGAAAGCAGGGGTGTAGGTGAGATTGATAAACTAGAGGTAGACTTAATGCATGAAAAAGAAGGTCCAGAACCGGCTTAACGTGGGTATAATAAACTTTGGGTTACAGTAGGTTCGGTAAATGACAAGTTCGGTTAAAGGGTGAAATGGTATTAAAGGTCCAAATGTTTCGGTAAATTCGTCTTTTAATGTACTTATGGTCTGAAATTGCCTGATGATGACTTGATTTTAAACAATTCTTACATAGATTAACTAATTTGATTGTTTGGATTTCGATACAAATTATATAATGAATTGAACAGGTCTTACTTTGCCACGAACATTTTTTAATGAAATATGTATGTGTATGTTTGTGGTTTATTGTATTACGTATACTGTTTATCATTATATTGGATAAAGAATACTGTTAAACAAGAACATTGAATAAACAATTTATGTATGTATGTGATAATTGTATCATTCATTATATGCATCATTTTATTCATTAAAATAAACTGACGTTTTGAAATATACTAATTTGTTTGTTTCTAAATGATATTGTGTGTTAATTGGTATGCGATTAGACTGTTTTTCACACCCAAATTAAACTGTTGTTCACACTATAGTGCTATATTGCACTACCTCCGTACTCTATATGTAAAATTGTACGGCTATAAATATGTAATGTTTAATGCCAATAGAATTTATGTTATGTTATAAGAGCTTTTATCATCTGTAGGCAAATCAGGAAGTTGTAGGTCTTGATCGGACGGATGTATTGTTTTGATGGTTGTACAAGCTTGTTTGATCAGGACAAACATAATAGCGATAAGTCAAGTCAAGTCAAAATTATTTTATTGGCGAAAAACAATTGTTGTTTTATAGCCATAAAGGCGGTACAAAATGGTAAGTCTTACATATAAAATACATATGAGAAAAGTATGAAAAAAAACAAACAAAAACAAACAAACAAGAATTTAGGACAGAATGAAAGATATATGCAATATATGATTCTTGTCAATCAGCATCTGAGTAAACGATAGTGTCTTAATTATCAATCTGACGGGATTTGAAAGCTGTGTATAAGTACTTTGCGAGTTGTTTTAATAATACTGTCGATTGCGTACTCAAAAACTTCTGTTGGGTCATCTATAATAATACTTTGGCAAAATCTCGTTTCTTATATGTCTATAAAATGGACATACCAAAGAAAAATGAAATTCGTTTTCAATTACATTCATACAACATTTTACGCATTTTCTGTGTTCCCTTGCAATATTATTATGTCGACCTATCTCTTTATTAAGTGAGTGATTTGAGCCTCTGAGCTTACGTAAAGCCTGTCTGTAAAGAGGATTAGATACTACAATGAGATGTGGTTCGAGATTAATTGAATTCTTTACAAGTGAATAAGTTTCGAGTATACTTTGTGAGTTGATATCACTTAAACACTGTTGTAAATGTTGGTCATATATCCGCTGTTTGATAGCAGACAAATGACTGGCATTTACAACATTACCCCTCCATAACTTCTGAAATCCAAGATCACTCAATTAATTTTTAACATGTTTAGCCCATGAATAATGAGATTCAATTCCATCATTACAATATACAATTTTCTGTATTAACTCTTATACCCCATTTTTGGCAATAGGTACTTAATTGCGTTAACAAACTTTGTAATCCATCTCTCGTATAAGAAAATAAAACAGTATCGTCTGCAAAAAGGAGAACGAATAGCTTGAGATCATCTAAAGTAAATAATTCATCATTCTGTAATACAAGGTTATCATACATGTCATTTATAAAAAGGATAAACAACAAAGGTGACAAAGGTTCCCCCTGTTTAACACCTGAATAACTGTTAAAATAATCAGAATAACAACCGTTTGAACGAACACAGGATTGAACCTTCTTATAAATACATAGTAACATTTTTGCTCTCTTACTATAGGCTCCATATTCTAATAACTTCTGCCAAATACCATTCCTATAAACTAGCTCGAAAGCTTTCTTAAAATCGACAAAAGCGCAATATAATTTCTTTTTCTCATGTTTAATTACTCTATTAACAATAGATGTAAGCATAAAAAGGCAATCAACAGTAATGCGTTGTTTACGAAATCCAAATTGACGATCGTTTAAAATATCATTAGATTCTCCCCGTCGACGTAATCGATTGTCTAAGATAAGGGAAAATATCTTCGAAAAAATGCTTGTAAGTGTAATACCTCTATAATTATCAGCATTGGAAAGATCAGGATAGGAAAATTAAAGTTAGCCACTTGTTTTCCGAAAAAAAACCCACGTGCATGTACATGTATATGATTTGCTCATTCTTTAATACAGACCATAAACTATTCCGTTGTTTTCACGTAATATCTATATTGATTGCAGCTGATATGTAAAAGGAAGAGAGATTGATTTGGTAACCCATACGCAATACACGTAACGACACACCGATATTGTAAAAAAAACCCAAAATATTCAAGAATGACATTTTTATGTGTTGTTTTTGTCGTTTTGTTAAACCTATGTTGGTTCATGCCTGATTAATACCATTTAATGTATGAAGAGTTTTAAGTGTCACTACTTATAGAGTAAATCCCAGGAAACGATTAACTGATAGCAGACGTAACCAAGCGGTAATCCGACTTCCGCGTTTATGTGCGGTTGACGTAGTGTGTATATAAACGGCTCAACATCGCCTTCAACCATCGTAGTCCTTATCTCAGGCGACTGACTAACTGTACGAAGATGACTGGCCGAGGAGCACTTCTTATTCTGGCATGTATTGCCTGTGGCGTCTTAAGTGACAGTGACGTCTACCTCGTCGACACCAACGACGTAACACCAAGGCTGACGGAACAACAAGGTTTGTGTGTTTGTTTAGTTATGTTTTTAAATAGTATATTTCTTTTCGAAGATGCGATAATTTGACTATCATAATCAGACATTGCAATACTCGTTTAACATATATACATCTGTACACATGAATCATAGTAATTATTAAAAGAATATGTGCTCAAATTTAAACTGAAACATGATATTTAACATGCTGTGTTAATAATTTCAGATTTTGACGAGTTGGTTGCACAATCAAACGCCACTAGTGCGCTAATAGACGAAGGAATCGTTCTTGAGGACATACTGGATGATGATTTACAGTTTACACTCGACAACAGTCAGCTGACCGGAGGGTGTAGTCATGGTGTCTGTAAATACTGCACGACTAAACACTTTAAATGTAAGTAATGAATGCACGCCTTCTTCGCGTTTTTTCAAATCATAGTTACGGCATTTGGATTTTCATGAGAGGATGTCTCCCGAATGACTTAAGGAGTGGCGATGGTTCTACCCAGCTAAATACCCAGTTTAACCAGTAGCCAATATGGACAGTTGTGTATCGGGTCTTCATCCATCATTGAGAGTCGGACATCGCAACATAAATGGAATAATGTTGATGCGTTGTTAAACCCATATAAAAAAAATCAATATTGATCGTGCATCATGTATTCATGTATTTTCGTATTTGACGAACCATTTATTGTGACGGTTATCCCCAGACGAAATTATATATCCGTTTATAGTGACAAAAAATGTCCAAAATTTCATAGTGTTATATTCAAATGTTAGAAATATGCTATATAAAAGCGCTGTGGCGATTCTCACTTTAACGATATCTACTTACTGACTTACTAACTATATTACAGTTTGTCTGGAGGCAAAGATGCAGAAGTTAGGATTCGAACTCAAGGTGACCGTTGGCAGTCACAAGATCTACGACAAAGTGATCTCGGGTAAGTGAATCCGTTTCTATTTGCGCTTTTCGTTCAAAGGTTGGCTTTTTGTAATCCGTCTAAATTGAAAGCTAAAAGAGACGTCAAAATTGACAACCGACTGCAGAGGAAATAAATAAACAAGGTATCAAAAACCATACATCATATGCGATATGTTTGTCTTAAGTCTTCTACACCAGGTAGATCAAAATGAAATGATATAGATACTTATCATGGAAATGGTTATAATAATTATTCAATTTAATGTAAAAAAGTCATATAAAAATGATAACGATATAATTAATTTTTTGCTGGTGCCTTCTAAATGTCATGATGTACCTATTTTTACTTTATGCTTAAATAAATATTTAGAGGAGAAGTCGTTGTTCTTATAACCTGCGTAATTAGTTGGCTTAGTTTATCTCCATTTACTAAGATATTTGAATATATGCATCAAACCATAAACCATTTCTATCTCTAAATAAGAACACATGTTCGTGTATTATGTCATTGATATCGTGAGTGAAGCCAAAATTCACTGTTCTATCAATGATCAGCAGTACCAATTACAACGTTAAAACAATATTGCCAGATACTCTTTGAGTATCATTGTCATATCATATACAATTGTACATAGAAACACTACTCGCATTCTTTCGGCACTCATGACTCATTTGGTGAGGAGTCCTATAAGACTTGCAGGGATCCAGAGTTCGAGGCTCTGACTTGATCAGACGTCTTTATCCCAAGTTAACTGAAGTCCTTCCGTTGGGGATTTCCCTCTCTTAACTGTTCAGTCATGTTTGTTAAGGGAGAATTAATGGCTTTAAAATAAATAGTGTGGTATCCTGGTGAGGAAATATCGGGAATACTGAACTGAACACTGGTCTTTTCGATTAAGAAACCAACATAAATATTGTAAAAATCGACAGTAACGTTAAAGTTTAATCAAACTTATTACTTGATATTCCCTTTTAAAAAAGAAAACAATGCTTTGCATGGCGATTGAACATATTTACTTTGTACTGTAGAGAAAAGTGACCGAATTGCTAAGACTTGTTTTATCTTTTTTAGGCACGAATCCTCCCCCAGTATGTGTCAAGGCTCCTTTGGTTGGGAAAGTGTGTATCAAGCTAGATCACGTCAACATACAAGACAGGTCCGCTTGTGTCAGTGTAGAATTCAAGGTACGTATCAAGTCAGAGGTCCAGATAAGAGGCGTTATACCCATAGCTAACTGCTTTATTGCATTCTAAACCCTAAAGTATGGATACTCATTAGAACAATCTTGTCAAACTGGTCAATTATGTCCAACTTTGTAGTGCTGGTTTTGTTGCAATCAAGCAGTTGTGTTAATGGTGGCACACTATATGTTTAATAGGATCAAACTTGTCCAACTATGTTTAACTATGTCGTGTTGGTTATGTTGCCAAGTTTGAATGACTGTGGTACAGTATATGTTTAATAAGATCATACTTGTCCAACTATGTTCAACTATGTCGTGTTGGTTATGTTGTCGTCAGTTTGAATGATTGTGGCACAGTATATTTTTAGTTAGACTAAACTGGTATAAATAATATATATGTTCATCCGTGTATTGTTGTTGGCGGTTGAAATAATGATGGCACATTATTTTATGTTTAATTATTGATAATAACAATCTGACCGAACCATGTTCAAGTATGTAATTTTGCAGACAGTTTTGATAGTCGTGCCACATTATATCTTAAATAAGATCAGATTTGTTAAACTTTGTTCACTTATGTCGTGTTGGTTATGTTGCGCGCAGTTTGAATAATGTTGGCAAATTGCATGTTCAATTATATTAAACTGACCCAACCTTGTTCAACTATGTATCTTGGATAATTTTCATAATAGTGAGACATTTGTATCTTCGGATTAGAATGATTGAATGTTGCGGGCGTTTTCTTTTTTATAATTGTGACATTTATTTGTGATTATATCAAACTGGTTCAACTGTATATCTGTATACTGATTATGTTGCAGGCAAGCATTCTTAATAATAATGACATATTGTATTTAAGGATCAAAGTGATCTAATATCGAATTGAATGTGTGACTTTATAATGCGAATTAACTGGCTGACTATATGAATAATAATGTATTTTTTGTATTTAGATTCGGCTGATCCACAAGAAGATTAAGATGAAGATAGCTTGCTTCAAGATTGGTAAAGGTGATGTTGATACCCGGCTACCGGTTG
Source organism: Cerastoderma edule (assembly GCA_947846245.1). NCBI lineage: Eukaryota > Metazoa > Mollusca > Bivalvia > Cardiida > Cardiidae > Cerastoderma > Cerastoderma edule. The sequence goes on from OX401406.1 coordinate 54,059,768, forward strand.
TACCAGGTGTTTACTGGCATGAGTGAAATCAACAACGAATAGAGAGATAGTTACCGATTTTATTTAAGACTTGATGTTGCCCCCGTTTCTACTCTCTTAACACTCAGTAGATTTATGTTATAATTGCTAGGCAGGGGACCAGGCTTCGGCCACTGCTGCCTCTGTCTAGTTAGGATTCAAATATGAGTTGTAGTGCCAGAAGCTAGTATATCGTTCATTAACGTGAACGAGAAACGAGCTTCTGGGACTGAAGAAACTACATGTACAATGTATATGCAGCCTTTAATCCAGTATTAACACTTTCGTATTGTTATAATCATAAATATTTTTTCATCTCGCAGCTATTTGTGGACAAGATATTTCTTACTTACATTTACTGTATAATCATTTGGAAGATAACTGTAGAAAAAGATTTGGCATTTACGGACAATTAATCAACAACAAAGTTTGCGACTCACAAATTTACCTATACAGTAATATGTATCGGTCAAAAAAGATTCTTGTATATGTGTAACTATAAACATTATTCATGTATGTTTCATAAACGAAAATAGGTTATCCGTGGCCTAATGGCTATGAAATAATATGACAACTCCATGCGTCGTTTCATTTCGAAGGTATTTGAATCGTCATAAGAGGAAGACAACCAGTTGACTCATGAAAAGCAAACGGTTCTACCTGGCTTGACATTATGAGCTATGTGTCGCAGCATAATCAAACTACTGTTGTAAAAATTAAATGAATAAAACGCTATTTGTTTTTTGTAATCTAAATTGTTATTTATTTATGCGTCTGTACATGTGATACTGAAATCATTCCTTGGTCTATATAGTACATATTGATCAATCGCCGTTGAATGTAAACAAGTACTAATCGAACATTTGTCAAGTGGATGATTTATGTAGTAAAATATATCGCCCAAATACTTTTAATAAGATCGTATGAACAGTTTTGTTCTATTTCCAAAATATTTCACGTGCTACACTGAAAGATGGCAATCTACCAATTTTAAACAAATGCAATGTGTTGTCTGTAAACGCCCCGTCCCTATCCGCTCCTCTAACAAAGCGCATCTGACGTTTGCTGGGAGAACAGGAAATCAGAATTGAGAGAGTTCTGTAGGGTATGACCTGTAAGATAAAAATCCCGCCAACACGATCGAGTGTCACGATTATTGCTTTCTTTATTACATCCTCGTGGCCATCAAACTCCCAGATTAAACTCTCTCTTCGTGTTTACAAATATATTGGATTTACTGTGGAGGATTTAGGAAACCATTGTAACAAAAAGGAGAATTTGATCGTTCTAAACAATACGTTTTTGTCATGATAAGCTTTCCTACAAATCGCAGGGAAAATATTGATTTCCACACTCGATGTTTGTTACCCCCTGTTGCTTACAAACCAGTAACAAACATCCATATGAAAGAAAGAGTTAGATATGTTGACCTTTTCCAGTCAAATTTCTATATTTGCTCTCCCATCCGCCAATCTTTCTATAAGGCTTCAAGTTATCGCTGAAAGGCGCGACATTTGTCTTAATAGATATACTCGCACATATATCAATTCAAAGTAATAAATATGAGCTTACAACCGATTGTTGCCTGGAGTGAAGGAGTATTTTTCGACAAATTCACATAAAACAAGTTGATCATTGACCCTATGTAAAATGTTTTCCTGATATCGTTGACAACTATACAATGAAAGTGCTCTTTCATTTTCTGGCCAAGTTCTTTGGAAATTGTTCATAGAGCTTTCTAGAGTTGTTTGCCGAGCACCAATTTAAACGTTTTATATCGTTCTCAATTCATTCTCACTCCCTTTTATTTTCACAATTAATCAAGTCAATCTGGAATGATTTAGCTGTATCTCGGCGCTAGATTGAGTAAAGACTGACATAGCGGTTATTGGATTGCAAATAAAGTTGTGTAGGACTGACAGTGAATACATCAATATTTGCACTGACCGCCGTTCAGTGTCTTAAACATGATGCAAAAGGTGAAAAAAAACCAATTAATGGGTTAATCAAAAGCTGTTAATACCAGAAAATATAAATACATATTTGAACACTAACATTATTTCAGAAACAATTCAGAGTCCGCGTAACAGCGAATCTCGAATGTTTCTATAATGCTTCTATAATGAATACGATGTTGATACACAACTTTGCCCTTTAACAACCATTCTTGTGATAAATATTCACCAATTTTAAAAGCCTAACTGCCTCCTGAATGTTATAGTGTGTCATGGTTGTTTCTATACAATAGAACAAAGTTGATAATATAGTTAAGACTATGACAATGTCTGTTTTGTCTTAACATAAAATCCTTCATAAGGATATACATTGTACGTTGAACTATATACATTACAAACCTTCCGTTTTGTACTCAAAGTATAAACAGTACAATGTTCCACTTAAATAATATGAACAAAGAATTCATATCTCAAATAAAATGTATGAAAACATAATTCAATTGAAAATAAAAACACTTTTTCTTAATATAGTTTATGAAAACACAATTCAAGAGGAACTAAAAACTTCTTTTAAGTTTATGAACACATAATTCAACAATGAAGTATAAACACTTTTCTAAATAAGATGTATGAAAACGTAATTCAACAAGGAAATATAAACATTTTCCTGAATAAGAAATGAATGAAAACGTAGGAAGACAGAGGGAAACTGTTGGATACACCTTAAAGGGACTCTCTCAGAGATGGAAATCTTAACTTTTTGAAATGAATCGTCTTCTACCGTAAAAATAACAATTCAATTCAATTCAATTCTTTATTTGGCAAACACCAGCATATAAATGCCTTTGGCCAAGACAACATTTACAAATATGGTACAGACATACATAAAATATACGTAAACATGTAAATATATACAAAAAAAGGAATAACAAAGATTATCAAATCACGAAAACATACAAGTCACGAATTTAGTTGATATATCACATAATGATATATAATAAAGGTAAATACATTAAATAATTTCATTTCGACATTTAAAGCTCTCTTTTAGATAATATGCAGTTTTAGTTAGAATATATTGACGTTTTGAAGATAAAATATTAACAAATGTATTAGTGTTTGGCCATGGTAGATGTCCAAAATATTTATTACGAATGTTTGCATAGGCCGGACAGCATAATAAAAAATGATATTCAGATTCAATCTGTGGGATGCATACGTGCACTGACAGCTACGATATAACCGAAACAATGTTGAAGTCGTCATAAATCTCTTGTCAACGAGCAAAGTAACCTCTCATTATAACACTCATCATCCGAATACGTTTCTTTTTTCTATTATATTCAAAACATAAAAGAAGAGAATCAATATATATGAGACCAGCGAGAAAAAAATCTTATCCTCAACCGTGAAATTATTGGGTCACAGCGACTTCGACGGTTGGTATATAGGCGAATGGGAAACTCAATTATAACGATATAAACGAATTTCAAAGAATAAGATATATGAGCATGGTTTAGCATATGAGGAACCGATGAACAACCCTTTACCAAATAATTTCGGCATACATGTATTTCTTGTCAAGCCACTTTCCTTTAAACAATAAATCTTTCAATTCTCTCAGCTCGATGACTTACTTTTCTTGAAATTTCAGATAAAATATTCTCTAAATTAGAATAATGAATATTTCAATTAGTAAAATATGTAACAAATACTTGATTTAACACAAGTGTATATGGTTTTATTTGTAAACTTATAATTTTAACTTGGTTAATTCGTTGATCTTCTATTTCTTGCTGATCCGGAAGTAGTCACTGGTCTCAATTGATAACAAAAATAGACGGTGAAATAGGAAGACAATGCAATTCGTTATAATATCGGATTAGAAATCATTTTAACAAGTATATACGTTGCTCTTAGCTTAAGCTATCCATTTTTCACATTCTTTTCCGCATTCGTATGCAGCAGAATGGTAACTTTAAGTTTTATGGGGTAAGGGGTTAAGTCCATATAGCATACTTGATGTACATCCTTGATCAAATACATCTTTGTTTTTAACATTTCATTCTGACATACTCGCCTAGACATTCTATGTCAGATCAGATGGTAGCTTGAACTCGTTCGTTACGCCTGTCAAATAAATTACCTTGAAATAACATCCATGTCTTTTTTGGTTAGTATCTGTCATATGTCAATCGGAAGATCAAGTTAGATAAACCTCTACTTTTTACAGTCAAGCAGGTTTCCTGTCCTTGGGAAATTGACTTACAAAAAAGAAAAGAAGATACACCATTGACTATGGAAATAATAATGGAAATAATGAAAAAGAGACATGTACACCAGCTGGCAATGATCCTTCAAAAGCTATCATCCCTTTTCGGAGAAAAGGGGTGGAGCGTGGAGGAAAGATTGAAAATGGAAAAATTGGACTATAGGCTACATCCCTGCATCGAAAACGAAAGCAGGGGTGTAGGTGAGATTGATAAACTAGAGGTAGACTTAATGCATGAAAAAGAAGGTCCAGAACCGGCTTAACGTGGGTATAATAAACTTTGGGTTACAGTAGGTTCGGTAAATGACAAGTTCGGTTAAAGGGTGAAATGGTATTAAAGGTCCAAATGTTTCGGTAAATTCGTCTTTTAATGTACTTATGGTCTGAAATTGCCTGATGATGACTTGATTTTAAACAATTCTTACATAGATTAACTAATTTGATTGTTTGGATTTCGATACAAATTATATAATGAATTGAACAGGTCTTACTTTGCCACGAACATTTTTTAATGAAATATGTATGTGTATGTTTGTGGTTTATTGTATTACGTATACTGTTTATCATTATATTGGATAAAGAATACTGTTAAACAAGAACATTGAATAAACAATTTATGTATGTATGTGATAATTGTATCATTCATTATATGCATCATTTTATTCATTAAAATAAACTGACGTTTTGAAATATACTAATTTGTTTGTTTCTAAATGATATTGTGTGTTAATTGGTATGCGATTAGACTGTTTTTCACACCCAAATTAAACTGTTGTTCACACTATAGTGCTATATTGCACTACCTCCGTACTCTATATGTAAAATTGTACGGCTATAAATATGTAATGTTTAATGCCAATAGAATTTATGTTATGTTATAAGAGCTTTTATCATCTGTAGGCAAATCAGGAAGTTGTAGGTCTTGATCGGACGGATGTATTGTTTTGATGGTTGTACAAGCTTGTTTGATCAGGACAAACATAATAGCGATAAGTCAAGTCAAGTCAAAATTATTTTATTGGCGAAAAACAATTGTTGTTTTATAGCCATAAAGGCGGTACAAAATGGTAAGTCTTACATATAAAATACATATGAGAAAAGTATGAAAAAAAACAAACAAAAACAAACAAACAAGAATTTAGGACAGAATGAAAGATATATGCAATATATGATTCTTGTCAATCAGCATCTGAGTAAACGATAGTGTCTTAATTATCAATCTGACGGGATTTGAAAGCTGTGTATAAGTACTTTGCGAGTTGTTTTAATAATACTGTCGATTGCGTACTCAAAAACTTCTGTTGGGTCATCTATAATAATACTTTGGCAAAATCTCGTTTCTTATATGTCTATAAAATGGACATACCAAAGAAAAATGAAATTCGTTTTCAATTACATTCATACAACATTTTACGCATTTTCTGTGTTCCCTTGCAATATTATTATGTCGACCTATCTCTTTATTAAGTGAGTGATTTGAGCCTCTGAGCTTACGTAAAGCCTGTCTGTAAAGAGGATTAGATACTACAATGAGATGTGGTTCGAGATTAATTGAATTCTTTACAAGTGAATAAGTTTCGAGTATACTTTGTGAGTTGATATCACTTAAACACTGTTGTAAATGTTGGTCATATATCCGCTGTTTGATAGCAGACAAATGACTGGCATTTACAACATTACCCCTCCATAAGTTCTGAAATCCAAGATCACTCAATTAATTTTTAACATGTTTAGCCCATGAATAATGAGATTCAATTCCATCATTACAATATACAATTTTCTGTATTAACTCTTATACCCCATTTTTGGCAATAGGTACTTAATTGCGTTAACAAACTTTGTAATCCATCTCTCGTATAAGAAAACAGTATCGTCTGCAAAAAGGAGAACGAATAGCTTGAGATCATCTAAAGTAAATAATTCATCATTCTGTAATACAAGGTTATCATACATGTCATTTATAAAAAGGATAAACAACAAAGGTGACAAAGGTTCCCCCTGTTTAACACCTGAATAACTGTTAAAATAATCAGAATAACAACCGTTTGAACGAACACAGGATTGAACCTTCTTATAAATACATAGTAACATTTTTGCTCTCTTACTATAGGCTCCATATTCTAATAACTTCTGCCAAATACCATTCCTATAAACTAGCTCGAAAGCTTTCTTAAAATCGACAAAAGCGCAATATAATTTCTTTTTCTCATGTTTAATTACTCTATTAACAATAGATGTAAGCATAAAAAGGCAATCAACAGTAATGCGTTGTTTACGAAATCCAAATTGACGATCGTTTAAAATATCATTAGATTCTCCCCGTCGACGTAATCGATTGTCTAAGATAAGGGAAAATATCTTCGAAAAAATGCTTGTAAGTGTAATACCTCTATAATTATCAGCATTGGAAAGATCAGGATAGGAAAATTAAAGTTAGCCACTTGTTTTCCGAAAAAAAACCCACGTGCATGTACATGTATATGATTTGCTCATTCTTTAATACAGACCATAAACTATTCCGTTGTTTTCACGTAATATCTATATTGATTGCAGCTGATATGTAAAAGGAAGAGAGATTGATTTGGTAACCCATACGCAATACACGTAACGACACACCGATATTGTAAAAAAAACCCAAAATATTCAAGAATGACATTTTTATGTGTTGTTTTTGTCGTTTTGTTAAACCTATGTTGGTTCATGCCTGATTAATACCATTTAATGTATGAAGAGTTTTAAGTGTCACTACTTATAGAGTAAATCCCAGGAAACGATTAACTGATAGCAGACGTAACCAAGCGGTAATCCGACTTCCGCGTTTATGTGCGGTTGACGTAGTGTGTATATAAACGGCTCAACATCGCCTTCAACCATCGTAGTCCTTATCTCAGGCGACTGACTAACTGTACGAAGATGACTGGCCGAGGAGCACTTCTTATTCTGGCATGTATTGCCTGTGGCGTCTTAAGTGACAGTGACGTCTACCTCGTCGACACCAACGACGTAACACCAAGGCTGACGGAACAACAAGGTTTGTGTGTTTGTTTAGTTATGTTTTTAAATAGTATATTTCTTTTCGAAGATGCGATAATTTGACTATCATAATCAGACATTGCAATACTCGTTTAACATATATAAATCTGTACACATGAATCATAGTAATTATTAAAAGAATATGTGCTCAAATTTAAACTGAAACATGATATTTAACATGCTGTGTTAATAATTTCAGATTTTGACGAGTTGGTTGCACAATCAAACGCCATTAGTGCGCTAATAGACGAAGGAATCGTTCTTGAGGACATACTGGATGATGATTTACAGTTTACACTCGACAACAGTCAGCTGACCGGAGGGTGTAGTCATGGTGTCTGTAAATACTGCACGACTAAACACTTTAAATGTAAGTAATGAATGCACGCCTTCTTCGCGTTTTTTCAAATCATAGTTACGGCATTTGGATTTTTATGAGAGGATGTCTCCCGAATGACTTAAGGAGTGGCGATGGTTCTACCCAGCTAAATACCCAGTTTAACCAGTAGCCAATATGGACAGTTGTGTATCGGGTCTTCATCCATCATTGAGAGTCGGACATCGCAACATAAATGGAATAATGTTGATGCGTTGTTAAACCCATATAAAAAAAATCAATATTGATCGTGCATCATGTATTCATGTATTTTCGTATTTGACGAACCATTTATTGTGACGGTTATCCCCAGACGAAATTATATATCCGTTTATAGTGACAAAAAATGTCCAAAATTTCATAGTGTTATATTCAAATGTTAGAAATATGCTATATAAAAGCGCTGTGGCGATTCTCACTTTAACGATATCTACTTACTGACTTACTAACTATATTACAGTTTGTCTGGAGGCAAAGATGCAGAAGTTAGGATTCGAACTCAAGGTGACCGTTGGCAGTCACAAGATCTACGACAAAGTGATCTCGGGTAAGTGAATCCGTTTCTATTTGCGCTTTTCGTTCAAAGGTTGGCTTTTTGTAATCCGTCTAAATTGAAAGCTAAAAGAGACGTCAAAATTGACAACCGACTGCAGAGGAAATAAATAAACAAGGTATCAAAAACCATACATCATATGCGATATGTTTGTCTTAAGTCTTCTACACCAGGTAGATCAAAATGAAATGATATAGATACTTATCATGGAAATGGTTATAATAATTATTCAATTTAATGTAAAAAAGTCATATAAAAATGATAACGATATAATTAATTTTTTGCTGGTGCCTTCTAAATGTCATGATGTACCTATTTTTACTTTATGCTTAAATAAATATTTAGAGGAGAAGTCGTTGTTCTTATAACCTGCGTAATTAGTTGGCTTAGTTTATCTCCATTTACTAAGATATTTGAATATATGCATCAAACCATAAACCATTTCTATCTCTAAATAAGAACACATGTTCGTGTATTATGTCATTGATATCGTGAGTGAAGCCAAAATTCACTGTTCTATCAATGATCAGCAGTACCAATTACAACGTTAAAACAATATTGCCAGATACTCTTTGAGTATCATTGTCATATCATATACAATTGTACATAGAAACACTACTCGCATTCTTTCGGCACTCATGACTCATTTGGTGAGGAGTCCTATAAGACTTGCAGGGATCCAGAGTTCGAGGCTCTGACTTGATCAGACGTCTTTATCCCAAGTTAACTGAAGTCCTTCCGTTGGGGATTTCCCTCTCTTAACTGTTCAGTCATGTTTGTTAAGGGAGAATTAATGGCTTTAAAATAAATAGTGTGGTATCCTGGTGAGGAAATATCGGGAATACTGAACTGAACACTGGTCTTTTCGATTAAGAAACCAACATAAATATTGTAAAAATCGACAGTAACGTTAAAGTTTAATCAAACTTATTACTTGATATTCCCTTTTAAAAAAGAAAACAATGCTTTGCATGGCGATTGAACATATTTACTTTGTACTGTAGAGAAAAGTGACCGAATTGCTAAGACTTGTTTTATCTTTTTTAGGCACGAATCCTCCCCCAGTATGTGTCAAGGCTCCTTTGGTTGGGAAAGTGTGTATCAAGCTAGATCACGTCAACATACAAGACAGGTCCGCTTGTGTCAGTGTAGAATTCAAGGTACGTATCAAGTCAGAGGTCCAGATAAGAGGCGTTATACCCATAGCTAACTGCTTTATTGCATTCTAAACCCTAAAGTATGGATACTCATTAGAACAATCTTGTCAAACTGGTCAATTATGTCCAACTTTGTAGTGCTGGTTTTGTTGCAATCAAGCAGTTGTGTTAATGGTGGCACACTATATGTTTAATAGGATCAAACTTGTCCAACTATGTTTAACTATGTCGTGTTGGTTATGTTGCCAAGTTTGAATGACTGTGGTACAGTATATGTTTAATAAGATCATACTTGTCCAACTATGTTCAACTATGTCGTGTTGGTTATGTTGTCGTCAGTTTGAATGATTGTGGCACAGTATATTTTTAGTTAGACTAAACTGGTATAAATAATATATATGTTCATCCGTGTATTGTTGTTGGCGGTTGAAATAATGATGGCACATTATTTTATGTTTAATTATTGATAATAACAATCTGACCGAACCATGTTCAAGTATGTAATTTTGCAGACAGTTTTGATAGTCGTGCCACATTATATCTTAAATAAGATCAGATTTGTTAAACTTTGTTCACTTATGTCGTGTTGGTTATGTTGCGCGCAGTTTGAATAATGTTGGCAAATTGCATGTTCAATTATATTAAACTGACCCAACCTTGTTCAACTATGTATCTTGGATAATTTTCATAATAGTGAGACATTTGTATCTTCGGATTAGAATGATTCAATGTTGCGGGCGTTTTCTTTTTTATAATTGTGACATTTATTTGTGATTATATCAAACTGGTTCAACTGTATATCTGTATACTGATTATGTTGCAGGCAAGCATTCTTAATAATAATGACATATTGTATTTAAGGATCAAAGTGATCTAATATCGAATTGAATGTGTGACTTTATAATGCGAATTAACTGGCTGACTATATGAATAATAATGTATTTTTTGTATTTAGATTCGGCTGATCCACAAGAAGATTAAGATGAAGATAGCTTGCTTCAAGATTGGTAAAGGTGATGTTGATACCCGGCTACCGGTTGTACCAGGTGTTTACTGGCATGAGTGAAATCAACAACGAATAGAGAGATAGTTACCGATTTTATTTAAGACTTGATGTTGCCCCCGTTTCTACTCTCTTAACACTCAGTAGATTTATGTTATAATTGCTAGGCAGGGGACCAGGCTTCGGCCACTGCTGCCTCTGTCTAGTTAGGATTCAAATATGAGTTGTAGTGCCAGAAGCTAGTATATCGTTCATTAACGTGAACGAGAAACGAGCTTCTGGGACTGAAGAAACTACATGTACAATGTATATGCAGCCTTTAATCCAGTATTAACACTTTCGTATTGTTATAATCATAAATATTTTTTCATCTCGCAGCTATTTGTGGACAAGATATTTCTTACTTACATTTACTGTATAATCATTTGGAAGATAACTGTAGAAAAAGATTTGGCATTTACGGACAATTAATCAACAACAAAGTTTGCGACTCACAAATTTACCTATACAGTAATATGTATCGGTCAAAAAAGATTCTTGTATATGTGTAACTATAAACATTATTCATGTATGTTTCATAAACGAAAATAGGTTATCCGTGGCCTAATGGCTATGAAATAATATGACAACTCCATGCGTCGTTTCATTTCGAAGGTATTTGAATCGTCATAAGAGGAAGACAACCAGTTGACTCATGAAAAGCAAACGGTTCTACCTGGCTTGACATTATGAGCTATGTGTCGCAGCATAATCAAACTACTGTTGTAAAAATTAAATGAATAAAACGCTATTTGTTTTTTGTAATCTAAATTGTTATTTATTTATGCGTCTGTACATGTGATACTGAAATCATTCCTTGGTCTATATAGTACATATTGATCAATCGCCGTTGAATGTAAACAAGTACTAATCGAACATTTGTCAAGTGGATGATTTATGTAGTAAAATATATCGCCCAAATACTTTTAATAAGATCGTATGAACAGTTTTGTTCTATTTCCAAAATATTTCACGTGCTACACTGAAAGATGGCAATCTACCAATTTTAAACAAATGCAATGTGTTGTCTGTAAACGCCCGTCCCTATCCGCTCCTATAACAAAGCGCATCTGACGTTTGATGGGAGAACAGGAAATCAGAATTGAGAGAGTTCTGTTGGGTATGACCTGTAAGATAAAAATCCCGCCAACACGATCGAGTGTCGCGATTATTGCTTTCTTTATTACATCCTCGTGGCCATCAAACTCCCAGATTTAACTCTCTCTTCGTGTTTACAAATATATTGGATTTACTGTGGAGGATTTAGGAAACCATTGTAACAAAAAGGAGAATTTGATCGTTCTAAACAATACGTTTTTGTCATGATAAGCTTTCCTACGAATCGCAGGGAAAATATTGATTTCCACACTCGATGTTTGTTACCTCCTGTTGCTTACAAACCAGTAACAAACATCCATATGAAAGAAAGAGTTAGATATGTTGACCTTTTCCAGTCAAATTTCTATATTTGCTCTCCCATCCGCCAATCTTTCTATAAGGCTTCAAGTTATCGCTGAAAGGCGCGACATTTGTCTTAATAGATATACTCGCACATATATCAATTCAAAGTAATAAATATGAGCTTACAACCGATTGTTGCCTGGAGTGAGGGAGTATTTTTCGACAAATTCACATAAAACAAGTTGATCATTGACCCTATGTAAAATGTTTTCCTGATATCGTTGACAACTATACAATGAAAGTGCTCTTTCATTTTCTGGCCAAGTTCTTTGGAAATTGTTCATAGAGCTTTCTAGAGTTGTTTGCCGAGCACCAATTTAAACGTTTTATATCGTTCTCAATTCATTCTCACTCCCTTTTATTTTCACAATTAATCAAGTCAATCTGGAATGATTTAGCTGTATCTCGGCGCTAGATTGAGTAAAGACTGACATAGCGGTTATTGGATTGCAAATAAAGTTGTGTAGGACTGACAGTGAATACATCAATATTTGCACTGACCGCCGTTCAGTGTCTTAAACATGATGCAAAAGGTGAAAAAAAAACAATTAATGGGTTAATCAAAAGCTGTTAATACCAGAAAATATAAATACATATTTGAACACTAACATTATTTCAGAAACAATTCAGAGTCCGCGTAACAGCGAATCTCGAATGTTTCTATAATGCTTCTATAATGAATACGATGTTGATACACAACTTTGCCCTTTAACAACCATTCTTGTGATAAATATTCACCAATTTTAAAAGCCTAACTGCCTCCTGAATGTTATAGTGTGTCATGGTTGTTTCTATACAATAGAACAAAGTTGATAATATAGTTAAGACTATGACAATGTCTGTTTTGTCTTAACATAAAATCCTTCATAAGGATATACATTGTACGTTGAACTATATACATTACAAACCTTCCGTTTTGTACTCAAAGTATAAACAGTACAATGTTCCACTTAAATAATATGAACAAAGAATTCATATCTCAAATAAAATGTATGAAAACATAATTCAATTGAAAATAAAAACACTTTTTCTTAATATAGTTTATGAAAACACAATTCAAGAGGAACTAAAAACTTCTTTTAAGTTTATGAACACATAATTCAACAATGAAGTATAAACACTTTTCTAAATAAGATGTATGAAAACGTAATTCAACAAGGAAATATAAACATTTTCCTGAATAAGAAATGAATGAAAACGTAGGAAGACAGAGGGAAACTGTTGGATACACCTTAAAGGGACTCTCTCAGAGATGGAGATCTTAACTTTTTGAAATGAATCGTCTTCTACCGTAAAAATAACAATTCAATTCAATTCAATTCTTTATTTGGCAAACACCAGCATATAAATGCCTTTGGCCAAGACAACATTTACAAATATGGTACAGACATACATAAAATATACGTAAACATGTAAATATATACAAAAAAAGAAATAACAAAGATTATCAAATCACGAAAACATACAAGTCACGAATTTAGTTGATATATCACATAATGATATATAATAAAGGTAAATACATTAGATAATTTCATTTCGACATTTAAAGCTCTCTTTTAGATAATATGCAGTTTTAGTTAGAATATATTGACGTTTTAAAGATAAATTATTAACAAATGTATTAGTGTTTGGCCATGGTAGATGTCCAAAATATTTATTACGAATGTTTGCATAGGCCGGACAGCATAATAAAAAATGATATTCAGATTCAATCTGATTTAAAGAGCAAAGTCTACATATTAGATCACTTCTATCAATTCCATTAAATCTACCTGTTTCAATATCTAAAGAGTGAGAACTTAATCTAAAACATGTCATCTGCTTTCTTAAACTATCTTCTTTTAAAACATCAATATATTTCTCAAAACAGAAATCGGTCTTATACATTTTATAAAAATCTAGCTTTGGTGATGTTTGTAGTGAACTATGCCAGTTTTGGATATACTGGTCTCTAATTCTTTGTTTTAATAGAGGAAAATAGTATTAACATTCTTATCAAAATTAGTGAAAATATTGTTAGAACCAAGATTGCTTAACAATTGTTTAATACTCATGGCCCAGCAACTTTTGTTATTACCATTGATCTGTTCTAGTAGTATTTGATGTATAGGAGAGTTTTCATTACTCATTATTTTTACCCAATGTTTTAAAGTTCTCTCCTTACAAATAACCGAAAGCGGAAATCTCCCAAGTTCACCATACACAGCTATATTGGGAGTTTGTTTCCGCACACCCAAAATATGCTTACAAAATTTTAAGTGGAGTCTATCAATTTCTTTGTAATCATATATTCCCCAAACCTCTGAACAATACAAGTTATTGGAACAACCATAGAGTCAAAAATAGATAATTTTGTTTTTACATCAATTGTAATGCGGGAAAATAAAGTTAAAACAGAATTGTAGGCTCTTAAAGCTTGTTCAGACAAAACTTCAACAGCATTTTTCATAATACCAGTATACTTAAAATCTACTCCAAGTACTTAAAATGACCTACAACTTCAATTAGTTCTCCATTGATAAACCAATCAATGTTATGGTTTCTTTTTCTTTTTTCAAAAATACAAACTTTTGTTTTAGAAATATTTATTTTCAAACCCCATTTATTTGAATAATTAGAAATTGTATCTAACTGAGCTTGTAAACTAATTGGGTCTGTAGTAAAAAGTGCAATATCATCAGCAAAAAGTAGCATATACATTGATAGAAAATTTAAATCATTTTCACTTTGACGATTTATATCGATATTATTGTTGATATCGTTGATAAACAATATAAAAAGTATTTGGGAGAGTGGTTCCCCTTGTTTCAAGCCAAGTGTGACATAACAAAACTCTGAGAAGTTCGTGCCAGCTGTTAGTTTGACACAAGATTTTTCTTTACTATAAAAAGATTTGAGTATGTTTATCATTTTACAACTAATCTCTGTATCTAAAAGCTTTACCCAAATGCATCTCTTATAACGGTATCAAATGCCATCTGAAAATCAATGAAAGCACAATACAATTTACATTTTTTGTTAAGGATATTTTGAATAATAGAGTGTAATAAAAAGACACAGTCAGTAGTACTTCGATTGTCTCGAAATCCAAACTGGGCATCACTAAAAACTTCATTATTTTCACACCACTTATTCAATCTATTTCGAAGAAGCAGAGAAAATATCTTCGCCATGACGTTAACAAGAGTAATGCCCCGATAGTTGGATGCATTCAGTGTGTCACCCTTTTTATGTATTGGAACAATCACACCTTTACACCAAGCTTCAGGATAGATTCCTGTTTCAAATATTTTGTTGAAAATAGTAGTTAAGTAAGGGGATTCAATAAAAAAGTCAGCAACATTGTTACTAAAATCGGAGCTTTTATGTCTCTGAAGAGACCCTAATGTTTTGGCTATTTCAAAAAAGGTAAAAGGCTGATCTAGTTCATCAATAAGTAAAGGGTCAGAATAAAAATAACAACAAAGATTTCTGAAGTAATATAGAACTAGATCATTGACAGCTTCCCATCCTTGCTCGTAACTATAAAAAGGAGATCTAGAACATTGAAATCGCCGATATCTAAGTGCGTTTAAACGGGTTTATTTTGTAAACAATGTCTCAACTTAGATTTAGAGGTGTTAATTTAAGATACCATAGTCACGTGGGTCTTGAAAACCCATTTTCCGTGCATGTGCATGGACGAATACATCATTTCCGTCAAGCGAAAATAGTTCGAATGAGGAAGAAAAGAAACAGCGTAAATATCAATAAATTAATTCTTGTTTGAAAAGTTATAATCGTAGTTTGTCAGTTTACCATCACCACCTAAGCGTTTGCCATTCGGTGAGCAAGATAAATCCGGGAAAAAATAAGAACTATTTATACAAAGGATGTAAAGATATATCTTCCGAAAAGGTAAACCACAGGTATTGTCAGTAAAAAAAAAAACAAGATTAAAAACTTAACAGAACAAACGCCATTTCAAAACAGATTTTGTGTTATAATTTTTTTTCCTGGAAATGAAGTTTTATTTGCCAACTTTAATCATGTAATTTCAATTTTAATTTGAAAATTAAAAAGCAAAGGGAAGTAATTGATTTGTAAACCGGCTTTCTCAAAGATGATCAGACAAACGCGATGGCTCACCTCATGTTAATTAACGAAAGTCCGGGGTTTTAGCAACTTGTTAGTAAAGAAATGGCGAACGGTCTTTGGTTTAGTGAAAAGGATTGTCAATCTAGTTTTTTGACATTTGTAACTCCAAATACACACATCTCTGAGATAGCATCTTTAAAGGCACTTTGATCTTGATATGTAAAATACTGCTAGAGCAGGACTTTAATAGCTCGTACATTCTAGAGAGAGCTTTCTGCAAAACTCGTGAATATTTAATCAACACTAGGCTTACATCATTCCATTCATTGTTAAACAATTATTGTGTCGTGCCCTAATGGCCCAGTCGGTATCATGATGAAATTGGAACACAGGGGGTCTGAGTTTGAGACTCTGATTGGCCAATATATTTTCTTCTGTTGAATGAAAACAATGCGACATGGTTTATCTTTTATTTAAGCCCTGATCAAATAGTATAATGAGGGGATAGATCAGTGAAGATTCATTGTTCAATACAAGTAAGAAAATACCTGTGGAATAAATACGTGCATTGACTGCTTCGATATAAATGAAACACTGTTGACATTGTCATTAATCTCTTGTCAACGAGCAAAGGAGCCTCTCGTTATAACACTCACAATCCGAATACATCCTCTTTTGATTGCATTCAAACCATAAATGAAGAGGACCAATATTTCTGAGAAAAAATCTTACCCTCAACCGTGAAATCATCGGGTCATTGTGAATTTTACGGTGATGTAGGCTAATGGGAAACTAGGTTTTAAGGAGATAAATGAATTACGACGAGCAAAGACAAGATATATCAATCGGAACTACTCGGGTATTTCCGTGAGCTGTGAAATACACCTCGGATATAAGTGTAAGGTTACAATTTTTCAATGTTTATGTTGGTTTCTTAATCGAAAAGACCAGTGTTCAGTTCAGTATTCCCGATATTTCCTCACCAGGATACCACACTATTTATTTTAAAGCCATTAATTCTCCCTTAACAAACATGACTGAACAGTTAAGAGAGGGAAATCCCCAACGGAAGGACTTCAGTTAACTTAGGATAAAGACGACTGATCAAGTCAGAGCCTCGAACTCTGGATCCCTGCAAGTCTTATAGGACTCCTCACCAAATGAGTCATGAGTGCCGAAAGAATGCGAGTAGTGTTTCTATGTACAATTGTATATGATATGACAATGATACTCAGCGAGTATCTGGCAATATTGTTTTAACGTTGTAATTGGTACTGCTGATCATTGATAGAACAGTGAATTTTGGCTTCACTCACGATATCAATGACATAATACACGAACATGTGTTCTTATTTAGAGATAGAAATGGTTTATGGTTTGATGCACATATTCAAATATCTTAGTAAATGGAGATAAACTAAGCCAACTAATTATGCAGGTTATAAGAACAATGACTTCTCCTCTAAATCTTTATTTAAGCATAAAGTAAAAATAGGTACATCATGACATTTAGAAGGTACCAGCAAAAAATTAATTATATCGTTATCATTTATATATGACTTTTTTACATTAAATTGAATAATTATTATAACCATTTCCATGATAAGTATCTGTTTTTACAGTTTATTTTATTCACTCAGCACATACATTTGTGATATGAGGTACAAATACAAAGTCCAAAGTAAGTAATCAACCAGGCTACAAGCACACATACATCCGCACACATAAACAGACAAACACACGCGCACCCCCACCCCCCCCCCCCACACACACACACAAATCCACATACTAACATCCCACCCACTCATAGAGAATTATATAAAAAACAGAGGTTTGTTGTCGGTTTATTTCCAGGAAATCGCATTATTTGGTGAAAAAAAAAATTGAATAATTATTATAACCATTTCCATGATAAGTATCTATATCATTTCATTTTGATCTACCTGGTGTAGAAGACTTAAGACAAACATATCGCATATGATGTATGGTTTTTGATACCTTGTTTATTTATTTCCTCTGCAGTCGGTTGTCAATTTTGACGTCTCTTTTAGCTTTCAATTTAGACGGATTACAAAAAAGCCAACCTTTGAACGAAAAGCGCAAATAGAAACGGATTCACTTACCCGAGATCACTTTGTCGTAGATCTTGTGACTGCCAACGGTCACCTTGAGTTCGAATCCTAACTTCTGCATTTTTGCCTCCAGACAAACTGTAATATAGTTAGCAAGTCAGTAAGTAGATATCGTTAAAGTGAGAATCGCAACAGCACTATTATATAGCATATTTCTAACATTTGAATATAACACTATGAAATTTTGAACATTTTTTGTCACTTAAAACGGATATATAATTTCGTCTGGGGATAACCGTCACAATAAATGGTTCGTCAAATACGAAAATACATGAATACATGATGCACGATCAATTATATTGGATAAAGAATATTGTTAAACAAGAACCTTGAATAAACAATTTATACATGTATGTGATAATTATATCATTCATTATATGCATCATTTTATTCATTAAAATTAACTGAAGTTTTGAAATATACTAATTTGTTTGTTTCTAAATGATATTGTGTGTTAATTGGTATGCGATTAGACTGTTTTTCACACCCACATTAAATTGTTGTTGACACTATAGTGCTATATTACACTACCTTCGTACTCTATAAGAGCTTTTATCATCTGTAGGCAAATCAGGAAGTTAAAGGTCTTGATCGGACGGATGTATTGTTTTGATGGTTGTACAAGCTTGTTAGATCAGGACAAACATAATAGCGATAGGAAAATCAAAGTAAGCCACTTGTTTTCCGAAGAAAAAAAAACACGTGCATGTATATGATTTGCTCATTCTTTAATACAGACCATAAACTATTCCGTTGTTTTCACGTAATATCTATATTGATTGCAGCTGATATGTAAAAGGAAGAGAGATTGATTTGATATAACCATACGCAATACACGTAACGACACACCGATATTGTAATAAAAACAAAATATTACAGAGTGACATTTTTATGTGTTGTTTTGGTCGTTTCATTAAACCTATGTAGATTTGAGACTGAATAAGATAATAAAGGTGATAAACCCATACACAATACAAGTAACAATATACCGATACCAAAATAGAGGTGATATATCCATACACAATACAAGTAACGATATACCGTTACCATAATAAAGGTGATAAACCCATACACAATACAAGTAACGATATACCGATACCATAATAGAGGTGATATACCCATACACAATACAAGTAACGATATAACGAAACCATAATACAGGTGATAAACCCATTCACAATACAAGTAACGACATACCGATACCATGATAGAGATGATATACCCATACACAATACAAGTAACGATATACCGATACCATAATAGAGATGGTACTCCCATACACAATACAAGTAACGGTATACCGATATCATAATAGAGGTGATATTCCCATACACAATACAAGAAACGATACCCCGATACCATAATAGAGGTGATATATCCATACACAATACACGTAACGATATACCGATACCATAATAGAGATAATATACCCATACACAATACAAGTAGCGATACCCCGATACCATAATAAAGGCGATATACCCATACACAATACAAGTAATGATATACCGATACCATAATAGGGGTGATATACCAATACACAATACAAGTAACAATATACCGATACCATAATAGGGGTGATATACCAATACACAATACACGTAACGATATACCGATACCATAATAAAGACGATATACCAATAAGCAATACAAGTAACGATACACCGATACCATGCGACGTTTTAAGTTTAGTGTTTCACTCTATGAACTCCTTGTTGTATTTAACCTCAGAAAAATGCATCGAAATACCCTACACCAGACCAACCCCCTCCACCACCCCGCAATAAGATGAGACCACCCCAACACATTTTCTGGCTTTATAACTTAAATAATGAACTAGATTTGACTGCTGTAGAAGCTGACATGTAATTCGAAGATTGAATGTTTTGTTACTCGGCCAGGCTTTGTGGCGCGAAGCTGAATTTATTTGGAAATGTGTTTCAAAACCATAAGGTCTAACATTCAAGTATCTAAAATGGTTTTTCTCGGATTATTACAGAGTGACATTTTTATCTATTGTTTTTGTCGTTTCATTAAACCTATGTAGATTTGTGACTGAATAAGATAATTCATTGTTTGAAGAGTTTTAAGTGTCGCTACTTATAAAGTAAATCCCAGGAAACGATTAACTGATAGCAGAGGTAACCAAGCGGTAATCCGACTTCCGGGTTTATGTGAGGTTAACGTAGTATGTATATAAACGGCCCACCATCGCCTTCAACCATCGTAGTCCTAAGCTCAGGCGACTGACTAACTGTACGAAGATGACTGGCCGAGGAGCACTTCTTATTCTGGCATGTATTGCCTGTGGCGTCTTAAGTGAGAGTGAGGTCAACGTCGTCGATATCAACGACGTCACACCAAGACTGACGGAACAACAAGGTTTGTTGAAATATATTTTTAAATCGTATATTTCTTTTCGAAGATGCGAGAATTTGACTATTATAATCAGACATTGCTATACTCGTTTATACATCTATACGCATGAATCATAGTTATTATTAAAAGAATATGTGCTTAACTTTAAACTGAAACATATTATGTAACATGCTGTATTATTAATTTCAGATTTTGACGAGTTGGTTGAACAATCAAACGCCATTAGTGCGCTTATAGACGAAGGAATCGTTCTTGAGGACATACTGGATGATGATTTACAGTTTACACTCGACAACAGTCAGCTGACCGGAGGGTGTAGTCATGGTGTCTGTAAATACTGCACGACTAAACACTTTAAATGTAAGTAATGGTTGCACACCTCTTCGCGTTTTTTCAAATCATAGTTACGGCATTTGGGATTTTCATGAGAGGATGTCTCCCGAACGACTGAGGAAAGGCTGATGGCTCTACCCAGCTAAATACCCAGTTTAACCAGTAGCCATTATGGACAGTTGTTTATAGGTTCTTCATCCATCATTGAGATTCGGACATCGCAACATAAATGGAATAATGTTGATGCGTTGTTAAACCCATATAAAAAATAATATTGATCGCACATCATGTTTTCATGTACTTTCGTATTTGACCAACCATTTTTGTGACAGCTAGCCCCAGACGAAATTATATATCCGTATGGGATGGGAACGAATAGTGAAATCACTATTCGAATATTCGACTAGAACTATTCGAATATATTCGAATATATTCGAATATTCGATTTTAGAATTCGTTTTGAAGTCCAAATGTCTGCATGTCCGAATACTAGTACACTAGTCCTCTGTTCAAACCTTTTGTGTATAGCCGATATCTGTATACATGTACGTGCATGCAATATGAAAGCAGTAATAACCATTATTTCGTTTTTTATCAACAGACAACTTTTCCAGTTTCTTACAGAGTTGGTCCATCAGAAACTTAAATAGTTGTTGATGTTCGGCAGAACGAGTAAAGTAATTCCAGACACGTGATGGAGACATTGTGATGTTTATCGAATAGATGTAGAAATTAGAATGAAAATAAGTTTGACAAATTATCCTGAAGAAAAATATACTTTCCAACACATTATTTGATTGGTCTTCGTGCATATGCAATCATGATTACGATTGGTTATTGAAAGAGTAATTGTTTAATTTCACGACAAACAAGTTACGTGATTGGTTAACACTGACAATTGTCAATTAGCGTGATTGACTTGTTTTGGATAATAAGGAGCAAGTGCAGATCATTAAGGTGTTAGATTTAGCGGCTTAAAATCGACTATTTTCACACTTAGGAATTAATCGTTTTGCAAACTGTCAAAAGATGTGGTAATTTGTCACAGGTGTTTTACTGTGTGACATACGTTGTAGAAACATCGTAACTGCATCTGGGAGCTAGGCACGTTCTTCGATATTTGGGATCGGTTTAGAGGAAGAAAATGAAAATAAAACAACATTATTTTTGAATAAATTGACAAATTATTCTGAAGAAAAATATACTTTCTAACACATTATTTGATTGGTCTTCGTGCATATGCAATCATGATTACGATTGGTTATTGAAAGAGTAATTGTTTAATTTCACGACAAACAAGTTACGTGATTGGTTGACACTGACAACTGTCAATTAGCGTGATTGACTTGTTTTGGATAATAAGGAGCAAGTGCAGATCATTAAGGTGTTAGATTTAGCGGCTTAAAATCGACTATTTTCACACTTATGAATTAATCGTTTTGCAAACTGTCAAAAGATGTGGTAATTTGTCACAGGTGTTTTACTGTGTGACATACGTTGTAGAAACATCTTAACTGCATCTGGGAGCTAGGCACGTTCTTCGATATTTGGGATCGGTTTAGAGGAAGAAAATGAAAATAAAACAACATTGTTTTTGAATAAAATTTATGGTTAACATACAGTAATATAGGTTCATTAAAATCGAATATTCGAATACTATTTTGCTATTCGAATATTCGACCCGCTATTCGAATATTCGAATATTCGAATATTCGTTCCCATCCCTTTAAACTTTAAAGCGACAAAAAATGTCCAAAATTTCATAGTGTTATATTCAAATGTTAGAAATATGCTATATGATGGTGCTGTTGTGATTCTCACTTTAACGATATCTACTTACTGACTTACTAACTATATTACAGTTTGTCTAGAGGCAAAGATGCAGAAGTTAGGATTTGAACTCAAGGTGACCGTCGGCAGTCACAAGATCTACGACAAAGTGATCTCGGGTAAGTGAACTCGTTTCTATTAGCGCTTTTCGTTGATAAGATTTTTGTTGTAAAATTCTATTGTGAAAAACGAAGATCTATATGACAAGCATTTTCTTGTTGTTAGAATAATATATTTGGTCTTCTACACGAGGTAGATCGAAATCAAACACTTGGAAATAGATGGATGTCAAGGAGATGGAGTTTATATTCATTCATTTTAAAGCATGCATTCACATAAAACAGTTATCTAAACATTACGCTTCCCTTTAAAAGTGCCTCATAAATCCAAACACCTATATATTTTTATGTTATGCTTAGGTACTGATTAAGAGGGAGGAGAAGCTATTCATCTTCGGAGTTGCGTAATTGGTCGTCAAAGTCTTAGGGTTTTTACAAAGATACTATCATGTGCATCAAAACATAAGCAATTTCTAACAGCAGATATGTGCATACGACCTTGTAGTATCATTATGGTATTGCCTACACTTCTAGTATAATACATACACTACGCTTGTTCTTTCCGATCGTGAATGCGTAATTTGGCAAAACACTTCAGAGCCATAGTCTAGTTAATTCAGAAAAGACGTATCATCACTGAAAATTGTTAACACGTCGTTAAACCCTCTATAAGGAAACAATCTAGCCTTACAGGAATTAACAGTTTAAATCTTACCTCTCTATCGATAGTCAATATTTCACTTCGAATCAACTATGTTCGTGTTGGGAAGCCTTTAATGGCTTTGAAAGAAAAAAGTGTGGAATCCTGGTGAGGAAATACCGGGAAAGGTACACTGGTGTCTTTGATTAGGAATACAACATAAATATTTTAAAAATTTACGTTAACATTGAAATATAATCAAACTTATCCCTTGTTATGCCCTTTTTAAGAAGAAAATAATGATGTGTATGGTGATTTAATATATTTACTTTGTACAGAAGAGAAAAAGGACCGAATTGCTAAGACTTGTTTTATCTTTTTTAGGCACGAATCCTCCCCCAGTATGTGTCAAGGCTCCTTTGGTTGGGAAAGTGTGTATCAAGCTAGATCACGTCAACATACAAGACAGGTCCGCTTGCGTCAGTGTAGAATTCAAGGTACGTATACGTCAGAGGTCCGAATAAGAGGAGTATTTCCTTGCTAACTACTTTATATTGCATTCTAAACACTATAGTATGGTACTCATTAGAACCGTCTTGTCAAACTGGTCAATTATGTCCAACTTTGTAGTGTCGGTTTTGTTGCAATCAAGCAGTTGTGTTAATGGTGGCATAGTATATGTTTGATAGGATCAAACTTGTCCAACGATGTTCAACTATGTCGTGTTGGTTATGTTGTCGACAGTTTGAATGATTGTGGCACAGTATATGTTTAATAGGATCAAACTTGTCCAACGATGTTCAACTATGTCGTGTTGGTTATGTTGTCGACAGTTTGAATGATTGTGGCACAGTATGATTTCAGTTCGATCAAACTGGTACAACTATGTTCGACTATGTCGTGTTGGTTATGTTGTCGACAGTTTGAATGATTGTGACACAGTATATCTTTAGTTAGACTAAACTGGTATAAATAATATATATGTTCATCCGTGTATTGTTGTGGGCGGTTGAAATAATGATGGCACATTATTTTATGTTTAATTATTGATAATAACAATCTGACCGAACCATGTTCAAGTATGTAATTTTGCAGACACTTTTGGTAGTCGTGCCACATTATATCTTAAATAAGATCAGATTTGTTAAACTTTGTTCACTTATGTCGTGTTGGTTATGTTGCGCACAGTTTGAATAATGTTGGCAAATTGCATGTTTAATTATATTAAACTGACCCAGCCTTGTTCAACTATATATCTTTGGTAATTTTAATAATAGTGTGACATTTGTGTCTTCGGATAAAAATGATTCAATGTTGCGGGCGTTTCTTTTTTATAATTGTGACATTTGTTTGTGATAATATCAAACTAGTTCAACTGTACATTTGTACTGATTATGTTGCAGGCAAGCATTCTTAATAATAATGATACGTTGTATTTAAAGGCACATAAAAGGAGATAAGTAGAAATTAATTACTAAAAAAATATATGGAGTTCTTTTATTATTTTCATAAAAGTCATGACAATTAATTTACGAATGCATTGGGACCCTATTAAATACACTCCTTTAACATAAGTTATTTTGTGCTTGAAAATAGTAGTCTCCAATTCAATCATGTTTATCAACAACCTGTTTGTTTACATATTCAAAATAACGGATTCTGATTAATCGGTTCAAATATTTGTGTATCAACTGTCAAAGTCAGGGGTGAAAAATCACACAATTAAACTGGTTAATCTGGGTTAATTCTTGTTGTCTTTCACGTTTAAGTTGAGCTGATGGTTTTTGTTTGTGATAACTATTTGAATCTGACCAAAACTTTACAAATTAATATACATTTAAATAGCATTAATCTCCTTTTATGTGTCTTTAAGGATCAAAGTGATCTAATATCGAATTGAATGTGTGACTTTATAATGCGAATTATCTGGCGGACTATATGAATAACAATGTATTTTTGTATTTAGATTCGGCTGATCCACAAGAGGATTAAGATGAAGATAGCCTGCTTCAAGATTGGTAAAGGTGATGTTGATACACAGCTACCGTTTGTACAGTTGATGCAGGTCTTGACTGGCATGAGTGAAATCAACAACGAATAGACAGATAGTTACTGATTTTATTTAAGACTTGATGTTGCCCCTGTTTCTGCTCTGTTAACACTCAGTAGATTTATGTTATTATTGCTAGGCAGGGGACCAGGATTCGACCACTGTTTCCTCTGTCTAGTTAGGATTCAAATATAAGTTGTAGTCCCAGAAACTACTATAGCGTTCATTAACGTGAACGAGAAACGAGCTTCTGGGACTGAAGAAACTACATGTACAATGTATATGCAGCCTTTAATCCAGTATTAGCACTTCCGTATTGTTATAAACATAAATATTTTTCATCTCGCAGCTTTTTTTTGGACAAGATATTTCGTACTTACATTTACTGTATAATCATTTAGAAGATAAGTGTAGAAAAAGATTTGGCATTTACGGACAATTAATCAACAACAAAGTTTGCGACTCACAGATTTACCTATACAGTAATATGTATCGGTCAAAATAGATTCTTGTATACATATGTGTAACTATAAACATTATTCATGTATGTTTCATAAACGAAAATAGGTTATCCGTGGCCTAATGGCTATGAAATAATATGACAACTCCATGCGTCGTTTCATTTCGAAGTGAAGGTATTTGAATCGTCATAAGAGGCAGACAACCAGTTGACTCATGAAAAGCAAACGGTTCTACCTGGCTTGACATTATGAGCTATGTGTTGCATCATAATCAAACTACTGTTGTAAAAATTAAATGAATAAAACGCTATTTGTTTTTTGTAAACTAAATTGTTATTTATTTATGCGTCTGTACATGTGATACTTGAATCATTCCTTGGTCTATATAGTACATATTGATCAATCGCCGTTGAATGTTAACACGTACTAATCGAACATTTGTCAAGTGGATGATTTATGTAGAAGAAATATATCGCCCAAATACTTTTAATAAGATCGTATGAACAGTTTTGTTCTATTTCCAAAATATTTCACGTGCTACACTGACAGATGGCAATCTACCAATTTTAAACAAATGCAATGTGTTGTCTGTAAACGCCCCGTCCCTATCCGCTCCTCTTACAAAGCGCATCTGAAGTTTGCTGGGAGAACAGGAAATCAGAATTGAGAGAGTTCTGAACGGTATGACCTGTAAGATAAAAATCCCGCCAACACGATCGAGT
Organism: Cerastoderma edule; assembly: GCA_947846245.1. NCBI lineage: Eukaryota > Metazoa > Mollusca > Bivalvia > Cardiida > Cardiidae > Cerastoderma > Cerastoderma edule. The sequence goes on from OX401406.1 coordinate 54,086,318, forward strand.
GTCGCGATAATTGCTTTCTTTATTACATCCTCGTGGCCATCAAACTCCCAGATTAAACTCTCTCTTCATGTTTACAAAAATATTGGATTTACTATGGAGGATTTAGGAAACCATTGTAACAAAAAGGAAAATTTGATCGTTTTAAACAATACGTTTTTTGTCATATTCATAATAAGCTTTCCTACAAATCGCAGGGAAAATATTGATTTCCACACTCGATGTTTGTTACCTCCTGTTGCTTACAAACCAGTAACAAACATCCATATGAAAGAAAGAGTTAGATATGTTGACCTTTTCCAGTCAAATTTCTATATTTGCTCTCCCATTCGCCAATCTTTCTATAAGGCTTCAAGTTATCGCTGAAAGGCGCGACATTTGTCTTTATAGATATACTCGCACATATATCAACTCAAAGTAATAAATATGAGCTTACAACCGATTGTTGCCTGGAGTGAGGGAGTATTTTTCGACAAATTCACATCAAACAAGTTGATCATTGACCCTATGTTAAATGTTTTCCTGATATCGTTGACAACTATACAATGAAAGTGCTCTTTCATTTTCTGGCCAAGTTCTTTGGAAATTGTTCAAAGAGCTTTCTAGAGTTGTTTGCCGAGCACCAATTTAAACGTTTTATATCGTTCTCAATTCATTCTCACTCCCTTTTATTTTCACAATTAATCAAGTCAATCTGGAATGATTTAGCTGTATCTCGGCGCTAGATTGAGTAAATACTGACATAGCGGTTATTGGATTGCAAATAAAGTTGTGTAGGACTGACAGTGAATACATCAATATTTGCACTGACCGTCGTTCAGTGTCTTAAACATGATGCAAAAGGGGAAAAAAACAATTAATGGGTTAATCAAAAGCTGTTAATACCAGAAAATATAAATACATATTTGACCACTGACATTATTTCAGAAACAATTCAGAGTCCGCGTAACAGCGAATCTCGAATCTCTTTCTATAATGCTTCTGTAATGAATACGATGTTGATACACAACTTTGCCCTATGAACACATAATTCAACAATGAAGTATAAACACTTTTCTAAATAAGATGTATGAAAACTTAATTCAACAAGGAAATATAAACATTTTCCTGAATAAGAAATGTATGACCCGTTACCAAATAATTTCGGCATACATGTATTTCTTGTCAAGCCACTTTCCTTTAAACAATAAATCTTTCAATTCTCTCAGCTCGATGACTTACTTTTCTTGAAATTTCAGATAAAATATTCTCTTAATTAGAATAATGAATATTTCAATTAGTAAAATGTGTAACAAATACTTGATTTAACACAAGTGTATATGGTTTTATTTGTAAACTTATAATTTTAACTTGGTTAATTCGTTGATCTTCTATTTCTTGTTGACCCGGAAGTAGTGACTGGTCTCAATTGATAACAACAATAGACAGAAAATAGGATGACAATGTAATTCGTTATAATATCGAATTAGAAATCATTTTGACAAGTATAAACGTTGCTCTTAGCTTAAGCTATCCATTTTTCACATTCTTTTCCGCATTCGTATGCAGCAGAATGGTAACTTTAAGTTTTATGGGGTAAGGGGTTAAGTCCATATAGCATACTTGATGTACATCTATGATCAAATACATCTTTGTTTTTAACATTTTATTCTGACATACTCGCCTAGACGTTCTATGTCAGATCAGATGGTAGCTTGAACTCGTTCGTTACGCCTGTCAAATAAATTACCTTGAAATAACATCAAGTCTTTTTTGGTTAGTATCGGTCATATGTCAATCGGAAGATCAAGTTAGATAAACCTCTACTTTTTACAGTCAAACAGGTTTCCTGTCCTTGAGAAATTGACTTACAAAAAAGAAAATAAGATACACCATTCACAATGGAAATAATTCTTTTGATGAAAAAGAGACATGTACACCAGCTGGCAATGATCCTTCAAAAGCTATCATCCCTTTTCGGAGAAAAGGGGTGGAGCGTGGAGGAAAGAATAAAAATGGAAAAATTGGACTATAAGCTACATCCCTGCAACGAAAACGAAAGCAGGGGTGTAGGTGAGATTTAAAAACTAGAGGTAGACTTTATGCATGAAAAAGAAGGTCCAGAACCGGCTTCATGTGGGTATAATAAACTTTGGGTTACAGTAAGTTCGGTAAATGACAAGTTCGGTTAAAGGGTGAAATGGTATTAAAGGTCCAATTGTTTCGGTAAATTTCGTCTTTTAATGTACTTATGGTCTGAAATTGCCTGATAATGACTTGATTTTAAACAATTCTTACATGATTTAACTAATTTGATTGTTTGTATTTCGATACAAATTATATAATGAATTGAACAGGTCTTACTTTGCCACGAACATTTTTTAATGAAATATGTATGTGTATGTTTGTGGTTTATTGTATTACGTATACTGTTTATCATTATATTGGATAAAGAATACTGTTAAACAAGAACATTGAATAAACAATTTATATATGTATGTGATAATTGTATCATTCATTATATGCATCATTTTATTCATTAAAATAAACTGACGTTTTGAAATATACTAATTTGTTTGTTTCTAAATGATATTGTGTGTTAATTGGTATGCGATTAGACTGTTTTTCACACCCAAATTAAATTGTTGTTCACACTATAGTGCTATATTGCACTACCTCCGTACTCTATATGTAAAATTGTACGGCCATAAATATGTAATGTTTAATACCAATAAAATTTATGTTATGTTATGTTATGTTATAAGAGCTTTTATCATTTGTAGGCAAATCAGGAAGTTGTAGGTCTTGATCGGACGGATGTATTGTTTTGATGGTTGTACAAGCTTGTTTGATCAGGACAAACATAATAGCGATAAGTCAAGTCAAGTCAAAATTATTTTATTGGCGAAAAACAATTGTTGTTTTATAGCCATAAAGGCGGTACAAAATGGTAAGTCTTACATATAAAATACATATGAGAAAAGTATGAAAAAAAACAAACAAAAACAAACAAACAAGAATTTAGGACAGAATGAAAGATATATGCAATATATGATTCTTGTCAATCAGCATCTGAGTAAACGATAGTGTCTTAATTATCAATCTGACGGGATTTGAAAGTTGTGTATAAGTACTTTGAGAGTTGTTGTAATAATACTGTGGATTGCGTACTCAAAAGACTGATAAACTTCTGTTGGGCCATCTACAATAATACTTTGGCAAAATCTCGTTTCTTATATTTCTATAAAATGGACATACCAAAGAAAAATGAAATTTGTTTTCAATTTCATTCATACAACATTTTACGCATTTCCTGTGTTCCCTTGCAATATTATTATGTCGACCTATCTCTATATTAAGTGAGTGATTTGAGCCTCTGAGCTTACGTAAAGCCTGTCTGTAAAGAGGATTAAATACTACAATGAGATATGGTTCGAGATTAATTGAATTCTTTACAAGTGAATAAGTTTCGAGTTTACTTTGTGAGTTGATATCACTAAAACACTGTTGTAAATGTTGGTCATATATCCGCTGTTTGATAGCAGACAAATGACCGGCATTTACAACATTACCCCTCCATAAGTTCTGAAATCCAAGATCACTCAATAAATTTTTAACATGTTTAGCCCATGAATAATGAGATTCAATTCCATCATTACAATATACAATTTTATACATTAATGAGTTTGGTGATCTAGAAATCTAATACCAATAGCTTAAACTCCTTATTTTCCTTAATACAGACATAGGAAAACGACATAATTCGCTATAAATGAAGGCATTTATAACATTTCTATTTAGGAGTAGAATATGTTTAAGATATTTCAAATGGACCTTCTCTATGTCTGGTGATTTATGAAAACTTAATACTTCAGAACCATATCTGAGTATAGGGCTTATCATTGTGTCAAAAAGCTTTTACTTATCTCTCACATCAAACTCTACTTTGTAATAGAGGAAATAAATAATAGATGATAAAACATTGCTTTGTGAGCTTGTTCAGATAATTTTCGTTGGGCTTGGTAGAAACTACATGTACCATTACTAGACAGGCACACCCCTAAGTCCGTAAAAGTCGTCACAACTTTAAGAAGATCATTATCGAAATAAACATTGACGTTTTCGGGGCGCGTGCCTTGTTTAAAAACCATGACAACCGTTTTTCTGTATTAACTCTTATACCCCATTTTTGGCAATAGGTACTTAATTGCGTTAACAAACTTTGTAATCCATCTCTCGTATAAGAAAATAAAACAGTATCGTCTGCAAAAAGAAGAACAAATAGCTTGAGATCATCTAAAGTAAATAACTCATCATTCTGTAATACAAGGTTATCATACATGTCATTTATAAAAAGGATAAACAACAAAGGTGACAAAGGTTCCCCCTGTTTAACACCTGAATAGCTATTAAAATAATCAGAATAACAACCGTTTGAACGAACACAGGATTGAACCTTCTTATTTATACATAGTAACATTTTAACTCTCTTACTAGAGGCTCCATATTCTAATAACTTCGGCCAAATACCATTCCTATAAACTAGCTCGAAAGCTTTCTTAAAATCGACAAAAGCGCAATATAATTTCTTTTTCTCATGTTTAATTACTCTATTAACAATAGATGTAAGCATAAAAAGGCAATCAACAGTAATGCGTTGTTTACGAAATCCAATATTTTACGAATTCCGAAAACATCATTAGATTCTCCCCGTCGACGTAATCGATTGTCTAAGATAAGGGAAAATATCTTCGAAAAAATGCTTGTAAGTGTAATACCTCTATAATTATCAGCATTTGAAAGATCAGGATAGGAAAATTAAAGTTAGCCACTTGTTTTCCGAAAAAAAAACACGTGCATGTATATGATTTGCTCATTCTTTAATACAGACCATAAACTATTCCGTTGTTTTCACGTAATATCTATATTGATTGCAGCTGATATGTAAAAGGAAGAGATTGATTTGATATACCCATACGCAATACACGTAACGACACACCGATATTGTATTAAAAACAAAATATTCAAGAGTGACATTTTTATGTGTTGTTTTTGTCCTTTTGTTAAACCTATGTAGGTTCTTGCCTGATTAATACCATTTAATGTTTGAAGAGTTTTAAGTGTCACTACTTATAGAGTTAATCCCAGGAAACGATTAACTGATAGCAGACGTAACCAAGCGGTAATCCGACTTCCGCGTTTATGGGCGGTTGACGTAGTGTGTATATAAGTGGCTCAACATCACCTTCAACCATCGTAGTTCTAATCTCAGGCGACTGACTAACTGTACGAAGATGACTGGCCGAGGAGCGCTTCTTATTCTGGCATGTATTGCCTGTGACGTCTTAAGTGATAGTGACGACATCAACGACGTAACACCAAGGCTGACGGAACAACAAGGTTTGTGTGTTTGTTTAGTTATGTTTTTAAATCGTATATTTCTTTTCGAAGATGCGATAATTTGACTATCATAATCAGACATTGCAATACTCGTTTAACATATACACATCTGTACACATGAATCATAGTAATTATTAAAATAATATGTGCTCAAATTTAAACTGAAACATGATATTTAACATGCTGTGTTAATAATTTCAGATTTTGACGAGTTGGTTGCACAATCCAACGCCATTAGTACGCTAATAGACGAAGGAATCGTTCTTGAGGACATACTGGATGATGATTTACAGTTTACACTCGACAACAGTCAGCTGACCGGAGGGTGTAGTCATGGTGTCTGTAAATACTGCACAACTAAACACTTTAAATGTAAGTAATGAATGCACGCCTTCTTCGCGTTTTTTCAAATCATAGTTACGGCATTTGGATTTTCATGAGAGGATGTCTCCCGAATGACTTAAGGAGTGGCGATGGTTCTACCCAGCTAAATACCCAGTTTAACCAGTAGCCAATATGGACAGTTGTGTATCGGGTCTTCATCCATCATTGAGAGTCGGACATCGCAACATAAAAAGAATAATGTTGATGCGTTGTTAAACCCATATAAAAAATCAATATTGATCGCACATCATGTTTTCATGTATTTTCGTATTTGACCAACCATTTTTTTTGTGACAGTTAGCCCCGACGAAATTATATATCCGTTTAAAGCGACAAAAAATGTCCAAAATTTCATAGTGTTATATTCAAATGTTAGAAATATGCTAAATAATATTGCTGTTGTGATACTCACTTTAACGATATCTACTTACTGACATACTAACTATATTTACAGTTTGTCTGGAGGCAAAGATGCAGAAGTTAGGATTCGAACTCAAGGTGACCGTTGGCAGTCACAAGATCTACGACAAAGTGATCTCGGGTAAGTGAATCCGTTTCTATTTGCGCTTTTGGTTCATAGGTTTTTTAGTAAGCCTTCTAAATTGAAAGCTTAAACAAATTTCAACGATTGCAGAGGAAATAAATAAACAAGATTTCAAAAACCATAAATCATATGCGATATGATGTCTTAAGTCTTCTACACCAGGTTGATCAAAATAAAATGATATAGATACTTATCATGGAAATGGTAATAATAATTATTCAATTTAATATAAAAAAGTCATATAAAAATGATAACGATATAATTTATTTTTTAGTGGTGCCTTCTAAATGTCAACATGTACCTATTTTTGCTTTATGCTTAAATACAGATTTAGAGGAGAAGTCGTTGTTCTTATAACCTGCGTAATTAGTTGGCTTAATTTATCTCCTTTTACTAAGATATTTGAATATGCGCATCAGAACATAAACCATTCCTATCACTAAATACACATGTTCGTGTATTATGTCATTGATATCGTGAGAGAAGCCAAAAGCGACTGTTCTGTCAATAATCGGCAGTACCAAATACAACGTCAAAATCAATTTTGCCAGAAACTTGCAGAGAATCATTGTCATATATACAATTGTACATAGAAACACCCCAATCTCCCATGCAGAGTTATCGTTCCACGGATAAATGTGGGAGCGTATCGGGAACCAATTTAATCTGGGTGAGATTGTGAAACACCCCTCGTATTCTTTCGATCCTATGTCTGATTTGGAGAGGAGTCCTATAACACTTGCATGGTTCCAGAGTTCGCAGCTCTAACTCGATCAGTCGTCTTTATGCCAGGATTACCGAAGTCCTTCCGTTGGGGATTTCTCTCTCTCTCCTCTGTTCAGTCATGTTCGTTAAGGGAGCAGTAAATGGCTTTGAAAAAAATACTGTAGAATCATGTTGAGAAAATACCCGGAATATTGACAGGTACATTGGTCTCTTCGATCAGGAATACAACATAAAAATGTCGACGCTAACATTAAAGTTTGATCACACTCATAACTTGATTTTCCCTTTTAAAGAAGTAAACAATGGCTTGCATGGCGATTCAACATACATAATACCTTGTACCGAAGAGAAAAGAAATCGCTAAAACCTTTTTATGATTTTAGGCACGAATCCTCCCCCAGTATGTGTCAAGGCTCCTTTGGTTGGGAAAGTTTGCATCAAGCTAGATCACGTCAACATACAAGACAGGTCCGCTTGTGTCAGTGTAGAATTCAAGGTACGTATCAAGTCAGAGGTCCGAATAAGAGGAGTATTTCCTAGCTAACTACTTTATATTGCATTCTAAACCCTAAAGTATGGATACTCATTAGAACCGTCTTGTCAAACTGGTCAATTATGTCCAACTTTGTAGTGTCGGTTTTGTTGCAGTCAAGCAGTTGTGTTAATGGTGGCACAGTATATGTTGGATATGATCAAACTTGTCAAACTATGTTCAACTATGTCGTGTTGGATATGTTGCAGACAGTTTAAATGATTGTGGCACAGTATGATTTCAGTTCGATCAAACTGGTACAACTATGTTAAACTGAATAGTAATGTGGACGGTTCGAATGTTGATGGCATATTGTTTGTTTAAATATATCAAACTGACCCAAACATGTTTAACTGTATAGTGTTGGTAATATTAGAGCTAGACAGTCTTGATAACAGTTACACTTTGATTATTCGGATCCAAATGATTCTATTTTATGGGCGTTTTTTTTATTGTGGGTATGTTTGATTATATCAAACTGTGTTCACATTTGTTTATTGAATATGGCACACTTTTGATAATAGTGACACATTGATTATTCGGACCAAAATGAGTCTATGTTACGGGCGGTTTTTATAATTGTGTATATTTTTGATAATATCAAACTGGTCCAACTGTGTTCATATTTGTTTATTGATAAGGTTGCGGTCTTAATAATAGTGACACTTTGAATTTAGGATCAAAGTGACACGACATCGAATTGAATATGCGACTTTATGAATTATCTGGCGGACTATATGAATAACAATGTATATTTTGTATTTAGATTCGCCTGTTCCACAAGAAGATTAAGATGAAGATAGCCTGCTTCAAGATTGGTAAAGGTGATGTTGATACACAGCTACCGTTTGTACAGTTGATGCAGGTCTTGACTGGCATGAGTGAAATCAACAACGAATAGAGAGATAGTTACTGATTTTATTTAAGACTTGATGTTGCCCCTGTTTCTGCTCTGTTAACACTCAGTAGATTTATGTTATTATTACTAGGCAGGGGACCAGGATTCGACCACTGTTTCCTCTGTCTAGTTAGGATTCAAATATGAGTTGTAGTCCCAGAAACTACTATAGCGTTCATTAACGTGAACGAGAAACGAGCTTCTGGGACTGAAGAAACTACATGTACAATGTATATGCAGCCTTTAATCCAGTATTAGCACTTTCGTATTGTTATAAACATAAATATTTTTCATCTCGCAGCTTTTTGCGGACAAGATATTTCGTACTTACATTTACTGTATAATCATTTAGAATATAAGTGTAGAAAAAGATTTGGCATTTACGGACAATTAATCAACAACAAAGTTTGCGACTCACAGATTTACCTATTACTGTCACAGATTTACCTATACAGTAATATGTATCGGTCAAAATAGATTCTTGTATACATATGTGTAACTATAAACATTATTCATGTATGTTTCATAAACGAAAATAGGTTATCCGTAGTCTAATGGCTATGAAATAATATGACAACTCCATGCGTCGTTTCATTTCGAAGTGAAGGTATTTGAATCGTCATAAGAGGCAGACAACCAGTTGACTCATGAAAAGCAAACGGTTCTACCTGGCTTGACATTATGAGCTATGTGTTGCATCATAATCAAACTACTGTTGTAAAAATTAAATGAATAAAACGCTATTTGTTTTTTGTAAACTAAATTGTTATTTATTTATGCGTCTGTACATGTGATACTGAAATCATTCCTTGGTCTATATAGTACGTATTGATCAATCGCCGTTGAATGTTAACACGTACTAATCGAACATTTGTCAAGTGGATGATTTATGTAGAAGAAATATATCGCCCAAATACTTTTAATAAGATCGTATGAACAGTTTTGTTCTATTTCCAAAATATTTCACGTGCTACACTGAAAGATGGCAATCTACCAATTTTAAACAAATGCAATGTGTTGTCTGTAAACGCCCGTCCCTATCCGCTCCTATAACAAAGCGCATCTGACGTTTGATGGGAGAACAGGAAATCAGAATTGAGAGAGTTCTGTAGGGTATGACCTGTAAGATAAAAATCCCGCCAACACGATCGAGTGTCGCGATTATTGCTTTCTTTATTACATCCTCGTGGCCATCAAACTCCCAGATTAAACTCTCTCTTCGTGTTTACAAATATATTGGATTTACTGTGGAGGATTTAGGAAACCATTGTAACAAAAAGGAGAATTTAATCGTTCTAAACAATACGTTTTTGTCATGATAAGCTTTCCTACAAATCGCAGGGAAAATATTGATTTCCACAGTCGATGTTTGTTACCTCCTGTTGCTTACAAACCAGTAACAAACATCCATATGAAGGAAGAGTTAGATATCTGGACCTTTTCCAGAAAAATTTCTCTATTTGCTTCCCATCCGCTCTAAAAGGCTTCAAGTTATCGCTGAAAGGCGCGACATTTGTCTTAATAGATATACTCGCACATATATCAACTCAAAGTAATAAATATAAGCCTACAACCGATTGTTGCCTGGAGTTAGGGAGTATTTTTCGACAAATTCACATAAAACGAGTTGATCATTGACCCTATGTAAAATGTTTTCCTGATATCGTTGACAACTATACAATGAAAGTGCTCTTTCATTTTCTGGCCAAGTTCTTTGGAAATTGTTCATAGAGCTTTCTAGAGTTGTTTGCCAAGCACCAATTAAAACGTTTTATATTGTTCTCAATTCATTCTCACTCCCTTTTTATTTTCACAATTAATCAAGTCAATCTGGAATGATTTAGCTGTATCTCGGCGCTAGATTGAGTAAACACTGACATAGCGGTTATTGGATTGCAAATAAAGTTGTGTAGGACTGACAGGGAATACATCAATATTTGCACTGACCGCCGTTCAGTGTCTTAAACATGATTAAAAAGGTGCAAAAACCAATTAATGGGTTAATCAAAAGCTGTTAATACCAGAAAATATAAATACATATTTGACCACTAACATTATTTCAGAAACAATTCAGAGTCCGCGTAACAGCGAATCTCGAATGTTTCTAAAATGCTTCTATAATGAATACGATGTTGAGACACTACTTTGTCTTTTAACAACCATTCTTGAGATAAATATTAACCGATTCTAAAAGCCTAACTGCCTCCTGAATGTTATAGTGTATCATGGTTGTTTCTATACAATAGAACACAGTTGATAATATAGTTAAGACTATGACAATGTCTGTTTTGTCTAAACATAAAATCCTTCAAAAGGATATACATTATATGTTGAACTATATACATTACAAAACTTCCGTTTTGTACTCAAAGTATAAACAGTACAATGTTCCACTTAAAATATGAACAAATAATTCATATCCCAAATAAAATGTATGAAAACATAATTCAATTGAAAATAAAAACACTTTTTCTTAATATAGTTTATGAAAACACAATTCAAGAGGAACTAAAAACTCCTTTAAGTTTATGAACACATAATTCAACAATGAAGTATAAACCCTTTTCTAAATAAGATGTATGAAAACGTAATTCAACAAGGAAATATAAAAATTTTCCTGAATAAGAAATGAATGGTGAAAACAGAGGGAAACTGTTGGATACACCTTAAAGGGACTCTCTCAGAGATGGAGATTTTAACTTTTTGAAATGAATCGTCTTCTACCGTAAAAATAACAACAAAGATTTCTGAAGAAATATAGAACTAGATCATTGACATCTTCCCATCCTTGCTCGTAACTATAAAAAGGAGATCTAGAACATTGAAATCGCCGATATCTAAGTGCGTTTAAACGGGTTTATTTTGTAAACAATGTCTTAACTTAGATTTAGAGGTGTTAATTTAAGATACCATAGTCACGTGGGTCTTGAAAACCCATTTTCCGTGCATGTGCATGGACGAATACATCATTTCCGTTAAGCGAAAATAGTTCGAATGAGGAAGAAAAGAAACAGCGTAAATATCAATAAATTAATTCTTGTTTGAAAAGTTATAATCGTAGTTTGTCAGTTTACCATCACCACCTAAGCGTTTGCCATTCGGTGAGCAAGATAAATCCGGGAAAAAATAAGAACTATTTATACAAAGGATGTCAAGATATATCTTCCGAAAAGGTGAACCACAGGTATTGTTAGAAAAAAACAAGATTAAAAACTTAACAGAACAAACGCCATTTCAAAACAGATTTTATATTATAATTTTTCCCCTGGAAATTAAGTTTTATTTGCCAACTTTAATCATGTAATTTCAATTTTAATTTGAAAATTAAAAAGCAGAGGGAAGTAACTGATTTGTAAACCGGCTTTCTCAAAGATGATCAGACAAACGTGATGGCTCACCTCATGTTAATTAACAAAAGCACGGGGTTTTAGCATCATGTTGGTAAAGAAATGGCAAACGGTCTTTGGTTAAGTGAAAAGGATTGTCAATACCAGTTTTTTGACATTTGTAACTCCAAATACACACATCTCTGAGAGAGCATTTTTAAAGGTTATTTGATCTTGATATGTAAAATACTGCTAGAGCAGGACTTTAATAGCTCGTACATTCTAGAGAGAGCTTTCTGCAAAATTCGTGAATATTTAAGCAACACTAGGCTTAAATAATTCCATTCGATGTTAACAATTATTGTGTCTCGCCCTAATGGCCCAGTCGGTATCATGATGGAATTGGAATACAGAGGTTCTGAGTTTGAGACTCTGATTTGCCAATATTCTTTCTTCTGTTGAATGAAAACAATGCAACATGGTTTATTTTTTATATTAGCCCTGATCAAATAGTATAATGAGGGGATAGATCAGTGAAGATTTATTGTTCAATACAAGTAAGAAAATACCTGTGGAATAAATACGTGCACTGACTGCTTCGATATAAATGAAACACTGTTGACATTGTCATTAATCTCTTGTCAACGAGCAAAGAAGCCTCTCGTTATATCACTCAAAATTCGAATACATTCTCTTTTGATTGCATTCAAACCATAAATGAAGAGGACCAATATGTCTGAGAAATAAATCTTATCCTCAACCGTGAAATCATCGGGTCATGGCGAATTTTACGGTGATGTACGCTAAGGGGAAACTAGGTTTTAAGGAGATAAATGAATTACGACGAGCAAATACAAGATATTTCAATCGAAACTACTCGGGTATTTCCGTGAGCTATGAAATACACCTCGGATATAAGTGTAGGGTTACACTTTTTCGGGTAAATCGGCCCCGGCATATAACACATTTTCTAAGCGTGCATGTCAAGTAGTTCAATATGTATGGACGTGTTTGACATCCTTTTAAATCATTTTTATCGGAAACTCATACGAAATTGCGAAATTAAAAGTTGTGACATGTATAATTGTTTCCTTAATCAAATTAAACGACTTTTTTGAATTCACATATAAGATTTATTTTTGAAAACGGAAGTAAATCGACGTCATTCTCGCGGGAAACAATATGGCGTCATCCCTATTATTTCATAGGTGTTTTCATTGGATAAACCCGATGTGTTCTGATTGAATATATATGAGCATGGGGTGATATATAAGGAACCGAGGTATAACCCGTTACCAAATATTTCGGCATACATGTATTTCTTGTCAAGCAATTTTCCTGTAAACAAAAAAACTTTCAAATCTGTCAGAGGAATAACTTGCTATTCTTGGAATTTCAGATAAAATATTCTTTAAATCAGGACAATGAATATTTCACTTTGCAAAATATTTCGTAAATATTTGATTTAACACAAGTGTAGATGGTTTTATTTGCATACTTCTCATTGTAATTTTGTCAATTCGTTGATCTTCCATTTCTTGTTGACCCGGAAGTAGTCACTGGTCTCTATTGATAACAACAATAGACGGTAAAATAGGATGACAATGTAATTCGTTATAATATCGAATTAAAAATCATTTTGACAAGTATATACGTTGCTCTTAGCTTAAGCTATCCATTTTTCACATCCTTTTCCGCATTCGTATGCAGCAGAATGGTAACTTTAAGTTTTATGGGGTAAGGGGTTAAGTCATTCGGAACACCTCGGCCATTTCTTAAAATAACCTCGGAGGTAATGGGGAGCCATTTTTGAAAGTAGGTCAGCAACGAAGGGCCAATCGTATCAACTCGGCAATCCCCGTCACAAGCCGGGGATTACCGGAAAGAGCTGATTGACAAAATATGAAACAAAGATGTGTTCATATGATCATCTTTAATGAAAAGGGTAAAAAAAAACATTTAATTGTGATATTTAACCAATTTGTGTGTATTCAAATACATATTTAGTGCCTGTGTGCATTTTGCGTTATCCGCCGGAAATAAGGCGAATTACCCCAGGATTTCTGGTGTATTCATGTACTGCCTACGAGGTATATCTACCGACGTGTTACGGGGATTGCCGAGTAGATACGATTGGGGTTAAGTACATATAGCATACTTGATGTACATCTTTGATCAAATACATCTTTGTTTTTAACATTTTATTCTGAGATACTCGCCTAGACATTCTATGTCAGATCAGATGGTAGCTCGAACTCGTTCGTTACGCCTGTCAAATAAATTACCTTGAAATAACATCAAGTCCTTGGTTAGTATCTGTCATATGTCAATTTCTATGTTCCCTGTGAAAAGATGCCGTCTCCAAGGAAGCCAAAAATCGGAAGATCAAGTTAGATAAACCTCTACTTTTTACAGTCAAACAGGATTCCTGTCCTTGGGAAATTGACTTACAGAAAAGAAAAGAAGATACACCATTGACAATGGAAAAAATTATTTTGATGATATAGAGACATGACGTTTTGAAATATACTAATTTGTTTGTTTCTAAATGATATTGTGTGTTAATTGGTATGCGATTAGACTGTTTTTCACACCGACATTAAATTGTTGTTGACACTATAGTGCTATATTACACTACCTTCGTACTCTATAAGAGCTTTTATTATCTGTAGGCAAATCAAGAAGTTAAAGGTCTTGATCGGACGGATGTATTGTTTTGATGGTTGTACAAGCTTGTTAGATCAGGACAAACATAATAGCGATAGGGAATTCAAAGTAAGCCACTTGTTTTCCGAAGAAAAAAACACGTGCATGTATATGATTTGCTCATTCTTTAATACAGACCATAAACTATTCCGTTGTTTTCACGTAATATCTATATTGATTGCAGCTGATATGTAAAAGGAAGAGAGATTGATTTGATATACCCATACGTAATACACGTAACGACACACCGATATTGTAATAAAAACAATATATTACAGAGTGACATTTTTATGTGTTGTTTTTGTCGTTTCATTAAACCTATATAGATTTGAGACTGAATAAGATAATTTATTGTTTGAAGAGTTTTAAGTGTCACTACTTATAAACTAAATCCCAGGAAACGATTTACTGATAGCAGACGTAACCAAGCGGTAATCCGACTTCCGCGTTTATGTGCGGTTGACTTAGTGTGTATATAAGTCAACATTGCCTTCAACCATCGTAGTCCTAATCTCAGGCGACTGACTAACTGTACGAAGATGACTGGCCGAGGAGCACTTCTCATTCTGGCATGTATTGCCTGTGGCGTCTTAAGTGAGAGTGACGTCAACGTCGTCGATATCAACGACGTCACACCAAGGCTGGCGGAACAACAAGGTTTGTTAAGTTATATTTTTAAATCGTATATTTCTTTTCGAAGATGCGAGAGTTTGACTATTATAATCAGACATTGCTATACTCGTTTAACATATATACATCTATACACATGAATCATAGTTATTATTAAAAGAATATGTGCTTAACTTTAAACTGAAACATATTATGTAACATGCTATTTTAATAATTTCAGATTTTGACGAGTTGGTTGCTCAATCCAACGCCATTAGTGCGCTAATAGACGAAGGAATCGTTCTTGAGGACATACTGGATGATGATTTACAGTTTACACTCGACAAAAGTCAGCTGACCGGAGGATGTAGTCATGGTGTCTGTAAATACTGCACGACTAAACACTTTAAATGTAAGTAATGGTTGCACACCTCTTCGCGTTTTTTCAAATCATAGTTACGGCATTTGGATTTTCATGAGAGGATGTCTCCCGAATGACTGAGGAAGTGCTGATGGCTCTACCCAGCTAAATACCCAGTTTAACCAGTAGCCATTATGGACAGTTGTTTATAGGTTCTTCATCCATCATTGAGAGTCGGACATCGCAACATAAATGGAATAATGTTGATGCGTTGTTAAACCCATATAAAAAAAATCAATATTGATCGTGCATCATGTATTCATGTATTTTCGTATTTGACGAACCATTTATTGTGACGGTTATCCCCAGACGAAATTATATATCCGTTTAAAGTGACAAAAAATGTCCAAAATTTCATAGTGTTATATTCAAATGTTAGAAATATGCTATATAATAGCGCTGTTGCGATTCTCACTTTAACGATATCTACTTACTGACTTGCTAACTATATTACAGTTTGTCTGGAGGCAAAGATGCAGAAGTTAGGATTCGAACTCAAGGTGACCGTTGGCAGTCACAAGATCTACGACAAAGTGATCTCGGGTAAGTGAATCCGTTTCTATTTGCGCTTTTCGTTCAAAGGTTGGCTTTTTTGTAATCCGTCTAAATTGAAAGCTAAAAGAGACGTCAAAATTGACAACCGACTGCAGAGGAAATAAATAAACAAGGTATCAAAAACCATACATCATATGCGATATGTTTGTCTTAAGTCTTCTACACCAGGTAGATCAAAATGAAATGATATAGATACTTATCATGGAAATGGTTATAATAATTATTCAATTTAATGTAAAAAAGTCATATATAAATGATAACGATATAATTAATTTTTTGCTGGTGCCTTCTAAATGTCATGATGTACCTATTTTTACTTTATGCTTAAATAAAGATTTAGATGAGAAGTCGTTGTTCTTATAATCTGCGTAATTAGTTGGCTTAGTTTATCTCCATTTACTAAGATATTTGAATATATGCATCAAACCATAAACCATTTCTATCTCTAAATAAGAACACATGTTCGTGTATTATGACATTGATATCGTGAGTGAAGCCAAAATTCACTGTTCTATCAATGATCAGCAGTACCAATTACAACGTTAAAACAATATTGCCAGATACTCGCTGAGTATCATTGTCATATCATATACAATTGTACATAGAAACACTACTCGCATTCTTTCGGCACTCATGACTCATTTGGTGAGGAGTCCTATAAGACTTGCAGGGATCCAGAGTTCGAGGCTCTGACTTGATCAGTCGTCTTTATCCCAAGTTAACTGAAGTCCTTCCGTTGGGGATTTCCCTCTCTTAACTGTTCAGTCATGTTTGTTAAGGGAGAATTAATGGCTTTAAAATAAATAGTGTGGTAATATCGGGAATACTGAACTGAACACTGGTCTTTTCGATTAAGAAACCAACATAAATATTGTAAAAATCGACAATAACGTTAAAGTTTAATCAAACTTATTACTTGATATTCCCTTTTAAAAAAGAAAACAATGCTTTGCATGGCGATTAAACATATTTACTTTGTACTGTAGAGAAAAGTGACCGAATTGCTAAGACTTGTTTTATCTTTTTTAGGCACGAATCCTCCCCCAGTATGTGTCAAGGCTCCTTTGGTTGGGAAAGTGTGTATCAAGCTAGATCACGTCAACATACAAGACAGGTCCGCTTGTGTCAGTGTAGAATTCAAGGTACGTATCAAGTCAGAAGTCCAGATAAGAGGCGTTATACCCATAGCTAACTGATTTATTGCATTCTAAACCCTAAAGTATCGATACTCATTAGACTTTGTAGTGCTGGTTTTGTTGCAATCAAGCAGTTGTGTTAATGGTGGCACACTATATGTTTAATAGGATCAAACTTATAAACAGTATATTTTTAGTTAGACTAAACTGGTATAAATAATATATATGTTCATCCGTGTATTGTTGTTGGCGGTTGAAATAATGATGGCACATTATTTTATGTTTAATTATTGATAATAACAATCTGACCGAACCATGTTCAAGTATGTAATTTTGCAGACAGTTTTGATAGTCGTGCCACATTATATCTTAAATAAGATCAGATTTGTTAAACTTTGTTCACTTATGTCGTGTTGGTTATGTTGCGCGCAGTTTGAATAATGTTGGCAAATTGCACGTTCAATTATATTAAACTGACCCAACCTTGTTCAACTATGTATCTTGGGTAATTTTCATAATAGTGAGACATTTGTATCTTCGGATTAGAATGATTCAATGTTGCGGGCGTTTTCTTTTTTATAATTGTGACATTTATTTGTGATTATATCAAACTGGTTCAACTGTATATCTGTATACTGTTATGTTGCAGGCAAGCATTCTTAATAATAATGACACATTGTATTTAAGGATCAAAGTGATCTAATATCGAATTGAATGTGTGACTTTATAATGCGAATTAACTGGCTGACTATATGAATAACAATGTATTTTTTGTATTTAGATTCGGCTGATCCACAAGAAGATTAAGATGAAGATAGCTTGCTTCAAGATTGGTAAAGGTGATGTTGATACCCGGCTACCGGTTGTACCAGGTCTTTACTGCGATGAGTGAAATCAACAACGAATAGAGAGATAGTTACCGATTTTATTTAAGACTTGATGTTGCCCCCGTTTCTACTCTCTTAACACTCAGTAGATTTATGTTATTATTGCTAGGCAGGGGACCAGGCTTCGGCCACTGCTGCCTCTGTCTAGTTAGGATTCAAATATGAGTTGTAGTGCCAGAAGCTAGTATATCGTTCATTAACGTGAACGAGAAGCGAGCTTCTGGGACTGAAGAAACTACATGTACAATGTATATGCAGCCTTTAATCCAGTATTAGCACTTTCGTATTGTTATAATCATAAATATTTTTTCATCTCGCAGCTTTTTGTGGACAAGATAATTCTTACTTACATTTACTGTATAATCATTTGGAAGATAACTGTAGAAAAAGATTTGGCATTAACGGACAATTAATCAACAACAAAGTTTGCGACTCACAAATTTACTTAAACAGTAATATGTATCGGTCAAAATAAATTCTTGTATATGTGTAACTATAAACATTATTCATGTATGTTTCATAAACGAAAATAGGTTATCCGTGGCCTAATGGCTATGAAATAATATGACAACTCCATGCGTCGTTTCATTTCGAAGGTATTTGAATCGTCATAAGAGGAAGACAACCAGTTGACTCATGAAAAGCAAACGGTTCTACCTGGCTTGACATTATGAGCTATGTGTCGCAGCATAATCAAACTACTGTTGTAAAAATTAAATGAATAAAACGCTATTTGTTTTTTGTAATCTAAATTGTTATTTATTTATGCGTCTGTACATGTGATACTGAAATAATTCCTTGGTCTATATAGTACATATTGATCAATCGCCGTTGAATGTAAACAAGTACTAATCGAACATTTGTCAAGTGGATGATTTATGTAGTAAAATATATCGCCCAAATACTTTTAATAAGATCGTATGAACAGTTTTGTTCTATTTCCAAAATATTTCACTTGCTACACTGACAGATGGCAATCTACCAATTTTAAACAAATGCAATGTGTTGTCTGTAAACGCCACGTAATCTGCTCCTCTAACAAAGCGCATCTGAAGTTTGCTGGGAGAACAGGAAATCAGAATTGAGAGAGTTCTGTAGGGTATGACCTGTAAGATAAAAATCCCGCCAACACGATCGAGTGTCGCGATTATTGCTTTCTTTATTACATCCTCGTGGCCATCAAACTCCCAGATTAACTCTTCGTGTTTACAAATATATTGGATTTACTGTGGAGGATTTAGGAAACCATTGTAACAAAAAGGAGAATTTGATCGTTCTAAACAATACGTTTTTGTCATGATAAGCTTTCCTACAAATCGCAGGGAAAATATTGATTTCCACACTCGATGTTTGTTACCTCCTGTTGCTTACAAACCAGTAACAAACATCCATATGAAGGAAGAGTTAGATATCTGGACCTTTTCCAGAAAAATTTCTCTATTTGCTTCCCATCCGCTCTAAAAGGCTTCAAGTTATCGCTGAAAGGCGCGACATTTGTCTAAAAAGATATACTCGCACATATATCAATTCAAAGTAATAAATATGAGCTTACAACCGATTGTTGCCTGGAGTGAGGGAGTATTTTTCGACAAATTAACATAAAACAAGTTGATCATTGACCCTATGTAAAATGTTTTCCTGATATCGTTGACAACTATACAATGGAAGTGCTCTTTCATTTTCTGGCCAAGTTCTTTGGAAATTGTTCATAGAGCTTTCTAGAGTTGTTTGCCGAGCACCAATTTAAACGTTTTATATTGTTCTCAATTCATTCTCACTCCCTTTTATTTTCACAATTAATCAAGTCAATCTGGAATGATTTAGCTGTATCTCGGCGCTAGATTGAGTAAAGACTGACATAGCAGTTATTGGATTGCAAATAAAGTTGTGTAGGACTGACAGTGAATACATCAATATTTGCACTGACCGCCGTTCAGTGTCTTAAACATGATGTAAAAGGTGAAAAAAAACAATTAATGGGTTAATCAAAAGCTGTTAATACCAGAAAATATAAATACATATTTGACCACTGACATTATTTCAGAAACAATTCAGAGTCCGCGTAACAGCGAATCTCGAATGTTTCTATAATGCTTCTATAATGAATACGATGTTGATACACAACTTTGCCCTTTAACAACCACTCTTGTGATAAATATTCACCAATTTTAAAAGCCTAACTGCCTCCTTAATGTTATAGTGTATCATGGTTGTTTCTATACAATAGAACAAAGTTGATAATATAGTTAAGACTATGACAATGTCTGTTTTGTCTTAACATAAAATCCTTCATAAGGATATACATTGTACATTGAACTATATACATTACAAACCTTCCGTTTTGTACTCAAAGTATAAACAGTACAATGTTCCACTTAAATAATATGAACAAAGAATCCATATCTCAAATAAAATGTATGAAAACATAATTCAATTGAAAATAAAAACACTTTTTCTTAATATAGTTTATGAAAACACAATTCAAGAGGAACTAAACACTTCTTTTAAGTTTATGAACACATAATTCAACAATGAAGTATAAACACTTTTCTAAATAAGATGTATGAAAACGTAATTCAACAAGGAAATATAAACATTTTCCTGAATAAGAAATGAATGAAAACGTAGGAAGACAGAGGGAAACTGTTGGATACACCTTAAAGGGACTCTCTCAGAGATGGAGATCTTAACTTTTTGAAATGAATCGTCTTCTACCGTAAAAATAACAATTCAATTCAATTCTTTATTTGGCAAACACCAGCATATAAATGCCTTTGGCCAAGACAACATTTACAAATATGGTATAGACATATATAAAATATACGTAAACATGTAAATATATACAAAAAAAGAAATAACAAAGATTATCAAATCACGAAAACATACAAGTCACGAATTTAGTTGATATATCACATAATGATATATAATAAAGGTAAATACATTAAATAATTTCATTTCGACATTTAAAGCTCTCTTTTAGATAATATGCAGTTTTAGTTAGAATATATTGACGTTTTGAAGATAAAATATTAACAAATGTATTAGTGTTTGGCCATGGTAGATGTCCAAAATATTTATTACGAATGTTTGCATAGGCCGGACAGCATAATAAAAAATGATATTCAGATTCAATCTGATTTAAAGAGCAAAGTCTACATATTAGATCACTTCTATCAATTCCATTAAATCTACCTGTTTCAATATCTAAAGAGTGAGAACTTAATCTAAAACATGTCATTTGCTTTCTTAAACTATCTTCTTTTAAAACATCAATATATTTCTCAAAACAGAAATCGGTCTTATACATTTTATAAAAATCTAGCTTTGGTGATGTTTGTAGTGAACTATGCCAGTTTTGGATATACTGGTCTCTAATTCTTTGTTTTGATAGAGGAAAATAGTATTAACGTTCTTATCAAAATTAGTGAAAATATTGTTAGAACCAAGATTGCTTAAAAATTGTTTAATACTCGTGGCCCAGCAACTTTTGTTATTACCATTGATCTGTTCTAGTAGTATTTGATGTATAGGAGAGTTTTCATTACTCATTATTTTTACCCAATGTTTTAAAGTTCTCTCCTTACAAATAACGGAAAGCGGAAATCTCCCAAGTTCACCATACACAGCTATATTGGGAGTTTGTTTCCGCACACCCAAAATATGCTTACACAATTTTAAGTGGAGTCTATCAATTTCTTTGTAATCATATATTCCCCAAACCTCTGAACAATACAAGTTATTGGAACAACCATAGAGTCAAAAATAGATAATTTTGTTTTTACATCAATTGTAATGCGGGAAAATAAAGTTAAAACAGAATTGTAGGCTCTTAAAGCTTGTTCAGACAAAACTTCAACAGCATTTTTCATATTACCAGTATACTTAAAATCTACTCCAAGGTACTTAAAATGATCTACAACTTCAATTAGTTCTCCAATAAACCAATAAATGTTATGGTTGCTTTTTCTTTTTTCAAAAATACAAACTTTTGTTTTAGAAATATTTATTTTCAAACCCCATTTATTTGAATAATTAGAAATTGTATCTAACTGAGCTTGTAAACTAATTGGGTCTGTAGTAAAAAGTGCAATATTATCAGCAAAAAGTAGCATATACATTGATAAAAGATTTAAATCATTTTCACTTTGACGATTTATATCGATATTATTGTTGATATCGTTGATAAACAATATAAAAAGTATTTGGGAGAGTGGTTCCCCTTGTTTCAAGCCAAGTGTGACATAACAAAACTCTGAGAAGTTCGTGCCAGCTGTTAGTTTGACACAAGATTTTACTTTACTATTAAAAGATTTGAGTATGTTTATCATTTTACAACTAATCTCTGTATCTAAAAGCTTTACCCAAAGTGCATCTCTTATAACGGTATCAAATGCCATCTGAAAATCAATGAAAGCACAATACAATTTACATTTTTTGTTAAGGATATTTTGAATAATAGAGTGTAATAAAAAGACACAGTCAGTAGTACTTCGATTGTCTCGAAATCCAAACTGGGCATCACTAAAAACTTCATTATTTTCACACCACTTATTCAATCTATTTCGAAGAAGCAGAGAAAATATCTTCGCCATGACGTTAACAAGAGTAATGCCCCGATAGTTGGATGCATTCAGTGTGTCACCCTTTTTATGTATTGGAACAATCACACCTTTACACCAAGCTTCAGGATAGATTCCTGTTTCAAATATTTTGTTGAATATAGTAGTTAAGTAAGGGGATATAAAGTCAGATGATTTAATAAAAATGTCAGCAACATTGTTACTGAAATCGGAGCTTTTATGTTTCTGAAGAGACCCTAATGTTTTGGCTATTTCAAAAAAGGTAAAAGGCTGATCTAGTTCATCAATAAGTAAAGGGTCAAAATAAAAATAACAACAAAGATTTCTGAAGTAATATAGAACTAGATCATTGACAGCTTCCCATCCTTGCTCGTAACTATAAAAAGGAGATCAAGAACATTGAAATCGCCGATATCTAAGTGCGTTTAAACGAGTTTATTTTGTAAACAATGTCTTAACTTAGATTTAGAGGTGTTAATTTATGATACCATAGTCACGTGGGTCTTGAAAACCCATTTTCCGTGCATGTGCATGGACGAATAGATCATTTCCGTCTGGCGAAGATGGTTCGAATGAGGAAGAAAAGAAACAGCGTAAATATCAATAAATTAATTCTTGTTTGATAAGTTATAATCGTAGTTTGTCAGTTTACCATCACCACCTAAGCGTTTGCAATTCGGTGAGCAAGATAAATCCGGGAAAAAATAAGAACTATTTATACAAAGGATGTAAAGATATATCTTCCGAAAAGGTAAACCACAGGTATTGTCAGTAAACAAAAAAACAAGATTAAAAACTTAACAGAACAAACGCCATTTCAAAACAGATTTTGTGTTATAATTCTTTTTCCTGGAAATGAAGTTTTATTTGCCAACTTTAATCATGTAATTTTAATTTTAATGTGAAAATTAAAAAGCAAAGGGAAGTAATTGATTTGTAAACCGGCTTTCTCAAAGATGATCAGACAAACGCGATGGCTCACCTCATGTTAATTAACGAAAGTCCGGGGTTTTAGCAACTTGTTAGTAAAGAAATGGCAAACGGTCTTTGGTTTAGTTAAAAGGATTGCCAATACCAGTTTTTTGACATTTGTAACTCCAAATACACACATCTCTGAGAGAGCATCTTTAAAGGTAATTTGATCTTGATATCTAAAATACTGCTAGAGCAGGACTTTAATAGCTCGTACATTCTAGAGAGAGCTTTCTGCAAAACTCGTGAATATTTAATCAACACTAGGCTTACATCATTCCATTCATTGTTAAACAATTATTGTGTCGTGCCCTTATGGCCCAGTCGGTATCATGATGAAATTGGAATACAGAGTTTCTGAGTTTGAGACTCTGATTTGCCAATATATTTTCTTCTGTTGAATGAAAACAATGCAACATGGTTTTTTTTTTATATTAGCCCTGATCAAATAGTATAATGAGGGGATAGATCAGTGAAGATTCATTGATCAATACAAGTAAGAAAATACCTGTTGAATAAATATGTGCACTGACTGCTTCGATATAAATGAAACACTGTTGACATTGTCAGTAATCTCTTGTCAACGAGCAAAGGAGCCTCTCGTTATAACACTCACAATCCGAATACATCCTCTTTTGATTGCATTCAAACAATAAATGAAGAGGCCCAATATGTCTGAGAAAAAATCTTACCCTCAACCGTGAAATCATCGGGTCATGGTGAATTTTACGGTGATGTAGGCTAATGGGAAACTTGGTTTTAAGGAGATAAATGAATTACGACGAGCAAAGACAAGATATATCAATCGGAACTACTCGGGTATTTCCGTGAGCTGTGAAATACACCTCGGCTATAAGTGTAAGGTTACAATTTTTCGGGTAAATCGACCCCAGCATATAACACATTTTCTAAGCGTTCATGTCAAGTAGTTCAATATGTATGGAAGTGTTTGACATCCTTTTAAATCATTTTTATCGGAAACTCATACGAAATGGCGAAATTAAAAGTTGTGACATGTATAATTGTTTCCTTAATCAAATTAAGCGACTTTTTAGAATTCACATTTAAGATCTATTTTTGAAAACGAAAGTAAATCGATGTCATTCTCGCGGGAAACAATATGGCGTCATCCCTATTATTTCAGAGGTGTTTTCATTGGATAAACCCGATGTGTTCTGCTTGAATATATATGAGCATGGGGTGATATATAAGGAACCGAGGTATGACCCGTTACCAAATAATTTCGGCATACATGTATTTCTTGTCAAGCAATTTTCCTGTAAACAAAAAAACTTTCAAATCTATCAGAGGAATGACTTGCTATTCTTGGAATTTCAGATAAAATATTCTATTAATCAGGACAATGAATATTTCACTTTGCAAAATATTTCGTAAATATTTGATTTAACACAAGTGTAGATGGTTTTATTTGCATACTTCTCATTGTAATTTTGTCAATTCGTTGATCTTCCATTTCTTGTTGACCCGGAAGTAGTGACTGGTCTCAATTGATAACAACAATAGACAGAAAATAGGATGACAATGTAATTCGTTATAATACCTCTTTCGTACCAGCAACAAATGATTTGAAGGGTAAAGCATTATGTGCCATGCATTCTTTATTCAGCATTGTAACCAATCTTGAAGTCCCTGTAAATATCATGTTTGATTTATTTGATTCAAATGTATTATCAATTCTTAACTATGGATGTGAAATATGGGGTCACTTGAAAGCAGAAAACTTAGAAACAGTACATAGAAAGTTTTGTAAATGGGTCTTGAATGTTAAAAATAGTACATCCTCTCTTGCTATTTATGCCGAGCTTGGAAGATTCCCTTTATATATTTCTAGATATATACGTATTGTGAAATATTGGCTTAGCTTATATAGCGAGAAATCTTTTAATTGTATACTGAAAACATTAATGCAAGATCAAAGAAATGATATAGATAGAAACAGTAATATCATAAATTGGTCATCTAAGGTTCGAGACATTCTACAAAATGCAGGATTTCATGACGTTTGGTTGTTTCCAAATTCTGTTAATAAAAACATATTTGTACCTTTATTACGAGAGCGTTTAAGGGATATATACATAAGTAGTTGGCATGAGAACATAAAGTTTTTTTCGTCACTGACACTTTTTAGAGATTTAAAACCAACTTTTAAAAGATCATCATATCTAGATATAGTGACCTTTTCAAAGTATAGAAAGATTCTAGCAAAAGTCAGATTATCATCTCACAGCCTCAATATAGAAACAGGTAGACATAAAAGAATAGATAGAAATCAAAGAATATGTACACTATGTAATTTAACTGAACTCGAGGATGAGTACCACTTTATAATGATTTGTCCGTTTTACAATGACATAAGAAAGCATCTGATACCTGAGTACTATATCAATCGACCTTGCATGTTTAAATTTATTCAGCTTTTGAAATCAGACAAGAAAAATGATCAGTACAGACTTGCTTCATATTGTATTAAAGCTTTTAACCGGAGACAACTAAAGTTAGATGGTAGTTAGCTTTCATCACGGTATTTTTCTAACCAGTTAATTAAAGTTCTAAGGTGATATATGTTTGTATATTTGCATGTATGCATATGTATATAAGTATATATGCATAGATGTATATGAATAGACATTTGAAACTTTCTTTAAGACATTTTCCACCTAAATACATTAAGAATTGTTGTGTGTATGTGTGAGCGTATGTATGGGTGTGCGTGGGTGGGTGTGTCGGGGTGTGTGTGTATGTGTGTGTGTGGGCGTATGTGTGTGTGGGCGTATGTATGTTTACCATTTCTACAATTGTATGCGAAGATGAATTTATTGTTATATACTTTATCAACCATGAGCTGTATATGCTTCAGTTGAAATAAAATGTTCTTTAATATAATATCGAATTAGAAATCATTTTGACAAGTATATACGTTGCTCTTAGCTTAAGCTATCCATTTTTCACATCCTTTTCCGCATTCGTATGCAGCAGAATGGTAACTTTAAGTTTTATGGGGTAAGGGGTTAAGTCCATATAGCATACTTGATGTACATCTATGATCAAATACATCTTTGTTTTTAACATTTTATTCTGACATACTCGCCTAGACATTCTATGTCAGATCAGATGGTAGCTTGAACTCGTTCGTTACGCCTGTCAAATAAATTACCTTGCAATAACATCCAAGTCTTTTTTGGTTAGTATCTGTCATATGTCAATCGGAAGATCAAGTTAGATAAACCTCTACTTTTTACAGTCAAACAGGTTTCCTGTCCTTGGGAAATTGACTTACAAAAAAGAAAAGAAGATACACCATTGACAATGGAAATAATTCTTTTGATGAAAAAGAGACATGTACACCAGCTGGCAATGATCCTTCAAAAGCTATCATCCCTTTTCGGAGAAAAGGGGTGGAGCGTGGAGGAAAGATTAAAAATAGAAAAATTGGACTATAGGCTACATCCCTGCAACGAAAACGAAAGCAGGGGTGTAGGTGAGATTTATAAACTAGAGGTAGACTTAATGCATGAAAAAGAAGGTCCAGAACCGGCTTAATGTTGGTATAATAAACTTTGGGTTACAGTAAGTTCGGTAAATGACAAGTTCGGTTAAAGGGTGAAATGGTATTTAAGGTCCAAATGTTTCGGTAAATTAGTCTTTTAATGTACTTATGGTCTGAAATTGCCTGATAATGACTTGATTTTAAACAATTCTTACATAGATTAACTAATTTGATTGTTTGTATTTCGATACAAATTATATAATGAATTGAACAGGTCTTACTTTGCCACGAACATTTTTTAATGAAATATGTTTGTGTATGTTTGTGGTTTATTGTATTACTGTTTATCATTATATTGGATAAAGAATACTGTTAAACAAGAACATTGAATAAACAATTTATGTATGTATGTGAAAATTGTATCATTCATTATATGCATCATTTTATTCATTAAAATAAACTGACGTTTTGAAATATACTAATTTGTTTGTTTCTAAATGATATTGTGTGTTAATTGGTATGCGATTAGACTGTTTTTCACACCCAAATTAAATTGTTGTTCACACTATAGTGCTATATTGCACTACCTCCGTACTCTATATGTAAAATTGTACGGCTATAAATATGTAGTGTTTGATGCCAATAGAATTTATGTTATGTTATAAGAGCTTTTATCATCTGTAGGCAAATCAGGAAGTTGTAGGTCTTGATCGGACGGATGTATTGTTTTGATGGTTGTACAAGCTTGTTTGATCAGGACAAACATAATAACGATAAGTCAAGTCAAGTCAAAATTATTTTATTGGCGAAAAACAATTGTTGTTTTATAGCCATAAAGGCGGTACAAAATGGTAAGTCTTACATATAAAATACATATGAGAAAAGTATGAAAAAAACCAACAAAAAAAACAAACAAGAATTTAGGACAGAATGAAAGATATATGCAATATATGATTCTTGTCAATCAGCATCTGAGTAAACGATAGTGTCTTAATTATCAATCTGACGGGATTTGAAAGCTGTGTATAAGTACTTTGCGAGTTGTTGTAATAATACTGTGGATTGCGTACTCAAAAGACTGATAAACTTCTGTTGGGCCATCTACAATAATACTTTGGCAAAATCTCGTTTCTTATATGTCTATAAAATGGACATACCAAAGAAAAATGAAATTTGTTTTCAATTACATTCATACAACATTTTACGCATTTCCTGTGTTCCCTTGCCATATTATTATGTCGACCTATCTCTATATTAAGTGAGTGATTTGAGCCTCTGAGCTTACGTAAAGCCTGTCTGTAAAGAGGAATAGATACTACAATGAGATGTGGTTCGAGATTAATTGAATTCTTTACAAGTGAATAAGTTTCGAGTTTACTTTGTGAGTTGATATCCCTTAAACACTGTTGTAAATGTTGGTCATATATCCGCTGTTTGATAGCAGACAAATGACCGGCATTTACAACATTACCCCTCCATAAGTTCTGAAATCCAAGATCACTCAATAAATTTTTAACATGTTTAGCCCATAAATAATGAGATTCAATTCCATCATTACAATATACAATTTTCTGTATTAACTCTTATACCCCATTTTTGGCAATAGGTACTTAATTGCGTTAACAAACTTTGTAATCCATCTCTCGTATAAGAAAATAAAACAGTATCGTCTGCAAAAAGGAGAACGAATAGCTTGAGATCATCTAAAGTAAATAATTCATCATTCTGTAATACAAGGTTATCATACATGTCATTTATAAAAAGGATAAACAACAAAGGTGACAAAGGTTCCCCCTGTTTAACACCTGAATAACTGTTAAAATAATCAGAATAACAACCGTTTGAACGAACACAGGATTGAACCTTCTTATAAATACATAGTAACATTTTTGCTCTCTTACTATAGGCTCCATGTTCTTATAACTTCTGCCAAATACCATTCCTATAAACTAGCTCGAAAGCTTTCTTAAAATCGACAAAAGCGCAATATAATTTCTTTTTCTCATGTTTAATTACTCTATTAACAAAAGATGTAAGCATAAAAAGGCAATCAACAGTAATGCGTTGTTTACGAAATCCAAATTGACGATCGTTTAAAATATCATTAGATTCTCCCCGTCGACGTAATCGATTGTCTAAGATAAGGGAAAATATCTTCGAAAAAATGCTTGTAAGTGTAATACCTCTATAATTATCAGCATTGGAAAGATCAGGATAGGAAAATTAAAGTTAGCCACTTGTTTTCCGAAGAAAAAAAACACGTGCATGTATATGATTTGCTCATTCTTTAATACAGACCATAAACTTTTCCGTTGTTTTCACGTAATATCTATATTGATTGCAGCTGATATGTAAAAGGAAGAGGGATTGATTTGATAACCCATACGCAATACACGTAACGACACACCGATATTGTAATAAAAACAAAATATTCAAGAGTGACATTTTTATGTGTTGTTTTTGTCGTTTTGTTAAACCTATGTAGGTTCATGCCTGATTAATACCATTTAATGTTTGAAGAGTTTTAAGTGTCACTACTTATAGAGTAAATCCCAGGAAACGATTAACTGATAGCAGACGTAACCAAGCGGTAATCCGACTTCCGCGTTTATGTGCGGTTGACGTAGTGTGTATATAAACGGCTCAACATTGCCTTCAACCATCGTAGTCCTAATCTCAGGCGACTGACTAACTGTACGAAGATGACTGGCCGAGGAGCACTTCTTATTCTGGCATGTATTGCCTGTGGCGTCTTAAGTGACAGTGACGTCTACGTCGTCGACACCAACGACGTAACACCGAGGCTGACGGAACAACAAGGTTTGTGTGTTTGTTAAGTTATGTTTTTAAATCGTATATTTCTTTTCGAAGATGCGATAATTTGACTATCATAATCAGACATTGCAATACTCGTTTAACATATATACATCTGTACACATGAATCATAGTAATTATTAAAAGAATATGTGCTCAAATTTAAATTGAAACATAATATTTAACAGGCTGTGTTAATGATTTCAGATTTTGACGAGTTGGTTGCACAATCCAAAGCCATTAGTGCGCTAATAGACGAAGGAATCGTTCTTGAGGACATACTGGATGATGATTTACAGTTTACACTCGACAACAGTCAGCTGACCGGAGGGTGTAGTCATGGTGTCTGTAAATACTGCACGACTAAACACTTTAAATGTAAGTAATGAATGCACGCCTTCTTCGCGTTTTTTCAAATCATAGTTACGGCATTTGGATTTTCATGAGATGATGTCTCCCGAATGACTTAAGGAGTGGCGATGGTTCTACCCAGCTAAATACCCAGTTTAACCAGTAGCCAATATGGACAGTTGTGTATCGGGTCTTCATCCATCATTGAGAGTCGGACATCGCAACATAAATGGAATAATGTTGATGCGTTGTTAAACCCATTAAAAAAATCAATATTGATCGTGCATCATGTATTCATGTATTTTCGTATTTGACGAACCATTTATTGTGACGGTTATCCCCAGACGAAATTATATATCCGTTTTAAGTGACAAAAAATGTCCAAAATTTCATAGTGTTATATTCAAATGTTAGAAATATGCTATATAATAGCGCTGTTGCGATTCTCACTTTAACGATATCTACTTACTGACTTGCTAACTATATTACAGTTTGTCTGGAGGCAAAGATGCAGAAGTTAGGATTCGAACTCAAGGTGACCGTTGGCAGTCACAAGATCTACGACAAAGTGATCTCGGGTAAGTGAATCCGTTTCTATTTGAGCTTTTCGTTCAAAGGTTGGCTTTTTTGTAATCCGTCTAAATTGAAAGCTAAAAGAGACGTCAAAATTGACAACCGACTGCAGAGGAAATAAATAAACAAGGTATCAAAAACCATACATCATATGCGATATGTTTGTCTTAAGTCTTCTACACCAGGTAGATCAAAATGAAATGATATAGATACTTATCATGGAAATGGTTATAATAATTATTCAATTTAATGTAAAAAAAGTCATATAAAAATGATAACGATATAATTAATTTTTTGCTGGTGCCTTCTAAATGTCATGATGTACCTATTTTTACTTTATGCTTAAATAAAGATTTAGAGGATAAGTCGTTGTTCTTATAACCTGCGTAATTAGTTGGCTTAGTTTATCTCCATTTACTAAGATATTTGAATATATGCATCAAACCATAAACCATTTCTATCTCTAAATAAGAACACATGTTCGTGTATTATGTCATTGATATCGTGAGTGAAGCCAAAATTCACTGTTCTATCAATGATCAGCAGTACCAATTACAACGTTAAAACAATATTGCCAGATACTCGCTGAGGATCATTGTCATATCATATACAATTGTACATACAAACACTACTCGCATTCTTTCGGCACTCATGACTCATTTGGTGAGGAGTCCTATAAGACTTGCAAGGATCCAGAGTTCGAGGCTCTGACTTGATCAGTCGTCTTTATCCCAAGTTAACTGAAGTCCTTCCGTTGGGGATTTCCCTCTCTTAACTGTTCAGTCATGTTTGTCAAGGGAGAATTAATGGCTTTAAAATAAATAGTGTGGTATCCTGGTGAGGAAATATCGGGAATACTGAACTGAACACTGGTCTTTTCGATTAAGAAACCAACATAGATATTGTAATAATCGACAGTAACCTTAAAGTTTAATCAAACTTATTACTTGATATTCCCTTTTAAAAAAGAAAACAATGCTTTGCATGGCGATTAAACATATTTACTTTGTACTGTAGAGAAAAGTGACCGAATTGCTAAGACTTGTTTTATCTTTTTTAGGCACGAATCCTCCCCCAGTATGTGTCAAGTCTCCTTTGGTTGGGAAAGTGTGTATCAAGCTATATCACGTCAACATACAAGACAGGTCCGCTTGTGTCAGTGTAGAATTCAAGGTACGTATCAAGTCAGAGGTCCAGATAAGAGGCGTTATACCCATAGCTAACTGCTTTATTGCATTCTAAACCCTAAAGTATGGATACTCATTAGAACCGTCTTGTCAAACTGGTCAATTATGTCCAACTTTGTAGTGTTGGTTTTGTTGCAATCAAGCAGTTGTGTTAATGGTGGCACACTATATGTTTAATAGGATCAAACTTGTCCAACTATGTTTAACTATGTCGTGTTGGTTATGTTGCCAAGTTTGAATGACTGTGGTACAGTATATGTTTAATAGGATCAAACTTGTCCAACTATGTTCAACTATGTCGTGTTGGTTATGTTGTCGTCAGTTTGAATGATTGTGGCACAGTATATTTTTAGTTAGACTAAACTGGTATAAATAATATATATGTTCATCCGTGTATTGTTGTTGGCGGTTGAAATAATGATGGCACATTATTTTATGTTTAATTATTGATGATTACAATCTGACCGAACCATGTTCAAGTATGTAATTTTGCAGACAGTTTTGATAGTCGTGCCACATTATATCTTAAATAAGATCAGATTTGTTAAACTTTGTTCACTTATGTCGTGTTGGTTATGTTGCGCACAGTTTGAATAATGTTGGCAAATTGCATGTTCAATTATATTAAACTGACCCAACCTTGTTCAACTATGTATCTTGGGTAATTTTCATGATAGTGAGACATTTGTATCTTCGGATTAGAATGATTCAATGTTGCGGGCGTTTTCTTTTTTATAATTGTGACATTTATTTGTGATTATATCAAACTGGTTCAACTGTATATCTGTATACTGATTATGTTGCAGGCAAGCATTCTTAATAATAATGACACATTGTATTTAAGGATCAAAGTGATCTAATATCGAATTGAATGTGTGACTTTATAATGCGAATTAACTGGCTGACTATATGAATAACAATGTATTTTTTGTATTTAGATTCGGCTGATCCACAAGAAGATTAAGATGAAGATAGCTTGCTTCAAGATTGGTAAAGGTGATGTTGATACCCGGCTACCGGTTGTACCAGGTCTTTACTGCGATGAGTGAAATCAACAACGAATAGAGAGATAGTTACCGATTTTATTTAAGACTTGATGTTGCCCCCGTTTCTACTCTCTTAACACTCAGTAGATTTATGTTATAATTGCTAGGCAGGGGACCAGGCTTCGGCCACTGCTGCCTCTGTCTAGTTAGGATTCAAATATGAGTTGTAGTGCCAGAAGCTAGTATATCGTTCATTAACGTAAACGAGAAACGAGCTTCTGGGACTAAAGAAACTACATGTACAATGTATATGCAGCCTTTAATCCAGTATTAGCACTTTCGTATTGTTATAATCATAAATATTTTTTCATCTCGCAGCTTTTTGTGGACAAGATATTTCTTACTTACATTTACTGTATAATCATTTGGAAAATAACTGTAGAAAAAGATTTGGCATTTACGGACAATTAATCAACAACAAAGTTTGCGACTCACAAATTTACCTATACAGTAATATGTATCGGTCAAATTAGATTCTTGTATATGTGTAACTATAAACATTATTCGTGTATGTTTCATAAACGAAAATAGGTTATCCGTGACCTAATGGCTTTGAAATAATATGACAACTCCATGCGTCGTTTCATTTCGAAGGTATTTGAATCGTCATAAGAGGCAGACAACCAGTTGACTCATGAAAAGCAAACGGTTCTATCTGGCTTGACATTATGAGCTATGTGTCGCAGCATAATCAAACTACTGTTGTAAAAATTAAATGAATAAAACGCTATTTGTTTTTTGTAATCTAAATTGTTATTTATTTATGCGTCTGTACAAGTGATACTGAAATCATTCCTTGGTCTATATAGTACATATTGATCAATCGCCGTTGAATGTAAACAAGTACTAATCGAACATTTGTCAAGTGGATGACTTACGTAGTAAAATATATCGCCCAAATACTTTTAATAAGATCGTATGAACAGTTTTGTTCTATTTCCAAAATATTTCACGTGCTACACTGACACATGGCAATCTACCAATTTTAAACAAATGCAATGTGTTATCTGTAAACGCCCCGTCCCTATCCGCTCCTCTAACAAAGCGCATCTGAAGTTTACTGGGAGAACAGGAAATCAGAATTGAGAGAGTTCTGTAGGGTATGACCTGTAAGATAAAAATCCCGCCAACACGATCGAGTGTCGCGATTATTGCTTTCTTTATTACATCCTCGTGGCCATCAAACTCCCAGATTAAACTCTCTCTTCGTGTTTACAAATATATTAGATGTACTGTGGAGGATTCAGGAAACCATTGTAACAAAAAGGAGAATTTGATCGTTTTAAACAATACGTTTTTTGTCATAATCATAATAAGCTTTCCTACAAATCGCAGGGAAAATATTGATTTCCACACTCGATGTTTGTTACCTCCTGTTGCTTACAAACCAGTAACAAACATCCATATGAAAGAAAGAGTTAGATATGTTGACCTTTTCCAGTCAAATTTCTATATTTGCTCTCCCATCCGCCAATCTTTCTATAAGGCTTCAAGTTATCGCTAAAAGGTGCGACATTTGTCTTAATAGATATACTCTTACATATATCAACTCAAAGTAATAAATATGAGCTTACAACCGATTGTTGCCTGGAGTTATGGAGTATTTTTCGACAAATTCACATAAAACAAGTTGAACATTGACCCTATGTAAAATGTTTTCCTGATATCGTTGACAACTATACAATGAAAGTGCTCTTTCATTTTCTGGCCAAGTTCTTTGGAAATTGTTCATAGAGCTTTCTAGAGTTGTTTGCCGAGCACCAATTTAAACGTTTTATATCGTTCTCAATTCATTCTCACTCCCTTTTATTTTCACAATTAATCAAGTCAATCTGGAATGATTTAGCTGTATCTCGGCGCTAGATTGAGTAAAGACTGACATAGCAGTTATTGGATTGCAAATGAAGTTGTGTAGGACTGACAGTGAATACATCAATATTTGCACTGACCGCCGTTCAGTGTCTTAAACATGATGCAAAAGGTGAAAAAAAAACATTAATGGGTTAATCAAAAGCTGTTAATACCAGAAAAAATAAATACATTTATTTGACCACTGACATTATTTCAGAAACAATTCAGAGTCCGCGTAACAGCGAATCTCGAATGTTTCTATAATGCTTCTATAATGAATACGATGTTGAAACACAACTTTGCTCTTTAACAACCATTCCTTTGATAAATATTCACCAATTTTAAAAGCCTAACTGCCTCCTTAATGTTATAGTGTGTCATGGTTGTTTCTCTACAATAGAACAAAGTTGATAATATAGTTAAGACTATGACAATGTCTGTTTTGTCTTTACATAAAATCCTTCATAAGGATATACATTGTACGTTGAACTATATACATTACAAACCTTCCGTTTTGTACTCAAAGTATAAACAGTACAATGTTCCACTTAAATAATATGAACAAAGAATTCATATCTCAAATAAAATGTATGAAAACATAATTCAATTGAAAATAAAAACACTTTTTCTTAATATAGTTTATGAAAACACAATTCAAGAGGAACTAAAAACTTCTTTTAAGTTTATGAACACATAATTCAACAATGAAGTATAAACACTTTTCTAAATAAGATGTATGAAAACGTAATTCAACAAGGAAATATAAACATTTTCCTGAATAAGAAATGAATGAAAACGTAGGAAGACAGAGGAAAACTGTTGGATACACCTTAAAGGGACTCTCTCAGAGATGGAGATCTTAACTTTTTGAAATGAATCGTCTTTTACCGTAAAAATAACAATTCAATTCAATTCAATTCTTTATTTGGCAAACACCAGCATATAAATGCCTTTGGCCAAGACAACATTTACAAATATGGTACAGACATATATAAAATATACGTAAACATGTAAATATATACAAAAAATGAAATAACAAAGATTATCAAATCACGAAAACATACAAGTCACGAATTTAGTTGATATATCACATAATGATATATAATAAAGGTAAATACATTAAATAATTTCATTTCGACATTTAAAGCTCTCTTTTAGATAATATGCAGTTTTAGTTAGAATATATTGACGTTTTGAAGATAAAATATTAACAAATGTATTAGTGTTTGGCCATGGTAGATGTCCAAAATATTTATTACGAATGTTTGCATAGGCCGGACAGCATAATAAAAAATGATATTCAGATTCAATCTGATTTAAAGAGCAAAGTCTACATATTAGATCACTTCTATCAATTCCATTAAATCTACCTGTTTCAATAACTAAAGAGTGAGAACTTAATCTAAAACATGTCATCTGCTTTCTTAAACTATCTTCTTTTAAAACATCAATATATTTCTCAAAACAGAAATCGGTCTTATATATTTTATAAAATTCTAGCTTTGGTGATGTTTGTAGTGAACTATGCCAGTTTTGGATATACTGGTCTCTAATTCTTTGTTTTAATAGAGGAAAATAGTATTAACGTTCTTATCAAAATTAGTGAAAATATTGTTAGAACCAAGATTGCTTAACAATTGTTTAATACTCATGGCCCAGCAACTTTTGTTATTACCATTGATCTGTTCTAGTAGTAGTTGATGCATAGGAGAGTTTTCATTACTCATTATTTTTACCCAATATTTTAAAGTTCTCTCCTTACAAATAACCGAAAGCGGAAATCTCCCAAGTTCACCATACACAGCTATATTGGGAGTTTGTTTCCGCACACCCAAAATATGCTTACAAAATTTTAAGTGGAGTCTACCAATTTCTTTGTAATCATATATTCCCCAAACCTCTGAACAATACAAGTTATTGGAACAACCATAGAGTCAAAAATAGATAATTTTGTTTTTTGCGGGAAAATAAAGTTAAAACAGAATTGTAGGCTCTTAAAGCTTGTTCAGACAAAACTTCAACACCATTTTTCATATTACCAGTATACTTAAAATCTACTCCAAGGTACTTAAAATGATCTACAACTTCAATTAGTTCTTCATTGATAAACCAATCAATGTTATGTTTGCTTTTTCTTTTTTCAAATATACAAACTTTTGTTTTAGAAATATTTATTTTCAAACCCCATTTATTTGAATAATTAGAAATTGTATCTAACTGAGCTTATTGTAAACTAATTGGGTCTGTAGTAAAAAGTGCAATATCATCAGCAAAAAGTAGCATATACATTGATAAAAAATTTAAATCATTTTCACTTTGACGATTTATATCGATATTATTGTTGATATCGTTGATATACAATATAAAAAGTATTTGGGAGAGTGGTTCCCCTTGTTTCAAGCCAAGTGTGACATAACAAAACTCTGAGAAGTTCGTGCCAGCTGTTAGTTTGACACAAGATTTTACTTTACTATAAAAATATTTGAGTATGTTTATCATTTTACAACTAATCTCTGTATCTAAAAGCTTTACCCAAAGTGCATCTCTTATAACGGTATCAAATGCCATCTGAAAATCAATGAAAGCACAATACAATTTACATTTTTTGATAAGGATATTTTGAATAATATAGTGTAATAAAAAAGACACAGTCAGTAGTACTTCGATTGTCTCGAAATCCAAACTGTGCATCACTAAAAACTTCATTGTTTTCACACCACTTATTCAATCTATTTCGAAGAAGCAGAGAAAATATCTTCGCCATGACGTTAACAAGAGTAATGCCCCGATAGTTGGATGCATTCAGGCTTCCAACCAAGCTTCAGGATAGATTCCTGTTTCAAATATTTTGTTGAAAATAGTAGTTAAGTAAGGGGATATAAAGTCAGATGATTCAATAAAAAAGTCAGCAACATTGTTACTAAAATCGGAGCTTTTATGTCTCTGAAGAGACCCTAATGTTTTGGCTATTTCAAAAAAGGTAAAAGGCTGATCTAGTTCATCGATAAGTAAAGGGTCAGAACAAAAATAACAACAAAGATTTCTGAAGTAATATAGAACTAGATCATTGACAGCTTCCCATCCTTGCTCGTAACTATAAAAAGGAGATCTAGAACATTGAAATCGCCGATATCTAAGTGCGTTTAAACGGGTTTATTTTGTAAACAATGTCTCAACTTAGATTTAGAGGTGTTAATTTATGATACCATAGTCACGTGGGTCTTGAAAACCCATTTTCCGTGCATGTGCATGGACGAATATATCATTTCCGTCAGGCGAAGATGGTTCGAATGAGGAAGAAAAGAAACAGCGTAAATATCAATAAATTAATTCTTGTTTGATAAGTTATAATCGTAGTTTGTCAGTTTACCATCACCATCTAAGCGTTTGCAATTCGGTGAGCAAGATAAATCCGGGAAAAAATAAGAACTATTTATACAAAGGATGTAAAGATATATCTTCCGAAAAGGTAAACCACTGGTATTGTCAGTAAAAAAAAACAAGATTAAACACTTAACAGAACAAACGCCATTTCAAAACAGATTTTGTGTAATAATTCTTTTTCCTGGAAATGAAGTTTTATTTGCCAACTTTAATCATGTAATTTTAATTTTAATGTGAAAATTAAAAAGCAAAGGGAAGTAATTGATTTGTAAACCGGCTTTCTCAAAGATGATCAGACAAACGCGATGGCTCACCTCATGTTAATTAACGAAAGTCCGGGGTTTTAGCAACTTGTTAGTAAAGAAATGGCAAACGGTCTTTGGTTTAGTGAAAAGGATTGTCAATACCAGTTTTTTGACATTTGTAACTCAAAATACACACATCTCTGAGAGAGCATCATTAAAGGCAATTTGATCTTGATATGTAAAATACTGCTAGAGCAGGACTTTAATAGCTCGTACATTCTAGAGAGAGCTTTCTGCAAAACTCGTGAATATTTAATCAACACTAGGCTTACATCATTCCATTCATTATTAAACAATTATTGTGTCGTGCCCTTATGGCCCAGTCGGTATCATGATGAAATTGGAATACAGAGTTTCTGAGTTTGAGACTCTGATTGGCCAATATTCTTTCTTCTGTTGAATGAAAACAATGCAACATGGTTTATCTTTTATATTAGCCCTGATCAAATAGTATAATGAGGGGATAGATCAGTGAAGATTCATTGTTCAATACAAGTAAGAAAATACCTGTGGAATAAATACGTGCACTGACTGCTTCGATATAAATGAAACACTGTTGACATTGTCAGTAATCTCTTGTCAACGAGCAAAGGAGCCTCTCGTTATAACACTCACCATCCGAATACATCCTCTTTTGATTGCATTCAAACCATAAATGAAGAGAACCAATATGTCTGAGAAAAAATCTTACCCTCAACCGTGAAATCATCGGGTCATGGTGAATTTTACGGTGATGTAGGCAAATGGGAAACTAGGTTTTAAGGAGATAAATGAATTACGACGAGCAAAGACAAGATATATCAATCGGAACTACTCGGGTATTTCCGTGAGCTGTGAAATACACCTCGGATATAAGTGTAAGGTTACAATTTTTCGGGTAAATCGACCCCAGCATATAACACATTTTCTAAGCGTTCATGTCAAGTAGTTCAATATGTATGGAAGTGTTTGACATCCTTTTAAATCATTTTTATCGGAAACTCATACGAAATGGCGAAATTAAAAGTTGTGACATGTATAATTGTTTCCTTAATCAAATTAAGCGACTTTTTAGAATTCACATTTAAGATCTATTTTTGAAAACGAAAGTAAATCGACGTCATTCTCGCGGGAAACAATATGGCGTCATCCCTATTATTTCAGAGGTGTTTTCATTGGATAAACCCGATGTGTTCTGCTTGAATATATATGAGCATGGGGTGATATATAAGGAATCGAGGTATGACCCGTTGCCAAATAATTTCGGCATACATGTTTTTCTTGTCAAGCAATTTTCCTGTAAACAAAAAAACTTTCAAATCTGTCGGAGGAATGACTTGCTATTCTTGGAATTTCAGATAAAATATTCTTTAAATCAGGACAATGAATATTTCACTTTGCAAAATATTTCGTAAATACTTGATTTAACACAAGTGTAGATGGTTTTATTTGCATACTTCTCATTGTAATTTTGTCAATTCGTTGATCTTCCATTTCTTGTTGACCCGGAAGTAGTGACTGGTCTCAATTGATAACAAAGGGGAAAGGTCGTTCAAGATGGCGGACAGTGTTGACGCGTTGTGAATTGCGCGCAGAAAATATCAGTTTTAAAGTGATTAAATACGGACAAAGTTTGATTGTGTGCTATAATAATTGGGATTGTATATAAGTGGATGCTATTGTGAGCTATTTTGGACAAATTGTACGTGAAGTAGAGATAATTGGAGGTAAATACACTTGCCTATGTTATTCAATTTCTCATTTTTTTGTCTATAAATAGCGATATATTGTGAACACTTCTCAGGGGAGCCCGTTTTTGTCTCGAACTCTGAGCTTGTTCATTCACTACCAAAGTGGACGTAACGGTACATACGCCTTGTTACGAGGCATGGTCTTTTCTATACGACGGATAAACAATTAAATATGGCGTCCACCCATGTAGATAACGGCCATCGCAGTTTCTTCGACAACAATTCGTTCGATAACGAGGGGGAGGATGAAATTACTCTGCTCAAAACGGTTTTTACTGATAACCACTCGCCAGACTCATACGACAGGGGAGATAATTCCAATATTTCACGCAAGAGTTACTCAACCCCTTTGGAACAAGAACTTAATAGCAGCCTAACTTGTGGTCAACATGCATCTGTTTATCGAGTAGATTCGGTAGTCATAGATAGACTAGACCTCGAGTTACAGGGATTACCAAAGGACCTGTACATTCAAACGCTCCTAGATCTTTCAAATTCGTCCGAAGATGTCCTCTCTCACTACAGAAACCAGCTTTCCGAAAGATCAACGGAAAAGATGAACGGTCCAACAGGTGTTCTCCGCGTTCGTAGAAAACCCGAGACTTACGCTAAAGACTGTTACGAAATCAGCCAGTTTTTGAATGACAATATTCCAGATATAAATATGCTCTACCGCAAATGTCAATCGACTTCGTCGCACAATACAACTCAGAAATCTTTATCAGGTATTTGTGAAAGTCCTTTATTGAATGAAACATTGGCTAAAATGCAGGCTGACATTCTATCTCTAAAAACATCCTCCCAGCAAAACCACGAAAGCATCCAGTCAGTCTGTAAGAAGATATCCTCTGAGGTTGAAACATTAAAGAGAGATCTTCTGCAGTGTTCCAGCGTCATTTTTGAAAACCTACGTTCACTCGGCAGAGAACAAGGTGTTCACACACAAGGTGACTGTTTAAAAGAACTATCTATTACCGTTTCAAGATTGGAGTCATCACGCAACTCGTTTGCAGATCAGATTAACGCTCTCCAAACCTCTGTAAGAGATAATTCCAATTGCATTGAGAGAATAAATGATTCTGAACATAGTTACAGGCGAAACTGTCAAAATAGCATCAAGGATCTGAGATTCAACCTGACTGAAGATATCTCACAAGTAAAGGACAATTCTGTGAGGAAGGTTCAACATGATAAAGAAATCAAACATATGAATTCACAGATTCAATCTATAAACGATTCCAATAGAAACACAGAGACTTTAGTTTTGAATTCTGTTGGGTCAATAAATAAGGAACTAAATTCAAAAATGGGAGAGGTTTGTGAAACACTGTCATCAACGATTTCCAAATCATTCGAAAAATTGACTGTCTCGCTAAAAACGCAGCTCACAAACAATGTAGCAGACGACCGAAATTTGGTTAAAGCGACAAAAGGTCGAAAATCTGAAGGACAGACATTAGAAAAAAAACACCGCTCCGCGCGAACAGTTACAAATGACCATTGAAATCCCTGACGAGCCGAACACAGAGAACCAACCGAACTTGAATGTTAATCACATTGCTTCGATTGATGACACCAGGACGCATTCGGCCACTAAACAATCGTTAATTACAAATGATGTCAGCCCAGAGGACGAATTTCGTCAAGTTCGTAGGCGTAAAGGGTGCTTTCGCGCAGCAAACCCGCGAGAATTTAATACGAAATCCTTCGTTTTAACCGGTATTCATACTGAGAGTGATCAAAATGGCCTTGAAGACTTTCTTACATACGACATGGGTATATCTTACAAGTACGTGAGATTCCTACTCACTGGCAGGACCGACTGCAAAGTTGCTCAAATTGCGGTAAACGCCGATCAAGCTGTTATCATCGAAAACGAGCTAGAGTGGCCTGAAGGTATATCGTGTCGTCCCTGGATTCGACGATCGGAATATGTTCAACGGTTCCAGAACAATGTTAACGGATAATGGATCTACGTCTTCTCTCATACAACGCAACGGGCATTATGACTGCAATTCCTTATTTACTTGGTGAACTAAACTCAAAAAACATCAGTATATGTGGAATATCTGAACATTGGCTTCTGCCGCATAACGCAGACATATTAAGACAAATTGATGCAAATTACAATGCGCACGTCATTACATGCTTTAACCCGACAAACCTTAATGGGCGTTATATCGGTAAAGGTGGTGTAGCTTTAATGTGGCATCGCAGCATAGACAATTGTGTTGAGACCATAGAAACTGGAAGCGATCGGATAGCCGCGATCCGAGTGTGTCTCAAAGAACTGTCGATTGTTGTTATACAGGTTTACCTCCCTTCTGTTAATCATAGTGTAGAAACATTCAAGTGTACCGTTGATCAACTTTTCGATCTTTGCTCTACATACTCGGACAACAACAACGTGGTCGTTATGGGGGACTTTAACGCCAGATTGATAGATAGCCATCGTACACGTGACGTATACGTCTCAAACGTTTGCTCCTCACTAAACATGATCTCTGTGGCTACAACAGGTTCTTACACGGGTCAAGCGCAGACCTTTTACCCGTATACAGGGACGGATCCAACACAGATAGACTACATACTAGTTGATGCAGCGTTAGCTGGTTATATCATTAAAAGCTCAGTCAATGAAGATGCACCACTTAATGTGTCTCGTCATCTTCCTATGTTCCTTCACCTTAAAATAGACTTGAATACACACAAAATCACTGGTCATGAAACATTTCAGAGACGTTCGTTCAAGTGGAACAATCCACATAAAACGAATGCCTACAAAAGAGATCTATCACGACTTCTACGCACAGCGGAAATTGACTTTTCAAACATCGATGAGGCTTATTCTACGCTAGTAACGTGTATAATGGCAGCAGCCGAAATGTGCTTATCAAAACGTGAATATCGACCTTTCTTAAAACCTTACTGGACATCCACCTTAAAGAAGCTGCATAAAGATCTAAAATATGCTCACTTAGCATGGAAATGGTCAGGAAAGTTAGAGAACAGCATCGAACAAGAAAGATATAAGACTCTAAAGCGCACTTTCAGAAGAAACCTTCGTTCTGCAGCACATGAATTTGAGAAAACAGAACTTCAAATGATCGACGGCTACTGTGAATTAGACCAGAACCGTTTTTGGAAAGTGATTAACTCTAAAAAGGCGCGAAACAAAAAGCGGGGCTGTGAAATGATGTTTAACGGCAAAAAGGAGAAATCTCTTGAGGGGATCTTAGATGGATGGGCGGAGCATTTCACTGGTCTTTACAAGTTCAAAGAAAGTCGTGATTTCGATAGTGAGTTTAAACTTCATGTTGACAAGAAGGTAGACGAATATTTATCGCAAACAGATGCGCCAATGGACTCGAACC
The DNA here is from genome assembly GCA_947846245.1 of Cerastoderma edule. Taxonomy (NCBI): domain Eukaryota; kingdom Metazoa; phylum Mollusca; class Bivalvia; order Cardiida; family Cardiidae; genus Cerastoderma; species Cerastoderma edule. Next base: position 54,130,093 of record OX401406.1, read on the forward strand.
TATGCAGCGAGACAAACGTCGAGGAGATACAATCGATTATAAACAGCCTGCCCAACAACAAGAGTGGATCCATCGATAACCTCACTTACGAACATTTAAAGTATGGTGGCCCAGAACTGTCATTATGCTTATGCATTCTGTTTAACGCCATTTTCCACAAAGAAAAACTACCAAAGAATTTCAAATCAGGTCTCACTATTACTTTACACAAGGGAAATGGAAAATCACTTAGCGACCCAAATAATTATCGTGCTATTTCACTTCTCCCGGTAATCTCAAAACTCTTTGAAAAGTTATTAATGAAGCGCATAGAAGACAACATGTTCATCGACAAACTAAATGACTTGCAATATGGGTTTCAAAAGGGAAAGAGTTGTAAAATGGTGTCCTTCATTGTTCAAGAGGCTAGAGATTACTGTGTGGAAAGAGGAAGTCCACTATATGCTTGTTACATGGACGCTAAATCAGCATTTGATCTAGTTTGGACTCGTGGTCTCATCTTTAAACTACATAACCTTGGAATAACGGGGAAAATGCTACGAATTATATCGAACTCTTTTCTAGACTGCTCAAGTTGTGTTCTCCAAAATGGACACATTTCGGCCAGCTTCAGGATCGAACAGGGGACCCGCCAAGGCTCTATATGTGCCCCGTTCTACTACACCGTCTATATCAACGATCTACTGGATTCGCTACAGGCCTCTTCTCATGGCCTGTGTGTTAACGACATCAAGATCTCCGCACCCACACAGGCTGACGACATAGTGCTTCTCTCGCTGTCGCGTAACGGCATCAACGAGCTGCTGAAGATTTGCCACGCGTACGCATGTAGATGGCGTTACGTTTACAACCCCTCTAAGTGTGCTGCGTCGATTCTAAACCGTAAAAGTAAACCAACAAGCGGACAAATTCCATTCGTGTACGGAACATCAGTGATTTCTGAAATGAACTCTTACAGACATCTAGGAATCATTCAATCTTCATCTGGAAAGCAACCTAGCAACATTGATAGAGTACAGCAACTGATAAGAGGCCAATTTATGTCGGTCACGAACTTAGTTAGCGGAAGTGCCGGTCCTAACCCGTGTACAACAATAAAACTATATCGGTCATGTGTCCTCCCTCGAGCTCTCTTTGGTTGTGAGTTGTGGAATGATATCTCAGAATCCAACATGAAAAAACTAGAGACAGCACATCACTTCTGTTTGAAGAGGGCCCAAGGGCTTCCACATCTTACACGGTCGGATATGGTTTTAGGGCTTGCTGGAGTCTCATCACTGCAAGCATTTATCGACCTTCAAAAACTGTTTTTTCTGGGTATACTGTGTCGGTCGTCTGCTAGATTCCTCTGTCATAAAGTGTTTCTTTTACGACTTTACCAGTACGAAACGTTCAGCAAACAACAGCATGGGCTCATCCCCGACATACTACGAATCCTTGAGAAATACAGTCTGATGCCCTACCTAACAGCCTTTAAAAGATCAGGCGTGTTCCCGCATAAAACTACATGGAAAAGACTCTGTCAAACATCAATAACCAAACACGAAGAGGCATTATGGACAGAAAGGATAAACGGTTCTGACGATTTCCTCATATTTCGGCAATGTCATCTACGCCTTTGTGAAGCAAACATCTTGAGAGTGGCCAAAAAGCACCCAATCTCGCTGCCCTTAATGAAACATTTAGCCTCCATCTGTTGTAAACAGCTACCAGTTCAACCGCTAGTGTGTCCGCGATGTCTGCACGTGTACCAATGGGAAGCCGAACATTTAATATACGAGTGCCCAAATGTTGAAAGAGATAGACTTCATAATAGTTTATACATTACCCTCAACTCATTAAGTGACAATCTTGGCGACTTACTGATGCAACTTCCGAGACTCGAACTTGTTACCTACATGCTTGGAAAAATGGACAATAGACTAATGTGCCACTTAGATCTAGAACTGTACCCTTTATTTATGATGATATGTGGACAATTTCTTAAAGATGTATATGCTTAACTAAATGATGCACTCTGACCCATGTACACGTACATGTAGTAACAGTGACTGTTCATGTTTTCTCTCTTATTTGCATTGCTTTCTCTTCATTTCACCCTTATTGCTCTTTATCTTGTTCCTCTCACTTTGTATGTGTTTGACTCTTATGTATACTTTTGAAAATGTATTTGTTTAATATGTATGTATACCTATGTAAATCTTCAGAAAATGGAGGCAATAAAGCTATATATATAATTCGTTATAATATCGAATTAGAAATCATTTTGACAAGTATAAACGTTGCTCTTAGCTTAAGCTATCCATTTTTCACATCCTTTTCCGCATTCGTATGCAGCAGAATGGTAACTTTAAGTTTTATGGAGTAAGGGGTTAAGTCCATATAGCATACTTGATGTACATCTTTGATCAAATACATCTTTGTTTTTAACATTTTATTCTGAGATTCTCGCCTAGACATTCTATGTCAGATCAGATGGTAGCTCGAACTCGTTCGTTACGCCTGTCAAATAAATTACCTTGAAATAACATCAAGTCTTTGGTTAGTATCGGTCATATGTCAATCGGAAGATCAAGTTAGATAAACCTCTACTTTTTACAGTCAAACAGGTTTCCTGTCCTTGAGAAATTGACTTACAAAAAAGAAAAGAAGATACACCATTGACAATGGAAATAATTCTTTTGATGAAAAAGAGACATGTACACCAGCTGGCAATGATCCTTCAAAACCTATCATCCCTTTTCGGAGAAAAGGGGTGGAGCGTGGAGGAAAGATTAAAAATGGAAAAATTGGACTATAGGCTACATCCCTGCAACGAAAACGAAAGCAGGGGTGTAGGTGAGATTTATAAACTAGAGGTAGACTTTATGCATGAAAAAGAAGGTCCAGAACCGGCTTAATGTGGGTATAATAAACTTTGGGTTACAGTAAGTTCGGTAAATGACTTGTTCGGTTAAAGGGTGAAATGGTATTAAAGATCGAAATGTTTCGGTAAATTTCGTCTTTTAATGTACTTATGGTCTGAAATTGCCTGATAATGACTTGATTTTAAACAATTCTTACATTATTTAACTAATTTGATTGTTTGTATTTCGATACAAATTATATAATGAATTGAACAGGTCTTACTTTGCCACGAACATTTTTTAATGAAATATGTATGTGTATGTTTGTGGTTTATTGTATTACGTTTACTGTTTATCATTATATTGGATAAAGAATACTGTTAAACAAGAACATTGAATAAACAATTTATATATGTATGTGATAATTGTATCATTCATTATATGCATCATTTTATTCATTAAAATAAACTGACGTTTTGAAATATACTAATTTGTTTGTTTCTAAATGATATTGTGTGTTAATTGGTATGCGATTAGACTGTTTTTCACACCCAAATTAAATTGTTGTTCACACTATAGTGCTATATTGCACTACCTCCGTACTCTATATGTAAAATTGTACGGCCATAAATATGTAATGTTTATACAATAAAATTTATGTTATGTTATGTTATGTTATAAGAGCTTTTATCATTTGTAGGCAAATCAGGAAGTTGTAGTTCTTGATCGGACGGATGGATTGTTTTGATGGTTGTACAAGCTTGTTTGATCAGGACAAACATAATAGCGATAAGTCAAGTCAAGTCAAAATTATTTTATTGACAAAAAACAATTGTTGTTTTATAGCCATAAAGGCGGTACAAAATGGTAAGTCTTACATATAAAATACATGTGAGAAAAGTATGAAAAAAAAACAACAAAAACAAACAAACAAGAATTTAGGACAGAATGAAAGATATATGCAATATATGATTCTTGTCAATCAGCATCTGAGTAAACGATAGTGTCTTAATTATCAATCTGACGGGATTTGAAAGTTGTGTATAAGTACTTTGCGATTTGTTGTAATAATTCTGTGGATTGCGTACTCAAAAGACTGATAAACTTCTGTTGGGTCATCTACAATAATACTTTGGCAAAATCTCGTTTCTTATATTTCTATAAAATGGACATACCAAAGAAAAATGAAATTTGTTTTCAATTTCATTCATACAACATTTTACGCATTTCCTGTGTTCCCTTGCAATATTATTATGTCGACCTATCTCTATATTAAGTGAGTGATTTGAGCCTCTGAGCTTACGTAAAGCCTGTCTGTAAAGAGGATTAGATACTACAATGAGATATGGTTCGAGATTAATTGAATTCTTTACAAGTGAATAAGTTTCGAGTTTACTTTGTGAGTTGATATCACTAAAACACTGTTGTAAATGTTGGTCATATATCCGCTGTTTGATAGAAGACAAATGACCGGCATTTACAACATTACCCCTCCATAAGTTCTGAAATCCAAGATCACTCAATAAATTTTTAACATGTTTAGCCCATGAATAATGAGATTCAATTCCATCATTACAATATACAATTTTATACATTAATGAGTTTGGTGATCTAGAAATCTAATACCAATAGCTTAAAATCCTTATTTTCCTTAATACAGACATAGGAAAACGACCTAATTCGCTATAAATGAAGGCATTTGTAACATTTCTATTTAGGAGTAGAATATGTTTAAGATATTTCAAATGGACCTTCTCTATGTCTGGTGATTTATGAAAACCTAATACTTCAGAACCATATCTGAGTATAGGGCTTATCATTGTGTCAAAAAGCTTTTACTTATCTCTCACATCAAACTCTACTTTGTAATAGAGGGAATAAATAATAGATGATAAAACATTGCTTTGTGAGCTTGTTCAGATAATTTTCGTTGGGCTTGGTAGAAACTACATGTACCATTACTAGACAGGCACACCCCTAAGTACGTAAAAGTCGTCACAACTTTAAGAAGATCATTATCGAAATAAACATTGACGTTTTCGGGGCGCGTGCCTTGTTTAAAAACCATGACAACCGTTTTTCTGTATTAACTATTATACCCCATTTTTGGCAATAGGTACTTAATTGCGTTAACAAACTTTGTAATCCATCTCTCGTATAAGAAAATAAAACAGTATCGTCTGCAAAAAGGAGAACGAATAGCTTGAGATCATCTAAAGTAAATAACTCATCATTCTGTAATACAAGGTTATCATACATGTCATTTATAAAAAGGATAAACAACAAAGTTGACAAAGGTTCCCCCTGTTTAACACCTGAATAGCTATTAAAATAATCAGAATAACAACCGTTTGAACGAACACAGGATTGAACCTTCTTATTTATACATCGTAACATTTTAACTCTCTTACTAGAGTCTCCATATTCTAATAACTTCTGCCAAATACCATTCCTATAAACTAGCTCGAAAGCTTTCTTAAAATCGACAAAAGCGCAATATAATTTCTTTTTCTCATGTTTAATTACTCTATTAACAATAGATGTAAGCATAAAAAGGCAATCGACAGTAATGCGTTGTTTACGAAATCCAATATTTTACGAATTCCGAAAACATCATTAGATTCTCCCCGTCGACGTAATCGATTGTCTAAGATAAGGGAAAATATCTTCGAAAAAATGCTTGTAAGTGTAATACCTCTATAATTATCAGCATTGGAAAGATCAGGATAGGAAAATTAAAGTTAGCCACTTGTTTTCCGAAACAAAACCACGTGCATGTATATGATTTGCTCATTCTTTAATACAGACCATAAACTATTCCGTTGTTTTCACGTAATATCTATATTGATTGCAGCTGATACGTAAAAGGAAGAGAGATTGATTTGATAACCCATACGCAATACACGTAACGACACACCGATATTGTAGTAAAAACAAAATATTCAAGAGCGACATTTTTTTGTGTTGTTTTTGTCGTTTTGTTAAACCTATGTAGGTTCTTGCCTGATTAATACCATTTAATGTTTGAAGAGTTTTAAGTGTCACTACTTATAGAGTTAATCCCAGGAAACGATTAACTGATAGCAGACGTAACCAAGCGGTAATCCGACTTCCGCGTTTATGGGCGGTTGACGTAGTGTGTATATAAGTGGCTCAACATTGCCTTCAACCATCGTAGTCCTAATCTCAGGCGACTGACTAACTGTACGAAGATGACTGGCCGAGGAGCGCTTCTTATTCTGGCATGTATTGCCTGTGGCGTCTTAAGTGACAGTGACGTCTACGTCGTCGACATCAACGACGTAACACCAAGGCTGACGGAACAACAAGGTTTGTGTGTTTGTTTAGTTATGTTTTTAAATCGTATATTTCTTTTCGAAGATGTGATAATTTGACTATCATAATCAGACATTGCAATACTCGTTTAACATATACATCTGTACACATGAATCATAGTAATTATTAAAAGAATATGTGCTTAAATTTAAACTGAAACATGATATTTAACATGCTGTGTTAATAATTTCAGATTTTGACGAGTTGGTTGCACAATCAAACGCCATTAGTGCGCTAATAGACGAAGGAATCGTTCTTGAGGACATACTGGATGATGATTTACAGTTTACACTCGACAACAGTCAGCTGACCGGAGGGTGTAGTCATGGTGTCTGTAAATACTGCACGACTAAACACTTTAAATGTAAGTAATGAATGTATGCCTTCTTCGCGTTTTTTCAAATCATAGTTACGGCATTTGGATTTTTATGAGAGGATGTCTCCCGAATGACTTAAGGAGTGGCGATGGTTCTACCCAGCTAAATACCCAGTTTAACCAGTAGCCATTATGGACAGTTGTGTATAGGGTCTTCATCCATCATTGAGAGTCGGACATCGCAACATAAAAAGAATAATGTTGATGCGTTGTTAAACCCATATAAAAAATCAATATTGATCGCACATCATGTTTTCATGTATTTTCGTATTTGACCAACCATTTTTTGTGACAGTTAGCCCCGACGAAATTATATATCCGTTTAAAGCGACAAAACATGTCCAAAATTTCATAGTGTTATATTTAAATGTTAGAAATATGCTATATAATATTGCTGTTGTGATACTCACTTTAACGATATCTACTTACTGACATACTAACTATATTTACAGTTTGTCTGGAGGCAAAGATGCAGAAGTTAGGATTCGAACTCAAGGTGACCGTTGGCAGTCACAAGATCTACGACAAAGTGATCTCGGGTAAGTGAATCCGTTTCTATTTGCGCTTTTGGTTCATAGGATTTTTAGTAAGCCTTCTAAATTGAAAGCTTAAACAGATTTCAACGATTGCAGAGGAAATAAATAAACAAGATTTCAAAAACCATAAATCATATGCGATATGATGTCTTAAGTCTTCTACACCAGGTTGATCAAAATAAAATGATATAGATACTTATCATGGAAATGGTAATAATAATTATTCAATTTAATATAAAAAAGTCATATAAAACTGATTACGATATAATTTATTTTTTAGTGGTGCTTTCTAAATGTCAACATGTACCTGTTTTTACTTTATGCTTAAATACAGATTTAGAGGAGAAGTCGTTGTTCTTATAACCTGCGTAATTAGTTGGCTTAATTTATCTCCTTTTACTAAGATATTTGAATATGCGCATCAGAACATAAACCATTCCTATCACTAAATACACATGTTCGTGTATTATGTCATTGATATCGTGAGAGAAGCCAAAAGCGACTGTTCTGTCAATAATCGGCAGTACCAAATACAACGTCAAAATCAATTTTGCCAGAAACTTGCAGAGAATCATTGTCATATATACAATTGTACATAGAAACACCCCAATCTCCTATGCAGAGTTATCGTTCCACGGATAAATGTGGGAGCGTATCGGGAACCAATTTAATCTGGGTGAGATTGTGAAACACCCCTCGTATTCTTTCGACCCTATGTCTGATTTGGAGAGGAGTCCTATAACACTTGCATGGTTCCAGAGTTCGCAGCTCTAACTCGACAAGTCGTCTTTATGCCAGGATTACCGAAGTCCTTCCGTTGGGGATTTCTCTCTCTCCTCTGTTCAGTCATGTTCGTTAAGGGAGCAGTAAATGGCTTTGAAAAAATACTGTAGAATCATGTTGAGAAAATACCCGGAATATTGACAGGTACATTGGTCTCTTCGATCAGGAATACAACATAAAAATTTCGACGCTAACATTAAAGTTTGATCACACTCATAACTTGATTTTCCCTTTTAAAGAAGTAAACAATGGCTTGCATGGCGATTCAACATACATAATACCTTGTACCGAAGAGAAAAGAAATCGCTAAAACCTTTTTATGATTTTAGGCACGAATCCTCCCCCAGTATGTGTCAAGGCTCCTTTGGTTGGGAAAGTTTGCATCAAGCTAGATCACGTCAACATACAAGACAGGTCCGCTTGTGTCAGTGTAGAATTCAAGGTACGTATCAAGTCAGAGGTCCGAATAAGAGGAGTATTTCCTAGCTAACTACTTTATATTGCATTCTAAACCCTAAAGTATGGATACTCATTAGAACCGTCTTGTCAAACTGGCCAATTATGTCCAACTTTGTAGTGTCGGTTTTGTTGCAGTCAAGCAGTTGTTTTAATGGTGGCACAGTATATGTTTGATATGATCAAACTTGTCCAACTATGTTCAACTATGTCGTGTTGGTTATGTTGTCGACAGTTTAAATGATTGTGGTACAGTATGATTTCAGTTCGATCAAACTGGTACAACTATGTTAAACTGAATAGTAATGTGGACGGTTCGAATGTTGATGGCATATTGTTTGTTTAAATATATCAAACTGACCCAAACATGTTTAACTGTATAGTGTTGGTAATAATAGAGCTAGACAGTCTTGATAACAGTTACACTTTGATTATTCGGATCCAAATGATTCTATTTTATGGGCGTTTTTTTTATTGTGGGTATGTTTGATTATATCGAACTGTGTTCACATTTGTTTATTGAATATGGCACACTTTTGATGATAGTGACACATTGATTATTCGGACCAAAATGAGTCTATGTTACGGGCGGTTTTTATAATTGTGTATATGTATGATAATATCAAACTGGTCCAACTGTGTTCATATTTGTTTATTGATAACGTTGCGGTCTTAATAATAGTGACACTTTGAATTTAGGATCAAAGTGACACGACATCGAATTGAATATGCGACTTTATGAATTATCTGGCGGACTATATGAATAACAATGTATTTTTTGTATTTAGATTCGCCTGATCCACAAGAAGATTAAGATGAAGATAGCCTGCTTCAAGATTGGTAAAGGTGATGTTGATACACGGCTACCGTTTGTACAGTTGATGCAGGTCTTGACTGGCACGAGGGAAATCAACAACGAATAGAGAGATAGTTACCGATATCATTGTAAACTTGATGTTGCTCACGTTTCTCCTCTGTAAACACTCAGTACATTTATGTTATTATAGCTAGTCAGGGGACCAGACAATGGACACTGTTGGCTTTGTTTAATTAGGATTCAAATGTGAGTTATTGTAGTTTCAAAAGCTTGTATATCACCCATTTAAGAAACGAGCTTCTGGACCTGAAGGACATATATGTATATACCGTTTTCCGATCCAGATATTCTATGAAACAGCACACTTTTAAACTGTAATGTTTATTATTTCTTTTTCATAACACAGCCTTTTGATGGTATCATTTGTTGAGACATAATTGATTGTGCAGTTTGCCCAAAGGTCTTGACAGACAAGTGCATTTTTACTTACTTTTACTATATAATCATTGTGCAGACAAATGCAGAAACAGATTTGACATTAACTGACAGGAAAGCAACAGCATATTTCGCCGCTCCAGGACTAGCTTATTATATCTGTTAATCCAAATATGTAATTTTATATGTGTATCTATAAACACTATCTATGTATGTGTTTCATAAATAAAAAGCGGGTTCTCCGTGGCCTAATGGATATGAAACCATGCGTCATTTCATTTCGAAGTGAAGGTATTTGAATCTTCATAAGAGGCAGACACCCAGTTGGTTAATTGAAGCAAATGGGTCTACCGGGCTTGACAAGAAATTATGGGCAATCCAGTTTGGGGTTTTCGTTCATCTTTATGAGCTATGTATCGCAACATAACTGAAATACTGTTGTAAAAAATCAATAAATATAATATTATATCAACTAAATTGTTTTTATCTGTGTGTCTGTAAACATGATACTAGAATCAGTCCTTGGTTTATAGTCCGTATTGATCAATCGCCCTTGAATGTTATAACGTACTAATCGAACTTTGTCAAGTGGATGGCAGACGTAGTTGTATATTCTTATACAAATGCTACAAATTGGTTTGTTTTCTGTATGAGTCGAAAAGTTCTACAGGAAACTTTGTAAGGAGACATACGAAATTAAAATGAGGCCATACATCTAAATGGATCTTACCCTTTGACCTTGAAATATTTACGAAAGATCTTAAGATCGATAAATGATATCACAATGACTTTAACTACTCTGACCAGCACTGAATATACAATGCCGCATCAGCATCAATGCGCCGTTCAACCGTTTCTCCTGTTCAAAGCAACACCACGGCACAAAGTGCAGCTCCGATCCATGTTCGTTCCTGGGTAGGAGGGTCGTGTCACGGCGCATCCCACACGAACTGCGTCGATAGAGTCCCACCACGACTTGGTCGTAAAGCACAGAACAACGGCCGATATAATGGCACTGCTTCTGTATTGCGTGACGCATTAGTGGGAAAGCCCGACGTCGTCTCCTTTTTTAACTACATGTACATTGTCTTATTAACTAGCGATTTGTATAGTTATCTAATTTCAAACGCTTATCCTTTTAAACTTGAACACATCTAGACTTGAAACTCATGACCCAAGAACTGTTCTCCGTATCGTCGTAGATTCTAGTTGCACGAAGAACGAACCATATCTTTCTTATTTCACACACAGTCGTGACAGTACCAACTTTGTTGTGGGTTATCATGCTAGATAACCATAGTATTAAACGAAAGTGAAGTTCTTACAAAGAATTATTTCTTCCACTACAACAAACTCCTCACAGTGATCTCCCCTTGCTACGCTGTATCGATCACAAAAATCACAAAGTTTTCATCATCATTTAGATAACACGATGTGTTGTTCTTGTTTTCAAATTTGTTCGGATAGAGTAGTTAAGTGAGTAATAATGTCGTCTTTTGCTGATTCTGACGAGTTAAGTTGAAAATTATTTCGTGTTCTTTACAAATAAAGAAAAGGGGATATTAATTTTGAGTGTCGCCGCCATCTTTAAACCCCATTTTGTTTCTAAGCAGATGGTCATGTGACATATGTACTGGCAGTGATCAATCAAATGAAGGAGAGATCACTGCGTGAAATATGTCACGAAATTGCTTCTTAAGCAATGGACGCTTTTATAGTAACGGGTTATTAAAGATCAACTTCTTATTCTAAACAGGGATAAATGTCAACAATGAATTATTATAAATATGAAAAAATCGGATAACAAATGTCTAAAGAACCATAAAATATCTTGAATAATGACAAACAGGGCGGTGTATGGTTATTAAGCAAGGCTGTCATGCAATTACGGTAAAGGTGTGAGCTATACCATTGCTATTCAAGTAGATACATGCTACTTTATATTTTCCATGAAATCATTTTCCCTCGTAAGTTTTACCGGAAGTGTGAGAGGAATAAAAAAATGTCCGTCGGGAAATGAACCGTATTACCATTATTGACATTTAAGCGCCAATAAATGAAAAAGGAGGTAATGTATTTAGTATCGTCATGGGATTCTATGCGTTGATGGTTAACATCCATCGCTATATAATCAAATTTAGCGAAATTAGTTCGAAATTTACGGATTAAGTTGTATATATACATTATAAGATGACACTAAGCTAGCTCATGATGTAGTGTTTTACTATAGGAATTAATGAAAGTATTTGCGTAAGTCAAAACTGAAATACGTGGATAATATCTTAAACCTTAAGTACAATATTGTCATGTGACACGTCACTGGAAACGTCTCGGAGTGACAATTCCAGTGATGTGTTCCTTTGCATTTTCTTAATATTTCAATAAGACGGAATGTTATATTGAACTCTGCAATTTTTTAACATATGATGTTTAGTCAAACACTTCTTGGGTCAGTTTATTGTTATTGGTGCCTGCCTTTGTCATTTTCCTTTTATAAATCTTATCAGCATGATATTTAGTAGACTTCTTGCTTAATATGAACATTTAATCTTTATTTAAGCTGGGACCTTAGACGATATAAAAGTATATCATCGTTTTGTTGGTGTAAAACCGCGAAAAAGGAATGAAAAGAAAAATGAAAGACAAAGAAAAAACAAAACACGAGAGTTCTCTCACAACAGACACGTGTTCAACTTCGACGAAGAGAACCAATGGCGTGTCAGTACAGTCTTTCGTAATTTGTGAAGCAGCTTTTGTTTTAATAAAGTTGAGGACATCTTCGTGTACATGCATTTCCGCTTCCAAAGCAAAAAACACTAATTCCATAAGTCATGTATATTTAGAACTGCCTGACAGTCGGCAGAATACATGATATTGACATTAAGTCTCGGGATGCCATTTTGACATTTGATGATTTCCCTACTGACTCAAGTGCCATTCATAACATTCTACCGAAAGGAAAATAATAATTTACAATCATTTCTTTAACTAATGGGTTCTGGAAATGTGGCTTTATCACGAAGATTATTGGGGAATACACGAACTTTGCTTGGGGAACCTTACATTACATACTATAAAGCGTCGTTTTTTATCGGTACTTTGTGTAATTCTCAGCAAAATGTATTTGCCTTTCTTTATGACCAATACAACTTCAAGAGGTATATCGTTTTCACAGTGTGCATTGGTTTAGTTTTAAGACCTCATTTTCAGACATGCTTCTATTACAACATGCTGTTACACTCATAGTTTCTCCTTGTCATTCTGATAATCACGTTTGCTTGGAACAGCCGGAAGATTTCCCTGTTTATGCTACAATAGTGAAATAAGGCTAGACAGCCCCATTTGGGCAGTTACAATATCATTGACATGTTATATTATTTTACTTCATATTAGCCGTCAACTGTTGATTTGGATTTTAAATTGTCGATCTGTTGATCTAATTAAGCAATTGACGTCCGCTGTTGATTTTAATTTGGACTGGTTACACATTTCCATATGAGGAGACTGTATAAAGGTCACAGCTCGGAACCCCTCGGGTAATATACGCGGCGGAAATCCGATATATACGTGTTACCGTCCTTACGACAGGGAATTCCGATTACTCCGAATCGTCGTCAAGAATCTGTGTGTACACATTAGAAGACAATATCTCAGCAAAAATGTGTCTGTAAACATGAGTAGACAATATCTTCGCGAAGAACGGACAAAAATCACTTCGGGACATTTCTTTGGCATTCATAAACTGATTATGCCAATTACACTGGTTGATTCGAGACGACAAATTCCGTAATTCGTTGTAACGGCTGCTTTCGTTAAGTAACAGTTCATTCACATAAGTTTGCACTATTTGGACCTGGGATCACAGAGTTGCAATTCCACCACATAAAACCACAGGGTCACGCAGGACCCTGCATATGAGTTCTACAAATCTTACAAAAAGAAAACGTAAAGAATAAAGTATTTGAAAATCCCGCAAAAGTGGTGTGGGTAGATGATACTGCTATTTACTCCCAGACGTCGCAATATGTCGAGCGATTCAACGTTAACTGTTTTGCCATACGTGATTATGTTACTAGTCTAAATTGGAAAGGAAACGCAGATGGTTAACTAGTTTAACCCCCCTCATTTTTTCTCAATTACAATAGGTAGGAAATGGTTATCCCTTTGTCATAGTGGTTTCAAGGGATTTTGGTACAACACGTATCAGGATTGGGTACTGTGGAATAAAATGGTTAAACGCAACATTTCTTTTCTGTAACCTACACTTTGTGACTCCACTAGAGTCGTCGCAGTGTTGTAATGTTAATGGGTTTTCACACAATTTAACTTACAATTCTTTATGCCAATTTACCACAACTCAATAGTGCCAACCGACTTTAATGCTATCCTTAATGAGGGAATTTATGGGGATTTAAAAACAAAGGCAGAGTTTGGTCGATTCGAAAAGAGGTTCCAAATAGACGATTTCACAGCGTGCTACTTTAAAGGTTTCCACACCACAACCCTCTTATAAACAGGGAATTTCTCGGAATGAGAAGACTTGGGTACGAAGAATGATTGGAAAAATACACGAGTATATAACCCAAGCAAGGGAAGTGAAATAGTAAGTCTTATCTAAAGCTGACACATAAATTAGCACTTATGTTACATTTTAATTAGTATTTTCTTACTGCATATTCCAACTAAATATATCATAAAAAAAGAATTCACACAAATGGAGCACTCAGAATGAAGAGACCTTCATTAGAACTGTCTTTAATTCTGATATATAATGTAGCAATGAGCAGAATTCGCCACATAATTGCGCTGAATGATTTATACCCATTAAGCTGTCTCTAGGGAGCGGAATAAATTGCACACAACAAATCACGAAAAACGACTCTAAACTAAAACCTTGATTATAATTTCGTTTAATTCAATCCCTAAGTGCCATCAGCTCATACGCCACATGAATAATTAAACACTTTAGGGGAACAATCGTTTGATAATGATCAGATTTGTAATTATTTTCAAGAGATTAATTGTGAAAAATAAACAGTGGTCGTTTGTCGACCGCTGGAAAAAAATCAACATAAATTCAGTGTATTCAATTTCAAACTTCACATTTAATATGACACAGAAGACAACCATTAACCGACCGTTCGAAACACAGAAATACAAAATCAGAGAAACACAAATACACAGGGACGCAAAAACATAGGCAGAAACACAGACATCCCCGCACACAAAAACATAGGAAGATACACAGACATCCCCCACACAAAAACACTGGCAGAAACACAGACATCCCCGCACACAAAAACACAGGAACACAACAACACAGGGACACAAAAACACAGGCAGAAACACAGACATCCCCACATACAAAAACATAGGAACACAAAAACACAGGGACTCAAAAACACAGGCAGAAACACAGACATCCCCACACATAAAAATATAGGAACGCAACAACACAGGAACACAAAAACAAAGGCAGAAACACAGACAACCCCGCACACAAAAACATAGGAACACATGAACACACGGACACAAAAACATAGGCAGAAACACAGACATCCCAACACACACAAATATAGGAACACAACAACACAGGGACACAAAAACACAGGCAGAAATACAGACATCCCCGCACACAAAAACATAGGAACACAAAAACACAGGAACACAAAAACATAGGCAGAAACACAGACATCCCCGCACACAAAAACATAGGAATACAAAAACACAGGGACACAAAAACACAGGCAGAAACACAGACATCCCCGCACACAAAAATATAGGAACACAACAACACAGGGGACAAAAAGACACAGGCAGAAACACAGACATCCCTACACACAAAAATATAGGAACACAACAACACAGGGACACAAAAACATAGGCAGAAACACAGACATCTCCGCACACAAAAACATAGGAACAGAAAAACACAGGAACACAAAAACACAGGCAGAAACACATACATCCTAACACAAAAACACAGGAACACAAAAACACAGGGACACAAAAACACAGGAACACAGAAGCAAATGTACAAAGAAAAATATTAATTGATAATTAACATTTACTGTTTAAAGATGGTAAACTTGAAACTCAAGTCCTTTTTTCATGAAGATAGTAATATTCTTTAACATCTTTCATACCAACAGATACGTGCACATAGAGCACATAAGCTGATCTGATTTCTGGAGAATGATTACACAATAAGGTACTTATATCGCCCTGCATTCTGGTAGACGTTCCCCAAGATTTCTATGCGATGTGCAGCTTTCGGGAAATGATGTTTTCACTACATTACCCTTTAATATCCAGGAAGATTACGAGAAGGTTTCTCCGATACATAGCGTTTGTGGGTTTAAGAGTTTGTGTGTTCTATGACCGACATTAAGTATCAGGGAACGTCCATGTGCCAGTGAGATGAGACGACTCATCTGTGTAATGTTGTCCATCGTCAGCAACATTCCTTATCCTTATCATTGTTTTCATTTAAAACCATTGTCAGAAAAGAGTATTCCTTTTTGGCATTGACGTATTCTGTTGTTCCCACAATGATGTTTATCGAGCAGTCCTTTAGCTTTTCGGAATGTTTGGTCACTTTGATACTTTACGTTGCGAATTATTTAAAATGGTTTTGACAATGAAGTATTGAACTGTACTCTCTCTTTTTTTATTGTTAATCGTATTCTCTACCTCTTTTCATATCACGGTGTTTGTTGAGTTTGTGAGATGGAATATCATGTGTGTACCTATTCTTCGTTTTTGTAAACGTGTGGTTTTTATCAAACTATTCTTTTTAAAGAAAGGCTATTTTGCCACATGTATTAACACTGAAATAAAATTTTGCAACGGAGGGGTAAAAGCTGAATTGCTATCTCTTATGAGCTAGAGGTGCATAGTTGATCTAGACATACAGCGGAACTAGTCTTGTTCAATGACGAATTTGTGCACCAACGGGCACATGGAGATACAGTGGGATCCACTTTTAAAGTATGGCGGCCCCAGTAGACACGTTTGGAGGTCAGTCATCGAACTGTACCGTCCACTACACGAGGAGGTTTAAAGGTCATATGTACAGGTTGGGTTTATTTCATAAAATTAAAATATGAAGTAAAAGAATCACATTGAAATTATTTGCAACATTTTAGCATAACGCATTACGTCATAAATCACCGTCATAGCGCACCGATTAATAAAAGTTCGTATGACTTACTTCCCTTTGCTGTGACGTCACTCGTGATCCACTGAATGCGCCATGTAAAGGGCGTGAAGAGCGATCGCTGGTTAGAATTGGTGTTTTTCTTCAAATAAACGATCCTTAAGTCATAGTTTGGATTGACAGGGTATTTTCTTTATTGAATATGATTCATTTTATAAGAATATCAATTTGAAAAAAGATAAATTAATAATTTAACCCGTGAATTTGCATGGATTTGTCATTGCGTAAACCTGTTTATATGAAAGGAATTGCTTGAAATTTGGACGATTTTCCTTGAATTAAATGATTCTTAAGTCATTGTTTAGATTGACAGTGAATTTTCTATACTGGATAGTTTTCATATTATAAGAAGATCCATTTGAAAAAATAAATTAGTGACTTAACGCGTGAATTTACAAGGATATGTCAATGCGTTCATATGAAAGGAACGGCTTGAAATTGGGACGATTTTCCTACAAATAGCAATCCTTAAGTCAATGTTTGGATTGACAGTGCATTTTCTTTATTGAATATGTTTCATATTATAAGAATATTCTTTTGAAAAAAAAGTAAGTGACGTAACGCGTAAATTTGAAAGGATTTGTAAATGTTTTCATATGTAAGAATCGGCTTGAAATTTTGACGATATTTGTTGAAACAGCTATTTTTATTAATATTTGTTGAAAAAACCAAGAGTACTTTTTCGTCAATGATCGTGTATTAGCATTAAGGTTTTAATTGAGTAGTAAACAAAGACACAGGTCTGAAAAAACGAATTGTCTTAACACCGTACATCGTATAACTATTAACTGTCAAATTCACCCTGCATTGTCTTATCAATACATGAAATGAAACGGGAGAAGATCATAAATTGCGAACAAACAAACCGTATTATAACCCAACTTACTTGTGATACGAAGGTTATCCTTTAACTCACATTTTCACCACACATCCAAATTTCAAAACTAAACACTGGCACATTCAAGAGTATTTGTTAAAATCATCCGGCAACTTTCCAGTAACTCCACCCCCAGTAAGAGGTCTATGATTTCGAAATTGATTCCGATGTCGTCTTTCTAGATCAACTGTTAAGAACTTAAGAATTGTTCTTCATATTCACTTTACATTTATGTTCGTTTTCTCTCGTGTTAGTAGCCTTGAAATATTGAGCATTTAATTTTCGGACAGGTTTAATAATTAACAGCTAAAACAAAAAAATCGTCATAGTTTATTTTACTAACAACCTTAAATAAACATATTTGAATTTATTTTTTATGATTTTGGAATTTAAATATCAATTTGACAAAACTTGAAATTGATGTTAAAACGTTTTTTTGTTGAAAACATAGAGTTAATACCGTTTTGGTGAATACTGATTATCATATACTTATTGAAGTGTCAAACTATTCTAATAGAAAAGACAACATGTTCTCTTCTTTGAATATCATAACGACAAAGTATCACACGTAAGTCACATTGAGAGATAAATATGTCCTGACACCTTATCAATCCAAACATCCTGTGAGAGTTTGGTCTTAATTGGTTATATCTTAACAATGGATTTTTTAGATAAATTTAATTGCCGCGCATTGAAAGTGTGAGATTTGCCGCTTGTTATTTCATGTCTGGAATAGCAGAACGTGTCAGACCTGTTAATTAACAACAGAGATATTTAAGAGATTAACGCCAGAGGCTATCTTTCGCCTAAACAATAAAGGACTTGACACTTGAAACATACTGTGAAAATGTGGCAGATTGGTGTTAATTTGCATCACGACCCTTAATCCTTGTAATGTCCGATGTCTGTTGATTGACCCTTTGTATGTGAGATAAACTGACAATCTGACAATAATCAATTAAATTGTAAACAAAGAGATTATGTTCAAATGTGTAAATTATATATTAAGTGATCTTATTACTAAATTATCAATATAAATTTGTAATAATCATGTTTGAACACCTGCATTTCAGTGTGACATACGTCATTTAAACCAATATTACCAATGGCAAAAAAATAAGATGTGTGATTTAAATAATTCCGAAAAGCAGACGCTTAAGTTAAGATCGAACCCATTATCATTTGCGTTGATGAGTTCAGAGACCGTTTGCGGATATCAAATATTCATTATTTTGAATTTTCATGCAAAGACAACGGCAGATAAAAGAAACTTGCTTGTTTTAATCGGTTTGTTATCATAGCAATAAACGTACATTTTTCATTTTGTCTCATCTATGTACAATGGCAACGTTTCTACGATTATGTTAAAACATAAAACAAGTTTTGCAAATAAGAACAAGATGCATAATTGTATGCTTAATCGCTTGATTGGTGTTTGAAAGTGAGATTAGCTTTGTCTGGTTTAAATTGACAGTCTTGAAACCAATACATCAAGGTAAAGTGAATATTGTTGGTGTGTTTCAAATAAGGAAAATATAACGGTTACTCAATAAGTAGAATGAATTTGAAGCGTCTTCACCTGTATAAATTACTTTGAATTGAGTCCGATCATTTAAAGATCATTAAAATCATTTTTTTGGAAACGCCTAACAATGCGTAAACTTGCCGTCTTCGAAGTGAAAGTAACACAGCCTACTGTTCTTGTTTGGGGAATATATCATTTGCTTATTTGTAAAGTAAACACGGTCCAGTTAACTTATCGAAACTTTTTGCAGCTTTTATGTTCGTCGGAAAACGGGAGAAACTCGCATCCCTGCGACCAAAAGCAGAATAACACCAGAAGACCTGTCAAAATACCATATTCAATATCCAATTTATGTTTCCCAAACACAATTCAACACTTAAAATGTCTGAAGTTTGTGCAAAAAAACCATCGTTACTGAGAACTAGATTCTTCTTACTGTTAGTTCATATGACTTTGAAGCACAAATGACGTCACAACAAGGGAGATAAGTCATTCACAAAAATCGATAAAAGTAGTCAAAAACAACATTTTTCGCTTCTATATGAGAAAGAAATCATTACCTCCGTCATAACGAAACCATAACCTAATTCAAAAACCATAATTAAAGAAAATTTTGTTTATCGGGAAATATGACCTTTAAGGTGCTCAAGGCCAAACCAGAGATTTACTTACATACTCATAGGATACGGAGACCCAGCTTGAAAACATAAGTCGATTGTTTACTTATAGTCTAGTCAACGAATTGGTTCCATTCGGACTAATTGCAACAGAAAAATACTTTACTTTTTTGGATTGTCTATCATGAGAAGACATCATACCAAAAAGTTGCAATAACTTCTTTAAGGGGAAACTGAGATATCGATAATCCAAAATATCAATTTTAACAGTAGAAGTACATTTGATGTCTTGATATATGACCAACAAGATGCTACTACCATACACTAGATCGTGTAATTTTACCGTATACCCCTATGTATGGATAGTGGTAGAACTGTACAGAACTAATGTCGTGGCTTCCACCGATTTATCACGTGTAATTCCCGGCGTCTAGAGCGGATTGAACAAACACTCTTCGTGTTCCATGATTGACTGCACGGTGTGATATGTCGGACATCCAGACATTTTGACGGTTATGATGTATGACATTCTACCCTTTACTGAACAATATAGGACTCTAACACGTATACTATAAGTATACTCTTTGTATTTATTGTCATAAAATAGGATAAGCAATTAGCACATTTGAACAATGTCTCCATCCTACTAACATATAAGGGTAACATGTCATGTCTTATTCGATTTCATTTGTCATTTGGGAATTGCGATTACATTCGATTTGGAACGATTTAACTGTGTTTGGTGAAGAGTTAAGATAAAACGAAATACCATGATATGCTACCAGATATGAGAATAGTCTATTATAAGAACGTCTACTCCACTTTCGGAAAACACTCATATCAACTGTCCGACGGGTTTATATCAACATGAAATATGACATCAGATGGCAAATATTGGATGTTTTAACTCCCACTATAAACCCGTTATGTGACAGAACACAATATCATATCAAGGATTCAACACAAGACTATTACAAGTGGTTCACAAACGTGAAACACTTGCTATAGTATTGCGCTGAACCCTCGATATCTAAACACGGTGTCACACAACAATCTGAATTAATTAGACAATAGAATATCACATTGACAAAAGAAAGACTTTTGGAAGAAGAAGAAGAAGAAAAAAAAAACACTATCTTACTTTGCTTGTGATTTTTCATGTCATTTGTTGAAGATTTCTTAATCTCTAGTGGAACAAGAATCTAAGCTGCTTTTGGTTTTGGGACAGGTTTAAACCATTATTGATATTGTTTTAGTTATCAAACGGCGACAGGTAACTTGTAATATACGAATTGATTTCGGGTTTGAGTTAATAACAAACCGACCGAAAAACATTGGCTTTATAATTAAGATATCTACTCCAATCAAGTTTAACGTTAGAGAAAGACTAGCCTTTACGAAGGGACCAGACGGTTAAACTAACGGCAAGGTTATTTTCCGTTTACAGACCACATCGAAACGACCAGACGTTATGCCATATTTAGACTACAAAGCTTTGTAACATCGGGAATTGCAATGAAAATCATTTTCCAATGATCATTGCATAACTGGTTGTTTTATAACAGTTCTGGCTTCTAAAAGGTATTTCGTGCTCTGCAGTTAACGCAGGAGGATCTAGTATTTAACGTTGAATTGAATGAGGTGCCAAGCAACAGCTGATAAAGAGATATCCATTAAAGCTTCTCCAATTGTATGATGGAAAGTATTGATAGAAATGAAGGGTTTTGTGCTTTCGTTCGAAAAGCATCTGCATCAAACACCTTCCCGGATGGCAACAGATAAACGAGAATAAGTGTAACAATTTCACGGAAAGAAATATTCCTAGTAAAAAGAAATCAGATCATTTCAGGTAAGACCAGGCGTCATGTGTTACAAATCATTCTGTGAGTATCAATGTTCATTGCAAGGAAACACGTGTTTAATACGGCGGGTAAGCGATCAAACCGAATTGACGCTTAAACTGATACTGTGTGTACGCCTTAAGAAGATCGATACCTTTCTAACTCTCCGAACCTATAGACTTCTTTCCTCAATTTTGATTAAGAAATAATAGTGTGAAATATATTTATCAGATATTCTTCTTTCAAGAGAAACATCGTTAATGGAAAACATGAACACCGTTCATGTTTGGATTGTATTATTCCACGACATATACGTCGTTTACATCTTAAACTCATGAGGTTTATTTTTTTTTATCATTTTTCTTTTAATGGTGTGGAGGTTTGTGTCGTCAGAGTTCAATCTTTTAACGCATTTTTGCTTACAGTGTGATGGAAATTTCTCTAATGGTTTTTGTAACAATATTCGAGACAGATTCTGATGGTAGACAAATTCAATCAAACATGCTTTAGTTGATACGAGGTAAGTAAGATATATGAATTTCGTTATTTAATTTCACCGCGGAATTCGACTAGACATACTGTGATTCTTTCAGAAGATAGCTTGGCAAAACCGATTTATATCAATTATTTGAGGTTGTCAATTTGTGTAACTATTCTACGAGAGAAACTTTAGAACCTTCCTATGTTTTTAATAGTACGTGAAGATTCTTTTGGGATATGATAAATGCATGACATAGAATTGGCTCTATGTACAACAAGGGTATTCAATTTCCCAAGGGACAAAATGGAGAAATTGTTCGAAACAAGCATATGTATCCTTCTGACTAAATCGTTTCTTTCTTATAATACTAATAATATTGACCAAAGACTCATATCTTTATTATATTCAAGTTTGATAAGTATCTAAAATGCTAGAATAGGTTTAAATGATGAGTACATGTATTGACAATGTTCATCGAGGCGAACGTGTTATCGGCCGTTCTATTACTATGGTTGGAATGTATGAAGCCTTGGACGCCGAAAGAAAATTTACTGCATCTACTATAAATCACAATTAGCTGTCATTGAATTATCCATAAATTGTATCGAGAAAACGCTTCATTTCAAAGATGTAATCCCAGCAAAGATCATTTATCATCGCCCAATTGCAGACGGTATTCGCTGACACGAGACAATTGGAAAACATGATGCATATAATACCGAGTAGAGAAACATTTAAACAACGACCTATTCTTAGCCACCAGGCATTTTCTTATCCTTTTTCGAGTTTAATTATTGTTTGGAAACACTGTGCGTTTTCTTCTAATAGTTTTTGGTCGAAACTTGATATGTGATTTCTGACGAAAGACAGGTAATCATGACTGTTTTCGGTTTACATCCGGGAACTATCGGTGTTGTAGACGTTTTCGAGTCTAATCATTTTCTGGAAACTCTGTGCTTTTTCTGTTCACAGTTTTTGTTCAAGTATGCAAGTTCGTGTAAAATTTCTTTTGTCTGAGAGAGAAACGGTATTCTTATCAAACATGTCGAGGGTTCAATGCAAAACTATAGTACATGCAACATAAACATGCAGCACTTGCTATAGTATTGTATTTAACCCTCGATGTGTCATTGGAAGTTCAGCAATCGCCACATAAAGTATATTGTTCGTTGCAACCGTTTTATTTATTGCACCAGAACTAATCGGGAACTAAACGGTGCGCATAGACTTGGCCTTTCTAACAATGCATTAAGCCATTTACTCCGTGAGGCTGATTTGTAACCAAGGCAGTCTTTCCACCAAGACAAGGCTTAACCCATTACCAAACTAAAACGACATTTGACCAGTTAGTTACAGACGACCCTGGAAAACGTTGTGGGAAAAAATTAGAAATTGCTTTTATAAAGAAATTTTTCCTTTTCCAACAATGTTTTCTGTTTTATCAGAACATTGTTTTTTCAATTCCATCATATTTTGAAATGTCGTCTGCAAACTCTTTCAATTTGGGACAGTCAAAACATTGGCGTTTGGTAAAGGGTTAACAGACGGGACTAGGGAAGAAGTGACGTGAATGCATTAAGAAGGCAACAGTCAGGCAAGATCGCTTCTTACAAGTAGTTGCTCTATGCAGCCGGTTTTTAACCCAAACCTAAGCAGGATATCGGTCTTGCGACTTGACAGACCACCAACCTGTTTATACCGTCAGAAACGATGCGTTGCCGAACTTCTCTATGTAAAAGTTTATTTTATTATAGTGTCATCCCCATTGAAAGGGCCAGCCAGTTTTTGGCTTATGAGACACTTTTTCACTGATTATACCAAGTATCTCCCAACTTATATCACTATGCCAGGCGCCTAGCGGATATAAGTAGGTAACCATTATAATTGGGCCGCGTCACGCGAAAAGGGGCACTCGGACATATAAAAAAGCGCTGACTCAGCTCTATCTTAGCGCTATTATTCCAGCATCTAGTCACGAAAGTTATCATTTGTATTTATTTAAAGGTATAACTCTAAGATGGCAAACAGTGTAGCCCCAGACCAGCCACCACGTCAGTGACGTGGCGGCTGGTCTGGGGCTACACTGTTTGCTATGTCCGAGTGCCCCTTTTCGCGTGACGCGGCCCATATTTACCTAGGTCGCGGCTCACGAACCGGCCATTTGTGAACAAGTGCTACAAGAATCATTCTCCGAACCAACGCCCCCGTGGGGCTCGAACCTTCGACCTCCCCGTCCCGAGACGGACGCTTTTACTACTAGGTCACGGTGACATTTAAGTAAGGAATCGTTTCAAAGGTTTCACCATGACAAAACTTAACTCAGTAGCTAGTTTCAAGTTGTATCGACACCATATATGTTAGTTGAGTCATGTGTCTTTTCGGATGAATTCAGGTTCAGTTAAGATTTCACTTACAGATGGCAAAAAGTGGTGCAAGTGGTAAAGCGTCTGCTTCGATCCTCAGGTTCGTTCCCCGTTAGTTGTGAGGTGAAGATGCTGGGGCTAACCTACAAACCGGTGCGAGTACTGGTCATGAATCGAAGTTGCAGTCATCGAGAGTGAGTTTATGGAATAAATAAGTTTAACACTAACAGTTATAAAAGTGTATGGTAGTGGCGTGGGGAGAGATAGAATCGCAACACTGTCGTTCAGTATGATGATATTGAGGTTGTTTGTCGTTCAGTATGATGATATTGAGGTTGTTTGTCGTTCAGTATGATGGTATTGAGGTTGTTTGTCGTTTAGTATGATGGTATTGAGGTTGTTTGTCGTTCAGTATGATGGTATTGAGGTTGTTTGTCGTTCAGTATGATGGTATTGAGGTTGTTTGTCGTTCCGTATGATGGTATTGTGATTGTTTGTCGTTCAGTATGATGGTATTGAGGTTGTTTGTCCTTCAGTATGATGGTATTGAGGTTGTTTGTCCTTTAGTATGATGGTATTGAGGTTGTTTGTCGTTCAGTATGATGGTATTGAGGTTGTTTGTCCTTTAGTATGATGGTATTGAGGTTGTTTGTCGTTCAGTATGATGATATTGAGGTTGTTTGTCGTTCAGTATGATGATATTGAGGCTGTTTGTCGTTCAGTATGATGGTATTGAGGTTGTTTGTCCTTAAGTACGATGGTATTGAGGTTGTTTGTCGTTCAGTATGATGATATTGAGGTTGTTTGTCGTTCAGTATGATGGTATTGAGGTTGTTTGTCGTTCAGTATGATGGTATTGAGGTTGTTTGTCGTTCAGTATGATGGTATTGAGGTTGTTTGTCCTTTAGTATGATGGTATTGAGGTTGTTTGTCGTTCAGTATGATGGTATTGAGGTTGTTTGTCGTTCAGTATGATGATTGAGGTTGTTTGTCGTTCAGTATGATGGTATTGAGGTTGTTTGTCGTTCAGTATGATGGTATTGAGGTTGTTTGTCCTTTAGTATGATGGTATTGAGGTTGTTTGTCGTTCAGTATGATGGTATTGAGGTTGTTTGTCGTTCAGTATGATGGTATTGAGGTTGTTTGTCGTTCAGTATGATGGTATTGAGGTTGTTTGTCGTTCAGTATGATGGTATTGAGGTTGTTTGTCGTTGTATGATGTCGTTCAGTATGATGGTATTGAGGTTGTTTGTCGTTCAGTATGATGGTATTGAGGTTGTTTGTCCTTTAGTATGATGGTATTGAGGTTGTTTGTCGTTCAGTATGATGATATTGAGGTTGTTTGTCGTTCAGTATGATGATATTGAGGTTGTTTGTCGTTCAGTATGATGGTATTGAGGTTGTTTGTCGTTCAGTATGATGGTATTGAGGTTGTTTGTCGTTCAGTATGATGATATTGAGGTTGTTTGTCGTTCAGTATGATGGTATTGAGGTTGTTTGTCGTTCAGTATGATGGTATTGAGGTTGTTTGTCCTTTAGTATAATGGTATTGAGGTTGTTTGTCGTTCCGTATGATGGTATTGAGGTTGTTTGTCGTTCAGTATGATGATATTGAGGTTGTTTGTCGTTCAGTATGATGGTATTGAGGTTGTTTGTCCTTCAGTATGATGGTATTGAGGTTGTTTGTCCTTTAGTATAATGGTATTGAGGTTGTTTGTCGTTCAGTATGATGGTATTGAGGTTGTTTGTCGTTCAGTATGATGGTATTGAGGTTGTTTGTCGTTCTTTAGTATATATGGTATTGAGGTTGTTTGTCGTTCAGTATGATGGTATTGAGGTTGTTTGTCGTTCAGTATGATGGTATTGAGGTTGTTTGTCCTTCAGTATGATGGTATTGAGGTTGTTTGTCGTTCAGTATGATGGTATTGAGGTTGTTTGTCCTTCAGTATGATGGTATTGAGGTTGTTTGTTACATGGTTTTGGGCAGGAGTTTCATACGATCAAAGAGCTGTCCTTAATCTGGTTTCTGACAACCTCTGATAAAGCAGCGATACGTTATTGAAATCAGTTCCATGTTATTCATATGGGTTGTGTGATAAACCGAAGCTGTATATGCCAAAATAATGCAAGATCCCGTAGAGCTTATGCTCACAGACAACAATGTATTAAGGTAATACAATAACCTACCTAATTCCAGACCCTTTACATATTAAGCAAACATTGAACATTTCTTGCATAAGTGTACTTTATTTTCACGGCATCCATTATCTCCTGTATTCCCGCCATGTGTCGTGAGGTTGTTGTTGTGTATGCTGATTACTCTCGATATAGTTATGGACTCGAGTATGTTCTGTTTGATATGTAAAAAGTATCTGAAATAAATATCATATGTTCCCTTACTTTTACTTCTAAGTGTTTTTGACGAATTCAAGGGTTGATGTTATTGTTTGCCTTTTTTCTAACTCAAAGAACAACCTCTTTATCAAATGTTTATTATCAATCTACACGAACATGAACAAATACATAATTGATCTAGATTAATCGAATATACATAACAATACAAATGATTAATATGTTCAATCCTTGTTACTTATGGGAAGGTTATATTATAACAATATTCCATTTTGTTAATTGTCTTCACTTGTTAACATGGAATGATTATTAGATTGTGCAGATTTCGACAATAAGTAACGATGCTTGAAACCAACGACTCCGTCTTGTTCGAAAGCTTTTAAAGTATTCCACTATGCTTACTTTTGAAGCTATTAAAGCTAGATAATTTGAATTAAAAAGTCAAAGTAACTACTATGAGGATATAATCTACTCTCTCTGCCACAAATCCTTGTAAATGAAAAACAGAATTTTGAAATGATTAATTTCATTCTTCTGTGTAACCTTCTACGACTTGACAAAATGGCTCTGCTCAAAAAGTGGCCCTCATCCTTCTATAGTCAATCTTGATTTAAGTAACCATAGTTCAAGGAGACATAATCGTGGTTTGTATAATTTCAAACAGCCTAATTACGGACGCCAGTCATTAAGCTCCAGTAGGAGTTTCATAAATGACTTGCATCACGTACTAAGATAGTTTCAGACCAAATAAGTTTTCATGCAGTGTTTAAGAGCAGTCGCATAACAGAAGATTAACAGTACATAACTGCATCATTTAAACAAACCATTAAAAAGTTCATTGAAATTACGAGTTTGATTTTGAAACATGAAGATAAACTATAACAAAAGAATAATAACTAAATGCTTACCTTAATCAAGGGCAGTAATTTCCCGTATGCACTTAACACAACATATAAATCTTAACAATAATGAAATGATTTTGAAACTCTTTAATCTCTGAATCACCATGACTTTGTCGTAATTTCTGAATATAAAAACTTTTCGACGTATAGTTATAGTACACCAGTACGGTTATTTATAAACACAACCTAAAAGATATACTACCGCTACAGACAGACCCTTTATGACGAAAAGTTGTACCATCTTTTAAAGTAAATAGTTTGACCGGTAGGTTAATGCAGACTAAAAGCGACGATTCAATTCAGAAATGATACTGTTTGGACATCTTAGCCTGACAAAGATACATAAACTACCCGTAAGACCCATGATAATTATACCTCACAGGTCGTTTATCGAAGAGTTCGATGAAGTGTGTATCAAACATAAGTAATTTTGTGACAAACGCCTATCTTTGGGATTGGGTTGACCATATCCTTGTATGGGGACATCAGTCGCCACTAACGATAATCACTTTGACAACAGTATCCTCCATCCAAAACAATTACACTGTTAACATACTTAAAAACCTACAATGATCAAATGGTCTTTTTCAAATTTTGAAATTCGGTATTTACATATTTTTACAGGCAAAACTATTTAATGTAAGCTTGATAACGGAAAACAGTGAATATATACCCCGTACCGTGTTCCTATAGAGTAAGGCGAATTGATGGACAGCCTCCTGGGGACATTACAAGTCGCGACGGAACAGGATTTACATAATTGTATCAAACTGCTCTTAGCGCCTTGTCAAACAGCAAAACGGTTCTTGACACTATTTTACAGATATGCGTCCGTGGCATTTTGAACCGAATATAGGTACTAACAAATATGTATGGCTTTTAATTTAACCCATAAATAATAAGCTAAAAATCAACGGTTCAGCTTAACTATTTGAATAGCTGTAAGTTAGGAATGAATTGCCCGCAATAACATTGTTTTCGCTTTCAAACATGTTGTATTCCCTTAATGTTTCCTTTTGATTATTTAAATGCCTTGCCAAAGGGTTTCCTTTATCTTCCCAAGTTGAAAATTATTTTTGATAATGAAATAAATCAGAGCAATTATTGAAGGGCAGTCGACGTGGGGTACTCGAGAGAAGTGATACAACTGATGTTTCAAAGAGGTATGTAAATTGCAAGGACTACCTCACGAGGTATGTAAATTGCAGGGACTACCTCACGAGGTATGTAAATTGCAAGGACTACCTCACAAATCGGTGCGAGTACTTGTTTAGTATCCAGGCAGCAGTCATCGAGATTGGATTTAATAAGCGTCAAGCTTTCGTCATAATCGATGTAAAGTAAATACGATTAAACTAAAGAGGCATGAACGTTGTGATCATAAAAGCAGCCTCTGGTGCAGACTTGGGCAACTTGTTACGTTTTGAATGGATTTATAAGAATCATGTGTCCGTCACAAATAACTAAAGCATCATCTACTTAACTCAAGAAGTAAGACCTACCGACAAACAAATGTAATTAATAACTGACATGTTACGTGGACGATACAAACACCATTTAAACAGGCTGTTGGAACACAAATCAATTTCCGAACAATTGTCCCCGACATATTGGATGGACTGGTTTAACAATTGCTCCATTGCTCCCAAAGAAAGTTCGAAGGAATGCGATGTCATTGTTCACAGTCTATAGAATTTCGCACTTCCGGTTATCTGCCCATGGATTCTTCTTCTTTTCCGGGGGAACAATCAACCCGTCTTCGTTAATGTTCTGGTCAATAAAGCACATCATACTGAAAAAGAAAGAAAACGGAAAGTTTGAAAAAGAAAGAAAAAGGAAAGTTTGTAAAATATATAAAAAGGAAAGTTTGTAAAAGATATAAAAAGGAAAAGTTTGAAAAAGAAAAGTTTGATAAAGAAAAGAAAATTGAAAAGATAAACCGAAACCCGGGATTTAAAAAAAAAAAATGAAAGTTTGAAATAAATAAACCCCGACACAAACACACACAAACAAACGGAGAGTTTGAAAAAAGAAAAAAATCCGGAAAGTTTTAACATTAAGTGATTTAAACTCTATACCGGTCTCGTTCTAGGGGCCTGTCTTAAAAAGGTTCTTTAATAGATTTCCTCGTGAATGTAAACATAATGAGGAAATAGTATCTCAGAAAAGCGAAACTTTGACATGAACAGAACAACGGTTCTGTCTGTTCAATATTTAACTTACTTTGAAATACATGTTTATACATTGTATTTTATTTACAAAATCGTAATTTCCTTTACGATTCAAGGATTAAGACAACTTCGTAAAAGTAGATGTACATTTCGCATCTTCGTCAGACAGGCTCAAAACACAAAACTTTATCTTTATTTAAACTTTGGGTTGCTGAGATGAGCACTCTAAAGAAAGTACCGGTCTAATTGTTACGCAGCGTTTCGGACGTACACTTGCTTGCACAGTTTTTTTCAGACACGTACAAAATACATTCGGGCACCTCTACAAACTTCGTGAAAGAGTGAACGTCTGAATTACCATGGAACCATAAGACTGTTTCAATGTGAAGTAAATCCATAAAAATAACGTAGAGTAAAACGATGTAACTTGTAAGATTGAAATCAAGGAAATCAGTTTTTGTTAAGAACCATTTTTGAATGATAAGTTAAGATAGATAAGGGTAGGAACAATGGATGACACTTTGTACTATTATGTTAATCTAGTGATTTCAAGGACAATTCATAATGGACCAACACACAGTCTCACTGTACTCTTTCTTTAAGTATGTAAAACTATGCAATAACCATCAAACGCTCCAACTTTTTATCTTGGCATTAAGAATAAACCGTGGTAACGAGTAATTCCTTGATTTGCAGTCGGTTCGAACGTCATTTAATGCAAACGTCTGTGTTGATATTTCATGACTATAACAATCTAAAATTCTATCATCATGTCATAGATGGTAGGTATAAAATGAAATGGTATATTATTGTTTTTGCAAGACAGGGTTCATTAGATATTAGATATTAGATAAAATGGTGTTAATGTAGGACAAAGTGGGGCAATACGCCCAAATTATGGAAACAAATATTCCCAGAAAGTTCGATGGATTCAAAATACAGACGTTTGTTCATATATTCGATGATGTCCCATAAGCATATGTAGAGATTTAAGTGCTTAGTTGGAATGAAGATATTTTCAAGTATGCTTTTTGCCCCAGCGCCGGGGTAAAACGGCTTTCAATACGAGGCATAACGTCAACTTGCAGGCGGTACCTTAATCTGTTCTTAATCATGCACTTTATGCATCTCTCAATGTAAGAATGTATTATATGTTCATCTTCTTTAAGGAATAAATACATGAACGGTACAAAACACATTCCTCCCCATTGCAATACAAACAGATTACATATACATACATTATAACTTTTTCAAGTCTTTGCTTTAAAGGCCCATTAAAGGAGATTAATGCTATATCAAACTACATTATTTGGCAAACTTTTGGACAGATTCAAATAGTTATCGCCAGAAAACACCATTAGCACAACTTTAATGTGAAAGTAAACCAGAAATAACCCACAGTAGCAAGTTTTATAATTCAGATTTCCTGATTCTTCACCCCTGACCTTGACAGTTGATACACACATTTTTGAACCGACCAATCAGAATTCGTTATTTTGAATATGTAAACAAACAGGTTGTTGATAAACATGATTGAATTGGAGACAACTATATTTAAGGCACAAAATAACTTATTTTAAATAAGTCTATTTAATAGTGTCTTAATGCATTCCTTAACTAATTCTCATGACTTTTATGAACATAATAAAAGAACTCCATATATTTTTTTCAGTAATCTAT
Organism: Cerastoderma edule; assembly: GCA_947846245.1. Lineage (NCBI taxonomy): Eukaryota > Metazoa > Mollusca > Bivalvia > Cardiida > Cardiidae > Cerastoderma > Cerastoderma edule. Next base: position 54,161,706 of record OX401406.1, read on the forward strand.
TTGTACTCCTCTCCTTTGATGTGCCTTTAAGAATAAGACCAAATATGTTTCCTTTTGATGGAATTGGCTACATTCTTCTATGCTAGAATCGCCGTATTGTCTATTAAGGCCATCTCATGGCTCTCTATTGATCGGTAATCCGAAAGGGAAACAATAAATGGGTCCTATAACCGTCAATCTTGTGTCAGTTCGTGTCAGTTTGTTTCTTCTCAATGGGCCCATCGCCTCGGATCTGATGGCCTTACATACATCCGTTATGGGTTATTTCGGATTATTGCCTATGACGTCGGGGGATTTCGTGTACCATCATGATATACTGTCGCTTCCAGTCCAATAAATCTTCCCATTTACGTCAAAGATGAAACGTGGTCTCTATAAGATGGCACCGGCGCCCCTATCTGTGTCTGACAAAGATGGATACCTTTGAAAATCTTGTTAGTATGGTAAATGGCTACCTTTGAGAATTGTGCATGAACAGCGAAAAGGAAGAATGACGTTTTTACAAGATGTTCCTGTCAAAGAGCGATAAAGACCAACCTGGTAAAGCATCTCAGTTAAGAAATATGACCCCCCCCCCATTTTGATGAATGGTATGTATATACAACTAAAGGGTTCAATGACACAGTTTCCCATGCATTATTAACCCAAATTGTAGATTCAAATCTTAAACTAACAACATTAGCAAAATAACATGAACAATAAGTGGAATTTGTATGTTTCCTAACAAATAAGAAACGATTATGAAAAAAGGAGAAATTGCTCGTGACGAGCAATTTCTTCTTTTCTCATAATCGTTTCTCTGAAATGATTCCGCAGTAGATGTGTAAGAGCAACAGTAGATTGATTGATGAGAAATAAATCCCTTGATGGGATAGATTGCGTGCAGTGGTATTGATAACGACTCCACAATTGATCTAGAGCTTGCGGGAACAATTAATTTCTTATATAACTGTCGATCTTACGAGGCTTTACGACCCATTGTTTCTTCGTAAGGTGAACATCAAGTCCGAGCTAATGCTCTTCAATATATCCGTAATGACGTATGAATGGTTCCTAGAAATGACGCGTGTGTCGGTACAGAATGTGTGCTCCATCTATTACATACACGTTATGTGGAAAAGGGCTTTAAAGGAACACTTCACAGATTGTGTGTTGTACGTAACAAATGTTAGAACAGCTTTTAAACAATCCTCACCATTAAAAAACTAACAATATTTAACTTTTTTATTTCAAATATGTCGAAACCGTTTGAGTTTATGAAACAATTGTGGAAAAAATGCACTCATCCCGTCCTGTACTTATTCGAAACAAATTTAGCCTATTACATAGTCTTAAGATTGCTCTCTAAGGCACATTGCTAGCTTCACTTGATACGATAGTCGATTCAGTTCATTGTCTTGGTCCAAGATATTCTGATCCATTTAAATGATTTCACATGATAGACTTTATAGATCATTGTTTAGATTAAAACTTGTTCAATCAGTTTAATGTTTCTGCAAGACAAATGTACGATATATTTACCAAATAGTTATAGTAGGTGATAAGAAGCATATAAATAATCTTGTTTCGTGTATTTTTATAATCTGTGTTGTCGGTTTATCAGTCGAGAGAGATGTAATTTTAACAGTATTTGGTCCTTTAATCTGTGAGAAAGTCAGCTTAAACGTTTGTTTTTCAGGTGGAAAATGACATCCAAAAAATACAAGTAATACTGGAGAGGAGATTTCGGACGCATTTGAGTAAATGAAATGGGAAATAAAATAAAACAATTCCCGTCAAAGAAGACTTTGGAATCGTAAAAGAGATCTTCTAGTATCTTCAAAACACCATTCATGATAGCACGTGTTGAATTTTATTGTGAATTAACCGGCCATACCTTTCTTGATAAGCTTAACGATTTCAGTAGAAAAAGACACTCATGTACCGGGAGCTTGCGAGTTCAAGTTATCAGCCTATACCTCTAGACCAAGAAATCCTTTTAAGATATTTAGCACTATTTGAAGACTTCTTGACAAGAAAGAATGATGTATCAAATCCCGTTATGACGACCAAATGAGTTTATAAATTATCGCACAAAGACGCAATACGATGTCTTAAACGTCTCGTGTCAAGTTGTCAAGTTCTTCACATGCTTTTAACTCAATGTAGAAAAAATACTTCGGTAACCAATATGACAATTAAATGAATAGTTAGTAATGTACAATCTTTCTTTTACCTTAAAGATTTAAACCTAAGATGAAAATAACGAATCATTAACAATAAAACTTTATGTGTGATATCATAAGGAATTAAAGTACTGTAACAAAATTAGAATTGCTCAAGATTTTCATAGTGGTTCCATATATCTAAAGTTCCTTCTTAGTGGTCTATTTAGAAGAAAGGGGTCAACTCATTCCCCTTCTAAGATTTTGGGATTTTTGACCATTCAAAATTGAAGGCACCAGCAGACGAAACACAATGACATGAGATAATTACATTTTCTCTGTATTATATGGTACAAAAGGCCATGTAATTACACCGGTTGTACACTGTGATATATGGTACAAAAGGCCATGTAATTACACCGTTTGTACACTGTGATATATGGTACAAAAGGTCATGTAATTACACCGGTTGTACACTGTGATATATGGTACAAAAGACCATGTAATTACACCGTTAGTACACTGTCATATATGGTACAAAAGGCCATGTAATTACACCGGTTGTACACTGTGATATATGGTACAAAAGGCCATGTAATTACACCGGTTGTACACTGTGATATATGGTACAAAAGGCCATGTAATTACACCGGTTGTACACTGTGATATATGGTACAAAAGGCCATGTAATTACACCGGTTGTACACTGTGATATATGGTACAAAAGGCCATGTAATTACACCGTTTGTACACTGTGATATATGGTACAAAAGGCCATGTAATTACACCGTTTGTACACTGTGATATATGGTACAAAAGGCCATGTAATTACACCGTTTGCACACTGTGATATATGGTACAAAAGGCCATGTAATTACACCGTTTGCACACTGTAATATATGGTACAAAAGGCCATGTAATTACACCGTTTATACACTGTGATATATGGTACAAAAGGCCATGTAATTACACCGGTTGTACACTGTGATATATGGTACAAAAGGCCATGTAATTACACCGTTTGTACACTGTGATATATGGTACAAAAGGCCATGTAATTACACCGTTTGCACACTGTGATATATGGTACAAAAGGCCATGTAATTACACCGGTTGTTACAAGGTGCAGTGGTTTCCTAAGTCCTTTACAGCAGATACGTCAAACTGAGCTGTCACGGAATAAAGAGTTTAAGGTATACATAATAAGACGTGCAACAACTCAAACACGTCTGAGATCTATTAAACAAAGTCAATATATGTCAGCACACATCCATATTAACTTTGCCAACTTTATGATATTGTCTCTTCTCAATCAACGATCAATTTTTCGTGGCAGAATCATCAAACTCTGAGTAATACATGTCTAATTAGATCTCGGGAAAGTCTCGATCGTGCATGCGTGAAAGGTACATCCGGGCAATCTAGGTGCATGCGTGTTGACCGACTAACCAGGGATAGACTGTATAGACAATATAGTTTTTCTTTCGCAATTACGTCGTGTTTAGCAGAGGCATGAATTACCGGTTCGCCCACACACAGCTCAGTCTACCATAATGACCGGTTTATTGAATAGGATGAAGCATGTCTCATAGATTTGTAACTTTATGTCTACGTTTGCACAATGTTCGTAAGCCATGAATCATGAAAATAAGACAAACATTCGCTTAAACTTACAATAAAAGTTTCACAGTTACGAGTTGTGTTCCATTCACGTCCAATGTAACGTTTGGCTAAGGTATTCTCTTTATATTCACAATTAAGAGAAAATCAATAGTGCGAATCTTTATAAGACAGTACAAGGATCTCTATGGTTTTCATGAGCTCATTAATGACTGATATACCACCAATTCGCAGGCTAACTAGTCTACCAGTCATGTTCCTTGTACAGACGGCCGATTAATCAAATAAACGGAAATCTCTGCTAGCCTAAAAACAACTGTTATAACTACCGATTCTCTGTTACAGACGATAGAATGATCCAATTAATAAAATCCTTTCTTATAGTCTGTGATACTACAGAGGTCAATTCATGACGTAAAACGACAATGATCGAATTACTTAAAACCATCTGTTCAACACAGACGGGATTAAGGGAGTCTTAATAAACACATGGCCATGTGTGTTAGGAGTCGGTCCTATTAACAGAACAGACACACGACAGAAAATATCGTATCTTCTTCGGAAGGGACAAGAAATTAGCCATTATATGTTATATGTCCAGAAGGAGCCTCTGTAGACTGGCGAAACTTATCCCGGAAGTTGTATAGCTAGGATGTCGGTAAATACCTTTCACCCTTACATACAGTAAATGGTGTAGATGTCGGCATAGGATATAATCATTTTTGAGAATTTCACGATATTGGATATTTCCAACTTTGTTATTGCCATCCTTTTTTCTTGGTAATAAAGTAATTTAATCCATAACAACGCATCTGTCTGATGTGCTTAACCAGAGCGCACGTTGATTTCTGATAATTCTATCGATAATGTTCCAGTGATTATTTTAACCCAAAATACAAACTTTTCACGCAAATCAAATCACATACGACAGGGATACATCCGTATTACCCTGCGAGCAAATACGGAAACTTATTACATAATATATTAATTTGTCATTCATAAATCAAAACCATTGTACTATATTTTTCTTTTCAAAATCTAAAAGTGAATGTAGTAAAAAGATATTTTTCTTATAGTTGATTAGGTTATACATACAAACAATAAAAGGAATATTATAGTATAGTAAATTTCCTGGTGTCTGTATATGCTTCTTGTTGCATGGGAAAAATTGCATATTGCACGCCATGCAGTCTCACGAGATACACATTTTCTTTTGAAACTCAAAACAAATACAAGATACTACACCACTATATCCCGAATGTACAAAATAGATAACTTATAAGAAAACAACTTATAAAGGAAAATTTTAAACCGGTTATACATTTGCCTCTTACCAAAATGGTCTGTTAAACCTTTCGTATGGCAAAACTCATCTCAGAATACATTTTCTCAATCAGTGTCAGTTACTCGGATTAATGGCCTATTTAAAAGCGTTGTTACTGATCAATACCTTATTTTGGGAGTAAAAATAAGGACCGCCTCGTAGGGTCGGTTCTATAATTGTCTCAGAAAAACGTTTATAATGGCTATGAACTCTGGAAGGTCGATTTTAAGACACTCTTCTGTATTTATCTTGTTGTAATCAGAAGATCCCTCTTGTACTGAAAATTCACCTCATTCCTTGTTTTGGCAAGTGCAATTGGCTTAAAGTGGCATGATGCCCATTTTTCATGGTAAAATTAAGCGAAAAAAGCTATATAGGCCTATAAACTGTCATAAATAATGCCTATTGACCCACTTTGCAAAGCTGCATCTGCCACGAGTTCGAAAAAAATACCTTTTAAAATATCATTTTTCTTAAAAGACTGGCCCAGTCTTTTTAGGAAAACGAAGATTCCGTTACTTGTCGGTATGAACCGAAAATTACCGAAGACGCGTCATTTCGAATTCCGTGGATCACGTGGTTAATAAATTATGTATGCAACCCAACACCCAAACAACAACAACAAAAATGGCGGACGAGGATAAAACAAAAACGCGCGAGAAACGAAAAAGGGCTGCAAGACTAACAGGGTCCGAAAAGAAAAGGAGAAAGGTGCAGCGAGATACACTGTTCCACCATTCGAGAGTTTATCTTGGTTCGGAGCAGATGCGATGGGCATCCCTTAAAAAGGAACTGGATTTAAAAACCGATCGTGAAGTGGCGACATTTTTGATAGACAAGTGAGTGTTTACGTCCTACGTATTTTCACCATCAGACCGTCAATAATCTGTATTTTCTGATAGAAATTGTGTCGTTAACCTGCATTTTTAACAGCTTTCTACCTAGCCCATTATTTGAATTTTCTCTGAGTACGTGATGGATACGAATGTAGGTCAACTCGACCTGCTTTACTTGCATTTGTTTAGGTTATGAAAGATGAGAAATGTATTGATAATCTTTTTCCCGGTTCCTTATTGATCTTAAATGACAATTTATTTGTAGAAGGTTTTGATTTGGACTAATGAAATTGTCAATATGTAAGGTATTCAAATCTTAACTTCCCTGCATATGGTGAATGTTAAATCCAGTTTCCAACAGGGAAGCTCCTACAGCAAGATGGGTTGGCCTGACAGAGTAAACACAAGGCCATAATAGCCATCTAACCAATGTTGGAAACAGACAGAGTAATCCCCACACCAATGAATATGGTGCAAGTCTGTACCAAGCTTTTGTAGTTGGATGGTAATGTGATATACAGGAAGTGCGTAGACAATGTTTGGGTGACATTCTCAGAGTATTTTGGAACATATTTCTTTTTCTTTGAGACACATGCTATAATGACAAAATGGGACCCATAATAACATTGAATAATTAAGTTGAACTCAACGTGAACCTGTTACCAGTTGGCAAGTTATTTCTCTGTACACGTTTAGAATAACAATTGTTTTTTGAAATATTATAGAGGCTTCATGATAAGCTTTGGAATACCTGAGAATAGAGGGCCAACATCATTTTGGAAGAAGAATGTATGCAGTAAAGCACATGTTGCAAGAGTGATTAGAATTTTAAGGATGTCTTTTTCTATCTTTAAACCAAATGCTTTATACAGGAGGAATCATTTTTCAAACCAATTTGCCATAATCGGGGGTTTTGTTTTTGTTATAATGAGATACCTTTGCATTTTGCAATATCTCTTCTTATTCTTTTCAGTTACAGGAAGTCTTCTGGAAAAGGTGACATACACTCTCAACAAATACAACGGATATCGTCAACACCAGCACAAAGTGCCGTGGCAAGATGTGTAGCTGAAGCTGGAACTCCATCAGTATCTGGTGTGTCAGGCCCAGAGTCAGAATTGTAAGACTTGATATTTTTAAACAAAATTGTGAATATGAATATGATATATTAGTTTGCCTAGTTAAGACAGTAAATGACAGTTCCAGCAAAACCATTTCAATGCTTTCAAATTAAATAAGATGGACATTGTCCATGTGATTTCCCTAACATCAAAGCTATGGTAACTTAAAAAAATATTATTTTACTATATATGTAGAAATAAAGCATTTTGCCACATTATAACTTAACTTTTCTGTAAATCATCTGAAATGACATGGGGATTTTTAGCATGCTGATTACAAGTTTTATGTTGATGTTTCATTTTTTCTATTTATCGAAAAAGAAAAACAAACGTCTTGTGGAAAATAAAAAAGCATTTATATATTTTTTCTTGATTTTCAATATTTGCAGGGACCAACATCAGCTTTCAGGTTTTGAAGAAATGGTCAATTCTGAAGACAGTAATGGGCACATTCTGTCTGGGTATGTATATATCATATGTTAAATACTGTCTGATACCAAGAAATCAGTCACATATACAGGAAAGAGCTCTGTGACACACACTTGGCACTGTGCCCTGAAGTTAATTAATTAACGTTCAAAATTAGTGTGTTTTTATCATATTGTCTGCAGTGTGAAAATATGGACACAATTCTTTATTGAATTTCATTATATATGCATGTACACTTACTAAAATATGTTTTTAAAAAATGTGTTGGGGGCATGGTACTTCCAAGTTGCTGCTACAGTTCTAAAATTTGACATTCAAGTGTAAAAAAAATTCTTGTTACAGATCACATGATGTAAAAGCAAAAAGTTCAAAGACAGGTAGACAATTAGAAGTGAAGAAATTAGAAACTTCCTTTATGGACCCATTTGAGTAAGTACTTATCCAATTTCACAAGTTGTGAAAAGAATGATGTAGAATCCTTTATTTTCATCCACACTGCATAAAAAGAAGGTTAGAGAAAACAACTGTTCCTCTGGCCCAAAGCATTTTGTATCAAATGAATATTATATATTGACCACTGAACCTATTAGATACAGTAGGCAGAGATTTAAACATCATTTTGCGGCCAGGTAGAACCTAGCAATGTATGATGTTGGTCAATGTCATAGTTTTAGGTCCATGGCATTATTCAATTGCAATGGACAACCAATTTGAAATCCTTGGTAGAGAAATGTACAATATGTTATATGTATAATTTTGTATAAATAAGGAAATGAAACTGTCTGTTTATTGAGGTCAGTTTTCCTTTGCAAAGTAATCTTTGGAAGGAAAATGAATTATAAACTATCACAGCTTCTTTAACTATGGAGATCAATAATTTGTATATTCCAGTTTGTCCATCGATATAACTGTTGCTGAGGCAGACGAATCTGAAGACCCAGATTACGAACCAAGTTTTACCATTGAAGCAGTGCTGTGAGTATGGCGTCTGCCTTTTCATTGAAAATTTAACCTTTCCAATTTAACATTATTTACATCACCAGGCACAAACCTGCTGCTCCTGTTTTTCAGAAAAGTGTTGATCTGGCCTTCTTTTTGTAATAGTTGGTATTTACAGGGTTTAGCATCACATCAACATTATTTCAGTTATTTTGTGATGCCATATTTATATTGATTGAGGAAGATTCCAAACTTGACTTTCTTTAAGGGCTGGCCAAGGCAGATAGAATTATCAAAATTCAGTAAGTCAGTCTGGAGACTTTCTCGGGAAAATGTTTATGCTTTTACCAGGGTTTGCTTCCATGTCTGATTTCTACCTTTGATTTCAGTCCAAAGGATATAAGCCAGCTGGCAGAGGATGTAGCCTTTGAGGAGGCGGAGTTCGGAATGGAAATTGACACTGACACAATAGATGAAGGGAAAGAACTGGACGATATGGTGACTGGACAAATTCAAGGAACAAAAGTGACAACTAATGACCAGTGCGCTGCATTGAGCGAGTCTACAAAATGCATTGTAGATCTTGATGAACTTAAAAGACTGGCTGACATTCATGTTGAGCATTGCACGACAGTTGGTTGTCCTAAGAGTGTTAAGATGATCGAGAACTTTGTTGGGTCAGCATTGTATATGAAATGGGTATGTTCTACCTCATAAACTAGTAGAGTAAGATGTTTGTTATCTGATAATTTCCAATCATCTTTTAGGGAAATGCATTAAACCATTTGTAAGATGAAATGTAAAGTCACATCGTTTTGTTCATATTATGTCAGGGAGTGCCACTAATTTTTTTAATTTATTGTGTAACGGTTGCTGTTTTGTAACCTGATAGGTTTCATGCCTTGTGATTGCAGCATTGTATATAAAATCAGTAAAACGAAAACAATCACACTTTGGAATTGACACACAGGTTCTTCCGGATCGTGATAAACATGTGTATTGAAGCCATGTCTGTCAAGATTATTGAAAAGTATATGTATCAGTATTATATGATGATTGTTTTTGCAGGTTTGTGAAGACGGGCATAGTAGTGGGAATTGGTGTTCGCAAGCAGTTTTGAACAAGCGCCTACACAGTGGTGATTTCCTGATTTGTGCAACAGTCCTAACATCCGGAAATAATTTCGGAAAGATGGCCCTATGGGCAGATATGCTTCACCTGAAATTCCCATCCGCCGACCAATTCCACAGGATTCAGTCAAGATACATTGTTCCCACCATTGACAGGTACTGGGCGAATCACCAGAGGGAAACACTCAATTCCTTTAGGAACACCCCGGTAATTGTTCTCGGTAAGACATTCATGACTCCTTTTCATTGTATGAAATATGTTATGGTATTCTTTGAATTATGAAATCATTATTGTGACCTATGTGGCAAATTTATCAGGGTGCAATCACATCTGTTATTTATATCCACTAGATTTAATAATAGTAATAAGAATACTTTATTCAATATTCGATGCTTTCGACTCATCTTTACAACATACACAAATACATTTCTTTTAATACAAGATACATTCTTATAAAAATGATTAGGGCAAAATTCAAATTGAAATTGTAGAGCCAGAGAATAGATTCAGGTTTTCTATTGATGAACTTAGTTAATATGCCTCCTTGAAAAGAGATATGATACAATATTAAAAAAAAATAATATAAATTCCATCATATTTCCTTTCCCTTTCTACATTTAATTTGAAGAAGTTGTTTCTTACATATGTTTCTTGGTAATACCACGTTCATTCTATTCTGTTTAAGGGGATGGACGCAATGACACACCAGGGTACTGTGCCCAATACTGCAGTTATACGCTTATGGAAAAAGAAACGAAAAAGATTTTATGTTTAAAGACTGTGGATAAACGCATGACAGATAGGAAGTCGGCAAACATGGAGAAGTTTGGTTTTCAGGCAGCTATGGATGAGTTGGAAGAGAAAGGGGTAGTTGTTGGCGAGGTTGTTACCGATGCACATTTGGGCATTGGAGCTTTAATGAGTGAGTATAGTTCTATCATATGTAAGGGGACTGTCATTCATTTCAGTTATAACAATGTCTAAACCTCTCTCATGTAGTGCCTATCAAGATAACACATTTAGGTATATATCAGAAATATATGTACAATGTTAATAGAGAACACAAAGCAGGGAATGAAGAACTCATCAACATATCTTGAATGCATGTTTATTACAAATATCAGGTGAATAATGTAATTAAGTCTCACAGACATGTTGATTTGTGTAAACTGTTGGTGAAAGGGTCCCTTCCTCTTGGTGTCCATTTCACATCATATTGGCCCTCTTTATTTTCTGGTGCTTTTTGAATTCCTGAGCACTCTTTTGTTTTCATTGTATACATTTACCAACACCCCCCCCCCTCCACTAAAAAAAACCCTAAAGATTATATTTAAAATGATCCAATTTGTAATTTGTAGGATGTTTGTAACAATTTGTATAATAGCCATTTCTTAAAAACATTCTGAGCATTCTAGTAGTGTTTTGTTGATTTGAATTGATTCAACAAGGCCGGAATATAGATCACTACAATTATATGAAATCCGAGCCTTGAAACAACATCATGTAGAATCAATTGCAGAATAGCTGGTTTTCATCCGTGTGACAATTTGTTCTTGACCAGAAAAAGATGCAAATGGTTGGATATATTCTTAGTGTTTAGTGTTGAAGATACAGGCCTTTTATGCGAAGCCTTTTGAAGGCTCTGTAATATGTTAGCCTCATATTTATTTTGTTGCAGAATCCAGGTATCCAGCTGTGAAACATTCCCATGACATTTGGCATGTTGCAAAGAATTTGGGGAAGAAGCTAGTCAAGGTAACTAATTTTTAAAGAAGATTACATTTGAGGTCAATTTTCAGAAAGAAAAGTGCACAAAATTTCAGTGTCTCTTCATTCTTACTGTTTTATATACAAAGTAAACTCCCTGTGTGGCATTGCAGTAACTGGACCATTATGTCATAATAATGTGACTGTTGTTCGCATCTTTCTGAGCTTAGCTCAAACTGCTTAATGTGAACTCTGTTCAATGCAGTTTCTCTGTCACTTTCAATTTGTTCATAGTTAAGCGTATCAGACTGAGTATTATCATTGTTTATTGACTGCATGTCACAATGACATTAAATGTGCAAAACTGAGGCTTAGTAGTCCCTTTGATCTAAACACCATTTCACCTTGTTATATCTTTTCAGTTGTCACAGAAGAAAGAGAATGCAATACTCATGAAGTGGAATAGAGACATTGTAAATCATTTTTGGTTTGCTTGTAAAGAGGCAGAGACCTACAGCGAGTTTATGGTACTTATTTCTGTTACTTTCCAGCTTCTATCGGTATGCACTATTACTCAGAGTGTTTTGGTGCGATTTAGCCACTATGCAAACAGTAAGAAAGAGATCAAGATACTTTTCATGCAGAGCAATTTTTAGATTGATTACCAACAAGTCATTCAGTTTGTCATAAGTCCTTTGAAAATTTGGTTATCCACAGACTTACTCGTTAAAGCATTTTCATTCATGATTAGATTTCTACCACATCTGGTAAATAGGTTTAGTATACATTATATAGTAACATCATCTGCTATCATTAGATTTTCACGGGGACAATACCTATGAAGATGACGACCTTTATTTGGTAATTTACATCAAGATGAGTTAATAAGGGCCACTTTCACCCATGATGTAGGACTTGTGACGCTAAGGTGAAAGCTTCAGTCAGCACCAGTGACCCTAAGATAGTTTGTGTAAGCACTGGAGAAATCCAGGGAAGCCATGAAATAACCGAAATACTAAATGGTGTTTAGTGCCATTGATCAAGAAATCATTACAACCCCTTACTTACTATTATATTGTTCTTGCATTTTGTGTTCTTGTTTTAACGGCAGTCTCTTTCTGCTAGGAAATTATTTTGTGAATTTGCATTATGGTTTCAGTCCATATGGAGAGGTGTTTTACATCATGTAACAAATACCCATGAATGGATCTTACCTCATGGTAGCGGCTCTTGTAGATGCCTGCATGGCCCATTGCCAGAAGAAAACCGAGAAAAAGAGTGGTTGGACCCAGCTCAAGATTGCAAAGCCTTAAGGAACTTGGCATCTGTAGTCCTTGACAAAAGACTTCTCAACAATGTTCATTATTACCTGAATTTTAGGTACAAATATTTTTTTTCAATCATCACTTATTATCTATAAAACTCAACTAGATTGCACAAATGAAATAAGAGGACCAGATTGGCCTCAAAGTGATCACACGGTCAGAGGAGACTATTTCAAAGAAAAGTCTAAGAATTCTAAAAATGTAAAAATCAAGGTTTGGAAGTTCAAAAACATGTCTTAGATAAATAGTCATGCAACTACTGGAACTAAGAAACTGGACCTACTTTTTGATTGCACTCATTAAAGACACATTTCTTGAAGACCCACAATACAAACATTAACAACCCAGTTTCTGTTTGTAAAAGAACTTATCAAGAATTTATTGGTTATGAAAGTATGAAGATTTATGGTAGCTCACCTGCATCCATTATCCTATTTGATTATGTGAAAATGCAGGTGTTATGCTACAGTAAATACTTCATCAAAATGATTTTTTTACCAAGTCATGGGCCATTTCTCATCTGATTTGCACAAAAAGATATGTTTTACATTATAGACCCATTTAGATAGTGTGCCATATATTTTTTCTATCTTTAGGAGCACCTCTGACCTAGAAGGATTTCACCAACATATCCTTATGTATTGTGCTAAGAGATATGCCTACACTCCACCAGTATACAGAGTGAGGAACTTGTTGGCAGCATTGGATCACAATATGAATGTGAATAGAGCACCTCTGATGAACAAAGACGGCACATTAAGGTACCCAGGTCATAAATGATTAGAATTGTTACAAATTAGGCTTGTTTTTAAACTGAAATTAAAGTCTGCTGATATGAGTAAAAAAGCTATGCATTTAAATAAATCTTTGAATATAGCATTTGCATTGTGTTCGAAAGCTTTGCACTAACCTGTGTACTTTTGCTAAAGGATTGTGGGTAAATCAACCTTTTAATGGAGACGCTGCTGTGATGACAGTCACAAGCTAGCACTCAAACGACATGTACAAGCTTGCACAGATATTGTATTTCTATGAAAAACTCCTGTATATTTATCTTTTTTTCTAGCTGGACATTGATTCAAATGTGAAATTAGACTTTGTTGTAGTAATTACATGTCACAAACAATTCCTGGGGTTATACTTAATAAACTATTTCTTTGGGTAAATTTCTACTATGATGCAGTGCGTAGGTGAACAAAAAGCGATATCATGCTGTGATGCGTCTTAGTACAGGGGTCTCTCTAGACCCCCTGAACAGGATAACATTTTGGCAAGACTTGAAATGTGATTTTAATTTAACCCCTCCACTGTGTTATATCAACATGCTGTAACAATTTAGCAATTACTGAAAGCTGGAATCTATGCATCAGAAGATGAAACCTGTTTCTAGACTAATTTTGTACAAATGCTATAAACACTACTTAACATGCTAAGAAAATCAACTTGTTTTTTTCCTCAAGGCTGAAAAGAGTTTGGAATAAAAAGAGCTGTCGCTGGTCGGTGTATCAGGAAAAAGAGAAGAAGACGTACAAGTATATCGACTCTATCATAGAGGACGCTCTTGTTCAGAGGATAAATGACAAAGTTGGAATGAGGAAAAGAGTAATTGAAGCAGAGGATCCAAGATTACTCTCTAAACACCTGGCTCCAATAGAACCTCCGCCCACCAAAGAAATTCATGCTGCCCAAGTTTCAAGATTTAAATGAATATGCTTATTTTTTTGTCAAGTTAATGTACTAGTAAGGAAAATGAACACCGTCTTCAATTGATAATAAGTAGAAAGTTTTCTTAGTATGAAATGTGATGAGACTGCCCTCAGTGAGGGAATTGGCTCCAATATAACTAAATGACTAAATGTTAGCACATTGCTGTATATTCCATTCTTTTAACACTGATATTAACTCTTAGAAAGCTGCGTGCTATTCTAAATATAGATGTTATGCCAACTGCTTCCCAAATATTTTACATAATTTTGATGAAAATACTAAGGGTAGCAAATTGGTTATATCACACACCAGCCACCAATTTACTTTGTGATTGTCCTGGATGTAATCTGTTTCCATAAGCATGAAGTCGGTTTGAGCACTATAAGGGTTAAACTAGAAAGTTTCTCAGATAACTTTATTTGAATTCATGATGTGTATTGCATGTATTATCTTTTTTTCTTTTTTAGATGAAATCATTTCTTACCACAAAAAGGTTTTACAGAAATGTTTGTCAATCTCTCATATTTATGTCGGCATCTTGATTTGGACATCTTCCATCTCTCATATCCATTTCCCAAACAGTAATGACTTTTAATCACTTTGTTGCAGGACAGCTTTAGAAAACATTGTGGGAAAAGGTGAAATTGCTCATAACGAGCATTCTTTCCTTTTCCCACAATGTTTTCACTTGCAATCTCTATTTAGGTTATCTTCATCACTTGTCATCTCATTATACCCTACCAAAACACTGGTATCTTTTTATGATGTTAAAACCAAGGCAGTGCCATTTTAGATTACTCAAAGCCTTGCTGTGTAATTCTAGATTACCATAATTTCTGTCATTCTATCTTAGGTTTTAAAACCCATGTAAATTCTTTGTTGATTATCAAAGCCATCCTAATCTCATTTTAGGTTTCTAAAACCATACCCTCTGGGAATCCCTAGGATGAAAATTCTCTTTACCTTCCTGATGTTAATTGCAATATTCAGACTGAAGTTTCTTTTTGGACTTAGCTCTCAGCTTTTTCCGAAGGTCTTGGGTCAAATTCCTAATAATCTCAAGTTGAAATTGTCTTCAACTCAATATGTTGAGTTCTCTCAATGAATGGGTTTCATTTTTAAATGACAATCATAACAATTTGAAAATACTTCAGAAAATAGAAGAAACATTTCATGTAATTACTATTTTATTGTTTAATTTCTATTAATTGGTCATAATAAAATATGCAAAGAATGATTGTCTCATTTATATATATTCTGTGTAACTACACTGTGAAAAACCACCACCCATTCAGACTCTGGCAGGAACAAACCCCTTATACTGTCCAAATGGATCAGGGAATTTATCCCTGATCTTCCAAACGCAGCAAGACGGGATAACCCGCCTGTCGCCAACACCCAGTCGTCCATGGTTCCAAAGTATAAACTGCCTATAGGCTTGGTGACGGTTGGCTTTTTGCTGATCAGGCTCTTCGTCGAACACCAGGATGTCCCGGCTGTACATTCTGGCAATGGCCAAAACTGCCTCGTCCAGTACAATAATCTGGAAATTCTGAAAAACGAAAATTCATTCAATTATGGTTTGCTTATTTAGTAAAGACATGCAATGGATACTGCTTTTTTCTTCAATCAGTTTTCTAGTGATCTGTATGTTTGAAGTGAGTGGTTCAGTGGTTGAGCAATAAACTGAGGATCAGAAGGTTGGTTTGATCCTCTGCCACAGCTATGTGTGGTGATCTTATACACTGTTCCTGCATATGTTTATTTCTTGTTTCTACCAAAGAAGACCTTGTGTCTGAGTACCCTTAGTAGTAGGAACTTGTTTCACTATCAAGATGGAAAAAAAAAGCTCACACTAAGTAAAAATGAGAATAGGGAACATATAATATTGCTTACATCATCCCTGACATGTATTTGCATATGTCTTCTGGTAAATAATACTCTTAATTTTATGAAAGGTCTTATATTGGTTTGTAGAGATTATAAAGGAAATTGGACAGAAGTCCAAGTAGTAGGAAGGAAATCCAAACTCTCCTAGGCTGAGAATATTAGCAAAATAAATAAGTTATGTCTAAAACAATGCTATAAATGTAACAATTACCGGTTGTAGAGAAATGCAGTGTTCCAGCCCACAGCAAACTTTCTCTGCTTCTGTGGGCATCTCCCTACAATGTCCACACACACACCAGTCGGGAGATTCAGCTCCAGGGCTCGGGTGAAACCCTCCTGATTGCTGTGTTGCAGGTCTCATGATGTCGAACATCAAACTTGGATACTTGGTGATCGCCTGTGTGAGGACATCTGCCATCTCCTCACGGCTCATTGCAGCTAATTCTTCCTGAATAAAACAAATAAATAACCATGAACGTATTTCATAAGGCAGACTGTATAAGTCACATCATAGGCTGTAAGAGTATTAACAATTAACCAAACGAAAAATTTTCGACTGTCCCAAATTGAAAGAGTTTTCAGACGACATTTCATAATTTGATGATATTGGAAAATGACCTTGTATCATATGGTAGATAAAATTGTTGGAAAATGGGATTTTTTTCTTTTTTCCCATTATGTTTTCAAGGGGTGTCTGCAACAGACTGGTTAAATGTGGTAATGGGTTAAAGATTTTTTTTTCAATATCCGATGACAATCAGATAGAATTTTCTAAGTTCACCTTATATGTACGAAAATATCAAATTAATAAAGACATTGAAAATCCATAATCAAAGCTTTATGCAGATAGTGTCTAAAACATTTGCAAATTACGGAACCTAATGCACTGTTGTAGAGAACATGAGGGTATATAAATAGTCAACACAACCGCTCATTGTATGACAGTGTTCACTGATTGGATGTGTTTGTGACTTTGGGGATTCATTTGCTCTGTTTGTTACATTGGTGGCAGAGGTGGGATGAAGACTTCTTGTATTGGAGGATTTGCCTTTCCACATATTTCACATGAGAAGACTTAAAATCTTTTCAGCAGTGGGAGTTAGGTAATGTTCGTGAAATGATTATGCAAATAAGAAAACCTAATGCATTGTTGTAGAGATCATGCAAGTTTATAAATTGACAACATAACTGCTCAATGTATGACGGTGTTTTTCACTAATCGAACGTGTTTGTGTCTTTGAGAGGTTAGTTGCACTTTCATACCTGAAGAGTTTCAGAAAATTCTATTGTATCATTCAAAGTGTCACTTCCTTGTGACAATTATGATCCAAAATTTATGCCATGTGATTATCTGGAACTGGATGTGAGTTTGTCATTGATTTTAGATTTTGATATTAAAATGAAAATAAAAGGTAAAACCACACCTGGTTCCAAGGTCACAATACTATATTAAGGTTAGGGAGAAAGAGAGGTGCAGTTAACAAACCATTTATATTTATTGTTGTGAAATTTATTTTCAATCAACCAAGATACAGTAAACACAAACAGGCTTATAGCTCAGTGTGTTTTTATTCTTTTTTATCGTTTTACAGGAGTCTAGTTTTACTGAACAGTTTATATGCAGCTGAAGTATACTTATTCATTTCAAAAACTTTTACTCTCTGGAATAGAAACCAATGGTCCAAAGTAACAAGGTTTTTCAGATATTGTTAGATTGACCTACCCTCATGCTTTCTTGTCGTTGCTGACCAATCTCCAAAGGATCAATAACTCTATGAAGCCCTCCTCGTCCCCTACTTCGCTCTCTACTGCCCCTCGAGCCACTCCCTCTTGATCTTGTGGCTCTAGACCCACTTCTTGACCTCGAACCCCTTTTCCCACGTCCCCGCCCTCTTCCTCTTCTTTCTCTCTGAGGACTAGAACTCGATTCTTCATGAAACATTCCAGGACTGTCGGACCCATGACTAGGTGTTGATTCTCCTCCCTAAAAAAGAAATACCTTCTTATTTATAAATCATTACAAATACAGGGCTTTTTTTCCTTCAATTGGGAAGAGGCCCAAGATTGTTGAAGTTATTACTTAAATTGCTGAATAGGGAAGCCTTAAAGCTGGTATGACTTAACTGGGAAAACTGCATGATTTTAATGAAATTTCCAGTTGGGAGGGTGCCTTTTATGGGAGTCTGTCCTATAATGTAAAAAATCCATGGAATAGGACAATATCATATAAAAAATAAAGATTTCCAAAAACAAAATAAGTTAAACCAGCTGTTTGGTTTTCCAATCCTGTGATTCCAATTCCAAAAGCGAACAGAGAGATGCCCCTTACCAATTCAAGGGAAAAGACAATGTCCGATAAAATGAGAAATCGACCCGAATTATCAAACGCCTTACGGATATAATTGAACCAACCCAAGAAAGCTATCAAAATTTAAAATGGTTTGTCGAAACAATCGAAATTCCAGGCCTAATGGTAAGAAATATTATAACACATATAGACTAATTATACTAAATATCGATAGACAGTCAACTCCAGTCAAGACAAGGGGTATTCAAAAGTAGAATCAAAACAGCCCCTTTCTCACTGTAGATCTTGGAACCATTTGCCGCACTCTTTCACGGCGATGTACGATTTCCTTCCTCGTGTCATATCAGTTCAATTAAAAATTATTTCAGAACCATACTGTAAATATTATTGACTAAACATACTCACCGATGCCATTTTTGATTTCTTCTTGCTTGCATAAATATTGTTGTTTTGAAAAAGGAATCTCGGCTTCCGGTTGTTTACTTCCGGCATAAATTATGCAAATTAGATTATACGAGCATTCTAAACGGAACTGCCCGAATCACGACGAAGTCAGTTTGAAACCGAAAGTAGGTCAATTTTTAATTGTTAATTTCTCTTTTTCTGAACCGTTTTCTCTCATTTTTTGTGTCTTTAATACAGTTTTAACTGTTCAGCGACCAATCAAAGCGAATTATAGACTTGTAGTGAAAAACAGGTAAATTTCCGAAAGATGAGCATCACACAACTTTAAAAGGAATAAAAAGGGAACTTTAAGAAAGGTATCGTTTTACTAAGACTCAGATGTGAATTGAATAACGAGATTAGTTTTGTTAGATATGAACTTTCATAACGCACCTTCGTTCACGCAAGCCTCAATAAATAGAATTTCTTCATTCATTTTTTCCTATCATTTTCAATCAATGTTTACTTTGTTTTTTCCCTTCATGGTACTTTTTCAGCTTTATCTATTGTTTTTATTACATTTATTCACGCAACGTCACGTATCTGCTTATGGTACTGGAAAAGAACTTTATAAACATTGCTATCGTTCTAATCCATTTCATCTGTATTGTATAACTTGACATTTTTGTATAGTATGTGTATATTGATGAATAATATATGTCTAAAGCCTTAATAAAGCATCAAAATCAATTTATTTTAAAAATCGTTTGAAATTGAAAGCATCGACACCAAACAATTGTAAAGTATGAAAAAAAACATTGGCATTGTGAACCTAGGTAGAAACCACTGTGACAAAAGAAGAAATTGCTTGTCACAAGCAATTTCTTCTTTTGTCACAGCGGTTTCATTATTCTTTTATAGCAGATATGATAATGTGAGGAACGGAGTAAGAGGTCAGAAGAAAAAAGCTAACACCGCCATCTAAGGAAGCTATAATGTGGTCTCCATACGGTACACACAAAAAGGTCGAAAGATCACACGCCTTGTCTTATTATCAAGGCGGTGTGATGGAATTGAAGGCGCCTATAATCATTCTCGGAGACATTCCAAAACATCCCCGACTATTGATTATCATGAAGGAGCAGTACAAACCACAGGGAAACCCCCGATCAATGGCCTCGCTTCCCATTCACATAGATTGTACCATGCTTCAGTCATAACAACAAACCACACTCACTGTGCCGAGACTTTCTATAAATGTAAAACGACTTATTTTCTTTTTCAAGAAACTCAGCGTAAGGAAAGAAAGGATTTGCTCATTGTGAGCAAATATTTGTATTTATCACTATGTCATTATGTTTCAATTTTATTTCTTTTCATCCACGCTCTTGGCTATTTGCACTTTTTAAAAGTGTTTCAAAGCAAATAGAATGTCCTATTTGATCTATCAACAAATCCATACATGTGGCATACTTTCTGGAATATTGGTTACAGCTTTAATCAGCACTGTGTAATTCATCCCGTCAAACCCTATCATAAGGGTATATGGAGTCATTTACGGGGATAACTTTCCGACGAGGTAAAATACGGAACTGTAAAGCTTCCATGAATTGCGCTCAATCGCCACAATAGTTCACTACCTCATCTAATCTGTTGTTGAAGACTAGTAAACATAAGAAATCATTTAGACACACGAAAAAAGTGCTGCCAATTAATGATTAATTTTTTTTTCATCTTGGCGTCTAGACAATAAGATAAAGAAATAATACTTTGTCATGTAACATTTAGCCGCCTTCCATTCTTTTCATGTTTTGGCAAATCATATTTTTTACATATGTAAGAATGGTATTAACCTATTATACGGCACTGAGTCGACGCATACATACTAGTACATTTTGCCTCCAGCTGTGTTCCGCAAGGCAAATTAGAAATATGTGAGACAAAACTACAGTATTCCATAATTGGATATGTGTATTGTGTACAATTCTACTTGGGTGGGTAAGAGCGCTGCTTCGTCATGAAAGCTTACGCTTTTCTCACTGAAAAATCGTTTTGTGGCTTCCGCATTTTTGGACCTACTAAGTCTCTGTTGCTCGTTTGATAGCGAGTCCTTTTCAGAAAACAGGAGTTCTCTGGGTGTTACTCTGCAATGGCAATATGCACGGCCATTTTTCTTTCCAAAGTTTTATGAAGGCAGTGTGACATGACTTATTTGGTCTCTCAATACTTAACAGATTTATTTATGTTGGAAAGCAGTCTGTGGAATACTAGGGGAATGCATAGGTGCGCTTATATAAAAATGAGTGCTCATTCAAACGGCTTTAAATCCCAAATTTAACCGCACCATCAGTAAGTGTTAGCATGAAGAGGGGCACATTATAACCTACACACAGAATATGACACAGTATGACAAATAATTCAGCATCAGTAGCAAACCAGTTCTAGATCGTACTTCCAATCTGCATACATATTCCGTGTCATTTTGAACAGACAGTATGACTCTAATTTGGTTACCTGTTTTGAGTATTTATCAATACGATATACCCATATGAGGTTTGAATGTTTTTTTAATGGACAGGTTTTGTAACATGGATGTTAAGATAAATATTAAAGACATATTAAACTTATTAATTAACTAAAAACATTTTAACAATCATAATAGCAGACCTGTAGTAGTATCAACTTGAATAATCTATGGCGACCTAATAACATTTGGAACAGCCCGTACCAAGCGATTTCACCTGTTGCCATAACGGTTACTACTTAGTTCTGATCTTATAATTCCCGACTGTTGTTTGTTTTAATTTCAGAATAATCTGTATACGGTAATGTGTTAGTTGTTACGACATCGCATGTTTGTGGTTATTCATTAACTTGTTAACGAAAATAACTATTATATCACGCGATCTAGAGGCAGCATACAACACCTCTTTGTGTAAAAAGACCTCACAACCTGATGGTATTATAGATAGATACATTGTGGAAAGTATAACGGATTCGTAATATTCTAACAACGGAACAAGTGCTCAATATGTTATAAGAATTGTATTTCAATAGAAAGTTGATTGGCGGGTGGCCTGTGATCTAACCTGTTTGCTATTCTAAGTGTCTTGCCTCATAAAAAACAAGCAGATATTTTAAGTAGAAAGTAGACGACACAAAAATGTATTTTTAGAAAATTACCCAGCATTCTTAGGGTTTAAAATCAACAGCACAAACGTTTCAAATGTATCTTTTCCTCTTACCCAAATAGACCCATGTTTTTGGAGACACCTTCTGTTTTTCCGTGGATCATGCTGCGTATAAAACAGGACGACAGCTAATGAGATAAATTGATCAACCAAATAACGTGCCAAGAAATACTAACATCTGAATGTGAGAATTTATACCGGAAGTATCTAACACGTGATCAAGCTGCGCATAGCTGTCCTTTTGTGATCGAAGAAAGGATATTCTATAACAAATGCCGTTTCATAAGCAGGAATCTTGTAAACAAAAAACAACAAGATGTGTTTTATAACTATTGACGCAAGATCTGACATTTTAAAGACGGTATAGTAAATAAAACAGATGTGTCGCTTGAAATCACGTTGTAAAGATCGGGTGCAATATGACGAGAGAAAATACTCGTGTCCTCACCGATGAATGTGGGTTTACGATATTATCTGAGAGAATCATATTATATTCACCATTTTTGTTTTACATCGATTGTGAAGGAAGCTTAAAGCTTGTTCTAAGCCATACTCAATGACTGCTTCCTGGATACTAAACCAGTAATATCGCCGATTTGTGGGTTAGTCCCAGAAATTTTGACCTCGCTTAACGGGGATTTGAACCCGGAACCCCCAGTACAAGCGCCCGACGCTCTACCCCTGCACCAATGTCGCTCACATGTCGCCATGATCTATCCCAGTAGCTCAGTTGGTATCCGGTCTTATTTGTAATACATTGGCACCGGGTAAAAACCCTATGCTGGGTCAAGATATACAACAGGGTTATCTTTATAATACTTTAAAGATATTGAGATTAGGTGGTTGTATTGTATTCTTCTACATGTATTGAATCCGTTTTATTTGTATTTTACAGAACAAAATCTCAAAATGGTTAGAAGACCATACACATGTCTATTGTCTGGGCGTAACCTCTGCCAGTGAAATGGACCCAACCATTCTTTGTAAAATTGCCGATATCGAAAAAATCAGATCAGTCGTGTGACACTTTTAGTCCTCTTAATTGATTATGATAAAATGGTTTAAAGGCAAAACAAAACGAAGATAAGAAAGTACGAGTCGGGGGCATCATTTACGCGTCTTTGTTAAAAGGAGGGTATTTAGCATGATGGAGATGGGAGGAAATTAGACCGGGTCGAGTTACTTTAAGGTCAAATAGCAAGAAACTGTACGTTTACGTCTAAATAAAGAATTCGTATTCATATTCGTGTTTGTTTAACGTGAATTGAATTCTTGCCGTACAAATAAATCCATTTAGATTCAAGCACTCTCTTCAAACATTTGCTTTTCCGATTGGACTGTGATACAATTTGAACGCCCAAGTTCTTCGAAAGAATCCATTTAACCTTTGTACAATGTAAATGGATGTTTGTCCTGGTTCATCGTTGAAGTGTTTTCATCATTTCATTGTTGAATATGATACTATCTATAATCACTACTTTAGCTGACTTAACTCATCATACATCGCAGCATCAAAAGAAAAGTGCATTAAAGATAACCTTTTAGGTCAAACTGTTTAACGTTCGACATTGCTTAATTCATCAAAATACACACACTATACATAAATATCAATTTAACAATACAGATGAAATGGATTAGAACGAAATCATTGCATTTAAAGTTCTTCTCGGCTCTGCTTGATGTCGATGATTCAGTATTTGATATTACGAGAAGCGGCTTAAGGACAATACTGTAGTTGGAAAAATGGTTTATTAAACATCTTTCCTTTGTATTTATATGTAAGCGACAAGCCATAACTTGTCAAGACCAACATATCGGATGTGCAATAAAGTGTACGCAATTAACCTTTGTACATATGTAAATCGAAATTTGGTATTTGTACCAGATTTAGGGAAATGGAAGAGAAGTGGTCGTTTAATTAATCAGCCTCGAAACATTAAAGTGGCAAATATGCTTAATTATTTGATTAAGTAAAAGCAGACTCAACATAACCTTCATCAACAAATTCTCTTTTCAAATGAAAGGAGTTTAATGATCGCCTATATAAGAGATATTGTGAAGACGTTTTTTACCAAATAGCACTTTGGTGAATATCTTTACCCCAAGCAAGGCAAATAAATAAAAACTCTTTAAGTAGACACATCAAATTTCGATGATTAAACATTGATGAACAGTCAAATGAAACAAGTTTAAAAAATCACATCCTGTCTTCTAAATTTCCAAACAACTTTCCCGAGTATTTCTACACGAAGAAATGGAATGTCAATCATGATGGGGGATATACGTCCATCTTTGTCATCGTTTATTACAACTTGTATGCGATTCTCTGCACCAAACTTTTCAATCAACTACTTATCATTAATCTGTCTGACACCCAGAATTGCTATTTAGAACATGCGAGCTGTGTTGGGCAGAAACATACCACTTGTTTTACAAATGTCTTTAAGCGAGCCTATCCTGCTAAAATGACACGTATGCCAACACATTGGCAAACTTATGGGGCTTTATTTTATACGTTCTCTAACCTTTGATCAACTTTAGAAAAGTGTTCAGAGCGATTATTTAACAAAAAAAGCATAAACCCATTACCAAACAATAGCGATATTTGACCAGTTTGTTGTGGACGACTCTTGAAAACACTGTGAGAAAAGGAGAAGTTGCTCGTTTCTACTTTTCCCACAATGTTTTCTACTCTATGAGAAGATTACTTTCCAATTTCATCACATTTTGAAATGTCTACTGCTAACTCAATTGTTCACTCTTTTGTGGAATACATATAAACAGGCCTAGGTTTTTTACACTAACAAACTAAATGTTATTTAGGGGAAACGTTCTGATATCCATTTTGTTAAACCCATGATTTCTCTGTGTAAAAGTAAGCTGCTCAACCCAAAATACTTTGCAAAGTTCTTGTTTGTAGAGAAAATGCGAGGTTTTTCGTTAAATAACGACACTAGTCTCGTGACAAGAACTACAGTATTTGTTTCCCTGTCCTGTCTATTTGAGTTACAGAAGGAGCATTTTTAGATAAGGTTATAACAGGAGTGAATGTATGTACTACGTAAGAAGAGTCATATTATTTGTACATATTAAAATCGCGAACCCCCTTAAGCAGGCGGATGTATTAAATAGACATTTGAAAACTAAGCAATAAATACGAAGCAGCTCAACATGCGTTTGTGCGGTATCTAGGCCAACAGTCGCATTAAGTTTAAAGGTATTTGCGGATTTGGGGATTCGATTCCGGGACCTTCGGTACAAGAGGACGACGCTTTACCACTGCACAACTGTCGCCACCAGTCACTTTAGATTGTTTACGTTTACTACGTATGTATCTTTAATATTGAGGCTTACATTATTGCCGAGCTATCTTACGTAATTAGTAGCTTCTACAAGCTGCAGCGCGGGTCGACTATGATATTCAAACGGGAACTGAAACATTCTACCAAGTTGGTACGGATTGCACATTTCGAGGGTTCAGTGCAAGACTATAGTAAGTGCTGCACTTATGTGTAGCACTTACTATAGTCTTGCATTGAACCCTTGATTTCGGCTACATTTTCTATGACGTTGTTTACAGCTCTCAATGATATCACAGCAGTCAGTACATCGTATTCCCTAATCAGTTTGACACAATGAAGGTCAATGCCATCGACTGCTTTCCTACATGACTCAACTGTTTTGCGGTTATAGAACAGAAATAATACTGCATTGATATCAATTGAAGTAATGAATTATGTTGTCCGTTCTGGGATTTGAACTTTGGATCTTCTATTAAAGAATCTTACTCGCTGTTGACTTAGCCACCGAAGCTTGCCTTCAGACGGGCCAAGAGAGGACACATGTATGGTAACTCATCGCATGATGCATGCTTATTTTCATCATTGTACACCATACGCCTTTACGTTTATTGTACACCATACGCCTTTACGTTTATTGTACACCATACGCCTTTACGTTTATTGTACACCATACGCCTTTGCGTTTATTGTACACCATACGCCTTTGCGTTTATTGTACACCATACGCCTTTACGTTTATTGTACACCATACGCCTTTACGTTTATTGTACACCATACGCCATTACGTTTATTGTACACCATACGCCTTTACGTTTATTGTACACCATACGCCTTTGCGTTTATTGTACACCATACGCCTTTACGTTTATTGTACACCATACGCCTTTACGTTTATTGTACACCATACGCCTTTACGTTTATTGTACACCATACGCCTTTACGTTTATTGTACATCATACGCCTTTACGTTTATTGTACACCATACGCCTTTACGTTTATTGTACACCATACGCCTTTACGTTTATTGTACACCATACGCCATTACGTTTATTGTACACCATACGCCTTGACGTTTATTGTACACCATACGCCTTTACGTTTATTGTACACCATACGCCTTTACGTTTATTGTACACCATACGCCTTTACGTTTATTGTACACCATACGCCTTTACGTTTATTGTACACCATACGCCTTTACGTTTATTGTACACCATACGCCTTTACGTTTATTGTACACCATACGCCTTTACGTTTATTGTACACCATACGCCTTTACGTTTATTGTACACCATACGCCTTTACGTTTATTGTACACCATACGCCTTTACGTTTATTGTACCCCATACGCCTTTACGTTTATTGTACACCATACGCCTTTACGTTTATTGTACACCATACGCCTTTACGTTTATTGTACACCATACGCCTTTGCGTTTATTGTACACCATACGCCTTTACGTTTATTGTACACCATACGCCTTTACGTTTATTGTACACCATACGCCATTACGTTTATTGTACACCATACGCCTTTACGTTTATTGTAATAATTATACGCCTTTACGTTTATTGTACACCATACGCCTTTACGTTTATTGTACACCATACGCCTTTACGTTTATTGTACACCATACGCCTTTACGTTTATTGTACACCATACGCCTTTACGTTTATTGTACACCATACGCCTTTACGTTTATTGTACACCATACGCCTTTACGTTTATTGTACACCATACGCCTTTACGTTTATTGTACACCATACGCCTTTACGTTTATTGTACACCATACGCCTTTACGTTTATTGTACACCATACGCCTTTACGTTTATTGTACACCATACGCCTTTACGTTTATTGTACACCATACGCCTTTACGTTTATTGTACACCATACGCCTTTACGTTTATTGTACACCATACGCCATTACGTTTATTGTACACCATACGCCTTTACGTTTATTGTACACCATACGCCTTTACGTTTATTGTACACCATACGCCTTTACGTTTATTGTACACCATACGCCTTTACGTTTATTGTACACCATACGCCTTTACTCTTATTTACACCATACGCCTTTACGTTTATTGTACACCATACGCCTTTACGTTTATTGTACACCATACGCCTTTACGTTTATTGTACACCATACGCCTTTACGTTTATTGTACACCATACGCCATTACGTTTATTGTACACCATACGCCTTTACGTTTATTGTACACCATACGCCTTTGCGTTTATTGTACACCATACGCCTTTGCGTTTATTGTACACCATACGCCTTTACGTTTATTGTACACCATACGCCTTTACGTTTATTGTACACCATACGCCTTTACGTTTATTGTACACCATACGCCTTTACGTTTATTGTACACCATACGCCTTTACGTTTATTGTACACCATACGCCTTACGTTTATTGTACACCATACGCCTTTACGTTTATTGTACACCATACGCCTTTACGTTTATTGTACACCATACGCCTTTGCGTTTATTGTACACCATACGCCTTTGCGTTTATTGTACACCATACGCCTTTACGTTTATTGTACACCATACGCCTTTACGTTTATTGTACACCATACGCCTTTACGCCTTTACGTTTATTGTACACCATACGCCTTTACGTTTATTGTACACCATACGCCTTTACGTTTATTGTACACCATACGCCTTTACGTTTATTGTACACCATACGCCTTTACGTTTATTGTACACCATACGCCTTTACGTTTATTGTACACCATACGCCTTTACGTTTATTGTACACCATACGCCTTTACGTTTATTGTACACCATACGCCTTTACGTTTATTGTACACCATACGCCTTTACGTTTATTGTACATCATACGCCTTTACGTTTATTGTACACCATACGCCTTTACGTTTATTGTACACCATACGCCTTTACGTTTATTGTACACCATACGCCATTACGTTTATTGTACACCATACGCCTTTACGTTTATTGTACACCATACGCCTTTACGTTTATTGTACACCATACGCCTTTACGTTTATTGTACACCATACGCCTTCACGTTTATTGTACACCATACGCCTTTACGTTTATTGTACACCATATGCCTTTACGTTTATTGTACACCATACGCCTGCTTATGATTACTCTTTGGAAAGGGAGGAGGTTGTTTTTGTCCGAAACGGAGATAAATCATCCCACAATGCAGCGCTGAATTCGGAGCACAATTCGGGGATATTACTTCACGCACAACCAATCTACAATGATATTTCTCAAAACTTGGAACGATAGACTCGGCATGCAAAGAGGACTCAAACTAATCCTATTGAGAATGTTGCAACAAATTATCTAGTTCAGTTTGATAACAGACTCACAACAGTCTGATCTAAGACGAAATATTCGTCATTTTACAACATTTTGAGTAGGTGAATCAAGTTTGATACAATATATTTCACATCCTTTGAACGAATCTGCCCTGGTATAGCAGCAGAGTAATACATTTTATTGACATGTATCGCCCATTTCCCGCTGACAGAGCCAAATTGGTTTGGATTTCCGCGAAGTTCTAATTCATCAACAAGGGCAATTCACATTTCTCTGGCATTCCACCATCCAAAGAATCGCCCGTGCATACAAATGTGTATCACATCGTTACGACAAATTCGTCGTGTTCGGAGAAAACATGTTCTGTAAATGATAAGATGCCTTCGGTCATTGTTTATTCTCGGAACAGATTATGATATTCAAACAGCTTGAGATGATATATCTATATTCCTAACCATGAATGTTGTCCTTATTGTCATTATCTAGTTGCTCTATATTGCACCTGACAAGAATAAACCATCTGCTGAAATGCAAGAATGTTCCAACTACTTTATGAATAGGTTAAAGATAGAAGCATTATGAAATCATCAAATCATTATCATTTTGTCTCGGTTGCCATTTCTTTCAAACGTTTTTAAAGTCGGCTAGATTATAAAACGGTTTGCGAATGGTTCCTTTAATTGCATTCAATACAACGATACAAGAACTGTTTCAATGACATTTTGATTTTGTATATTGACATTCAAATTTTCTCATATCTGATCAAGCAACTTATATCCTCTTTCAATTACCACCGACCAAAATAAATGTGCAGTGATAGGCAGTCTGAAGACAGTGAAAGTAGAAAAGGAGGAGTAAAGTTACGAGAAGAAAGTACAAAATCCAATCACTAGATCTGCCTTATATTCCCACATCTCTGTCTCAGCGTAGCGTGAAATTCCGAATCAGGACATCTACGCTTCATAGGCTTATCCATCATTCCACTTAACACTTCCAATACATCTTCTATCTCGAGAAATCTTCATGTAACAAAACAGAACCACATCGTGCAGGATGCTGGAGAAAGTCAGTTTTGACCACTCTTGACTGTAAGGATGTCGTCCATTACCTGATATTGTGAATCGCAACAGGTCAAATTTCAAAGACTTTGCATATTAAAACCATAAACGTGAGAGACATAGAAAACTATGTATCTAATATCTTATCAATTTGACTAAAGGACATTTTGCTCTTACGAGCAATTTCTTCTTTTGTCACAATTGTTTCTAAATCGACCTGCCGAACGTTCATATTACGAGTTAAAAAGCTGGTATTTGTTATTTTCGGTGTAAGATCGAAATATGATACATCGAATGACCTTTACCAAACGCTAAGTTTCCGACTGTTCCAAATTGAAAAAGTTTGCAGACGACATTTAAAAATGTGATGAAATTGAAAATGTTCTTCTGATAGGGCAGAAAACAATGTGGGAAAAGGGGAATTTGCTCGTAAGGAGCAATTTCTCCTTTTTCCATAATGATTTCCAGGGTCGTCTGCAACAAACTGGTCAAGTGTCGTTAATGTCTGGTAATAGGTTAAGGTCAGGAGATTGGATACCATTGGGTATTTGGTGAACAAATACACTTACTCTTTAACTGCATCCGAAACAAACATGCGCTGTACATCTTTGTGCATGCGCAGGGTCTCTACCTGGCGTTTGAGGTCTTCTTTTTCCATTTTGGGCAGCTAGCCTGGAAATAAAGACATTATTACCTTTCATATTGATACCATATACATGTATACCATACATGTTCAACATAACGAATATTTGATATATGGAAAGGATAATATAAACTCAAATTCAGATTTTTCAAAATTCGATCTTGTTAGAAATGGTAGAATTTGTAAAATGGACTCGCAGTATTTCTGTCGTGTTCTAACAGAGATTTCCGAGTAATCCGAATGATTTTCGGACAACTATGCTTTCTTTGTTAACGAGTTCATGTCAAAAAAGTTGCCGGCACTACTTTAATTATTTATCAGAGAGATCAATTGCCTAAAGGCCTATTAAATATAAACACATATCCAAGTCCACGATGGGCATGCAGACCTTGGTTTATGTCGTAAACCTTTCCCAAACAACCACGACATTTGACCGCTTTGTTGCAGATGACTTTAGAAAAAATTGTGGGGAAAGGAGAAATTGCTCATAACGAGCAATTTCTCCTTTTACCACAATGTTTTCTGCTCTATCTGAAGAATATTTTTTCAATTTCATCACATTTTGAAATGTCGTCTGCAAACTCTTTCAATTTGGGATAGTCGAAAATCTGTTGTTTGGGAAAGGGTTAAGGTATTCTAAACATTGTTAAATTAGAACGGAGTATGAATATGACTTTGTTTTTAATAATGTTAAACATCATTACCGCAGATGTGAAAGTAACATAATGACGAACAGAAATTCGAACAAGATTCGTTATCCCCAAGCAAAGTTCTATGTTGCTTCTGCAAACCATAAATTGTGAGCACTCAACAGAGCCGTTTCGACAAGACCATTCTAATGAATACCCACGAAATATAATGTCTTAGACATTAATGTGAAATGATACGTGTCAAAAACTCTTCTTCTCTATTCTAGGCAACTTTACAGTAAAGAAGCCGACACCAGCATGTCTCTTCTTAATCAATTTGGAATCACACGTGGTGGTTTTTTTGATGATGTGGTCTTAACGAAAAATCGGCACATTTCGATATTAATGTTCTTAGTTGGCCACCTCCCTACATATATCAGTGTTCAATCACAATGTATACAACGATCGTCAAATAAGGGAAAATGTAGAGCTATGTGATACTTTGTTAAATAGTTCATTAAAACTGTCAACGACTTAAAAGTTTTGTTTTACCAATAAGAAAGTATCAATAAGCCATTATCCTGAAGTTTTATATAGATAATTAAAACCGATGGTGAGACGTTTAGACCATTAAATGTTTATTGACATTTTATTTCTCACGGAGTATTCCAGTGAGGGCAGAATTACTACAATATATCTCTTTAGATATTTCCAACTTTGTACTTTGTACAACAAAAAATCTCGGTTTAAACGCGTTGAGCCAAAAAGGACTGAATGGAATCAATTTTACATTATCAAATGATCGTCGACTTGCATCTAAGACTTCATTTAAATGAGCGTCACAACAGTATTAAGGCGGAAAGCGAATTTCTTTTTTGTCATAGACATTGCAGTAGAAATTAATTGTTAACACCATGAGCACACGTTTTAAAACAAGTGATAGAAATAATTCCTTGAGAATCGGCCCGAAAAGTCATTTGTTTGCCACAACATGTTTTTCAACGGTTTAAAGACAAACAAACACACACGCTCTATCGAAAAGGTGAACATTGACAAAAAGCCGTTTAATGAATCCAGGCTAAGATGTTATAATTGCCAACATCAAGGTCAAAACGACATTTATAATAAGAACCTTCTTATTAATAAAGCTAGAGAATCATAACTAGAACACGTCCATTCAAAGCAAATGGAATTCTTAATCACTCACGATTATCCGCTGTTCTATCACTATCTGACTCGGACAGTAAAAAACATTAATTGGATCATCTTAATTTGAATGGGACTTGTCTTTGTAGTAAATGCACCGTTGAAACAGGCTTGAAAAAGGGATCGAGATGGTATTCATATTCCCCTTGAACTACTTTATTGGTACCCTTCACCCTATATTGTTCGTACACATTAAGACCATCTCTATGACATGCTTTTATAAAGGACAAACACAAAATTATTTGGCACACAGTATTTGATCATGAGTGTCCATGGGACAATCACAAACTCCATCGAAAAATGAACGACATCACTAGACAAGTTCGCTCATTTTAATAGCATTCACTATGCAATTGTAGTATGAAACCATCAAGAGAAGCCCCTAATGGATTTCACTCTCCGCATGGCTTCTCTAGCTAGATGTGTGCCTGTCACATAGTCTTCCCACTGTATGCCCCCGCTATATTCGTCCTGACTTTCATTATATTTCACTCTCCGCATGGCTTCTCCAGCTAGATGTGTGCCTGTCACATAGCCTTCCCACTGTATGCCCCCGCTATATTCGCCCTGACTTTCATTATATTTCACTTTCCGCATGGTTCCTCCAGCTAGATGTGTGACTGTCACATAGTTTTCTCGCTATATCACGGCTGGTGAACGCTCTGCTGCACCACCGCGGTGCTGAAAACGAAATCGGTTGCGCAAACCGATTTCGTGGCCAACAACGCGGTGGTTCGGCAGAACGTTCACCAGCCGTGTACATGCCCCCGCTTTATTCGCACTGACTTTCATTACTACTCGAGAGAGTTCTCTTACTTAGGGGGACTCGCGAGGAAAAGTTAACCCTTATAATACTGGATAATTTTCTGAAAATAGATGTGTGCCTTGTTTGCTTTCCAAAACCTTAAATATCTGATTAAGTTTGTTTAGAAAATGATACCCAGAGTAGGAAACAAGTTAGATCCAGTCCAGCCGCCAATTTACTTGGTGGCTGGACTGGATCTTACCTGTTTGCATAAGTATGAAGTCGGTTCCAGCACTATAAGGGTTAATATCGTTCCTCTTACAATCATAATGAAACACCGTTGCAAAGATTTTGCTATTCAAGACAAGTACCATCAAAGGGAACTTTCCTTATAAAGGAGCTACTCAATGTTTCCCCTTAATTTCTGTCTTACGCAGTAATGTATTTTCTGATAGAAGCTGTTGTCAATTGTTTTTCATTGATTTTCACGCGTCTGTGGTGAATTTGTAAGTGCGTGAATAGTATGAAATGAGAACCGATCTAGGGTGTGAAACCTTAATGACAATGTTTTATGAAACGATACTTTCACTGAATGGTTTCAATATTCAACCAACGTCGATTGTGCCAATTAGTTATCCAGGGGGAAAGTTCCACATTCCATTGTTTATGATTATGTTTGATCGTGTTTCTGTGTTTTATGTCTTTCTCATACAGATAGGATGAAGCATGTATTTTAAAGTCTTGAATAACGACGTATGTGGTTAAACGAGAAAGACCATTTATATTTTCCAACCAGTAAACCTCATATCAGATCATACCTAAATTTACCATCTCTAATTGTTTTTCATCCAACTTCATCATTTTTCTATTTAGTCAATATGTCTTGCAACCCCGCATGCGCTAAATCGTGCACAACACCTAGTGTTGCATGATGTGAAATAATTTGATTATATTCCAGCTGAATTCCATACATGTGATTTTTATTTCCTTTAAAAAAGGACACGAGCAGCTTCAATTGAAGGGTATCTCGAACTTTTTGTCTCCAACAAACAAAGCCCGCATAAAAACAAATTTAACGTTTCCATAGAAACCACTTAGCAATACCAATATTCCCGGTGTATCATTTAAATAGCGCATCGCCTCTCTGAAACACGAACAACCTAAGCTTTTCATTGAAACAATAGTGATAAAGCATTCTGTATTGCCACATACGAGATAAAATCAGATTCTAGTTTCATAAACACTGTCTTCTCCTGGTATCAAGGAAACACTGATATTGATAGCTTCTTTAATCTATTCAAAACACGTTCAGAATTTGAATTACGATAACCAGCGACTTGTATACCATATTTCTTTACCATGAACGATCTTAAAATACAGTTTTGCAATATATAGATAAAGATTAAATGTTATACAAGAACTTTGAACATTCCATTAGGATAAGATGTTAGCTTATAACTTTTAACAACTGTGTAACATGTGTGTATCTTTAAATGTATAGTATATTATGAACCAAAGGCCTTTGTATACAAATAAACTTTTTCTATTTTATTCTATCATTGTACTACATAAGGAGTCGTTAAGGGGCCTCCGTGGCCTAGTGGTTAAAGTACAGAACTTGAAATCACATGGCCCCCCTCTCCGCCTGGGTTCAAATCCTGAGAGGGATATGGATTTTCATGAGAGGCAGTCTCCCGACTGACTTACGGAATGCCGATGGTTCTACCCGCCTTGACCAGCCCTTGAGGGCAGTTGAATATTGGGTCTTCCTCCATCGTTAAAAGTCGGGCATCGCTACATAACTGAAATAATGTTGATATGATGTTAAACCCATAAAAAAAGGAGTCGTTAAAAGATCTTTTTCATTCAGTGTTTCTAATTCATGGAAAATCCCAGCTTGTAGTTATTTACTATAATCATCTTCTTCTTCGTCTTCCACAGAAGATCAAGAGTTGATGTCAGACTGTAATGCTGACCAGAAGAAAAATGCTAAGACATACACTGACATTCCTTTCCAGACGATGCTTTGAAAAATACGCTTCCTATCTCAACATCTGGTTACTGTTTCATTAAAATATTTGCGTAAGTCAAAACTGATGAACATGATACTATCTTAAATTAAAACACAATATTGCTTATCCAAATTTTGAAATAAAAGGGAATGCTATTTTGAACGCACAAGCATAAGATGTTAAGTAAGATGGTCCCAAAGTACTTTTATCTTAATCTATATAGGTTTTACATCGTGTCAACATTATTTCAGTTGTGTTGCTATGCCCGACCCTTAATGATGGAAGAAGACCCTATACTGAACTACCAATAATGGCTTGTCAAGCCGGGTAGAACCAGCCGAGTAGAACCATCGGCATTCCGTTAGTCAGTTGGGAGACTGTCTCTTATGGAAATCCATATCCCTCACCTGGATTTGAACCCATACGCTAAGGGGCCATGTGATTTCAAGGTCTGTACTTCAATCGCTGAACTCGAAAGCACCTATGTACTGATCAATATATGAGTTCAGATATTAAAAAATCGAATTAACGTTTATCATATGAAGTATCTAGTTACCCTCCAGAGAGAGTCTGAATGAAAAGGACGTTTTGATTTCTCTCACATCTCTCTACTTCATATAATGGAAATTCAACCATTTAAAAATGACATGAATGATACGTTACTTGGCATTTCTGTTACCATGGTAACATCTAATTTTTTTGCTGCCTGTTCCGTGGAATTAAGTGTCTTAAAATGTCTCCTTAGATATATCAAAACCATTATGTTTTATGTTCGTCTTGACACGTCGGAACTCTCAGACTTTGCAAACTTCACAATTAATCCATATTTTTACGATACAGTAAATACCGACTTAACGCGCAGCATTTCGGTGTTTGCCAATGTACAGTAAAAGAGTCGCTCATAATAACAATACAATGGTGTATTGTTTATTGTTTTTGTATTGTATTTTCTGGCTACGATTATTGTGTTGCCAAACGATGATTAAGTCTCAAATACATTTACATGCTGACACAGCTTTTGTTTTGACATATAAATGAACGCAATTTACACATGTTCCAACAAACAGATACAAAAAGTAACCTTAGGCTTGAAAAAATATTTTATGGTGCAGTACCGATTGAATACCTTGGTACATGGATTAGGTGTATGACAAGTGTTAAAGGAATGAATTTATCACTACTTGCAGATGCAAAAATCGAATCAAAAGCTGAAAATTTCTGACGTCCTATTGAAAGAATTGCGGACAGCAATTGAAATGGGATGTTCGTTGGGTTAGACATAGGTTGAAGCTAGAAGGTCACTCATATGCTCGTTTCTACCCAGCACCTATTATCTATTATCTATTGTTATAGAGAACATGCGGATATGTATATAGACAGTACAACCGATCAATGGTCGACAGTATTGTTCACCGATCGGTAGTGTTTTTGTCTTTGAGCATTCCCGTTGTTCGATTCGGTATCAATTCCCACGTATTTCCAAGAAGCCAAGATTCGAACGAGTCTTTCTGTGTTGGGGGTTTGTACCGTAAATGGAAGAGTATGCAAATTTGAGAGCCTATCGCATTGTAATAGAGTGTATGCCAATAAATATCATTTGAATAAAAATATTTTGTATCTGAGAGTTCTCTTCGCTCAGTTTGTTATAATTGAACACATACCCATCAAAATGAATCCAAAGTATCTAGTCTAGCTTATATTGCAGCTGGATAATTAATATCCGAGAGTATACGAAAGTATCTTTCACCAATCCTAAGAAATCCTCCCTTGCTGGGGCCAAAGCATTTCTCGAACTTGTTCATGAAATTCAAGACGATTATTGACGTTCATGACATTCCTGACCTTGGTCAAGGGAAAAATTGTGTTGACGAACATTCATTTTCGTTCGTTTCTTTTCATGCCGTTATGGACAAAGGTCTTGAATCCATCGTGTTTGCCTTTTATACCAATATTTTGAAGCATTTTCACATAAAACAGGTGTATAAATATTTCAATATGATTTCACAGACTGCACATGGGTATTCTTTAGTACACACATAAACCTTTTCTTTTCAATCTTTCATTGATTTTATAATCTAAAACGCCGAATTTGAAATTTGATAATGAATCTATTTTTCGTAAACAATACAGCATTCAATTGCCTGCCGTATGGTTCGGCTTCAAGAGTTTCTATTTAACACATGTTGTCAAATCTTGTTTTAGGCAACCACTATTAAACAGTGCATGAGAAGTAAATCTGTTTAATATTATATCGATACAGGGTACAGGTTATTCCAAATGACTGGCGTTCGAATTAAGTCGTTCTTTCCCTTATTCACCACAATTATTTTCCTATTTTACTTTAATCGCTTTGAGACAAGGGTGAATGTATATATGTGCATTACTTGATCGCAGAAAGGCAATAATTGAACAATATGTGCATTCAATTGCGAATCACCACCATGTAGATCGACGAATGCATTAAAATATACACGAGAAACATGTAAGTCGCATGTCGGTTATTAACTTAGTGGTCGAGGGAAGATATGAAGGATAAGTACACACTGTTATATATATACATATCAATGTATTTACAGAGGTTTCACGGTGGTTAATCAAAACGGCTTCTATGCGTATAAGCGAGCGTTGCATTGCTTCTATACGTACAGGCACCGGCTTCTACACCGATAAATCGTGTTGACATGTGATGACGGGTGTGTTTATTTCTTTAATATCTTAGCAGATACGACAAAGTTTCTTGTATTAATTATCTGACGGAACATCTTATATATTTGTTCGTTGATATAAACTGACATTTGCGTTCGACATGTTCCGGTATTCAAAAACAAACCAAAAATGTGAGGCAGAAATAAGTGAGAACTCTTCAAAGTTGATTTAAAAGACAACATTTCAATCATATCTTACCGGATTAAACTCTTATTGACATTGTTTTGGCAAATATAACATACATTAACTGATACTTCTCAATAATTTCGGGTTTTAAAGTTTGATAAGCGCTACACATGGTAAAAATAAGAGATATTTTAATGCAACGGATAATATACGTACACGGCACCGACTAATTAACGATGTAAACGGACAATTTTATATAACCCGTTTCTGATCATTAGTTAAGTTGTAAAACATATTTTTTCATTAGAATAGTTTCGACATAATTTATTCAAAATAATATCTTGATAAATTAAGCCGATATTTTCACTTTGTGTGTGAAATTTGCATCAAGATGTGGCTTTTTCTATATCAAGTTATTTCACTTGAAATAAGCTAATTCGTTTAACTCATGAAAGTAGGTTTGTTTTTTATTAGACTCTATGATTTGTATTCGCATTATCATTACAAATAGTTTCATCAAGAAATATTAGACACATAGTCGAGGCTATTGAATCTAATGTTTTACTTCCATGGAAGAGAATTAAGCTGAAAGTGATGAGGGACCATTATTAAAAGTTTGAGACATAAATACCTCGACCACAGAGGCCACTCAGAGTTATTTTGTACGTGCCTATATGAACCGCATTTTCTTGTGTGCAATGACAATA
Organism: Cerastoderma edule; assembly: GCA_947846245.1. Lineage (NCBI taxonomy): Eukaryota > Metazoa > Mollusca > Bivalvia > Cardiida > Cardiidae > Cerastoderma > Cerastoderma edule. The sequence continues at coordinate 54,200,214 of OX401406.1, forward strand.
ACAGGATGTATGCTTTTGAAACACAATGCATTCGACATTAAATAATTTTCCGTGTTGATAGTACGTTCAGGATTTAACACTTAGCCTTTCGTGTCAACACATTTAAATCGTTTATTGGTATGATCGACGAAAATTTGGACGAGACAAAAGCGGTCATGACAAACTCGAACAAAACGATGTTGGACAAGACAATGACAGTAAGAACAATCTCGGGCAATACATCGTTGGAAAAGACATTAACAATAGAAAGTAGAAACAAACTTGGGCGAGACAATATTGAACACTTCAGTGGAAGGACCACTTTAAAAGACTTGAATGGGCAGTAATTATCGTGGTGGATGAACATGGGTGGGTAGCATCTATTCGTCTCTCCTATTGTTGATATGACCAAAGAGTGACTGTCTTATCTTCGTTTTAACGTATAAAACAAAAGAATAGGGGTTCATATAGAAGCCAGTGCTACCTGTTCGTACATTAGCCGGTGCCAAAAATTAATGCATTATAGACTATTCATACATTATCCGTAGCCAACCCCGTTGAGGATTTTTTATATATTTCTTTATTTTTCTGACGAACTAAAGAATGGACCATTTTCTTTTTCGTTGTAACCTGTAAAACAGAATAAAATGAGAATGAGGGTTCATATAGAAACCGGGGCCATCTGTTCGTACATTAGCCGGTGCCAAGAATTACAGCTTTATAGGTTATTCGTATATTATCCGTAGCCACCTCCGTTGAGGATTTTTATATATTCCTTTTATTTACAGACATTAAATATGCCAATAAAACGATGCATACATGGATCTTTATTTTTCTGATGAATTACATTTCGGAAAAGAACATAATCTCTTATAAGTCAGACAAAAGACTATATTTTCGTCAAAGTGTTTACATTGAGGACTGGCATGCTGCAAACTTGTTTTCTTTAATGTGGATTAAATAAAATGTTATGAGACCAAACAAAATACATACGTTATACAAAATAGTTCATATTGTTCCGTGATACACTTCATTTTGATAAATTATTTCTCTTTTTCTTTATATTCTTCTTTTTCCCGGTCCATCTTCATGTTTTTCTTTGTTTATAAACGTATAGAAACCGGTGCTTGTACGTATAGAAGCATGCAACGCAAGATTATACACATAGAAGCTGTTTTGATTAACCACCGTGGGTTTGCCAAAGAAAATACATGATGTAGCTAAATATATGAATAAAGATGAATGATTTAAAGACAAATACATGTGCGTCTCATGTTATTATTGGTTTAACATTATCCTACAGTATTCAGTGAATCTGCCATATCTTTAAATCGTATCATGTGGCTAGTACTTTTATATGTATTTATTAGATTAGTTAAAACTAATTTATCTCATATCAATTGTGAAACAAGTTTTTACAACTTAGATTAATCACTCTCGATTCTTCTCTGTGGATATATAACTGATACTCGTGCCGAATTAGGAATACTGGCAGATCGTAAGGGGAATCACGCTACTGATGGGATTCGAATCAACGAAGCTTGTGTTCCGATGCCGACGCTCTACCCCTGGACCTCTAATTTCTTTTTTGACTAGCCGGTTTTACCAGAATTTTTATGCGTCCGTAACTATGTATCAGAACTGGGCTTCGACAGGTCGCCTTGTCGTTTATTAGATCTAATATACATATCCAACACGAATTATCACCAGAACATCTATCTAAACCCAAAATGTTTTTCACCAACATACCTATACAAACTAGATTCATTTGTATTCGCTTAAGTCGGAGTCGATTGACAGACTTTAATCTTTTTGTTGAGTACCCCCAATACTGCTATACCTCCCCCGTTAAATGATTACAAATCTGCATTAAGGATCTAAGTGACCAAATGTGATCTTGAAAATGGTCAGATGGAAACCAATAGAGATATTTTTATCAGTAACTTCCAATGTTAAAGCTCGTAAAATAACAATAGCCATATTTGTTTCATTCATATTATGACTTAATACATTACATAAAAGTATGGTGACCTAAAATCTTTGAACATACATGTAAATATCTGACATAAGAGGAAGATACTTCGGATACGTGCATGGATTATCATTTACCTTTACTGATTCGTTTCGGTTCCATCATAAAATTAAGCCAAATAAACGGAAGTTAAGAAAAAAGATCTAATGCAAACCCAGGTTTGAGTTAAGATTGCTATTTCCAATTTGATTCCTCCCCTTGGTATAACGCAGTAGTTTCATCAAGGATTATTATCACTTGACTCTCATGAATGAATTAACGCATTTTATTGCCAGCTTCATTGTTGCTGGATTTTATTTTCCTTTTTAAGCTGCTTATTCACAGATGTGAGAAGATTCGGAAATAAAATCCTTCCCAAAGTGAATTATCATGTATTTATATCGAAAGACGTTCAAACGACTTTGAGACCTACAGAATACAGACTGCAGTAATTATATACAGTAATTATATACAGTAATTATATACAGGCCTTAAGGTGCTTCCTTAAATCACTATAGTTTCACAAATTACTTTTTATTCTATATCATACGACAATACAAAAAAGGTATTTCTTCAACGACATTGTTTTAACTTTCAAATTTTCCTTTTTGTGAACAAGCAATTTTAATATGGCCTTTGGTGCATAGGATACAAGAACTTTCATTCATCTTACCTGCTAATCAATTCCAATAAACCCGTACACCGAATTCAACACTACATCCACTAATTACGTTTGGGTCGGAGAAATCTTTGCAGTTAGAGACGCGCTAGCATGTACGTATATATCCCCCGTAATCACATGTGACCAGAGCTGGAATGGACGCCACCAATACGTCAATACAGACCGAGTCTCTGCTCTCAACTAAATATCTTCCCGAGGGTCGAGCACATATATCGTGGAGATGTTTCACATAAACAAGTCGCCCCGATACCTCCGCCTATCTCTATAGTGTCTAGTTCTGGTATCGGGAAATCCCGTATAAATATGCGATAGCTCCTTAACCAGATTGCAGAGTACGCGGTACAACTAAGCGCTTTACGGCGCTGTTTCAAAGCTATACAGATCATACGAGAAGAGGACCTCTAATGGAGGTTTATTTTTCATTTTATTTATTTTTATTTTTTTTGGGGGTCGTCTTGCAACATGCTATCTAATAAGAACGTTTTAAGCACATACGTGTTAAACCGAAAATTAAATCATTGTGACAAAAGAGAAATTTGCTCTGGAGCAAATTCTTCTTTTGTCCCAATGGTTTCAATGTTCATTGCTATGTTCATTGATAGTGTTTGCACTATCATTCAGATTTTGGTTGTATCAGTAGGCTACATTTAAACATCTTTTCATATTTTATCAGTTTCTTGCGTCGTTTGGTTATGATGTTTGCTTCTATCTCTGTTTCCGCATTCTTCCACCAGTCTCTCATATATGGTGTTATGATACTATGAATTTCACTCCCAGTATACTTCAACCATGCGTTCAGGATTTTAATTCATCTACGTCCGCCATCGAAATCATTTCATCAAATAGCATCCTAATTTGACTGCAAGGCAAATCTGTTGAATTGCAATTTTATACTAAAGCAAAACCGTTTTATTTCATCTGTAGTAGGGAAACTTGTTATCAACACAGAGTTTGAAATGTTATTTCTTTCGAGACCCTTGTGTAACAGCTAACCGAGATTTATAAAACACGCATCAATGAATTGGCGCCTCCAATCGTCAAATTTCCGCTAGCGACACGCAGCATCAATCACATTCATAGATAATTGGACTGGCTAATATTAGAAATCAGATTCTATAGGTGCCAATCTCCACCATGATGGCCCGTACAATAATATCGCTAAAACAAAACATCATTAACGAGTGGGTTATCTAATAAAGAACTGTCTGACGAAGCACGCATATCAATTTACAGCATGAAGGCTCGGTGTTTTCTGTGTAAGACTGGCTAATAACTTGAAGGCACATACACTAGTAACCATGCAGACAGGATGTTGGTTGGTTGATTTGCTTGTTGATTAGTAAGTTGGTTTACTGGTCGGTTGGTTGATTGGCTGACTGGTTTGTTGGTTGAATGGTTGGTCGGTTTGATGGCTTGTTGGTTTGTTAGCTGGTTGGTTGGTTATATGGTTAATAAGCTTGCTGGTAAATTGATCGGCTGGTTGGTTGGATTTCAACTTATTTCTATTTTGACCATGAGACAGTCACTTATCTTTGCTTCCCGGATTACAAAAAATGATATTCATATTAGACATAAAAGTCGCTATACTATCACTTTAACATAAAGTGTTGTAAAGATATAATTGCTTCCCAATTAAAGTTCAGTGGAAAAAAGATCGTTTGAAAATAAACTGGAGTGTACAGCAGAGGTTAAGAAATATAGAAACATGATTACAATTGTGTCAACAAAATTGGCAAAAATGTAGTAATATTTGGAATTGAAATAGACGTAGATGCATACCTAAAAGCTATTGGCATTATACACGAAACAACATTGCGTTAGATATTGAAACACCACAACCCCTTTTATGGAGGACTCTTCTCGGAGGCAATTTCCATCCTCACTGGCGTGAAGAAATAAATCCCCGTTTGACAAATCGGAGTAATACAATCAATCATTGATTTTTGTAGGAATGGGAAAGTGTTGGAAGCTCCTGGATGTTCCTGTAGAAATCGTTGACAAAGAGATAAGAACAGTGGCCGAGCGATACGTCAAATGTTTAATGAATCTGGCGGCCATGAGCTATAGCACGTGATCTCGAACGCGCCTTATTAAAGTACATTAAGGTGTAAGAGTCAACCCTTTACTCTACAATACGTTACTTTGACACGGTTACCTGTTAAATAAGACTTTAGAAACAGCATTGGCAGAAGATTTAGATTTCTACTTATTGCCAATTTCATACTCCTCTCGCATAGGTTTCTACGTTTTTTTACCTGTAGGTGTGTTGTTTTGTTTTTTTAAGGGGTGGGGGTCAGTGTTTCTTTTTGTTGTTATCAAATTAAATGCTTTTTGTTGTCTGATTATGGTTCCAGTTTCACCCAGAGCCTAAAATCCCACATTGAAATATAGATCAGGAGTCGTTCTGGATCATCATATTCGGACGATGTATGAGACAATATCGAACTTTATTAAAATGATCATAAATGTCAAGGATTTTTGCAATTCTCATGCTTGTTATTTGGTGTCCGGTCAAAAGTAGATACAACAACACACTACAAAAATGATTTGAACCAAAGCAAACAATTTATTGTTCATCATAGAAAACATGTTTCAAAAGAATAAATTACTCACTAGAGGCAATAAAGCCTTTTGTCACAGTGGTTTCTAAAGTTATTTGCAGTAGATACATTAAAGTTGGGAGACATTAATTGTAGTTCTCCTTTGGGACCCTCCTGTTGTACGATTGTCAGACTCTACACACTCCTTCTTTAGTGAATATAGATAACAACCCTCTCACCTATTCAATAATTGAAAAGATGCATCTTTTGCTTTTATATCAAAAAGTATACAGACAAAAACCATAATCTGCTATTTTGAAACTCTTTCCTTCGTTATATTACTTCGGTTGTTCTCGGTATACATCGGTCTGGGCCGGAACTACTCGTTTTGTACCGATTAGTTCCGACCCCGACCGATGTATGGCAAGATGGACGAAAGATATCCGACCAAAGAATGAGTTTCAAAATTGGCGGATAATTAAAGGCAACCTAAGTAGAAGTAAAGATTAAAGTTTAATTACAAAGTCGTCATTTTTCGGAACATGGATCGCAGTATACTTCAGCTTCATAAATAAGATGCAGCTGGATGGATGAAATAAGCTTTTAACCCTCATTTTAGCATCATCCTTTACACAAGTCAACAAAGAGTATGACAAGTATTTATTATATATCGGTGTTTATGCCAGCATAAATTAATGTTTTTCACAAGGATCAAATTACACAAGACGGGAAAAAAACGTACTTCCATGCGAGCGAATACGGAAAATTATTTCGTTAGATATTCATCTGCCATTCAAAAAATGGGAAAATGTAAATATGATATTGGTTTGATCGTTTCAAATATCGTTCAAAAATATTTGCTTTTATTGTTTATAAGTTTTTGTACATACTAAAATGAATATCATGGTGTAGAATTTCTCTAGGGTTTGTATTTGTAATTGCATCTCGCACAACCCTTCGTCTCGAGAGATATAGCTATATCCTTTCTCACGCAACTCGCAGTAGAAACAATTCATGGGAAAGATACTACACCATAATAGTATTATCTGTTGAGACTGAAAGCAGTGAAAACACTGACATCTGTCATTTAGAGCTGCGAATCCTGAAGTAATACTTCATGACATGCAGACGAATCTTAATGTGTCTAAACGTCTTAAAGCAGACAACAAAATAGACGTAAAATTCTCAAAAAAAGCTGCCTGTCTGTCATTTAATGTACAAATTGTAAGTAAGTTTGAGTAAATAATGTGTTTTGTATAAAGAACCACATATATATGAACATTGATACGATCAACTTTAGATATCTATTACATTGCATCAAAAGTATCTAAGTTATGCCTGATGGTGGAAGACAAACATTTAATCAGTAGCTTCGAACATCCGACTTTCAATGAGTCAGGTGGAAGACTTCCTTCCGTTTATGTGAGCATTTTCCCCTTAGCGCCATTGGATTTCAACAGACCGCACTCTTATGATTAAGACGTTTTGATAGCAGTCTATGTGGTATTTCCATTTCCTTTCGTTCAAAGTTATAACGTGTTTTTTATATGCTCGTCAAAAGGGATTCATAGTAAGGGCTCGACATTATTTTCGTCAACAGTATTGTCTCATTTGCTGATACCAATGATTTTGATTCCTTTATGCAAATTGATTAAATAGTTATTTCATGATCAAGTGTTTTGATTCTATCTATAAAGCAATGAGTTGTTGGTTTCTTTTGAAAGCTAATTAATCATCTATATATAGTACATTGGACCCAACATGGTTGGAATCCTGCATTAAGCTCTTTAGCTCTCATAAACACCACAAAGAATTAAGTTGATCGGTCTAGAACATGTTATGGTCATTCATACGTTTACCCAAGGTACAATACTTTCCCCGTCCTCAAGTACATGTCTAGTAACATGTTGTTGTGCCGTAAACATGACAGATCATGGCCTTGGTGCATGAAATTGCCAAACAAAATTTCTTGTCTAGACACAATGACAGGAAAGCCTTTTACAAACGGGGTGTAATTCATGTTGTTTTATTGCTTTGTTGTTTACTTTTATATTTCAGAGAGACATTTCCTTGAGTATAGTTCTCAACGCTAAGGTACGTCGGTCATACTTGGTCAGTGTGATTAAAGGTCAAGAATGTAGAACTAGTATATGCCCATACTTTCAGAAGATCAATGATGTACTGTAGTAGTCAAATAATACATCTCATGCTTAGCTTCTAAACAATATTGTGGTGTACTCAAATGAAACTTACAGGATAAACTCCTTTTGCTTTCATACTGATCCAACATCACAATTATTTCATCTGGTCTTCAAAGCTACTTATATTGCATATAGCTACTTATTGTTGTCCTGAAATAAGACTCGTCATGGACTTACAATGCCATGCGAGAGCTTCGATATGAATGACCATTTGTTAAGGAAAATTGCCAAAGTCATTTAAAAAAAACGTTTGATATGTCATTTGATAAAATTCAATCTAAATCAACTAGATATACATCGTTTATACGGAGTACTCTTCGAGGATATTTTGAAAGCAGCAACAGATGAAAGTGTTCAATTAGATCAGACATTTAAGTCGGTTAAGCACTAATTCTTAATATATCAGTTAAACCATGCATTCAAATTCTTGATATTTTTCAGCAGATTTTCAAAAGCACGTGAGTTCCAATCCAGGAAGTCTGATAGCGAAATAATGGTGGGCGTGCATTTTTCGAGTGCACTACTGTTATTTATTAACTAAGTTACCTGATTTTATTAAACATGTTAATAAGAGGTTCACACAAGTTCCATGCTGGTCTTAAACTCTTAATTAACTCAAGATATTTTACACACCATTAGCATTACAAAGAACAATCATTCGGGTAATTTAGTTGGTCTGTTTCTCGTTAACTAATACTATTCATTCATATAATATGCGTAAGAATCCACATCTTTATAGTCGTAAGCATAATTCTAAAAAACTGTGATAAAATTCTTTATTCACACCACAAGAAAAATGCTTTTTTCACCCATTCCAAGAGAATGTCTTTATAGACTATTTCTTTCAACTTTCAAATAACAATTTAATGGCAATTTTTTAAATTTTTAAAATGTTTCAATTCGATTTCGAAAATAACTTTGATTATCCCGATAACTTGGTTGATTGTTTTGCATTCTGGTACTTCAGTTGGTTTTCTATGACTCACGTACCCTTTAGATTGGGATGGATAACCCTGGTGTGTTGATGGCTACCAAAATAAACCAAAATAAACCGTTAAATGGTATAATCCATTCTTCGGTTTCTAGCTCTTCGACACGACGGTATACATACTGTCTTCAAATAAATGTGCAATTAGGAAAAATGTCAAAGAATATCATTCACCAATGTGTTCACGCTTGAAATAGGATTTGAAGAGTAAAAAAGTACGAATCAAGACAAGTCCATGCCGTAATATTACTGCTTAAGCGTATGGCTGAATTATGCATGTTTTGCAATGAGATGGCCATAATCTAAAAAGAATCCCGTAATCCTAAATTCCTACCTAGATATAAACACAGTAAGTAGAGAACATTCGCAAATTGGCAGAATAGTTAAATATACCAAGAGTAAGTTTTTCAATGAGATATTCAAGACTCGCAATTCGTCCAGCAACCATTTCTTAATAAATTCAATGTCATAACCACACTTTCCCAATATGTATATTGTTTTTCTTTATTTCAAATACATGAGTCATTTGCATATACACTGTCCAAGCTCATAAACGATGGAGAAATACAAAATATATACATGCACTAAAGGGCGTAATGAGCTGGGCAGGACTGTAAGTATCCAGTAAATAGGCCAAAAGGCAACCTCGGAGTTTAAAAAAACCGGTACCGGAAATTGGACGTATTTTCTAGACGTCTGTTGATGTTCCATAACAATCGGTTGAATTACATTAGTCTAAAAGGACCCTTAATGAACAATTTTTCATCGACTTTGAAAGTAACGCTCGCAGACGGCAAATTAAACAAAATTGAAATTTGAATGAGATCCGTCTGGCTGGAGAGAATTAATCGATGGAGGGAGAATTCATCGATGGTTTTAGCAATTTCTCTTACTTTCAGGGGATAAGTTCTCTGTAAAAGTTTTTTTGAATAATATTTTTACTGTATAAAAGATTTTGAAACATTCTTAAAATCTTCAATTCTTTACAATGAAATAAACTCTCATTTTTTTTTTTCATTTCAACACAAGTCTTTGTCCCGGGGTTTCAATGATGAATACACGACTGACTGATGACAAGTCTCTTATAGCGTCGTAGCTTGGCATCTGAAGATTTCTCATCCGGTCAAATCGAGGCATTCCACCGGAAAGAGAGATGTTCAACAGCTTGGACTGGCTTAGATTGTCACAGCAAATTTATAAAATCACGTCTTACAATATTCAGAGGTTTTTGTCATACTTGTATTAGTGCCAGCATTGAAAATAAACCATTGAAGATACATTTGTTATAATTAAGTAATTCATTGAATTGAAGGAAGATAGTGTGGGTAATAAACAATCAACTTATAGTGCATCTTCGTCTTTAAGTACCACATAAAGCAGCATTTAAAATTATTAAAGCGGCGTATAGATTATCCAACTGTATTGCACTAATTCAACAGGTTAAACTAGAAACGCATTATTTAGAAATACATTTCATTTTAGATTATTTGAAAGACTTCCCATGTTATATCCATGACATAAATAAAAATGCATTCGCATTAAACCATTAAACTCTTCAGATCCATTCTTGTTGCCCTAAAGGTGATGCTTGTATATGAACAATGGCTACGTATTTAGACATACGTATATCTTCTGCAATAGTTTGAACATATAAAACGGCCTCCTATTATAGAAATCATTTGGCGCAATGCAAAGAAAAGAAAATAACATTTGATCAACATTAATGAATAATTTTATCAATAAGTTATACAATTTCTAGTGATATCTGCACTAATTAAGAATTGCTTTTTTGCCTTTGACATTTTTCAAGATACAAAATAATACCAATAGAATGTCGTACTCTAAAGAAACAATATATGACGTAAGAATAAAGGAATATTGAAAAAGATGATATTAAAATCAAAATCACTACCCCGCCTTAAATGCTTTAATGTATACATATAGTATGTATGTCAGATGATAGATTAATCTTATTCATTTCTATACCTTACAGAATGATATACAGAAAAAATATTCTATAATGAGACAATTGGATTGGACTGAAAGCTTATTGCTGTTCATGTTAGATTGATAAAGAAAATAATGTCCTTTTAAATAAGAAGATTATTGCAATTCGTTTGTCATTTCGTGCAGCGTTTGGATGATAATCCCGTGTGTTCATTAAGATTCCATTATTATTCTTTAAGAATAAGAAATACGAACGCATTTATAATCAGAATCTGGCGCCTATAAGTCATACACTTGACATAGACGATATTCCATCAAAACATAATCGGCCTATATTCGTAAGGAGCTCGGTGTTGTTTGTCCAATTTGAAAGCAACAAGAGACGACAATCATGAAAAATGAAAATAAATACAAAACCCTTGTGAAACGTAAAAGGAGCAATTTGGACAAAACGGGCTTGTTTTTTTTATTCAAGATAGTGCCGCCTTATGTTTCATGAGAGATTCGCCATTCAAGCTTTTGTTACAGCCTTTATAGCACCAGAAGGTCTGTATATATTGAACAGGGACTTAACTTGGATGATATATGGCATAGACGGGATGAAATTGACAAAGGTCATTCATTCATATCGACAACTGTGTTTCTGGTGAAACAAACATAATATTAGAGATGTTTTGTTGCGACAAGGAAATCAATGATAACATCAAACGTGTTTGTTCACAGATGTGAGGAAACTTAGAAATAAGAAGTCAATTTCTTTTAAACTGCTCATCAGATGACCTTTTATATGGTACACACTAAAGAATGATCAGTCATTGGAAGCAAACTTTAAAGCGTGCTTACAGTGAAGTACAGTACAGTATGTATTTTATTCCAAAAGCGTGACAGCGCTTTTAAGTTCTACCTCGTATAATCTGTACATATTAAGAAAAATTAACAGTGCCTGTATTAATTTTTGCTTTCAATAGTTACTTTTAATTTTGTAAAAACTGTATCGTTTCGTATATGTGGTGAATCATAAGAGATATCCCATGTAAAAGAAAAGTTGATGATACAGCGTCAAATCCGATCAGTTAAATTTTGTAAATGAATGACGTAGGCGACAATGCTGATTTTGTTTTTTTCGGTGCCCTTTTAGTATGAAAATGAAAGGAAATATCTGCTGCGTCGTAAGCATTGTTTTCAATAACAATAGATTAGGTATATTACAGCATGACGTCAACATCAGACGGGCTGATTTACGTCAGGAAATGTTTACATATTACACACTTACTTGTTTGTCTGTTGACCTATTCCCCATTAGGAATTATTCTATTTGTCTGATTCATAAATATCTCCAGACTATAATTTAAACGTCTTAATTTATAAGGAACTACGTACATAAAGCACATACTTCAAGAAGTCCCCATAACGTAAAAAGCGTCCTCGTTTTGATAGAGCAAATTCTTCATAGGTAACCATTAACAAATATAACAAAAATGCGTTTTACATTAATTACGGTGTGTACTTTCTTTTCTTCATTTTTTAAATTTATGCAAGATCTGGACCAAATTCTTCTAAGAGATGAATTGATTAAGAAGTCATTAATTGTAATTAAACATTAAACAAATATGATTAATTGAGGATGTGTATTAATGAATTATCTTAACATTTTGTCATATAAAAAGGATTTCGGTGCCAGTCAAAATAAAAAAAGAACCGAAGACGAAAGAATTAAAAAAAAACACGTTTCATTCGTGTGAAAGGGTAAGAACCATTGTGACAAAATAACAAACAAAAGTTTCTTAAGGCCTCTGAATCAGATGCGTGGAGTTAGAATACACATACTCTGCCATTTTGAAACACATTCTTTCGTCGGATTACGTCGATCGTTCTCAGTAAACATCGGAATTAACCGAATAGTTTCGGCCTCGCAAATCAGACGAAAAGATAAGTTTCAAAATGGTGGATTTTGGGTATTCTACCTTAATATGGGTTATCATTTAGTAAAGGGATAAGCAACCCTTGCGTTTGTGCTATATTCAAAATACTTGAACCTTTATAATACTACAAACCCGGGCTTGATTTCCTAGAGAGAATTTTCATCGGAGATATTTTTGTCATAGTAAATCCCGATATCAACATCGAGTGAACTCTGCACTTTACAAGAACTCATTATTTTTGTTCTCCCAGCGGTAATCCGATCAACATAAAAATAAATCAGAGAAAACGGAAAACCTGCCAGCATGGAATGCTGCGATATACGGGAAATGTCACGTGGGAATAGACTAGTTCTCTCCCAGTGTTACCATCATAAATATTCCTGTTTTATGAATACTACCCCGGCATTTATGCCAGGAGTTTGAATGCCTGTAAATTCTCTTTTGTTTTATTATTATTAAACCTCGACTTGGCATACGCGGGATTTATAAGTGAATACGACCCAAGGGTATACAGACCCTTTCACTGCTGCGAGCAATTTGTTGCAGACATGATTAAAACCATTACTTAATGTGACCAATTACGGGTGCAGGATTAATGGCTGAGTAATAAACACTGAGCAACGTAACCAACCTATGGTTTCACGTCATGTTGCTGAGTAATATACATAAAATTTATTGTCATAATGTCGCTTACGACCGAAGTCTGTAGAGCACTAATTTTCCACCCAATTCACATTATTGAAATTAGATGGGTTTGAAGGGTTTGAATAAAGGTAAATTTCATGAACTGTACAGATTCAAGTCAGTCGAATTATTTCAAAACGGTCTTTTTCATTTTGTTATTTTAAACAAAAACAAAAGCATCAAGGTCTTATGTACATGTATGTAAAACAATCTCTTCTGTTGTTTAGATGGATTTGTCAAAGTTGCTTTACTGAATAATTCCAATATTTTTTTTCAGAACGATGAACAAGCTGTGTTATTGAATATTGACCCCATTAAATGGTTGAACAACTCTTTCTTTACCACATGTCATAAGGATCCACCAAGGTTGACTTTAGAACCTCAATACAGAAAGAATCTCAAACATATTTCGGAAGAAGGATTGCCTTATCTATATGGTTGAGAAGTCCATCATCAACAATAACTGAAACCTTGTCAATATGATACAAAACACAAATCATTCGTTTTTCCGGTAAACACCCAAAAGGAACTTTTTCATCGACTCTAGCTTTCTGAATAGATAATGTCGTTATTTTCGAATATGCTGATTCTAAATATGAGCAACATTACTTAAAAACGCACGACTTTTATGAAGCACCGACGGCTTATAAAATTGATGGTTTTGATTCGATTAGTTCGTTTGCTATCCTTTTTGACTTCGTTGCTTTATCAAGAAAACACGGAATAAAGTGTATTTTTGAATGCCTGGGTAAAATGTATGCGATTTCCAAATGTATGGGGTAGGTGGGGGTGGGACGTTCGATTTAAAAAATACGTGTTATTTCAAATCGGAATTAGATATCAGACAAAACTACTCCGATAACATCTTTCGCCGACCGACTCCTTCAATTTGAAATAATTATTTAGATTGGTAAGAGGTTAGTATAAATCACATTCAACATCGAAAGGTTGCACTGTGACTGATCAAATAAATATGGTTTAAATGCTAATGTGATAATAACAAAATATTGATATATTTGAGCATACCTTTTGAATTAGTTTTGCATTATATTTCAGTTTTCGCCAAGTTTGCACGACTTTAGTTCCAATTATTCTCATTTAAAGTTGCTTGTTCACATAATACAAAATGAAAGTGGAAATTAAATACCGTTGAAACCATTCAATCTTGGTCTGTTGTATAATACATAATAAATAAATGTAGTTATTGAAAGCAAAATTAATCTCAAAACAGTTGCATCGCTTTTGGGTTGAGACAAATATCAATTCACTGTATACAGGCTTTAGCTACCTTAGTACGAACTTAGTATGCTTCCAATTATTGTTCTCCTGTGCGTTTTGTACAACGGTAGAGCTGTTTTACAGATTCAGAGAAATAAGGTTTAAACTTATAGGCACATAAAAGGAGATGAGTACAAATAAATTACTGAATAAATTAATGGAGTTGTTTTATTATTTTCATAATAATCATGAGACTTGATTTACAAATGCATTGATACCCCATTAAATAGAATCCTTTGACATAAGTTATTTTGTGCTTGAAATATAGTTGTCTCCAATTCAATCATGTTTATCAACAATATGTTTGTTTACATATTCAAAATAACAAATTCTGATTGGTCGATTCAAAACCTTGTGTATCAACTGTCAAGGTCAGAGGTGAAGAATCACACAATCTGAATTATAAAACTTGCTAATCTGGGTTATTTCTCATTGGCTTTCACGTTTTAGTTGTGCCAATGGGGTTTTATGGTGATAATTATTTGAATCTGACAAAAAGTTTACCAAATAATAAAGTTTGATTTAGCATTAATCTCCTTTTATGTGCCTTTAAAATTTCCTGACATCTGTGAACAAGCAGCTTCAAAAATCGTTGAAAGGAATTACGATTTTCCATTTTTCAAATAGAATAATAAACAACGTTTGCTTTCATAACATTATCAACTACTTATAAGTGACAATGCTTGACCAATAACTCTGATACATGGTAATGACTTTCCACTTGAGGATTATTGATCCTCAATAAAACGTTATGTAGAAAACATACACGGGACACTCGATGTCTCTTTCCTATTGTTAGCAATTCTGTCCTCAGCAGCATCCACACGTACAGATACAAAGGGTTGATAAATTCTGTCGAATATCATGGGTGCAATTTAAGACAACGGTAAATCCTCCACAGCACTGAACCCTCGATAACAACCCTATGGATTACGTATCGTGTGTATGCCCATTTTCTGAAATCCGGCTTTATCAATTTTATTCGTAAACTTAAGAACGAAAGCGAGTGTTTGACAAGGTTAAGGGAGATCTTCTGACATGTCTGATAGCATATATCAAACACCCCTGAAAACATTATTAGCGATCGAACGTCAAGAATACTTTTCAGCTTACATACGCGTACTATCCCAAATGGAATGGTGATCTGACGATGTGTTGTCTTTCCATGGCATCCATATTCATGATGTCAACTTGCACCTTCATCATATCGCAAACATCCAACGATGTACGGATATGAATTTGAGTGCTGACCATCGTGCTTTAACCGAAAAACTGTTGAAAACAGTGAAATCCCAAAACAACTATTATTCTATAAAAAGATATCCAATCTTCATCTGACAGGATTATAAGGACTTTATTGCCTCGCATGTTGAATAAATCAATAACACCTCGTGAAAAAACTGATGAAAAGAATCACGACAAGATAATGTCACTCAATGACAACCGCGATACATGTTCCATATGAAGGTCAAGTGGGTCGCATATATCAGTTATAATTCCTGTCTTCCCTGACTTCCATCTAAAGCCGTTTCACGCATATGGTATTCATGAAAGGCCTGAAACAAGAAAGAAAAGAAAAGAAACGCAAGTATTGAACAAATTTCTGGATAAATGATCATGTTTTGCTCTCTTTTAACCTTCAAGAGCAATTTCTCTTTTTTTCTCTCAATGATTTTTTATTTCTTAGGAAATGAAAGAAGGGAATGTCAGAATTCCCATATAAATGCTGGCATGAATCGCCAGACCGTTTGCGTAAATTGCTTTCGTGATTGTTTACGAGGGGGTTTGAACTACTTATGGGTATTATTGCTTTCCCATCTATCATAACAAGCTCCCCATTTATGGACATGTACTGGGGAACAATCGGCTTATACAGCATCTATCTTATTAAATCTTATCGAAACACTTCCTCGGGTTATAACATGTCTTCAAATTCAAAATTATTGTTGATAAAGAAGTATTCATTCTAGTCTTTTCTTCTTTATTGAATATTAGTAATTTCAAATCTTCCACAGGAATACATTCGATTCTGTTTATTGTATTTTTGTATGATTTCTTAAAAAAATGAATTCTTTGTGCGATGAACGTTAGTTGGTTAAGAGACAAAAGGTATAATGTTTCAGGAGACATTTTGTTCGAAGCCCTACGCAATTCATTGATCCCTGGGAAGTGCTTTAGACGTTTTACTGATACAAGTTTTCGGCTTCAAATTTTGAAAACGCTTTGACATCTTACTACGACACCAAACATACCTGAATAGTGGGCACTTACTGTTCACAGATTGCACATGATCATATATTTACCCCAGCTATGATATTTTCTCCATCCTCAAGTATATAGGTTTAGCAAATTGTTATAACATAATGTGCTGTAAACATGAAAAACGTGGCCTTGGTGCATGAAATTGCAAAAACAAATTCCATGTGTAGACAGAATGACAGGAAACCCTTTTATAAACGCGGTGTAATTCACGTTGTTCTATTGCTTTGTTGTTTGCTTTTATAAAACAGAAAGCCATTTCAGTGTTTACTATTCCTCATATCGGAGATTCGTCGCTCAAACTTGGCCAGTTTGATTAAAGGTCAAGAATTTAGAGCCAGGATCCGCCTACATTTTTTTCTATGAATAATGATGAAGTGGTGGAATAAAAATGTAATCAGTAGTTTCGAAACAATAGTGTGCTGTACTAAAAGGAAACCATAACAACACAATTCTTTTATAAAATTTCAGTTTTGTACTGCTCCAACATCAAAAATATTTCATCTGGTCTCTTGTTTCTTATGTTGCATATAGCTAATAGCTGTTATCCTGAAATAAGACTCATCATTGTCTTACAATATCATGCATAGGCTTCGATATGAATGAGCCTTTGTAAAGAAAACTTGCCGAAGTCACTAATAAAACCCTTTAAACCCTTTTATATGTTATGTGATAATTTTTAATCTAAATCAACGCGAACACCTATATCGTTTATACGTAGTAACTCTCTGATGACAATCTGATTACAGTTTTGCTTTACTATGAAAAATACATTTTTTATGTTGAAACTATTCCAGAAACCATTTTGACGGAAGATAACAATCTCCGTATCTATATGGGCCTAGTGATAGTCATCTGTTGTTGAAGTAAACGAGATTTGGCCCATTGGTGTTATGGTTGGCCGCCGCAAGAGGGCTGCATAAGAATAGAATAGAATAGAGTTTAATTGACTTATACATGTACATAAAAACATACCTCGTTATGATTCGCCCACATATCAAATATGAAAAAAACAAACATACAGTGTACAATTCAACATGGTTCAATAAGATTGAATATACTTTTGATTCGGCTAAGCGCCATGCGTTGATATATGAGTCAAAAAATGTGTTGAATTCATGATATTATTCACTAGATTTTCAAAAGCTCGTGAGTTCCAATCTAGAATGGCCGATAACTAAATAATGGAAATAATGGCATTTTTCTAGGAGGTTTCTTTAACGATACGTGCACTACTGTTATTAATAAAGTATCTTACGTGACTTTATTACACATGCTGATTAGAGTTTCACACAAATTCCATGTTAGTCTCAAACTTAATTAACTCGCGCAATTTTACGCGGTCCACAGGACAGAAATTCGGGTAATTTAATTGGTCTGTTTCTCGTTAACGAAAACTATTCATTGCTTCACATCTTAACTCGAGTAAGCATGATATGATTATAAAAGACTGTGCAAAAAATCCTTACTCACACCACAAGAAAGATGCTGTTTCATACATTCCCAGAGAAATACTTTATAGACTATTTCTTTCAAATATCGAATTACGTTTTAATGACATTTTTTTAAAATGGCAACAGGTTTGAAGTCGATTTCGAAAGTAACCTTAATTTTCCCGATGAATTGGTTGATTGGTTGGCATTCTGGTACTCCAGTTGATTTCTATGCCCTGCACACCATATAGATTTGGATGGATAACCATGGCGTGTTGATGTCTACAAAAATGACCCATTAGATAGTATGATCCATTCTTCGGTTTCTAGCTACTCGACATGACGGTATAAACACTGTTTTCAAATAAATGTGCAACGAGGATCAGTGTCAAAGAATAGCATTTACCAATGTGTTCACGCTTGAAATAGGATTTGAAGAGTAAAAAAGTATAAATCAAGACAAAGCCATGCCGTAATATTACTGCTTAAGCGTATGGCTGAATTATGCATGTTTTACAATGAGATGTCCATAATCTAAATAGAATCCTGTAAACCTTAATTCCCACCTAGATATAAGCACAAAAAGTAGGACACGTTCATAAAAAGGCAGAACAATTTAAAGATTCCAAGAGTAAGTAGTTTTGCAATAAAAAACCTTAAACTCGCAATTCTTCCAGACAATATTTCTACATAAAATCCACGTCATAATAACACTTTCCCAATATACACCTTTGCTCAGCAAGTATTTTGTGACAAAGATCAACGAGAAGACCGCTTTATCGACTTATACTACACTATTTAAACACCCTTCGTAATGTTAGTGTTTACAATTGATATGAAATAATGTTTCCTTTATTTATATTCCCATATTAAACTGTATTGATAAGTAATCTTTGGAAACTTCAGCACAGTACTATTAATCGCATGACCCATCACATGGTACAAATTAGGGTATAAAAGGCCGACGCATTCAGTTTTCTGGCAGACTGTTCTTACAGCTCCGAGAGTTAACATCTCTGAAAACTCTCTCTAAGCAGTGACCCTCGCTAGTTGGTTTTGGGTACGCGGCTATACACCAGTGGAACTCCCACATACTTGCAGCTTCGGCTCATACTTGGTGGGTGTTCGGACGGTGTATACACAAAGCCTGGACTGAACTGGCCAAGTGTTTCACTGGTATGAAACCTGTTGTTTGAAACGATAGATGGTTTGATACTAGATAGATGGTTTGATACTAGTTCGGTACAATACCGTTTTTGTCCGTACTAGTCTCGCACCATACAATTTCTAAGGTAGTCTAAGACTGGTTTGGTACAATACTAGTTCCATACCAAACATACCTCTGAGTGGTCTGATACTAGTTTGGTACAGTTCTTGTTCTGTCCACAATAGTTTGACACCATACATGTTTCGACACCTTTTAATTTCTCTCTTCTTGGGTTGACACCATGGCTCAAGCCCAGTTGGGTTGAACTTATAAGCATTGAGTACCATTATTGTACTGTGCAGGTTTTGTACAAGATTAGAACGTATACAGGTCGAATCCGCTCGGCATACAGTACACGTCACGATATTGTTTTTTCTTTATTTCAAATACATCAACCATTTTCATATACGCTTCATTGCCAAGCTCATAAATGATGAAGAAATACAATATATATACGTGTATATATACGTGTACTCGATGGCATTGTCGACCTTGTAGGACCGTGAGTATGCAGTAAATAGGCCAAAGGACAACATCTCATCGAGGTTTTGATAAACTGATACCGGAAAATGGACCGATTTTCCAGATATCTGTTGATTCTTTCTTAAAAGCGGTTTTAATTATATTAGTCAAAAAAGACCTTTAATGAACAATTTTTCATCGGCTTTGAAAGTAAAGCTCACAGACGGCAAATTTAACAAAATTGAAATTTGAATGAGATTCGTCTGGCTGGAGAGAACTAATCGTTGGAAGAAGAATTAATCGCTGGTTTGAGGAATTTCTCTTGTTTTCAGGGGATATGTTGTCTGTAAAAGTTCTTTTTAATAAAATTCTAACTGTATAAAAGATTCTGAAATAAATTTCTTAAAATCTTCAATTCTTTACAATAAAACAAACTCTCCATTTTGTTTTATATTAACACAAGTATTTTCAATCCCCGGGGTTTCGATAATGAATCACACGACTAACTGATGACAAGTCTCTACTAGCCTCGTAGCTTGGCATCTGAAGATCTCTCATCCGGTCGCATCGGCACATCCCACTAGAGAGAGAGATTTTCAACAGCTTGGGCTGGATTAGATTGTTACAGAAATCTTATAAATGCACGACCTACAATATTCAGAGGTTTATGTCATACTTGTATAGTACCAACATTGACAATAAACCATTGAAGATAGATTTGATATAATAAAGTATTAAATTGAATTTAAGAAAGATAGTGTGGGTAATAAACAATCAACTTATAATCCACTTTTTCTTTAAGTACCACATAAAGCAGCATTTAAAATTATTAAAGCGGCGAATAGATTATCATACTTCATTGAACTAATTCAACAGGTTAAACTAGAAACGCATTATTTAGTTAGAAATGCATTTCCTTTCAAATTATTTGAAATGCTTCCGATATGCTATATCCTACCATGACATAAATAAAAATGTATTCGTATAAAACCATTGAACTTTTCAAATCCATTCCTGTTGCCCTAAAGGTGATGCTTGTATATGAACAATGGCTACGTATTTAGACATACTTATATCTTCTGCAATAGTTTCGCCATATAAAACGGTCTCCTATTATAGAACTCTTTTGGCGCAATGCAAAGAAAAGAAAATAACATATACTTTTATCAATAAATTATAAAATTTCTATTGATATCTGCACTAATTGCTTGTTTGCCTTTGACATTTTTCACTTACTGTAGAAATTGTCATGAATAAGGGTTGAACATACATTAAATGAAAACGGTTTAAAGTACAAAAGAATAGCAATAGAATGCCGGACTCTAAAAATTTATGACGGAAGAATAAAGCAAAATTGAAAAAGATGATATTAAAATCAAAATCACTACCCCGCCTTAAATGCTTTAATGTATACATATCAGCTGATAGATTAAACTTATTCATTTTAATACTGCATAGAATGATTTACAGAAGGAATAGTTTATAATGAGAGAAGTGGATTGGACTGAATCCTTCTAGCTGTTCATGTAAGATTAATAAAGAAAATAATGTCATTTTGAATAAGAGGATTAATGCAATTCGTTTGTCAATTCGTGCAGCGTTTGGATAATAATCCCGTGTATTCGTTAAAATTCCATTTATCATTCTTTGATAATAAGAAAGACGAATCATGTATGCGTGTTTTGCATTCAAAATCAGAAACTGGCGCCTGTAAATCACACACTAGACATAAACGATCCTCTACCGACAAACTTTATTGCCTATTTCCGTTTGGAAGTCAGTTTTGGTTGTCCAATTTGAAAGAAACAAGAGACGACAACCAAAGAATGAAAATAAAAACAAAACCTTTGTGAAACATGAAAGGAGCATTTGGACAAAAAATGCTTGGTTTTTCTTATTCAAGATAGTGCTGCGTTTGTTTCTTGAGAGATTCGCCATTGAAGCTTTTGTTACAGCCTCTATAGCACCAGAACATCTGCACATATTGAAAAGGGACTAAACTAGGATAACATATTACCTAGACGGGATGAAATTGACAAAGGTCATTCATTCATATATCGACAACTGTGTTTCTGATGAAACAAACATGATATCAGAGATGGTTTGTTGCGACAAGGAAATCAATGATTACCTCAAAGGTGTTTGTTCACAGATGTAAATAAGAAGTCAATTTCTTTTAAACTGCACATCAGATGGCCTTTTACATGATACACACTGAAGATTAGTCATTGGAAGTAAACTTTAGAGCGTGCTGACAGTAGGAAAATAAGTATTTTATTCCAAAAGCGTGACAGCGCTTTTAAGTTCTACCTCATATTATCTGTACATATGTATAATTGATTATGCTTTCAATAATTACTTTTAATTTCATAAAAACTGTCTTATTTATATATGTGGTGAATCATAAAAGTTATGTCATGTGAATGAAAAGTTGATGACACAGTGTTAGATCCCATTAGTTAAATTCTATAAATGGACAATGTAGACAACAATGCGGATTTTGTTTTTGTCGATGTCCTCTTAGTGCAAAAATGAAGTGAAAAATATTTGCTGCGTCGTAAGCTTTGTTTAGAATTGCCTTACATTAGGTCTATTATAGCATAACGTCACCACAACATCAGACGGGCTGATTTACGTAAGTAAATGTTTACATATTACACACTTACTTGTTTGTCTATTGACCTATTCCCCATTCGGAATTATTCTATTTGTCTGATTCATAAATATCTCCAGACTACAATTTTAATCTCTTAATTCTTAAGGAACTACGTACATAAAGCACAGACTTCAAGAAGTCCCCATGACGTAAAAGAGTCCTCTTTTTAATAGAGCAGATTCTTCATTTGTAACATAGGCCGTTACCAAATATATAAAAATGCGTTTTACATTAATTACGGTGTGTCCTCTTTTTTCTTCTTTTTCCAAATGTATGCTAGATCTGGACCAAATTCTTCTAAGAGATGAATTGATTAAGAACTCATAAATGAGTTTGAGTGAACATTAAACTTACATGATCAATTGAGGATGTGTATTAATGAATTATCTTAACCTTTTGTCATATAAAAAGGATTTCGGTGCCAGTCAAAATAAAAAAAGAACCGAAGACGAAAGAATTAAAAAAAACACGTTTCATTCGTGTGAAAGGGTAAGAACCATTGTGACAAAATAACAAACAAAAGTTTCTTAAGGCCTCTGGATCAGATGCGTGGGGTTAGAATACACATACTCTGCCATTTTGAAACACATTCTTTCGTCGGAAAACTTCGGTCGTTCTCGGTAAACATCGGATTAACCGAATAGTTCCGGCCTCGCAAATCTAACGGAAAAATTAGTTTCAAAATGGTGGATTTTGGGTTTTCTACCTTAATATGGGATATCATGTAGTAAAGGGATAAGCAACCCTTGTTTTTGTTCTATATTCAAGATACTTGAACCTTTACAACAATACAAACCCGGGCTTGATTTCCTAGAGAGAATTTTCATCGGAGATATTTTTGTCATATCTTATCCCGATATCAACAACGAGTGAACTGTGCACTTTGCAGGAACTCATTAGTTTTGTTCTCCCAGCGGTAATCCGATCAACATTACAAAAATAAATCAGAGAAAACGGACAACCTGCCAGCATGGAATGCTGCGATATACGGGAAATGTCACGTGGGAATAGACTAGTTTTCTCTCAGTGTTATCATCATAAATATTCCTGTTTTATGAATACTACCCAGGCATTTATGCCAGGAGTTTGAATGCCTGTGAATTCTCTTCTGTTTTATTATTATTAAACCTCGACTTAGCATGTGCTGGATTTATAAGTGAATAAGACCCAAGGGTATACAGACCCTTTCACTGCTGCGAGCAATTTGTTGCAGACGACATTAAAACCATTCATTACGGTGACCAATTATAGGTACAGGATTAATGGCTGAGTAATAAACACTGAGCAACGTGACAGAACTATTGATACACGATATGTTTCTGAATAATATACATAAAACTTATTGTCACGATGTTGCTTACGATCGATGTCATCAGAGTAATTATTTGTCACCCTATTCACATTATGGAAATGATTAAATCGATACAAGGGTGTGAATAAGGGTAAATTTCACAAACTGTACAGATTCAAGTCAGTCGAATTATTTCAAAACGGTCTTTATCATTTGATCATTTCAAACAAAAACAAAAGCATCAATGTCTTATGTACATGTATGTAAAAAATACCTTCTGTTGTTTCGATGGATTTGTCAAAGTTGCTTTACTGAATAATTCCAAACTTAATTTATCAGATCGATAAACAAGCTGTGTTATTGAAAATTGACCCCATCAGAAGCGTTTAATGCCTGACCAACTCTTTCTTTACCACATGTCATAAGGATCCACCAAGGTTAATTTTGGATCCTCGATAGTGAAAGGATCTCGAATATCTTCTGGAAGAGGGATTGCCTTATCTATATAATTGCGTAGTCTATCATCAAAAATAACTGAAACCTTGTCAATATGATACAAAACACAAATCACTAGTTTTTCCAGTAAACACTCAAAGGGAACTATTTCATCGACTAAAGCTTTCTGACTAAATAATGCAGTTATATTCAAAAATGCTTCTGGAGACCAAATTACATGCGAGATGATTCTAAATATGAGCAACAATACTTAAAAACGCACGGCTTTTGTGAGGAATCGATGGCTTAGAATAGTAAATGTTTTTGATTCGATTATTTCGTTTTCTACCTTGTTGACTCCGTTGCTTTATTAAGAAAACACGGAATAAGTGTATTTTTGAATGCCTGAGTAAAATGTATGTGATTTCCGAATGTGTTGGGTAGAGGGATGTCTCGGCTAAAGAATATACATGTTATTTCAAATCGGAATTGAATATCAGACAAAACTACCCCGCTTACAACTTTCGCTGGCATACTCCTTCCATTTGATATAATTATTTAGATTGGTAAGAAGTTAGTTTAAAGCACAATCAACATCAAAAGTTTGCACTGTGACTGATCCAATGAATCTGGTTCATATACCAATATGATATCGAAAATGATTTTCGAAGCACACATTTTAAATTAGTTTTGCATTATATTTCAGTTTTCGTCAAGTTCGCACGGCCTTAGTTCCAATTAATCTCATTTAAAGTTGCTTGTTCACATATTACAAAATGTAAGTGGAAATTAAAATCCATTGAAACCATACAATTTTGGACTGCTATATGATATACAATAAGATAGTTATTGACAGCAAAATTAAACTAAAAACAGTTGCATCGCATTTGGATTTATATAGATACTAATTCACTGTAGACAGGCTTTAGCTACCTTAGTACGAACTTAGTATGCTTCCAAGTGTTGTTCTCCTGTGCGTTTTGTACAACGGTAGAACTGTTTTACAGTTTCAGAGAAATAAGTTTTAACTTAAAATTTCCTGACATCTGTGAACAAGCAGCTTTAAAAATCATTGAAAGGAATACCGAGTTTCCATCTTCCAAATAGGAGATTGAGAAATGTTTGCCTATGTAACATTATCAACTTTTTATAAGTGACAATGCTTGACCAATAACTCTGATAGATGGTATTGACTTTCCACTTGTGGATTATTTATCTTAAGTAAAACATTGTATAGTAATCATACACGGGACATTCGATTTCTCTTTCCTATTATTGTTAACAATATTGTTCCTAGCACCATCTATATGTACAGATACAAAGTTTTGAGACATTCTGTCGAATATCGTGGGTGCATTTAAAGACAATGGTAAATACTTCACAAAACTGAACCCTCGATAAAAACCATGTTGATAATGTATCTTGTACATGCACATTTTCTGAGAGCCCGCTTTTTTGAATAAATCAATAATGCCTCGTAAAAGATGATGAAAGGATTCACGACAAGATAATGTCACACAATGACAACCGTGACACTTGTTCCATATGAAGATCAAGAGTGTCGCATATATCAGTTATAATTCCTGTCTTCCCTGACTTCCATCTCAAGCCCTTTCACACATGTGTTACAAGTCTTAAACAAGAAAGTAGAAACAAGCAACGCAACGAAATCTCTATAAATAATCTTTTTTTATTTATAAAATCACAGTAGATAGGAACCAATAGAACAAATGGAAAAACTGCTCTACAAGAGCAATTTCTCCTTTTGTGCCAATGGTTTCTTGATTCTTAATACAGAAAAAGGATAAAAGAGAATTTCAGAACTCCCATATAAATGCTGGCATGAACCGCCGGACCGTTTGCGTAAATTGCTTTCGTGATTGTTTACGAGGGGGGTTTGAACTACTTGTGGAGATTATTGCTTTCTCATCTATCATTTCAAGCAGTACATTTATGGACGGACATGTGCTGGGGAACAATCGGCTTATACAGCATCTATCCGCTTATACCTTATCGAAACATTTCCAGGGGGGGGGGGTATTTGTTGCTGTCCGATTCGAAATCATTGTCGGAAAAGAAGTTCTGGTTTTCACGCTTCCTTTGAAAATTAGTATTTACATATTCTTCCACAGGAACACGTTCGATTTTTTATTGAATTTTCATATGATTTCTTTAAAACGGACAGCTTTGTTCGATGAAACGTTGGATGGTTAAGAGACAAAAGGGACACATATCAAGAGACATTTTGTTCGAAGCCATACGTGATTCATTGTTCCCGGGGATGTATTTTAGACTTTTGACTATTGCATAGTCTGTGCTTTCATTTTACTACGATAGCAAATAATATCCAGATTTGTTTGGGTTTGCTATCGACTTTTCATCGTGTTTGTCCGTTCTCTATGATCACTTTTTCAAACATAACTTATGCCTGATATAAAAAGGGAGTATATTTCTGTTCTGTGTTGATTTTAATCGAAGCCTGATACTGTCTTAATGTAAAGAACCGAGCAAATGAACCTCTCAAAGACACAATCACATCCGATGTGTTGTCTATATAGATACCAGCATGTTCTCTCAAACGATGCATTAGGTCCTAATTTGCATAAACGTTCAACGAACGTTACATAACTCCCACTTCTGAGAAGACTCGTCCCGAGTCTTGGCCCTTGGGAAACACGTGGGAAAGGTAACTCCGATAGAAGGAGAAGTCTTAATCCCACCGCTGCCACCAATGTAACGAACCGAGCAAATGAACCTCTCAAAGACACAAACACATACGATCAGTGATAAACACTGACGTACACTGAGCGGTTGTGTTGTCCATATATATACCAGCATGTTCTCTGAAATAATGCATTAGGTTCCTAATTTGCATAAACGTTCAACGAACGTAACATTAGTTTAGCGACAGATAATTGGGGTTTTATCGCCCAATAGTTTGAATAAGAGTCGTATTGGTAATAAAAAGGTCGAAGAAATTTCTTCTCCATTGAATCATTATCTCCTTCATGTAAGGCAAATGATAAATGATAGGTCTGCAGTACATATGACGTATGATCACCGACACATCTTGCAGAGGAATGGTTTTACGACAGTCTTCAAAATAAAAAGACTTAACCTCCAAAATACCCGAGAGCTCTTTTTACATGTTCTTCCATAAGGACAATAGAAGTGAAAGTGAACTGTGTTACCCAGTAAGGTTCCTTATTCGATCACCACCGCAGCTGATTTCCCTGGCCTAGTGCATAACTGAAAATATAATGCCACATGAAAGAAGGAATGGTAACAGCCTTGTAGACGGAGGATATTACTTCAAGATTAAAATACGATCCATTGAAGACACTCTTACACTATTTGTCGTTTAGTTGATTACAGGACCCGAGTGTATGGATAGTAATCCACAACTTATACTTGAGTAGAGAAAAAATCCATTACGTTTCAAAAATTCTTTATTGTTGGTACGCATTGTCTCGTCGGTTAAATGAAATATATTCTAAGTCTGCGTGATTTGTTTTCTACTTGAACAATTGAATACATTATAAACCATTACATCAGATAGACGACCAATGGTGTGTGGCCAATGATCTATAACAAAGTGGCGGTGGTGTTTTTGTCGAAACTTTCAAACAGCAAACATTTGATCTTGCAGGATCCAATTTATGTGCATATTTCTGTTTCAATAATGGGGAAAACGTAATGTTTTTCTCCTAGAGCATGTTTAAATGTGATAATTGAAGACTTGAATCCTTTTTTTTATTGCATAATCCCGATTGCGTCAAAGGAGTAAAATTCATGGAATTTCAAAGCTTCGACTTGAGGTAGCTATGTTTTGAGAATAGGCAAACTAATTTGATAAGCCATTACTGTACTGAAAAAAAAAATATTGTCTTGGTTTCAGGGGTTAAATTGCCTTGCAAATTCGTTTTTTATTTCATAAAATGCACACAAAAAAATCAGAAAAACATGGAATTCAGGTTTTATGATCATTTGATTGTTGTGGCAATTCTGCCAGGAAATCTCTTGAGACCATTTGAATCGTTACTTTAGAGTAGGATATAACCGCATTTACAATAAAATACCCAAGAAACTACTGCAACAAAAGTGAACATTGCTTAAAAACAGAGACGAGTGGTAGTTCCGTCGTTTTCAACGATATTTTAGTTTTATTAGGATAACGACCCTAACTATCCAAACTTTAAGTTTCCCTTTTTAGTTTTGAACACTATTCTTTACAATTCATTGGCTGTTTTCCATTTAAATAAGGTCTTTCAGTGGGGGAAGATGGATCTATTACGTCCTTCTTTCTGCATTTTAAGCGTAGGAAAGAAATAAAATGAGTCGGGATTGTATGTACACTCAGTCATTTAAGTCAGGTAATTCTAATATTGCTTCTCAAGATTAAATTCAATTCCAGAAAGCAGTTTATTCTTGAAGCATGTTTTTTTACAGTTAAATACCAATCCAGTGGTAGGTTTTAATCATGACGCATGTGGTATTTGTCTGCAGTTTCACCCTAAAGTTTTTGCATTTTGCATTCCCTTTGTGAACACATTCTACGATTAAATGATCAGTCTTTAACCTGTGGGAAAAGGCGAAACATGGAGGAAAACGAAATTAATCAACATTTCACACAACATTATTCTATATTGCTTGCCATAAATTTTATTTTGCCTTTCAGTTTAATCTAAATGTGTGCAAACGAAATGGTTCACAGCAATACGATCGAACAGCCGCTCATAAAGATAGCTGCGGAAATGTTAAGGCCTTTGTCAATTTTGTGTCGATCTCATTTCCGAACAACTGATTAAATACAACAGACGTTCGTTTTTAATAGCATATATGAAATATAACATCGTTTTTATCTATCTAATATAACATAACTTCAATAACATATCGTATTTTGTTGATGTCAACAGGAAGTAAAGAGAAATCCCCTAAAGCTTGTCTGTCGCTAAGGACCTCATGAATCATTCACCCGCAATGGCTTCATATTCAGCTTCAGATCGTTTATTGCATTTCAGGCCTACGGCCCATACACAAGATACAACATATATACAAATAATAACATTTCTAAAAAGTGAGTTAAGTGTCCCATAAATATTTAACAATGTGTGTTGGACTTTAAGGAACATGTATAAATGAGAACATTCATTTTTTCCCCTTTAACAATTCAGTACTGTTTCAAAATGATATAAAGACATATTTTATTTGGAAGACTGTTTCTTTATACGACATTACCCAAAAAAGCGGCCCTTTCTTGAAAAGCATAAAAAAATTCATATCTTGTGACGACATGATATAATAAAAAAAAGACTGTAAAGAAATGTTTTTTGTATAACTAACATTTATGTATTTTACTTGCAAGTCCCTATAGAGAGGGCACACTAGGAGAAAGTGAAACTCATCCTCCAGCATTCCCTCACAATAGGCACAAAGTCTTAATTCTCTTGGTATATTAAATGCCTACCCTTTTCGATCATTAAATCATGGGCAGAGCAGCGAAATCTTGCTAAACACTTAGAAAATTTTCAATGGCAATTGTTACAAGCTTCAGTGACTTAGACTGCTTCCACTGATGCAATTCGAAAGCCAATCATGAACAAATCAATTAGATGTGACAATCTAAAAGACACAATCTCATCCAATCAGTTAAACAACACTGTCGTCCACTGATTGGTTGTGTAATATACATATAAACTCGCATGGTCTCTATAACACTGCGTTATGTCCTCAAAGTTGCATAAACGTTCCACGAACGTTACATCAGAACTACCTTTGGTTTTTTTAGAATAGTTACAATCTGAAGCAGCAGGCACACCTGACATTGATAGTTCAAAAGAAATAACGGACAAAACGAGATCCGAATCGTGGTAGTAATGTGCAATGGTCGTCTCAATCGTTCTCCCAAATATGGGACCTCTGTGATTGGCCCAATGTGAAAGCCACAGCAGACGACGAAATGGCTTAGGTTTGGTGTATGGGTTTGGTGTATGATATTCGATAGAAACCAATGTCAACATTAGATATACTGCTCATTGGAAGCAATAAGCCATTTTGTTACAATGGTTTCTAAAGTTTATGCTGCCGACCTTTTGAAGAAGATGCTGTCAGCCTCCTTCTGATCCTATTAATTTAGCAGCCATAATGCTTGACTGATGACAACATAACAACATAACAACATAACAACAATTATTGTGTTAGGAAATAGAGCCAGAATAAAGTGTCGTCTTGCTTGCTGTACATTTATTTCCGGTTTTTTTTTCATTCTTTTTTTTTCTAAATGTTTGCTTATATTGGTACTCTCAATTTCCCATAAGAAGGGTGAATAAAAGGATAACCAGAATCTACAAGCACGATTATAAGGCATTAATTCCAGTTTTGTCTGTAATTCAAACATACAAAAGCGCCTCACTGACAGTTTAGTGTTAATAACATTTTACACCGTGAAGTCTGACTAATGAAACTCGATAATATGGACCTTATGATACGGTTTTCATCGGTAGTCCGCATGTCTGCAGTCTTGTCAAAACTTGTAATTGATGCTTAAAATGTGTTAAATTGGAATCCATATTCGCACCAACACGCAACGTGTAATCTGGCATTGTGCAACGGTAACTGTGCTATCATAGCATCACTTAACTTGTTTTGCTGAATGAACAAGCTCAAATATTATAGTATGGTTAAGCTTGAGCATTGAGTCATGCTGTGTACAGAGGCTACATATGCCCTTCAGGGTAACCATTTTTTACTCATCATCGTATGCTAATAGATTACATATGTTTTAAACAACCTTCCTTCTTATTTTGATATTGGGATATGCTAAGTCGCAAGTAGCACATCATTTAAATCGTCGCTTCGGGACATAATGAGTCCCGTATCATTGTGCAATTAATTTGCACTAACTTTTAGGAAAACATAACTTTTAAAATATTATTAGCCATTGTCTGTTTATGCTTTCAATTTGGACCTGTCACAATATCTCATGGGATGAAATAGGTTAACATGATACCTTAAAGTAGACTTTCTATAATCTGCCATTTTGAAACTTATTCTTTCCTCGGATTACTTCGTTCATTCTCGGTATACATCTGTCGGGACCGGAACTATTCGGTGTAAACCGAATAGTTCCGACCCACACCGATGTATACCGAGAACGATCGAAGTGATCCAACGATGGAAAGAAATTCAAAATGGCGGATTATGGATATTCTACCTTGAGTCACGTATTTTCCGCGTCACGAGAGAGTACTCAAATATTGATCTTCGGCTAAATCTGATGGATCACGTGTAAATCATTTAGTTCGTTTCTCACCATAACGTTTCCCCAATTCACACCAGCAATCTATTATAAGTCGAGCGGTCCTGAAAGTATAATCGGATTAGCCTGTCGTAAAGTACATTAGTCATGTGTTTATCGAACATGTCATATACGTGGTTAATTAGACAACAAGCTTCATTAGGAAAGTTCTCCATGATTTGTGCTCTATGGGGAACTTACGGAATACAGATGGTTATAACCGGCTTCACCAGCCGTAATGGACATTTTAACATTTGAGGGTCTTCCTCCAACGACTATGTACCGTACGATTATAGATAAAATTCTATTACTTCTATATTACAACTCAATAAGATAACAAAACCAACATTTCTGTGAAGTGGGTATTCCATGTGTCAAAGTCTAAAATAGACGACTTAGTTATCACTTAACAAGGATGATGTTACCACCATCTTTATAATAAAGGTGAATGTTGGGGTTTACCGGAGGTGTTCCCTTTTCATGAACAATGGGAATAAACGATCATAAGATTGTATCAAATCCATTATCATGAATAACAAATCTATACCATGAATTATAACATTGTTGTTAAATGGATACCCATACATACACAGACATACGGGACCACATGATCGTTCTATGTCTTAAACATGACAATTATGTTTTCCCGGTTTTCCCATTTTTATCAAATCTTATAAACCATTTATTCGGTTGAGAATGAGTGACGAATAACCGATTATTCCGAATAAAGACATGGTCTTTCAAAAAGATACAAGTATTTCATGGTTGTCATCCAATAACCCGTTCGCGTTATAAAAGACAGCAGACGACAAGAAAGAAATTTTGTTTACGATATTTGTTAGAAAACATTTTGACAAAATGAGAAGTTTCTTGTCACAAACAATTTCTCCTTTAGTCATGGTATTTTCTTTAAACTTTTGTGGAAGTGGCACCAAAGCGTTGCATTATGGAGTAAAAGGTAGAAATCTAAATGTGTTACAATTGGTAGTAGATCATGGCGATGGAGGATCCCAATGGAAAGGTTTATGGTAAAACCTCCGGTCATATCGTAAATCAACTCGATAGGTTCGAAGAGAATTTTCTTATCTGAACGTTTTCCTTTCAATTAATTAACACGTTATCATTCGATAATTGTTACACAAGCTCTTTAACCTGTTACCAAACGCCAAAGTTTTGAGTGTCCCAAGTTGGAAGAGTTTGCAGACGACATTTCAAAATGTGGTAATATTGGAAAGTAGCCTTCTGGTAGAGTAGAAAACATTTTGGGAATAGGAGCAATTGCTCATTTCGAGAAATTTCTCCTTTTCCCACAGTGTTTTCCATAGTCGTCTGCAACAAAGTGGTAAAATGACGTTAATGTTTGGAAATGGGTTAAGGCATTAAAGCAACAAGAGATGATTTTCTGCAGATTTATGACAGCAGTTCATAATAAACACAATCATTTTCTTCACAAAAAGAATACTTCCTGTAGTTTTATGATAATTGTGTCCATATTTATGACTTAACTGACGATGAAAACCTGACGTAAATGGTAAACTGTGTTATTGATGAGGTTTCATTAAAGAATATGGCAAATCAATTCTAAAACGACACTTATAAAGACGGCAAAATTCAATATCGATGGCATTGTTTGATACAAAGGCGTAATTTACACTTCTTTAATGACAAAATGTTTTTATTGTATAAAACTTCAGGTGTAGTTAGATGAAAAGAAAGAATGTCCTTAAAAGGATTTAATTGCTCTTTGATAATACGAACTGTTCTTTGGATATGCCGTTAAAAACATAGAGCGTTTTGAACAGTGCTGCAGTTCGAAGGATGCCCTTAAACATAATCAGTTTTCATCATGAGTTATGTTTTGTAGGCACATATTCTTTTAAAGCTGTCTGCATCCAGGGAGTATGTATAGTGAACGCCTTTAAAGATCCGGTGACATCATGGTAACCTAGGATGTGTTAAACAGGATATGATATAAAGGATGCTGATTGGCTGAAGAACATTGTCTAGCCCTTTCCCCCATAAAACCTCACAATGACGACTCTGAAGCAGAAGAGTTTAGTAAAAGCGGTCGTAAAAACTACAAATTACTTCTAATGTACATTATATCCTTTGGTCACTTTAGTTTCTACTCAATATCACAAATGAATTGTCTTCTCTACTGTTATGCTTTCATCGGACCAGTTTCAAATTCCAATATAGGGTTTGCGATGTAGCCAAGGTCTTAAATCAGACATTGATTGATGTCCGAACGCCAATAACAATCAGAACTTTTTTATCGATAGTTCTTAATCGGAATAAATCCAATCTTCTTACAAGGCGTGAACTTATTTCGATGGTAAAATCTGATTCATTATGTGCGTACGAAATGGAAAGCTTTCCCTATTGTGATTTTATTCCGTGTTATTTCAAATGTTTGCTCTTCCCACAATGCTAGAGAATGTTTTATGACATTGTTAAAGAGTATACACTATAAAAGAATTGACTTTAAAACGGACGTTAGAGTGAGAACTCACCGATGCCATAGTTCAAAACTAAGCTTAGTCCTTCACGTTGGTAAAGGATTTAGCCGAGTTCTTCACTAAGGCATCGCTATGGATTAAGGAAACATTTATCAAATTGCATCCTATGTATGTATTTTCCAAACCATGTTTATATGAAATCGCTTTGACGCCTTTTATATAGACCATTGACTAAATGTTACTCTGTCTTTGACATTCTATTCCCCGTGTATAGAGGTAACGATATTGTAATAAATACCAAATGGATCATACTTCTTATTTATTATAGGGACACGATATGACAAAATAACACGGTATTTTTATAAAAGAAAAAGTATAAATGGTTTAATTTGGGAAAGATTAATAGATAAGGTTATTAGCAAAAAAAAGGTAGTGCAATTTCCTTTAATGTTTCACCAATTCTGATTTCATTCCAATAAATATTGTCTGTGGCAAATTGGTTAAAGACATGGTATTGATTGCTGGTTTGTGAATGCACTTTTGTATCTCTATCATACATCGTCTCTGCCAAACGAAGAAAACGTAAAAATAAGCGAGACACTCCACTTGAGCTTGATAAAGACGATACTCTGTATATTGAAGTGTTACATTCACGCCTGCTTTAGAAATTTGTGTTTTCATGCCATGATAGCCTAGAAAGTAATAAGAAAACCGGTGTATTTGCTGGGTTGCTAATTTGTCAGAGGTGACTTGGGCCTGGTCTCGGGGGAAATTATCCGCGATCTATCCTGACAGGGTTTTCACCGTACGATGTGTTTACAGCGGTTAATATGCTCCGGTACCAGACCTTCAAT
The DNA here is from genome assembly GCA_947846245.1 of Cerastoderma edule. NCBI lineage: Eukaryota > Metazoa > Mollusca > Bivalvia > Cardiida > Cardiidae > Cerastoderma > Cerastoderma edule. The sequence goes on from OX401406.1 coordinate 54,234,799, forward strand.
TAGTCCATATCAACAGAATAGTCGGAAAGGAAAACTCCTATCTTAGAGTAGTGAGGTATTTCGGAATGGAATAAGAGATTTATTTAAGATAAGAACAATATTTTTCAAGCATATCTCAATTCTATTCCTATGATTGTTAATAGGTATATGATTGGTGTACAGATGCTTTATTGTTTTTAAAATTGCTATTAGCCGATAACTGAAATAGAACGCAACGGCATTCTTTCTCGTCGAGCGATAGAAAGCAATACCCTATCGAGATGGAGAAATGTTGTTGAAGCGTTTTGTTTATGCCTTAAGGCCACTAACTCGGATGATCCCAGCTGTAACTGTGTAGAATGAAATATCTACGTCTGGATCATTCGGACTATCAGCCCCTAGTAGTGTAACGAAAATCGTAATTTTCGAGGCCAAAAAGGTCGCTTAATCTTTGATTACAATTAAAGAAAATTTACCGTTTACTAGTAGCCATTTACTTTAAATTGAGTCACTCTTGCGCCCCTATAGCTCGAGACTAGACTTAATCAATTTGACCAACGGAAGGATTGCTCGTAACAAATTAAATCTGCTTAATATTACAAAAAGATTTTTAACCGCCAAATATTGGCTGCTATTGCTGGTCTGAATAAGGACACACGTCACATAAAGGGATCAAGATTTGCCCTTGAACGAGTGATTTAGCAAACTTTTCAAAAAATGTTCGATTGAGAGACGATTCTTTGTACATCTCTGGCAGTATAATCATACCACGAAAAAGACCCTATAGAGATATCAAATATTGTCCTTTTGCAAGTATGGCCTTTGGATAAAATACGTCTTATTTCATCGTATACACACTTTAAAAAGATCTAATTACTTCTAATGACTATTTCTTCAGTGCATATCATATACTAGTACAGTTGTTGTGCACTTTTAAAGGCACTGGTTTTAAACTTCCAAATGTTCCCACATCTCTGACCAAGCACATTTTAATCACTAAGCATACAGGATTTGGCCTATGTGAGAAAAAACGTGGCGTGTATGCATAAGTTACCTTTTACTAGCATTGTCTCCTTTTGTCGAAATGCTTTCCAAATTTATTTCAATACATTCATACTTTTTCTTTCTCACAGCACACTACACTCCGTCTGTGCCTTCAGTTTAGGCCAGTAGCATTGGTTTGTATGGAAACTACGCCATGGTGCGTATTCTCTCCAGGAAATACTCGAATAAGATACAATCGTATTTTCTCCGACAATGGAACTCCATTTCCGGTTTGGAAAGCGGATCGGTGTAACAAGCCAGCGTAATTGATTGCCTAATAAAGAATCGAAATTAAAGGGGAAAATATATTCCGAAACATTGTACTAGTTAATTGAACAAAAAATAGAAATATCCCCATACGGCCTGTCTTATCGTAATAGTTTATTGTTACGGGGATTTCTATCCATTACGCGCTTAATTCAATTCTTGTCATTTCTACCCTCATTCGTTATTTCCTCATTTCATTTTAAGAGTGATGAATCGGTCTTTTGTTAGAAAATGACTATTAAAAGATAAAGCACACTTGTTCCGTTCATGGAAGGCTTTTTCCAGTTCTGAGTAAGTTTCAACATTAAAAATATGGATACTCGACAATAAAGCATGCTGACGATTTAGTAACCCTTTCTCATGTCCCGTGTTGGAGTGAAGAACTCAACAGAATGTTGGGTGTTATCACTGGATCAACAATTTTCATCTATATTGCATTGCACGTCTTATCATAAATTGAGGAGGAATCCCAACTTAACTACCCATAACAGCTAAGCAAGCTAAGTAAAACGATCGGAGAATTACGGGTTTTGAATCTACACAAAGAGAGATATGACCGATCGGAGAATTACGGGTTTTGAATCTGCACAAAGAGAGATATGACCGATCGGAGAATTACGGGTTTTGAATCTACACAAAGAGAGATATGACCGATCGGAGAATTACGGGTTTTGAATCTACACAAAGAGAGATATGACCGATCGGAGAATTACGGGTTTTGAATCTACACAAAGAGAGATATGACCGATCGGAGGATTACGGGTTTTGAATCTACACAAGCAGAGATATGACCGATCGGAGAATTACGGGTTTTGAATCTACACAAAGAGAGATATGACCGATCGGAGAATTACGGGTTTTGAATCTACACAAGGAGAGATATGACCGATCGGAGAATTACGGGTTTTGAATCTACACAAGGAGAGATATGAGTTTTCAAGTACTATAGTCTAACCAATGGGCAATGAAGACTTCTTAAACAGAAGGTAGTCTGTAAACAAAATATATGGAAATCTGCTATCAGTTTTCTTTATATAATCGCCAATATACAACGACTACAGAGAAACCACTGTAACAAAAGACTAGTTTGCTTTTTAAAAGCAATTTCTACTTTTGTGACAATGATGTCATCTTGCCAAAAAGCCAAGGCTTATCATGGTTGTACCCTAACCATGAAGATTCTGAGCATACAGAATATATATATATACTGGATGTATGCCTTTACAAATGCAGTTGGCTTTAAACGACAAAAAGCAGCGCACATCAAAAATTATTCTGACGTACAGAGTTTTAGAATGCATGTATTTCGTCATTTTGTGTTATATTGATGTCAGCTACAACTACTTAAAACGGGTCATAGATAAAAAGATATTACACAAAAAGAGATTTTGTCATTTATCCAAATTACATTTAACAGAATAATCTGCATTCATGGCATGAACACCCTTTATTGATGACATTTGGATGAAATTATTATAAAAATGAGATATTGCTCGTCACAAGAAAATCTCTTTTCTTCACAGTGATTTCTTGAGTATCTGGCCGAATGTACTTCAAAGAGGGAAGAAAAAAAAGTGGTAAATGCGATGTTGACACCTCTTTGGCAAGCTTATAGTGAAGAAGTCACTTTTTTCATTCTCCGTTTCATCACGTTCTGCCATTCCCCGCGTCGCCCAAACCATGGAGACATTATTAAGGCTTCAATCATTCAGTTAGAGCGCTCATTCCACGCATCGTGCTTGTAATGGACAAAGGAATGATCAATATAGTTGGAATTCGGCTCTCATTGTGAGGTCAAACATTAATCAATTTATTTTCCCTTCCGATTTCGTTTACAGGCTTTCTCCACATACACACACACACTCACACCCCTCGCCGACAATGTATTCTCTGTCTTTTTTCTTCTCGCATTAGAAACTGTCCATGGTCTTCCGGATAAAGAACGCATTGAGCGCCAATCTCTACCAGAGTACCGTCCCGTTATGCTTCTAAAGGTCATGTTTTGGCCTTTCTTTATTCTATTCAAAGACAGTCATTTTGGAATGTTCACAGAACCTTCCATGAAAAGATTCAGAGTTAATCCTTGTTGTTTCATTATTCCACAATCCGTTCCCAATCAGAATTGCATATGCTAATATGCTGGAGATTAGCTACTTTTTTTTTGCTATCGGCCATCTCTTTTTACCTACCTCTACAAGTTTCTGTGCGTCATTGGATTATTTTTTGAAACTTTCGAAAATAAAGGAATATAGATTAATTTAACATTACAGCAGAGAAACAAATAGCATATAAGATGAATTCTGAAATTTTTCATTTCATAAAAATCCGAGGGAAATCCGACATAATCTTAATATAGCGTCAAGCTAAGAACAACCGGTCACGTGACGCTCACGTGATACTAAGACTACACGCTGAAAACAAAAATGGACGCTGACGCTAGTATCTTCTAAGTTTTGTGTACATCGTCATGTGACAGGCACTTGACAGCCCACGTGACGTAACTAATTACCATATAACTGTAGTAACATACAAAAGTCGAGGCCGTGGGGGTTTTCCCTCAATATCTTCATTTATAACGCGATTTCGGCGATTTTTTTACGAATATGTGTTAGAAGCATAGCTGAATACCATACGAAAAGTCTACTTTTTACCTCTATATGTTTAGTGTATGACGTCCAGTATCTTTAAATCACAAACAAAAATGCTGGGGTCAGCGAATGTCGTCTTCCTCAGCGCTTCGCTTTCCACGAGAAGTAGTTCTGGAAAAAACAAACAAACCAAGGGTTTAAAACATGGCCAACACCCACAAAAGATCAAAAACAGTCAAAAAAGCCCCTTTGTGTATCCTATTGGCATAAAATTAACACTCAAAGTAACATTCATAATTGTCATGAACGACTTTTTACTGTACAATGACCTCCGGAAGTAATTCCTCAGTGGTCTCTGACCGAAAGGATCCTGTGTGTGTATGAATACAGAATACAGAAGATGGAATACTTGTCTTATTTAGACCTATGTAAAGAGTACATACCGCTAGTTCGAATTTAGCGACCAAGAATATCCTGTATACTGACTGCAAAGTTTGTTCAAAGCTGACACATCTTTCACTAGAAAAGGGCGTCTAGTTTACAAATTTCCCCATATACGAATTTGTGACTGGTCCGAATTACAGGCTACAGCAGACGACAAATAATAGAAATAAATATAAATTATGTTATTAATGACAGTTGGAAGAAATCACTGTGACAAAAGGATAAATTGCTCATTATGAGCAATTTATCCTTTTGTCACAGTGGTTTCTAAAGCCTTCTGAAGTAGATACGATGGAGTTTGATACAATGAGATGAGAGGTTAAACAGAATAACAGTAAGATCAGTTCTTTACCTCGCAGGCAGGCGAAACATTACCATCGAATTGTAACGCACATCTTTAAAGGCCCGTTAAAGAAGATTAATGCTATATCAAACTATATTAGTTGGTTAACTTTTGGACAGATTCAAATAGTTATCACAAGAAAACACCATCAGCACAACTTAGATGTGAAAGTAAGCCAGAAATAATCCAGATAAGCAAGTTTTATAATTCAGATTTCCTGATTCTTCACCTCTGACCTTGACAGTTGATACACAAATTTTCTAACCGACCAATCAGAATTCGTTATTTTGAATATGTAAACAAATAGGTTGTTGATAAAATTGATTGAATTTGAGACAACCATATTCCAAGCATAAAATAACTTTTTTTAAATGAGTTTATTTAATAGGGTCAATGCATTCCTAAACTAATTCTCATGACTTTTATGAACATGATAAAAGAACTCCATATATTTTTTCAGTAATTCATTTGTACTCCTTTCCTTTGATATGCCTTTAAAGAGCAATTTCACATTTTGTCACGAAGGTTTGAATGGGAATGCCATTTGTATTATCAAACGAAATGTCGTCTGATATTCCTTTGAATTTAGACCATTCGCAACGTTTTGTACAGGGTTACTGGATAATAGATTGACGAGCCCTATAATTGGAAATTTGTACTTGTATTAAGCAGCGTGAATTCCCTTGTCACCGCAGACGGTTCCCTCCAATTCAATTTGTCACGAGGCCTTTCGCTTGTGTGATACAATGGGTCGAGGAGAGGGCCTTGGCATAAAAACATCTTAACAAATGGAAGAAAGCAAGAATACATGAAATCAGTTAGTCATTTGACCTTTTGACTTGAAATATGTATATTTCTTGGCATATGCATTTTAAGCTCATTTTTGTAGTGTTTTGTTTTCTTCTTGATAGACCCTCGTTATAGCCTGGTAACTACATTCTACACAAAGTGGACCGGAAACAAGATGACCGCATCTCATTCTAAAACAACAAAGTAAATACGGCGTTTTATGTTCGCTATTTCGCAATCTAGGGGAAAATGAGACTCATAATACAATAGAGTCCCCAATTTGCAAACGTCTGACAATCTATATAGATATAAAAGACCACAGAGATTTTTGACCACATAGTTCCCTGAAAACTGAGAGAGAAAATTGAAAGCATTGGAAGAAGATTGTAAAATAACAGATTCATTTTGAAAATGATGAGAAGTAACTAATGGCGACGAAAAAAGAGAATTTTTTGGGTTTCATTAGTTGAATTGAAGTTAAATATCCATTAAGGTAATAGCATGATGGGTATTCATCTTATCTTCCATTTGTAGACGTTTCTCGACTCTTCAAATATCTACAAATTTAATTATTTTTATAAAGTATTATAAGATGTCAGACAACTGATGTCAGACGAGATGTCATTGCTCCTAGATACTAAAGAGATCTTCGCTGTTAACCCATTACCATACAATACCGACAGTCAACCACTTTGTTGCAGACCCCTCTGGAAAACATTGTGGGAAAATAAGAAATTGCTCGTGACGAGCAATTTTCCCTTTCCCACAATGTTTTCTGTGCTATTAGAAGATCATTGAATAGAGTTTCTCTATGTTTGTTTATCTCTCATTGCAACGTATTTTACATTTTCAATAAGCGTTATTGATCAAACCTAGTTTTTTCAAACATGATTTGAATATTAGAATGACCTTTTGATGTTAATCCTTTTTTAAGAGTCCAGACAACGTTGGTGCTATAACTTCCGTGAAACTCACACTTTTGTTTATGGTATGAAAACTTGTGATGTGTCCAAATCAAAAGCATCTGTATACGACAAAAAGTAACATATAGCATGTGAAAATGTATAGAAAATGCTGTTTAATGTCAAAAATAATCACTTGATTTTATGTATACAGTTTAAGCCTATAAACAAAAATGTAGTTGGAAATAAAGATTCTCCTGATGAAGGCATTATCAGGCTGAAAATTTGAATAGATTGAGCTAGAAAATGCTGTTGTTTTTACAAAAAGAGATAATGCTCATTAGGAGAAATAAACCATTTGTCACAGTGGTTTCAAAAGCAATTTGCAGCATATGGAAAAAGTGAGCAATTATAGGGTAACGGCATGTGTTTTTCCTTTATTAATTGAAGCAACATTTTACAATTTAATTCAAAATAGCAATGAAGTTATTCAATTGATATGCTACATATGATAGTATGAGAAATATGATTCAACAATGCATTTCAGAAAATTGGTGAACCCCTTATTTTGGTTCTTCCAGAGTCAAAAAAAAAATCGAATGCTCAGTATGTGATAGGTACAATCCGATACTCCATAACATCTCACCATAGCCTCATGATCACTATGCTTAAGCGATAAATTGCTCCTAATGACGGGACGAGATTTCTCCTTTCCGCAGGATTCTATTGGTATCTTCCATTCGCTGCTTCAAATTAACTTCTTATTGTAACATAATTCAATACATTCGTTTTTTTCTTTAGAGCCCCTCTTTCGTGGAATGAATTGTTTTCTCTTCGGAAAGCTTGTTTTCCTTCCAAAATTTATTTCTCGAACCGTCAACAACAGCTCAACATAACACACGGACTGTAAAATAACCATCCTACAAACAAACTCGTCTGTTGCTCAAGATTAACGAATTAATATTTTGCCATAAACAGTTTAATGGTGATAGTTTATAAATGATAATATATGGATACTTTGTGTCAGCTTCACAATTGCGTTTACTGTCGTCTGCAACGCAATTACACAAAAAATCTGTTCTAGAATATATGAGGTAAAGGTGAAGGTGAAGGTCACGTAATGTTACGTTCGACGTTCAAGTTGTTAACGATGATAAATCACGCCTGTTTGACCCCACTGCTGCGAACGTGGTTAGCTAACATGGTTAGTCAATTCCCTCGGACCGGTTCGATAATATCTCGACAACATCTGGGACAAAGCAGAACCGACTCGCAAAATACAAACCGGAACTGTTCGTTACCAGGGCAAGGCAAAACCGAATCACAAAACACAAACCGTAAGAGTTCATTACAACGCAGAACTCAATCATAAAATACAACCTCAAATTGTGCGTTACTAGGACAACAACAAAAACTAAATCACAAACTATCAAACAGGAACTGTTCGTTACCAGGACAGAGCAGGATCTATTCACAAAATACAGGATATTGGCGCTGCTGTTGTGCGAAACATCAACTTAAGAAAATAAGACTCGCGGCTATCAGCAAAGTTGTGGTTAGTAGAATCTTTTCCATGAACTCCGAGAAAGCTCCACCTATCAACCATTCCACTCACCAAGGAAACAAAAAAGGTGGGATGTTTAAAAATTTCTTTACAATCCATTTAATGAACCGCAAAGATATGAACAAATCCATCATATTTTAACCGATTCAGACTTTTAACTTTTCAATTAGTCTCAAAGAGTTGTATTCTTGGAGCATTTCTGCTAAATAATAACGGCATCCGACAAGTGAACTCAGAGCAACGTCCAATGTAAAGGCATATGTAAAATACTTTGGTCTAAAAGAGTTATGGAAGAACATTATTTACATCAAAATAGTGTAGTTGCCTTGACAATAAGGTACGTGCGTGGGACAGATTATCTTGAAGAAATTGAGGAATATAATATGCCGTTGGCATACTTGTTTTGGAAAAGATGTTACTAGAAGTAGTCAGGATACATATTTTACAATGGTCGATAACATTAGACCTTGAAGGAGATCCCAGGAAACAAAGATATAAAATAATATGACACAACCCATTCATATGTATATCTTTAAAAATCAACATGATTAAACTAGAAATGCTTGTCTGCTCTCGGCCAGATATTGTTATCGAGTGAGAATTAAAACGAGTAAACACACCAATTCTGATAGATTTTCTGCTCAGTTTATGTTTGTCATAGCTATGCTCACTGTTTACAGCAATACGTTATCACGACAGAATTCCTTAAAGCACAGCCAATTTGTCAATTTAGTTTATTTAATTGATATATGACCCAAACAGTCTGATATCAAATAAATACATTATCTAAATATCAAGCATGGTAATGTGATAAAAAGCAAACACGCAAATAGTCAATAAATGATAAAAAGAATGATAAGTGCATTAATGTAGTACTTTTAGTAATGCACTCAACATACGCACAATATTTACTAAGGACATGAATAATACAAGGTATTGTTAGATAATATAACAAATGGGTATTTCGTCTTTTAAAAGAAACTTGTATAGATTTACTTAGATTTGACATTGTTTTTTTCTTGAATGAGCGTCAAGCCAAAGTCAAAATATATTTAGCCATGTGTGGTTTTTCTAAAAATAGATTTTTGGAGTCCGCTTTCAAAAACATAAAATGTCTGCTTAATTCTGTTGAGGAAAGCTTCTCAGAGTAGCAAACAGGTTAGATCACAGGCCAGCCGCCAATTTAGTTGGCGTCTGGCCTGGATCTAACCTGTTTGCATAAGCATGAAGTCGGTCCCAGCACTGTTAGGGTTAAACATGTAACTGGATTTCATAATCTTCCTGTCTATGTCCATCTATTTGCATATTTCTTTTTCAGCAAATACACAAGGAATTCGAAGCAGCTATACAATTTAATGAAGACTAGTTGCCCCTACCTTATAAAGGGGGTTGGGGAGGCAGGTGTGTTTTGTAATTACATGTCTCACTGTTTGATAGATTAGGTCGAGTTTAATAACATATTTTTGATTACATCTCGGGGATATCTGCCCAGAGACCAATTCGAGCGGTCAGATACTCGACAGTTCATTTACCAGTGTGATACGCTGTTATACCATTTCCCGCTTACAGCAACAACTCACTGCAGGCGACAGTAAACGCAACTGTCAAGATGACAAATTTTGATAAAACTAGCAACTGTTGATATATTATCATTAAAAGCAATGAATTGATTGTGAACAAATCGAGGGTTCAGTGCAAGACTATAGTAAGTGCTTCATAAACATGAAGCACTTACTATAGTATTGCACTGAACCATCGAAATGTGAACTTGGTCGTTGATGTTCACCGCAAAAACATGTATATTCGTTTATGTTGGGGGCGGAGAAGTTTTATGGATAGACTGGGAACGGCTTGGAAAAAGATTATTGTTTGAAAAAGAGATGAGTAGTTTCAAATAATCATATTACAATATCCATGCTACAATTCAATAGTTTATTCTTAGTTTACATCGATTGTGAAATAAGTTTTTCCAACTTTATTAATCACTCTTGATTCTGTCTTCTGTATACATAATCAGTACTTGCGACTAAGGTGGATTAGTCCAAGATCGCGGAGTGGACTTCTGTACCAACGGTATTCGAACTCACGACCATGTTGCCCCGAGGCCGACACTCTGCCCCTCAACCACTGTCCTCAACCAATGCAAATTATTCTAGTTCTTATTTTCTATCGTCTGCAATTTCGTTTAATTTTGAGAGATAGAAGAACGAGGGTTGTTCATGAGGAATGAATAGAGAATTGACTCTAAAAGAAATCCTATCTGATTAATATTCCCTTTTTCTATTGGTATAAATGTTGTCAATACAAATAGGATGAAAGGAATAAGTGACATACAGACGAGGGCTTTGTTGAGCAATATCGAAATAGTTTGTTTACACGGCAAAACTCTGATAAAGGAGACCGTCTAGAAATTGTGTGGATTTGTATAGAAAATAAACAATGCAGAAAATAGATACTTCTTATATTTCTTAAGTCTGAAAATGCTGATGTGCCCGAACACAAAGGGTCGATAACATTAGAAGGTATGTATTTTTATGTTTAATATGAATTCACATGACGATATATGTCTGTACGTATTAGTTAATGAAATAATATTCTAATAGAATTCCATTCATTAACGTATCCCCTCACATAGAAATGTTAGACTTCTTCAAATCGGAAGCAGCTGTAGACGACACTTGAATCTATTTTTTAGTGATTCAAAAATCATCCTTCTCAAGGGTGCAGTGAGGCGGAACATCAGCATCTGAGAGCATTTCGTATCTTAATTTATTCCTCAATATGAAAATTTGTGACAAATCTAAATGAACTTAGCATATAAGTAGACAGCACAAAATATTTACAAAACGAAAACAGTTTGTTTATGATATAAATAAAAACCAATTCGGCAAAAAGGGTAACTATGAGGAGCAATTTATCATTATGTCACAGTGGTTTAAAGACTAGTCTGCAGTAGATGCATACACAATCAGTTATGGTGTAAGAGGTAAACTATTTTGTTAAAAAGGTTTCTTGAAGCCCAAAAGTGAGGAGACGCGTCTCATTTTCAATGATTCGAAGATGGCTCAGGAAATTGTAAAATTAAATTGAGCATGCGCAGTAGAGGCACCATATTTCAGAAACCAAACGGTTTGAAAGAGAAAATGTAGTTTACCGATTATCTTAATTGGAATTTATGACTGGTTCAAACTGTGTCATTTGGTGTAACATCGCGTCTACAGTATTGCAGGTATGCTGCAGTGCCATGCGCATAATGCTGGAGGAAGATGATCCCCATCATTAACTGACAATAAGGGCTGACAAAGCTGTCTAGAATCAACCATTCTGTTATTTAATCTGGAGAATACCTCTCATGAAAATCCAAATGCCGTCACTGGGATTTGCGAGGTACAAGTATGAAAAAGAAGGAAATTACACGTTTTATTAAGTAACCTTCAAACTTCTAATGGAGATGTGACATTTAAAACGAGTAGATATGCAGTAATGCGAAACGCAATCCGAATAACAACAACCCAGTCGTATGTTAGAAAGATGTGATTAGGTCATGGGGGTCCCCGTTTCAAAACACAGTCATCATATACGGAAGCGTAAGGGCTTGGATCGCTTTCGCTCTTGAAAAAAACGATCTCGAAAATTGTGTTCTTTGAGAAACAAATATTAAAGAAGATGGTTTAAACAATGACTAACGTTAAATTACGGTATTACATTTCGTTATTTCACAAGAAAAGCTAAAAACCCTTGTCCTCGTGAAACTATTGTGAAACGAACATATGCTAATTTCAGTACTTTCATTTAAAGAAAACATTTGCCTATAAATAGCAATATGAATGATCTCTTTGGCACATTGCCTGTTTCACATTTATAAGAGTGTCGCCTCACTTCGTAGTTTCGGCCCAAGACGCTCGTATTCACTTAATAGATTATTTCAAAGGAGAGATATTATAGATCAGTGTTTATAAAATAAACCGTTTAAACAGTTAACTATATCTGCAACACACATGCACCATATCTTTACTAAATGGTTATGAAAGGGGATGCGTAGCGAATAAACAAATAATCAAGTTTTATGTAACTTTATAATATGTGTTGTCATTTTATGTATAGAAGACATTACATTATTAAAAGATTTGATTCCCAATTTGTGTGTTAGTCACTTTCACAAGTCTCAGACGGGAACCATCATTTACACTTGATTTAGTTAAGCTAGAACACCCATAATCAGTCTTTTTGAAATGTATTCATTCGTCGGATTACTTCGGTCGTTCTCTGTGTACATCGATCGTGGCCGGCACTATTTGGTTAAATGCGGATAGTTCCGGCCCCGCCCTAGTCCGAATGATTTAGACATAGATATTTCATGCAGTTACAGCTTCGATTATCCGAGTTAGCCCCGACCGATGTAGAACGACCGAAGTACTCCGACGAGAATATTTGTTTCAAAATGTCGGATAATGGATATTCTCACTGAACTCATTCCTCTGTTAAAGCCGACGTTAAGCGCAATCGAAGCAGGAAACATTCAAAAAAAAAAACACGGAGACGAAAAGGGAACTAATTAACATGGACAGTTTCTCCTTTTGTCAAAATGAGTTTAATTCTTAAGAAATTCCCTTTTGAAAAAGTTTGCCATTTTAAAATATCAGATAAGACGTTTTGTTGTCACAGCTGTGAATTACTTGGAAGAGGGAAATACGAAATACCCAGACTAAAAGCTGGAGTTTTATTTAATGTTTTTCGGAAATGCCCATTTAAATCGTATTGCATGGAGTGTGATTCACATTTTTAAACCCCCAATCGCGCGTTTTTATTGCCAATTGGGAAATATTTACGAGGACCGAAGCCGCGTTTGCAACAGACACAATTTAACCTTTCTGTTTTCTGAAAAACTTTGTTAAACGGCAACGAATACTCTACGTATGGAAATAACAAGACAACCAGCAAAAATTCATTTCCCATTTCACTATACTTTGAAGTTGTTTATCTATGTATCATTATTAAATGTTGACCGCTTTTGTATGTTTGGGTTCAGTTTTAAATACATTTATTTACAGATTAACGCAAGCGACCAGTAGGGTAGCGTGTACATTTTGTTCCTCAAACAGGGCACTTACAAGTATGCCTTCTTATATTATGATATTTACCACTGGGCTTAATTGAAAGCATCAGACAATGAGGAAGGGTTAGTGTTGAAACAAAAATATCATGATGGCCGTATACCATTCAGCATGCATGGATATGTGGTTTAACGCCCTGTCAACAAACGTTCAGTTATATTGCGATATTCATGGTATCATCAATGCTAGGCTTTGGCTATTTGTCTTGCCAAAGGAAACATCCACAAAACCAGAGGTAAAATGATGTATCAAGGAAAATAGGTTTACGAAAAAAAAAAGTGTTTTACAGATATATTTTGTCGTTATAGAATTTGATGGTCCTACACTAAACTACATGGATCAAAGTACTTTTAAACATTTTAAAATACTAATTAGTGCTATTTTATATGGAAGATTAGTGATTTGAAGGTGATATACCCAGCATAGAGCACTGACTAGGAGGACGTCTTCAATTAACTGAGTTTGTCATATCAACATGCTGGGATACAATAAACAATCATAACTGGTGAAATAAAGCAGGGACTATAAGTGTAAAACAAGACATTTGATTTTTCTCACCCTCAGATGTGTGTCTAATATATCTTATTTACAAATACTGCAGTGTTTACAGTTTAAATCAATATACATATACATATTTGTAAAAAATCAAAAGAATTTAATTTAAAATATAACAATTACAACACTTCGTTTGACAGTGAATGACTAATTCCGTATTAACTTTAAGTGCCACTTAGCTGCACAAAGTCAATATCAAAAACCATTAAAATGTATAATAGTCCCAATTTATTGCCTAAAATGACATCTTACAGATGTAATTTTGTCACAGTATATTTGGGACATGGGTATTTGGTATGCATTAGCGATCAACATGTTGTAACCTGCATTAATAGCCTGAACTTAGATGATCCAAGCTGTAACTGTGGTGACATATCTACATCAGGAGCATTTGAACTAGTGATCCTGGCCAGTGTGTATACCCGCACTAGCCTAGTACACACTAGCCTAGTACACACTAGCCTAGTACACACTAGCCTAGTACAAACTAGCCTATTACACACTAGCCTATTGCACACTAGCCTAGTGCACACTAGCCTAGTACACACTAGCCTAGTACACACTAGCCTAGTACACACTAGCCTAGTACACACTAGCCTAGTACACACTAGCCTATTACACACTAGCCTATTACACACTAGCCTATTACACACTAGCCTATTACACACTAGCCTATTACACACTAGCCTAGTGCACACTAGCCTATTACACACTAGCCTAGTACACACTAGTCTAGTACACACTAGTCTAGTACACACTAGCCTAGTACACACTAGCCTAGTACACACTAGCCTAGTACACACTAGCCTATTACACACTAGCCTATTACACACCAGCCTATTACACACTAGCCTATTACACACTAGCCTATTACACACTAGCCTATTACACACTAGCCTAGTGCACACTAGCCTAGTACACACTAGCCTAGTACACACGGACAGGGACCCCAGGCTACCAGCATTAACAGATCCACACCTTGAGAGTACTGTTTTTTCACAAGCAAATCCCACCGTCCAATGTACAATAACAGTTTCTTTTTACGTTTGCACTTTGTTTTCATAATTTTATCAAGTGGCAGTGAATATGTGAGCTACACCATGGTGTTTGATGTACAATGTGCTAAATAAAGCTTTGATACCATATAATACAAAATAATCCTACAACCCAAGTAAAGAAATCGAAACAAAATAAGCAATTACATGTGCTATTTTCAAATTTAAAATAGAGAATATTTTACATACACAAATTATCAACTGACCTCAAGATAAAAGTTCTAAACTTAAATCAGACAATAAGAGTTGTCTGATTCACTTACACTAAAATAACATACATTTATCACAATGATTTGCTACAGTTAACTTATGAAAATGTCATAATTTACAATTTCTAAAACATTCAGCTGGTACATCTAGATTGTACCAGTCACAGAATCCCGGTTTATGATTAATAAATGCTTCCCACATAAACGCTGTTTTAGCACCTAGGCAGCATACAGAGTTGGAAAACTTTGTAATAAGAGGAAAATTTATTCATCATGAGCAAATTCTCCTTCTGTAACAAAGGCTTTAATGTTAGAATGTCCAATGTTTGTTTTTAACATGGAGTATTGGCTGTAAGCGGTTTGCTGCAAATTCTTCCTGACATTGCATGGATAAGTAAGTTATTTACAATAACATTAGGAAAGCAGTCCACATCTCACACCGATATAAATATACTGTGATGAAACAGGAAGTACGAGAGTAACACCCAAACAGTCGTGTCCCAGACATTAATAACCAGATAAGCCCAGTGAGAGTTGGGCTGAATACCCCAAAAACGCTTAAACGGCTGATTAATCATCTCGTGAAGAAGGTACAGCACAATGGCATTCATTCCTGAAATAAAAACAAACAAAAATAATTAAAATAATTACTAAATTCATCAAATATAAACAAGCAATTGTTTAATCTATGTTCAAAATATACACAAACATGCAATAGTTGTTCCAAGACAACAATCAAAATCATTTTATTTGCTTGTTATCAATTAAAGATTCTTTAATTTCCATTACTATAAACAAACGATCTATTCAGTTACTGATAATTATAGACAAGGAGAGATAACTCATATTAACAATAAATAAGACATATTTTAGATGGTCCTTCTTAATGAAGGGCTCATTGATACACTACACTATTTGTTTCCCTCATCATAATTCAAAGTAAAAGTTTTTTATTTGAATAGGAAGAAAAAAGTACTCTATTATTGACTTTTAATGAAATGAAGATTTTTACTTTATGGGCTGAACAAAGACCTAATGAACACAGATACGCATCTCCCTATAGGTAAAAAGGAAAGTCTACTGAAATCTCGTACTACAATGATAACTCATGAAAGTTCACGAACAAAAATTCCTGAAATTACACCAACAGACATAAGATGGCTTGATCCACTCTATAACCTGTTTGCCTTATCAAACTGTGTCTATTTGTGATCTTTTAACCTATGAAAACAGGGCATACATTTGAAATTTATTTTGGATGCAATCATTGTTATCTATACAAGTAAATTTTTTTTTTTGCAATGAAATCAAAATGTACCATTCATTCTGTTTAAATTAATGGTAACTATTAAAGTTTAAAACATGTTATGCTTGTACACCTTCTAAACATGACCTGGATGTTTATCTTTATTACTCATTAACAATCAAATTTAACTCTCGAAACATTTATTACAGTCCATAATCATGCCAATTTTGAATGGTCTAAATTAAAAAGAAACAGTAAGTAGCTATTATAAGATATAAAGGCATTTGGTGGAAAGGGGAACTTTATTTTAAAATTACCAGGTGTGAATCTATCATACAATACAATACAATATGTTTTATTCGTAATAAAGGCCTCTGGTCCAATATACATACATTTCACAATTGCGGGTAACAAAGGAGTGGTTTAACATTTGTGCTCTTTAGAAAACAAAAAAATATCTCGTTATAACATCGTCATTTATCAACATGTGTATGACTTACAAACGGTCATTCAATTTAGGATGATCAAGGTCAAATGTATATATGTGCCAGATATTGTTTGGTTGAAGATCAAGGTCAAATGTATATATGTGCCAGATATTGTTTGGTTGAAGATCAAGGTCAAAAGTACATATGTGCCAGGTATTGCTTGGTTACATGTCAAGGTCAGTGTATACATATATTGGATGCAGATGTGTTAAAGGTCAAGGTATACATGTCCAAATGTGTTGATAGGTTACAAAGAAAACTACCTTGGTAATGGTTTGGTTTATACAGTGAAAAACATCTTGTCTCTATGCATTTTATAGGTGACCAAGCACCAGAATACCGGGCCCCATATATGCATGGCAAGCAGGGCCCAGTGAGAAGTCTCGTCCACATAAAAACTCACAGGAAAATAGGGCATTAACACCAGATGGCACACATACATGAAGATAGAGTTCAAACCTAGGGGGAAAAGTTAAATAATAGAGTATAATGTCAGAAGGCTCTGCTTAACATGTAACCTCAACTTAATAAAAGTCCAAATAGAGAGCAACTGCTTACAACAAATATAAAAGATAAAAAAACAACCTTATCATGACCTAATTTCTTTTTAACTACAGTAGAACTTCTTTGTCTCTAAATTGAAGGGACCTCTTGAAAAAGTTTGACACAAGGAGACCTCGACAAATAGATGTTTGGGGTTTGTGGATTAGGTACGAACATAATTGAGAATGAAATCTGCAAATATGACATGCCCTATTCGATTCAGTAGCTACAATGGTTAATCGAATCGGAACGTTTTTTTTTTATTTCACCGTCTTTTTCAACCATGTGGAAAGAGTGTTGAGAGGAATTCCCAAATCAGCTGCGATCTTAATCTTCAACATTTTTTTCTTCTCAACAGCAATGATGGCTTCATATTTTTGTTCTATTGTTTAATTAGAGATTTTTTTTTACTGCTTTAAAACACTAGGGAGTAAGAAAGACAGGTTGGTCACCAGACAAATCCAAATTCCTTAAGCTGGTGGTTGTGTCATTGGTAGTCATTTTATACCCAACAGCCCTTTTATTGTAAATGATAACAATGGTTGTTCATTTGACACATGTAGCTCTCCACAAACATACCTGCGAATTTGGTAACTGACCAAACAAACAGACCATAAAATGTGTGAAAACAATATGAGAGCTTCTGATCCATTCATAAGGTAATCAGCCATCTGGCTTTTAATACCCTAATTAAACTGTTTGACACATAGGGTGTGAAAATACAGGTAAAATGAAAGTGGGGACCGGTAAAAATGGTTCGACACAAAGAATTATTCGACAACGGGAATGGACACAGAGAAGCTGCTTTGTATGAAAATAAAGAACAAATGCTTCGGGACCGTGTAATTTCTTCGACACAGAGAAGAGTTCGACAGCAGGAAGTTTGACACGAAGAAGTTTTACTGTACTTTATTTATTTCTTGAATCTTTTCTCAAAATGAATATAGAGATATGTAATGGGAAAAACTGTCAATGAAACCTGTCTTAACCAGTTTCATGGAGAGGGGATAAACTTTACTGCAAATAACGGTGTTTTACATTTGCATTCCTTTAGTCAACAGGAGTAAAGGAGAACTACAATATAGTACAGTACAGTATAGTACACATATAAATTATACTAACCTGGGTAATAAAAGGGAGCACCGCTCCACACCTTGTACACATCTATGGTTATATAACAGAAGGCAAACAGGAAAAATGCAAACGATGAAAGGCAGATCACAAACGACAAAGACCTGAAATTATAATACAAAGGGGATCAAAAGGGTCCCTGAGTTGTTCTGTAGTTTAATGCTATTTTCAACTCTTTTCTATTGTTAAATGTGGCAACAGAACATATATCCATGCTCTATGAATCCTTAAAAGTGAACACCTTTTTCTTATTGTGTATCAGCCCTTTTGTGGTTGAAATAACATATCCATAACTTAAAGGTCCTTGTTAACAGAATGATGTAAGAAAATTTGGAAGTTGAAAATTAATTTCATTAAAACCGCACAACAGCTGTACTGTGAGATTATATGAACCGAAGAAAAGGCATTGGAAGCAAAATTAGATTGGTTTAGTTCTTAAAAGAGTGTATACAGTGAATCGACATGTATTTTAATCAAAAATCGTGACAACGCTTTCGAGATCTACCCCATATAAACTGTACATAAATTGATACTTCTTGAATTAATAATGCATTCAATAGCTACTTATAACTGTATATCATACACCAATAAAAAACACTACATCGTTTTATTTTACTTTGAAATTTTCTGTGAACAAGCACCTTTTATTGACCACTAAGGAAGTGATGACAACCAATTTCACTTTTAGCTTTAAGAACAGGTTCACAGTTGGACATATTTGATTAGAACAATTTCATTCTCTCTTTTACTACAGATACATTTGGAAGGAATGGAATAAATGTCTTTATCAACGATCGATTCATTTCGAATAAGTTGTAAACCCATAAAGGAAGAATGGTACATTAAATAACAGATTATTTGGTAAAATCAAATGGATAGATCTATGAATTTAGATAAAAATGGATTTATGCAGACATATTACAAACACATGGCATTTACATAACTATGGTCCTAGTCTGATGCATTATTATTCATGACAGACATTTTATCATCATCATTTCTATCTGCTTCTGTACATTTCAAATGGAATGGAAGATTAATTATTGTATCAAATGTTAGCATATGGGCGTATAAAAATAAGGGTTAAGACCTTTCAACCAACTTACCACAAATTCTTATTAATTGGAATAAATCCACCATCCTTTTTTCCTTCACAAAGAATTAGTGCAATGACACCCTGTGTAAAATTAAAAACATACAAAATTAATCAAGTATAATAACAAACAACTGTGACAAGAGAAGAAACTCTAAATGAGCAATTTGCTACTTATTTATTTATTTATATTTATATAGGGGGTTAACATATCGTCAACAGTATTGCAGTTATGTTGCAATGCTTGACCTATACTCAACTGGTCATAAGAGCTGGTCAAGCCAAATAGAACTATCCACACTCTGTAAGACAGTCAAGAGACTACCTCTCATGAATATCCAAATGCTGTCACTGGGAATTGAACCTAAGTGGAGAGGGGCAATATGATTTCAAGTTCTAAACTCTAACCACTACGCCATAGAGGGCATGTGCAATTTGTTACAGAAGTGTCTACTCAATATCAAAGAAACTTTTGATATTATACATGTACTTGTCTTAATACTATAGCTTTTAATTTGGACCAGTCTAAGTATATGGAAGGGAGTTTTGTCACACAACAGTGCAGTTACATTGTCTAGCATAATACTTGTTAGGTTACCAAGTTTAATATATTTAATTCTAAATCAATATCCTAACATAGTAATGGATTGGTTTTACTTTCAAAACCTTTTTTTTTTCCAAATGTTATATAAATGATACTACAAGAGATGAAAATACTTTGAGGGTCCAGTGCGATACTATAATAAATGCTTCATGTTTATGAAGCACTTACTATAGTCTTGTACTGAACCCTTAACTTGTAATTATGTCATTGTGCAAAACAGCATTAAATGCAAGAACAAAATTATTTTCAGTTATAATCAAAAAACAGAAAATTCCATGTGGGTTAAGGGTAAAAGCAAGAACTACGGGTCCTTAACTTAAGCCACTCTAAAAAGTGATAAACCTAGCATATATAAGAATTTCAAGGAACAAAAGGTCACAAAAGCACAGTCAAAATGTACACATTACTTACCAAGCATATCCCCCACAACACAAATCTTTTTACTCTTGCTTTCCAGTTGTGGAATGTTAACAATATTTTGCCAGCCTAAAATATAAAACATTGTTCTTCTGTCAACACTTCAATATTTCAATGAAAAACAATTAAAGTATTTAAAAGCTATTTTTCTATGTTTATTGTTTTTGGTAAATAGATATTACTCTAGCAGCAGAACTCTTCAAAAGCCTCAATTAGTTTAACCAATAGAAAGAATTGTGTCCATTTTATCTAACCAAGTCCCACATATCACATTCCGTCTAATTAGCTAAATGAAATAGTTCAATACTTTGGAAAAGTAAAGCTAATACGCACCTACACTTAATGGTTGATTTAATTCTAAATAGTAAAGAAAGAAATCATATTCTATATAATATATCAGGTATACACCATTGTGATAAAAGGATAAATTGCTTATAACATACAATTCTATCACCATGGTTTATTAAGTCTTCTGAAGCACATGCAGTGTTCAAGAGAGGTATGATTGACAAACAGTTAACTTATTGAAAATGTGTTTGAATAGGGTTTAATGCAGTGTCTAAAATTTGTTCATTTATAACCCAGCTTTCCTAGGATTCACCAGTACTAGACTAGGGCACCACAGTACCTTGCCAAAGGACACTATCACTAAACCAGCAGTTCCAGTGGAGAACAAACCACGATCCTCAGCTTACAACTTCACCATATCAATCACTCGACCAGCTTTGACCCCTGCCATCCAAATGGACACATATATGTTTGACCAATGCAAACAAATTGCTGGACCAAATCATAGAGAATGAATTTACCTGTAGACCCAGAAAGCACATAAAACAGGAAGTGAGAGTTCCCAGCAGGCCTTCTGGATCATGTGGTACTGTAGATCTGTAAACTTCCTGTAATCATAGAATAGTTAAAATATCTTAAACATACGGTAACAAAATAGACAATACTAATTGTACATACATAGTTTCTGTCTTTCCTTGTAATTAATTATCTATCGAATAAAACAATTTTTAAGTAATTCAAGAGTCAATCTAACTACAAGCCTTTAGTTTTTCTTAAAACATTTCATATTTATTAAACCATCAATTTCAACTTTTTAACAAAGAGGTCATCCCAATTTAACAATGAGACGTAATTCTCTATAGAAATATGTTTTCATATTTCTTACCGCCTTCTACTAATGATTTCAAACGTCGGTATTGGAAATTGATATAACATTGTGATCAATGATGGGTCATCATAAAGAAATTCTTCTTTTATACAATAGATCAAGAGTAAGTATTTAACAAAATGTGATAAAGTCCATTTTGTTAATGCCCATGACACCCCTTATCCTTATTAGTTCATAAGTAGAGTTGTGGAGAATAGTGGTCCAGGGGCAGAGTGTCAGCCTCTGGACACAAGGGTCGTGGGTAAGAATCCTGAGAGTAGTGAAATATGCCTTGCCACCATTCAATAATCCACATTCAGCGCAAGTACTGATTGTGTATCCAGGAAGGAAATTCAAGAGTTTTTTATCTAAATTGTAAGAACTTGTTTCAAAATCAACGTAAAAATAAATCAGTTTAAACTAAGTAGTTTCCAACTTGGAATACAGGCTTCCTTGTCTCAGGCAATGTTCCTTTGGACGATGAATGAAGTCGATGGGACGTGATTTATTCAGCTCTCACCACTAATTATGTTTGTGTAAGAACCTTCAATTAATTATGTGAAAAAGCAGTAAATGGCTTATAAAGAATATTGCTCAGCTCTCTTGAGGGAATACCAGGAGCACTAGTTGATCTGCTTACTGTCACAATATGTCTGAAATACCGTTGAAAACCATAGGGGTCTGTAGTTATCTTGGAGTCAGTACTATGTTTTCAATTTAGAGCAGTCACAAAACTGGTAACAAGGGGAGGGGTAAAAGTCCTACCATACAGGTCGGTGTCTGATATATCCGTCCTTCACCAAATATGGTCCTGTCAATGTAGGAAGCCACGCCTCCAGTACAGTTTGTTACATTGCCCTTGTAAGGGTTATCATTGGCTAGACCTCCAGGCCCAAGGTAACCCCTATTGGATAAAAAATAAAGTCAATTTTTTTATGTTTGAGCAATCACTCGACAAATACTTTTAAATCTTAGAGTGGTGTATAATTTTCTAAATATATATCTATGTGTCCTCTACTTTCCAAAACCTTAAATATTTGCTCAATTTTGATGAGGAAAGATACTCAGAGTAGCAAACAGGATGGATCACAGGGTAGCCTCCAATGACTTGGCAGCTTGCCTGTGATCTTACCTGTTTTCATAAGCATAAAGTCAATTCCAGCACTATAACGGTTAAAGTTATAAGCATTTGCAAAAGAATGCTAAAGTACCTCTACATTATAACCTGAAACAAGTCAGACATGGAATATGAGTGCAACAGTGAGCAACATTGGTGCAGTCGTAGAGTCAGTTTCAGGCAGCAAGGGTCCCGAAATTGATCCCTTCTAGTGACAAGGTGAAAATGCTGGAACTCACACATAAATCTCAATGAGTACTGGTCATGTATCAAGGAAACAGTTATTGAGGGTGAATTCAATGAGCTTTAAGATTCCATTTTTGTAAAAATTAATAAGTCTAATCTAAGACAGGAGACAATTTTGAATTCTGCGCTTAGTCAGTTTTCGTTTCACAATTAATGTAATTATTGTATGTGATTTGTTTGTCTCCCACTGCCAATGGGGTTTGATGCTGTGTGAACAATTGTTCAATTATTCTTTGGCTTTCCTTGATTCACCAGTACTAGGTTAGAGCTCTGAAGTGTCTTATAAAAGAAGACTCCCACGAAAACCAGCAGTACTACTAGGGCATGAAACAGAGAGCCCCAAGTTCTAAAACTGCCACATTAATCACTGGGCAACCCAGGACCCTTTTTATTAAGTACTGATGAGGCAATGTCAAGCATGCACAAATTCACTAGCCCTCATGATTTAATTGATCGACTGTTGAATATCAGATAAATGTTACTAACTGGACACTACTATTTCATAGTAAAAAGTCCATCTTCATCAATATTAATTAAAGTTATCCAATAAATACTTTGATAGGCACATCTGCAATTTTAACATATGAATAGATTTAAATAGATAAATCATTGCTAGCTTTATCACACATGGATGAATTATCTAATTAATTGCCAAATTTATCATGAGAAAGTGTATCATGAGAAAGTGTCGTGAAATCATTTCCATTTATCAAGCAAATCACTTGATATTGATAGCCATGTCTATGTTTAGTATTTATGATAACAATCTTACTTTGGACATCCAGGGACCGGCATCAGGAATGTGAGCATCAACCAAACAAACACCAGGATTAGATTGATGAGCCATTCATGCCAGTATGTAACAATATCTTGTATACAGGACCACCATGCCACCTGGAATAAATCAAAGTACTGATAGTTGTGTTTCTCCTATTTTATAACACATCAATCATAGTTCAGTAAAAATGAAATGCCTGCCTCATAATCAAATGAGAAAGGCCCAATGCTAAACTGTTAATTAGAACTGGACCAAGCTTTGTAGAATCATTGCCATTCTTTAAATCAGCAAATCCCAAACTCAAGTAAAGGGATTTCATTCCAAGGCACCGATTATGTTTTGACTGATGTAAAGATTACACAACCATCTAAAAAATCATTGCTATACAACACTGATATTTTGAGAAGCATATGATTTAAAGCCAACGATTTGTGACTATACATTTAAAGCAGTTTCTTCTTTAAACATAATACTAAGTAGACCAAACTTGTTAGATGAGTTTATGCAAGTAATTGGCAAGAATTCTTATGACAACATACAAAATAAAATTTGATGAAGTAAGTCAATTTCAGCATAACAAATTGCCATTTTCTCAAAGCTTCACATATATTTTTGAAAGTCAGCAAGAAGGTAAGTGGTTTATTTTAATGACATTTGTACAAATTGATAAAAATAAATACATATATACCAGTGAGGTTAATGTCAGTATTCATTTATCATAACAATAGGAATTAAAAGTTATCTAACTAAAAGAGCATTGAACATGAACATTGAAAATTCTGATAGGACTGAAATGGTAAGATTTAAAATTACACCAAAATATTATTTATATCAATAGTTCTATATGGGGTTTTACACCAAGACAACTGTATTTCAGTTATTTTACAGATTTCCTGGATGTCAACAGTACTCTGCAGTGTCTTGCCCAATGACAGAGACTTTGGGATAAAGACATAAATAAGAAAAAGAACAGTGACTGCCCCTTCCTTGCCTCTAAGTATGGGTATTTGTTCATGTTTACCTGATAGGGATTGTTCTGTTTGGCAAACACCAGGTGCATGGTGGCTGTTATCAGGTAAGTCCCAGCAAACCTCTGTAACACACCTGGGATTCTAAACTCACGCATTCGAACAGCTGAAATAGGAAACATGTCATCTTTGTCCAATGTCATCATGAAATAAATAAGGTGTATTTCTTTTAAACTAAACTACAGCATTTGCACAGCTGAAATATGAAAACACAAGTCTTCATTGTTCAAGGACTTCATGAAATAGATTAGGTGAACTACTATTTGACTAAGCTACATCATTTGCACAGCTGAAATAGGAAACACATATCAATATTGTAGAACTCCATGTATTGCATTAGGTGTGTTTTCTTTTTATGAGAATTTCAATATTTTAAAACATTTTTTATTTTACCTAACTACAGCATGCTCACAGCTAAAATATGAGAAAAAACCATCTATATTGTACCTTGCATAATGACCTTAAACACATTTGTGAATTTTCTGCCTATTCCTTTAGTAGTTAATGATACTACAATGTGTGACGTTGAAGCTGAGGCCGTGATAAGAAGAAGACCTCTCTTTAAATTCTTCAAAATGATAGTGCTAAAAATGTTTCTTCCTATTTATTTCAATTGGGACCAGTCATTATTTCCCATATAAGTGAATGTTTTTCATTATATTGCTGACATTCTTACAAACAATATCCGTGACAAAGCATAGCTAGAGAAATCAACTTAGGATTTATAGTCCCCTGTGGGGATTCAATCATAATTCACCAGGAACGGAGTCCAGTACCACAACCTCTGATCTAAAGGTTCGGCTCAGTAATGCAGATGTTAGATCTTGTCCTTATTGAGTATCGCTATGCTGTAGAGAGTGAGGCAGTCACATGACAATATATCTAAGGTATACTCACGGTTTAAGCCATCCGATGAGTTTATAAGTAGTCCAAGGCCAAACAGGATGCAGGATCGTTTGAAAATTTTGAGAAATATTTTGTATTTTGGTGTACCTCTCCTGAGTAAGGATTGGAATGAATAAGCCATAGCTGTCCCCATAATCCAAACAAACCTACAACAAAGGAAAACACAGTGTTATATGTGTATTCATGAACATCTGTTTTAACACATCACTTCATTTGTACTCATACTTGCATGCATGGAGCAAAAAGATTAAAGAAAACACTGTCACAAAAGAAGAAATTGCTCATAATGAGCAATTTCTTCTTTTGTCACATTGTTTTCCATTCTTTTTCCATGAATATATCATGGCTATCTATAATCCATACATACCTTGAGCAAAGGGCATCATAAAAGCATAATTATATGCATGAAATCAATCTTAACCCACACTTATTTCTAAATGTCTAATGTCATTCTATTTAGTTATATCTGTTGACAACTGAATGAGCATCTTTAAGATTGGCTGATTTAAATGCAAAATGATATCATTTTGTAATACTGGTGTTATGAATTATCAAACACTCATTCCTTTTGACCTTGTATAGTTTGTAAATTGTAATGACATTGACCTTTAAAAGTAAACATCTGAATAAAATTTATAAGAGAACAGATAGAAAGAAATTAATTTTGTTCAGCGAACAATCTTAAATTTAATGAATAATGAAATTTATAAGGAATTAAACTTTAAATAGTGAATAGTACATTCAAAGTTCTTCAGAAGAGAATTAAAATCAAACCAAAAACGAAGGATGATAAAAATACAAACATTGGGCACCATAAGGAAAGCAAAAATACCATAAAGAAAGCAAAAATACCATAAGGAAAGCAAAAATATCATAAGGAAAGCAAAAATACCATAAAGAAAGCAAAAATACCATAAGGAATGCAAAAATACCATAAGGAAAGCAAAAATACCATAAGGAAAGCAAAAATACCATAAGGAAAGCAAAAATACCATAAGGAAAGCAGCAAAAATACCATAAGGAAAGCAAAAATACCATAAAGAAAGCAAAAATACCATAAAGAAAGCAAAAATACCATAAGGAAAGCAAAAATACCATAAGGTAAGCAAAAATACCATAAGGAAAGCAAAAATATCATAAGGAAAGCAAAAATACCATAAAGAAAGCAAAAATACCATAGGGAAAGCAAAAATACCATAAGGAAAGCAAAAATACCATAAGGAAAGCAAAAATACTATAAGGAAAGCAAAAATACCATAAGGAAAGCAAAAATACCATAAGGAAAGCAAAAATACCATAAGGAAAGCAAAAATATCATAAGGAAAGCAAAAATACTATAAGGAAAGCAAAAATACCATAAAGAAAGCAAAAATACCATAAGGAAAGCAAAAATACCATAAGGAAAGCAAAAATACAGAGTGCTGTATGCTATAGTGAAATAGTTTAACAAAGAAGACTACAGAGTAGAGATATGCATAATTGTGTTAGATTTCACAGAGGTTAAGCTTTGGCATGCCAGTCTACCAGAAGATGTTCTGTTGATTCAAAGATCAAAATAACATTATAACAATTCACAGGAAGTTTTTGCAGTTGGAAATTTTAAATGCGTTAGTTTTTTCTTCTTTTTTATTTTGACATTAAAGATTTTTCAGCACAGCTTTTATTAATACATGTGTTGTAAAAGTGTATGAAGTGGAAAAAGAATGATAATATCATTATCAATTATCTTCAGACCTTGTAATTTGGGATACTCAAAGATAAATTGTAGTTTGACAGAGGGATAGAAAAGGCACAGGTAAGATAATTTGTTAAAGGGTAGACTACAATTGGAAGGTAAAAGTATCAAAACAACCATTCTCTAGCTACAAAAAGGTAGCAATAATATATAATGGTCAGAGTGGGAGATAAAAACTTGTATAAAAACTTGTATAATGTGGGAAGAAATTTTGTAATGCATCTCATGATAACCAAGATGAGATGCTTGATCAGCACTAAACTATAACAGCAATTACCCAACAATCCTGAGATATGAAACTTTTAGAACCATTGAGGTCAAATTGCTAGAAATTATTCCAATGATTACTTCTACCCTTCTGGAGGAAATTCATCCAGTCCTACCTCAGATTAAATTGTCTTCTGCTAAGCTTTCAACTTGGAATAGTAACAAATCTGTTGTTTGATGGTTGGATAAGAAATGTTAACACATGTGATACCTTTATTTTGAATGTCATTTGCAAACTTTTGAAATTGGGTCAATATGAAACATGTTGTTTGATGCAGGGAGAGGACAGATGTTGTTTGATGCAGGGAGAGGACAGATGTTGTTTGATGTAGGGAGAGGACATATGTTGTTTGATGCAGGGAGAGGACACATGTTGTTTGATGCAGGGAGAGGACACATGTTGTTTGATGCAGGGAGAGGACACATGTTGTTTGATGCAGGGAGAGGACACATGTTGTTTGATGCAGGGAGAGGACAGATGCAGGGAGCAGATAAGCAGCAAATACCAAGGCATGACAAGATCTGCTATAGTGATTCCATTCCAGTCGGAGTGGTCAAAAAACCAGTAGCCTCCACCACCATAGTTAACAAAACACATGATCACCAAGCAAAGTCTGCAGAAAAATAAAACAAATACACAGAGTAAAGCAAAGTCTGCAGAAAATATAACAAATACGCAGAGTAGGGCAAAGTCTGCAGGAAATAAAACAATAACACGGAGTACGGCAAAATCTGCAGAAAATTAAACAAATACACAGAGTAATGCAAAGTCTGAAAGATAAAGAAATACACAGAATAAGGTAAAGTCTGCATAAAACTAAACAATAAATGTATAGTCATGCAAAGGAAACAAACCAAATATACTGACTATAACAAAGTCTACAGAAAATTAAAAAAAAAAAAAACATCTAGAAGTCAAGCAAAAAATGGTATGATCTTTGAGGGATAGAAATAGCTTAAAAGGAAATATTTATACTTTCTGTTCATTTTTAACCTTTCAACAAATTCGGATATATAGATAGCTGAATGCTTCTGCAGCTAACATCATTTGAAAACATAGAAAACATCTTTAATGGTCCTCTTTTCTAGTTGATAATCCCAATGCTTTTTAACCATATAAGGATCAATCATTAAATGTTTCATGAAAGGATCATTTTATTCATTCTCTCCACATGCTTGAAAACAAGTATCTTTAAGTGAAGGGTATGTGAAAGTTGTTAGGAACCATTCCTTATCAAACCATCTCTCACAACAATGTAAGGGTTAGTATTTCATTATAAGTAGTATTCTATCAAGCAGAAACAAACCATTAACTCATTCCCTTATAACTAAGTTTGTGACTTGTTTAAAGCTTCTGGACATTTATAGGATTTTTTTTTTGAAATTACGAAAATAAAGCAAAACACATTTATTTAATATTTCAGCCGAAAAACCAATATCATATTAGATGAATTTTGGCATTTTTCATTTTATACAAATCCGATAGAAAGACGACATAATCTAAATATAGCGTCAAGCTATAAATAACTAGTCATGAGATACTAAGCATACACACTGAAAACAGACATAGATCAAGAAGATCTACATGCTCTTGTACTGAGGTGTTTACATCAATTAGCCAGAATAACACAAGGTTGGCAATGTAGAACTTACACAGAAAGAACAACAAGGTTTTATACAGGCTTCATAATTAACAAAAAGAAGAGACATAAACCTTCTCTTTTCTTACTCAATTAGGATACATTATCCAAAACGAATGTGAAGTTGCGTCTCAAATTCATCGTGTGAAGACACATCCATTCTACTCTTCTGATGATTCCATTCCACCCAAATACTGTCCAAACATTTGACAATATGACTTGACAGGGAATAAGTCTGCAATATATTCTTTTTTTTTGGCCTGTAATTTTGATTCTGGACCAAGCCACCACATCAGTTGCTTTTTCTTGTCCGCCATGATTATCCTGTAACTGTAGTGAGCATCCTCACGTGACTGGCCATGTTACAGCCAACATGACATATCTAATTATCATATATGAGATGTTACACCCTGTTCGGGATGCCATGGAGGTTTTCAGTCATTATCTTCCTTTTTAAAGTGATTTCGGTGACTTTATTTTTATGATTATATGTTTGAAGCATAGCTGAATACCATACGCCAATTCCAATTTTAACATATA
The DNA here is from genome assembly GCA_947846245.1 of Cerastoderma edule. Lineage (NCBI taxonomy): Eukaryota > Metazoa > Mollusca > Bivalvia > Cardiida > Cardiidae > Cerastoderma > Cerastoderma edule. The sequence goes on from OX401406.1 coordinate 54,264,587, forward strand.
TGTATTTTCATTGTATGACATCCAGAAACTTTAAAGTGTGATCAGAGAAAACAACTAGCAGTTAGGTCTAATCTCTCAAACATGCAACATATTATAAACATGCAAAAGGAAGACAACATACACTAAGTTAGTATATTAATAGCCTATATACATGCATGAAACCTTCAGAAGGTTAGCTGACTCACCATGGAAACACAAGGTCGGCGACAGTAAGACCATTCCATTTGGAATGTCTGAAGAACCAATAATCTCCACCTCTATAGTTAACAAATATCATGATAACTATGGAGATCCTGTAATATATATGATAACTATGGAGATTCTGTAATATATATAACTATAAACATTTGATAATATATATATGATAACTATGGAGACTGTGTAATATATATGATAACTATGGAGACTGTGTAATATATATGATAACTATGGAGACTGTGTAATATATATGATAACTATGGAGATCCTGTAATAAATATGATGATCCTGTAACTATGGAGATCCTGTTATAGATATGATAACTATGGAGATCCTGTAATATATATGATAACTATAGAGATCCTGTAATAAATATAATAACTATGGAGACTGTGTAATATATATGATAACTATGGAGATCCTGTAATAAATATGATAACTATGGAGATCCTGTAATATATATGATAACTATGGAGATCTGTAATATATATGATAACTATGGAGACTGTGTAATATATATGATAACTATGGAGATCCTGTAATATATGATAACTATGGAGATCCTGTAATATATATGATAACTATGGAGACTGTGTAATATATATGATAACTATGGAGACTGTGTAATATATATGATAACTATGGAGATCTGTAATGATAACTATGGAGATCCTGTAATATATATGATAACTATGGAGACTGTGTAATATATATGATAACTATGGAGACTGTGTAATATATATGATAACTATGGAGATCTGTAATATATATGATAACTATGGAGATCTTGTAATATATATGATAACTATGGAGATCTTGTAGTATATATGATAACTATGGAGACTGTGTAATATATATGATAACTATGGAAACTGTGTAATATATATGATAACTATGGAGATCCTGTAATAAATATGATAACTATGGAGATCCTGTAATATATATGATAACTATGGAGATCTTGTAATATATATGATAACTATGGAGACTGTGTAATATATATATGATAACTATAGAGATCCTGTAATAAACATGATAACTATGGAGATCCTGTAATAAATATGATAACTATAGAGATCCTGTAATAAACATGATAACTATGGAGATCCTGTAATAAATATGATAACTATAGAGATCCTGTAATAAACATGATAATTATGGAGACTGTGTAATATATATGATAACTATGGAGATCCTGTAATAAATATGATAACTATAGAGATCCTGTAATAAACATGATAATTATGGAGACTGTGTAATATATATGATAACTATGGAGATCCTGTAATATATATGATAACTATGGAGATCCTGTAATATATATGATAACTATGGAGATCCTGTAATATGTATGATTACTATGAAGATCCTGTAATATGTATGATTACTATGGATGTCTTGTAATAAATACAATTGCAATAGTGATTCCTGTTAAATATCATTACAGCTTAAAAGATCATGTAAAGAATTGTATGGCATCTATAGAGTTCCTGTAAAACATATCACAAGAGTGTTCCTGTAGCAAATATCATATCACTAGAGATCTTCTTTTAAATAACATGATATCTTTAGAGATTATGCAACACTATATCATGATAATTGTAGAGATTTGGTTGAAAAAATCATTTTATCGTTAGCATATAAACAGTTACTATAAATAAAGTTTTATTTAGTAGGTACTTCATATTTCCTCAACATATTGGAAATCTTTCCAGTAGACAAATCCCATCCACAATGTTTGTTGGAGTTACTCAACAATACAAGGGTTCAATGCACAAATATATTAAGACCTGGGTACCGTTTTACTAAACAGTTTACGCTTAAGATTTGCTCTCCGAGACGCTTCCAATGAAGTGCCACATTGCAACATTGTACTTTCATTGAAGATATTATCAATTATGACTTATGCATATTTTCCGTAAGTTGTTTAGTAAAACGGGCCCCAGGTGCACTTTTGTTATGGACTTAATCAAATATTGCACTGCACCCTTGACTAGAAGTAGTTAAAAGCATTGTCCATGTACATTTGTTTGTTAATGGTTTATAATCAATTTTCATGGTTGAACAGCATACTTATTCTAGCCTTTAGCAACTTGTGAAATTTAAGCACCAATAGACAAAATGAGCACAATAAAAAATACATTTCCTTTAAGATGTTGGGCAAATAATGTGACAAAATAATTAATTTCGCAGGAGTCACTTAACCATTTTTCACACCTGTTTCTCAAGTATTCTACAACAAGTATCCAAAGTGATGTTCTATCAGTTTTGGGTTGAAGTGATTTTCTGTATCAGGGATATCTTAACCTAGTTAGAATTCTTTACAAAAGCTGATTCGGGGCAGAGATTGTCATTAGGATGAGTAAAAGATTGACATCTTTTTGAAGAAATGATTAGAGCAATTCAACTGTAGCTGACCTGTAGAATATAATGAATTAACAAATGGGTTATAAGGCCCTGTAACAGCTTAGGTCATTTAGCGCGGTACAATATTTAGTAAAATTTAGATAAAATGGTAAAAAGATGGTCAGAGGAAATTTTTTATCATGAATGGTATGAACTTTTAAACCTCAAGCTATACATAAATTGAATCTTACCCTCTGAATGTATCCAGTGATTTTAATCTTTCTTTCTGGGGTGGTGGTCGAACATCTGTATCTCCTGTAGAACTTGTGGGCATACCAAGATCCTGGGCTGTATAGGCCGTCTGCAAGGTTGAAAAGGTAAAGTTGATATCATATTCAGCAGACAGCTTTTAACACTTAGGCAGCAAACAACCTTAGAAATTATTGTGATGCTCCCCAATAGAAAAACGCTAAGTTTTAACATATTTTATTTCAATAAATAAAAATATACATCAACACTACAAACAAGAAAGTGAAAAGGATAAGAAAGTTCTTCTTTTTAGAGAAAATGTTTCTTTCCAATTATTGTGTTAATCAATTTTCAGTGAGATTTACCAAAAACACCTGTCAATGTCACAAAACTACTCTTATAAGGGGAGCGTATTTAAGAAACCAAATCAGGTACTTCAGCAACAGCTCATATAACTCACATGCAAACCATATCATACTCTCCTGATAGTAGAAGCTCATTCATTCATGCAGAAGTCCATCCTTGTAAAAAAAAAAACAAGGTCTTTGACAAGTAACACTTAAACCGTAGTAAGCTGTCTTCATTTAATGAGTAAACTGGTGACAAAAGTTGACCGACGTTGGGCTTCCACACTATTTTGCTCTTTATATACAGCGCACATGCTTTAGATTTCATATTCAAGTGATCAGAAATAAGCATAACATGAACCCTGTTTTCAAACAAACACAACCAAAAAAATACCAAAGCAACAAAAAATAAAAAAAGGAATATGGATATTTTAATAATAAGCATATAAACCACTGTAATAAGAATCTGTTAATCATTATAACAAAATATGTTGAAAAGACATGTACATGTACAGCAAAAACAGTCAGAATCAACAAATGAGCAGGAAAGTGTAAAACAGGGGCAACACATGGGTGTAGCAACACACGGGTATGGCAACACACAGGTATGGCGACAAAGGGGTATGGCAACACATGGGTATGGCAACACACGGGTATGGCAACACACAGGTATGGCAACAATCAGGTATGGCAACACATGGGTATGGCAACACACGGGTATGGCAACACACAGGTATGGCAACACACGGTATAGCAACACACGGGTATGGCAACACACGGGTATGGCAATGCACAGGTATGGCAACACACAGGTATGGCAACACACGGGAATGGCAACACACAGTATAGCAACACATGGGTGAAGCAACACACGGGTATGGCAACACACAGGTATGGCAACACACGGGTATGGCAACACACAGTATAGCAACACATGGGTGAAGCAACACACGGGTATGGCAACACACAGGTATGGCAACACACAGGTATGGCAACACATGGGTATGGCAACACATGGTATCGCAACACACAAGTATGGCAACACACAGGTATGGCAACACACGGTATAGCAACACACAGGTATGGCAACACACAGGTATGGCAACACACGGTATGGCAACACACGGTATAGCAACACATGGGTGAAGCAACACACGGGTATGGCAACACACGGTATGGCAACACACGGTATGGCAACACACGGGTATGGCAACACACGGGTATGGCGGAAAGAAGAGACAAAAGCCTACCTTAACCTTGTCAAAGTCAGGGGATTTTTGTCTTCTCCTTTGTCTCAAATTTTTGGGTTTTGCAGACGGGAAATCATCAGCTATTTGTCCCTCCTTTCCGCCCTTTTTACCCTGGTGCCAGAAGACAGAATGTCAAGGACAGACAAATAACCCTTTCCCTTATCACAAACCAATGAGCAAATCTATTTAGAGGTCAGGTTTAAGATTAAACTTGTCTAGTTTACATTGATTGTGACTAAAGCTTGAAGCTTATTGAATTCACTCTCGATGATTGCTTCCTGGATACTAAACCAGTACTTGTGTCGATTAGTGGGCCAGTCTTGGCAATTTTCATCTTGCCACTTACAAGGATCAGACCTGGGGCCATCAGTACTAGAGGCTGACGCTCTACCACTACAGTTCCATTTACCAATTTTTCCTGTTTATTATAAGAATCTTCTCTACAGGATTTGATTTAACTAACTGTTTAAGAATCAAAGAAAATACAAGATTCGGACAGAGCCCCCCCCCCCTAGACCACTGTATTTTAATATAACAGTGACGCTCCTTATACTTCCTCCTAAGTATATCAAATCTCTCTCTCCTAGGTATATCAAATCACTCTCTCCTAGGTATATCAAATCACTCTCTCCTAGGTATATCAAATCACTCTCTCCTAGGTATATCAAATCACCCTTTACTAGGTATATAAATCTCTCTCCTATGTATATCAAATCACTCTCTCCTAGGTATATCAAATCACTCTCTCCTAGGTATATCAAATCACTGTCTCCTAGGAATATCAAATCACTCTCTCCTAGGTATATCAAATCTCTCTCTCCTAGGTATATCAAATCTCTCTCTCCTAGGTATATCAAATCACTCTCTCCTAGGTATATCAAATCACTCTCCTAGGTATATCAAATCTCTCTCTCCTAGGTATATCAAATCTCTCTCTCCTAGGTATATCAAATCACTCTCCTAGGTATATCAAATCACTCTCTCCTAGGTATATCAAATCACTCCCCTAGGTATATCAAATCTCTCTCTCCTAGGTATATCAAATCTCTCTCTCCTAGGTATATCAAATCTCTCTCTCTCCTAGGTATATCAAATCTCACTCTCCTAGGTATATCAAATCTCTCTCTCCTAGGTATATCAAATCTCTCTCTCCTAGGTATATCAAATCTCTCTCTCCTAGGTATATCAAATCTCTCTCTCCTAGGTATATCAAATCACTTTATACTATTCATATAAGTCCCTATGCATGCATATAGAGAGACGGTATGATATAGATATCTTAACAACAAGAAGAGATTGATTATACAATTTAAGTGAGGACTATGAATTAACAAGTCATAGACTGCATGCAATAGGATTTATATCTAAAATTCATTCTGAAATAAAACTCTATCTTAACCATTTCTGTTCCATTGAATAGGACTCTGCAATTGCTTCTTATTGTAAGCAAGAACTGAATTTTATTACAATATAAAGTCAGAGAATTATATTTTCTTATTAGATTTCCTTTGTGATAATTGGAAGAAATCATTGTGACAAAAAGGAGACAATGTTAGCTAGAGCAACTACTCCTTTTGTCTCAGGGTTTCTTCACCAAATGTGTTAAAATGGGATTGTATTAACAATGGGTGATTATCAAACTATGACTTACCGGATCAAGAAAACTCCCAGATCTTGGCGATAATTTGTATATGATTCTATAGAAAAAATGGGATCTGAAGTTTTAAAAAAATGTACATGTTAGAAGGTTATAAGACAATACAAGATTGAAATGACTTCATGACAGCTAGTGTAGTAATTTCGTAAAACAAAATACCAATTTGATTGAATTGAATGTTATAAACTAGGCCTAACTGTTTTGTTAGTCTGAATAGTAATTGCTTTTAAAAATAATTAAAACAAAATATCTAAATGGCAAAAATATATTAATAGAAAGGGCAGAATGGATTTCTAAGATTTACCTCATAAACCGCTTGATTAACATCCAACCTATAGCAGCTCCAACTACACATCCAATGGCAACATAGATTGCTGTAAAAAAAAAAGAAATAACATCAATTTAAGTTTTTAGACTTACATACCATTGATTGCTCTCTGTTTACTTAACCCTTATAATGCTGGATAATTTTCTTTAAACTGATTTTTGTGTCATCTGCTTTACAAAAACGTTGAATATCTGCTTAGTTCTGATGAAGAAATATACTCAGAGCAATAAACAGGTTAGGTCACAGGGCAGTCGCCAATTTACTTGGCGGCTGGCCTGGATCTAACCTGTTTGCATAAGCATGAAGTCGGTTCCAACACTATAAGGGTTAAGAATATATTGAGTTAGTATCAACAAATTACCAAAGTCCAAATTAATATCTAAAGATTTCCAAATTTTGATTCAACAACAATGAAATTTGAATCATGAAACATGCAATTTAATTTGGAAGAACCATCATGTTAGTTGGTTTAATGATGAAAGGACAATAATTCCTAATAACTATCAAAGTATGATATGAACATCAAGAATAAATATCTTAAACAAAACGAAAATCTCAATGACTGCTTTCTGGATACAATACCAGTACTCACGCTGATCCGTGGGACCCGTGGGTTAGTCCCGGGAATTTTAACCTCGCCTACTGGGGATCAAACCTGGGCCCCTGTACAAGAGACCGACACTCTAGAACTGCACCAATATAATTTCATTTCTCAACAAGAGATTGTGTCAGGATAAAAGTTTTAATGGCTTACGTATGTTACTGTCCATGGGATTGTTATTTAATATAGGTTTTAAACAACCAATCTTCTTATTCCCGTCATCCTTTACAAATATTGTGTAGTTTCCTCCTTCTGCAAAGTGATGGCTTAATAGGTTCTCACTGCAGGGATATAAAAAAAAGTTGTACTAGATGTTTTAGAGTCTTGCTATAGAAGGGCTTTTACCATGCTAACTTCTTAAATTCCTCTTATAACAAAATATTACTTGTTCAGTTTAACTTGTCTTAAAGGCACATAGAAGGAGATAAGTAAAAATAATTTATTAAAAAAATATATGGAGTTCTTTTATTAGTTTCATAAAAGTCATGTCAATTATTTTATGAATGCATTAAGACCCTATTAAATAGACTCCTTTAACATAAGTTATTTTGTACTTGAAATATAGTTGTCTCCGAATCAATCATGTTTATCAACAACCTGTTTGTTTACATATTCAAAATAACGAATTATTCTGATTGGTCAGTTCAAACATTTGTGTATCAACTGTCAAGGTTATGGGTGAAGAATCACACAATTAAACTGGTTAATCTGGGTTAATTCTTGTTGGCTTTCACGTTTATATTGTGCTGATGGTTTTTTTTGGTGAAAACTATTTGAATCTGACCAAAAGTTTTCCAACTTATATAGTTTTATATAGCATTAATCTCCTTTTATGTGCCTTTAAGCAACCACTTGTATACAGTGCATGAAAAGTGTTTAATCTAAGACTATCTTAATGCAGGATGCAAGTTATTCAGAAAGCTCCTACCGGAGTCTTAATAACTGACAACCATACTAAACCATTTGTTAATTTATTCACCACTTTTCTGTCTGCTCTAACTATGATGGCTTAACGCTTTCCCAAACAACAAATTTACAGCTGTCCCAAATTTTGCAGATGACATTTTAAAATGTGATGAAATTGGAAAGTAATCTTCTGATAGGGCAGAAAACATTGTGGGAAAAGGAGAAATTGCTTGTTACGAGCAATTTCTCCTTTTCCCACAATGTTTTCTAAAACCATCTGCAACAAAGTGGTCAAATGTCGTTAATGTTTGGGAAAGGTTTAAAACAAGATTGACCATATCTATTAGAATTATCTCATCAAGATCATTCTGACAAGTTCACATTACAGTAAAAAAGGATTTATGAAAATGGTTTTGAACTTTCTACAGGTAGAGCAAAAGCTCTGTATCTGTACCTATTCAGTGAACACAATTACTGATTCTTGTTTTTTTAGATGGCCCATAGCAGCATATATTCATACAACTGATCAAAGCAATACTATTCAATGTTGATGTAACAAACTACATAAGTATATGAAAAGCGCTATAAACATTTTTTAATTTGTAAATTGAAAAATACGGTCATTCTCTGAATGAGACAGATGTCATTGGACAAACACTAGGTCCTCTAATATCCATAACAAAGTAAGGACTGAGCCTAGTCTACGAAATACTTTTTTTTTCCATATTGGATATATACAGGGATCAGGAAATTGCCAGGTTTTGTTCGTTTTGGACCGATTTCGGTTTTACTGGACTATTACAAGTTGAGATTTGATCAAAAATTCTGTCCAGATAATAAATAGATAGGACACTCTACACACCTTACAATTATAAAATTAATCCTTAATCCGTTTTTTTTTTAACCCGTGTCAAACAATGCCCGAGGCGTGTCATAATTGGGGGTTTTCTTGGGGGACGTATGAAGGGTTTTCAGCAGATTCTTCCGATCGGGATTCGAAGAATTCCTGATCCCTGTATATACACACTTGAAAAAATTAAAAATATTCTAATTGTGCTTTACACTGACTTTTCTTCAGTGTGTATCATATAACAGTACAGCTGTCATGCAATTTTAAAGAAATTAATCTTTAACTTCCAAATCTTCTCACATCTGAGAACAAGCAACTTTAAAACTGTTGTTGAGAAGTCAAATCATTACTAACCCACATCCTACAAGTGCTGTAAATTCATCGTCTGTTGCGATGGCAAGTTTCATGCGCCAGCGCGTGTCCACAAGAACAGTGCAGCTTGTAACATTGGCTGTGATCACAACAATTGTTTGCAGCTTACACTGAAGAAAAATATCAAAGCACCTTGTCAATGTCTTCCTCAAAAATGTCTTTTTTCTGTATCTATTGTAGAAGCTATTGGAAACCACTGTGACAAATGGAAAAATTGCTCCTTATGAGCAATCTATCCATTTGTCGCAATGGTTGATACTAAATATCACTAAGGATGTGTATTTTCAAACTATTTCTGTCATATGCTGTTTTCTGCCATGTGGCATTTAAAACATTCTGACCAAACCAGAAATTTCTTGGAAACTTGACAAGTCAAATCAATGAATTCAAAACTGATTATTTCGTTCTGATGTTTTCAATGCTGATTATTTAATTTGGCAATCTGCTTTATGGATGTACTTACTTTGCCAGTTTGATGAAAGCTTTAAATGGTATCCAATGCAAAAACTAGGAACAAGAAATGTTGAAATAAATCCTCAACAGCTCTGTCACAGTTGGTAAAACCGTTTACTGATATGTGCTCATTGTGGAATGACTGATGCTGGCCATAATGATTGAACCAGCGCAAACTTCAATAACATATAACCTTGTAGACAGCAGATTGCCAAGAAAGCATGAAAGCTTTAAACCAAAAATAAACCTGCAATGTACAGATTTTTTTTTCAATAACCATGCATGATGTACGAATTGTGAGGCATCTATCGGTGCTATATACCACATTTTTTCCAAAGTCAGATTTTAAGTTGAGAAGCAATTGAATAGTCTACAAAATCAGAAAATATTTGCACTTTTTTCAACAAAAGATGGTTACTAGCATCACAATTCTCATAAGATACATTTCCTAAACATATTTTAAGCAAAGATTGTACCACCTTCCTCTGCCAAATAGACTTGATTAATTAGATATACTTGAGTAGTATTAAATGTACAAGAAGACTTCTGTTTTCTGCTGGAGTTGCTCTAAAGGTACTCAACATGCTATACGGGCTGGTTAAGCCCGGTAGAACAATTGGCATTAGGTATGTCAGGCAAATACCTCTCATGAAAATAAAAATGTCATCGACAGGGTTTGGACCCACATGAAGAGGGACCATGTGATTTCAAGTTCTGTACTCTAACCACTAGGCCACAGAGGACCCTTATAAAAACTAGGGATGGGAACGAATATTCGAATATTCGAATATTCGAATAGCGGGTCGAATATTCGAATAGCAAAATAGTATTCGAATATTCGATTTTAATGAACCCATATTTCTGTATGTTTACCATAAATTTTATTCAAAAATAATGTTTTATTTTCTTTTTCTTCCTCTAAACCGATCCCAAATATCGAAGAACGTGCCTAGCTCCCAGGTGCAGTTACGATGTTTTTACAACGTATGTCACACAGTAAAACACCTGTGACAAATTACCACATCTTTTGACAGTTTGCAAAACGATTAATTCCTAAGTGTGAAAATAGTCGATTTTAAGCCGCTAAATCTAACACCTTAATGATCTGCACTTGCTCCTTCTTATCCAAAACAAGTCAATCACGCTATTTGACAATTGTCAGTGTCAACCAATCACGTAACTTGTTTGTCGTGAAATTAAACAATTACTCTTTCAATAACCAATCGTAATCATGATTGCATATGCACGAAGACCAATCAAATAATGTATTAGAAAGTATATTTTTCTTCGGAATAATTTGTCAAACTTATCTTCATTCTAATTTCTACATCTATTCGATAAATAGATAGTTTCTGATGGACCAACTCTGTAAGAAACTGGAAAAGTTGTCTGATAATAAAAAACGAAATAATGGTTATTACTGCTTTGATATTGCATTCACGTACATGTATACAGACATCGGCTATACACAAAAGGTTTGAACAGAGGACTAGTGTACTAGTATTCGGACATGCAGACATTCGAACATCAAAACGAATTCCAAAATCGAATATTCGAATATATTCGAATAGTTCTAGTCGAATATTCGAATAGTGATTTCACTATTCGTTCCCATCCCTAATAAAAACAATGAATTGATAGAATCCCCCTAAAGTCTATAACAGAATCATAATGCCTTACTGTATAACATTCTTCTGTAATTCCTTTCAATGTTAGGTTAACATTAACATCCCCCGCAACAACTGTGACATACGCTGTGTCGATCTTCCTCTTTGGTATCTTATCACAAGAACTCTCATGCTTCTTTCTCTCTCCATATGTCTGTGTGAACAGTAAAGCTGAAATAAACATGAATCATGGACATAAGAAAGTAGAAAACCAGTTAACCATTACCCAATTGGGATTTTGGTCATAATTGAAAACCAAAAGCAAAAAGAATACTTCTCTTTATGATTAAGAGTAGAAATATTGTTACTAAAGAAGTAACCTAATAGTTCCACAAAATACATAAAATTACAATCATATTTCAAGAGAACAGATCTTTAAGAGTTGCCTATGTCTGCCTTAATAATACTTCTATAAAATTTGTAAACAAGTACTCCTGAGCAAAAGTAAAACAAAAAATTGAAAGTAATGAACAGAAACAAACTGAGCAAAAAGAGAATCTTAAAACCACAATAACATCTAATCAGTATAAAACCCTCTTGTTACATGATCGGTTGTGATGATTATATACAATAATTGGTAAAACAAGTAATTGGTATCTATTAATCGTAAAGTATTGCATCTTAAATCGAAGAAAATTCATTCAATAAAATTATCCATCCACTGCCACCAATGTTTTGAGCCAGGACTGAAGTAATGTGATGTCTCAAAAGATCTGCAGTGGTGTAACGGTTAGTGTCATGGACACGAAAGTGGAGGTGGGACACCTGCAGTTCGATTCCCAATAGATTAATCAGGAAGCAAGGCAAGTAGCAAATGGTCACCTAAAATTAATTAGACCATACTTACAAAGTAAATATGTGGAATACTAATTAACATGTTGCATGTATGGATCCGATTAATGAAAAATGAATTAATTTATAACTGTGAGTAATGAATGATCATTTGATATTTTACTGTTATAATGGAAATATCGTGTTCAAACATTCCAACGAAAGTCTCGTCACCAATATCCTCCATAAAATGATTTATTAGAAAGTTTGACGTGACAGGAGATAATGCCCAATGCAAACATTTCTCAACATTTCCTGATGGCGTCAAAGTAGTTAGACAAGTCACTGATGGGATACTCTACTTAAAATGGATGCCATTTATATCAAAATCCAATTAACATCTTTCATAAAATTGATCCATGAATATTGCAAACTACCAAAACCTTACAAAAAACAATTAGTTTCAAGTGTCAAGCGTCTCCAAGACGCTAACAAAAATGCTACATTCTGGATAGCCGGTGACCTAAATCTTCCAGACATTGACTGGACCTTAAACTCTGTCACTGGATCCAGCTACCCAGGAGCCATAAGCCGACAACTACTGGACACCATCTATGACACCTCATCTGAGCAAATTGTTGATTTTCCAACTAGGAACACTAATACCCTGGACCTATTTATAACCAACCGTCCATCTCTAGTTGAGAGATGCAAAGCATTACCTGGGATCAGTGATCATGATATTGTATTTGTTCTGGCTCGGACAAGGGCTGTTAAGACAAAACCCCCAAGCAGAAAGATACTGCTATGGAGGGACACCAACAAAGACGCCATCCATGCTGCTATTCAGGAATTTACAAGCAGCCTCACAAGTCAGTACACAACAAACACAGATGTAAATACTCTGTGGTCTTCATTCGTGGAAAACATTTCACACATCATTGACACATTGGTTCCGTCAAAGATGTCTACCACTAGGCACAGCCAACCATGGGTCACAAAAAAATATCAAGCGCCTCTCGAAACGCAAGAAAAGAGCCTACAAAAGAGCTCGAAGGACTGGATTTGACAATGACTTCCATCTCTACAATTCCCTCAAAAAGGAGCAGAAACTGGAATGTCGTAAGGCAAACCATGCATACATACGTGACATGGTGTCAGAAAACCCAAAGAAGCTCTATACCTTTGTTAAGAGCATGAGATCAGACGGAAGTGGCATCTCTCCACTAAAATCCGAGGGCATTGCCTACAATAACCCAACCAAAAAGGCTACTATCCTCAACCAGCAGTTTTCTGGAGTGTTTACCTCAGAAAACATATCAGATGTGCCGACCATGGAAGGTAACAAATTCCCAGATATGCCACACTTCACAGTAACACCAGAAGGAATAAACAAACTTCTCCTTGGCCTAAACCCACACAAAGCTACAGGACCTGACAACATTCCCACACGCTTTCTCAAAGACTATGCAGATGACTTAACTCCGGCACTGACTCTTATTTACAATGCATCCCTGCATCAAGGCGAAGTCCCATCTGACTGGAAGAGAGCCAATGTTGCGCCAATCTTCAAAAAAGGAGACCGCAGCAATACTGCCAACTACAGGCCAATATCATTAACTTCTGTATGCTGCAAAATCCTTGAGCATGTCATCCACAGCCAGATTATGAGACACCTTGACAGTCACAATATCCTGGCTGACCAACAACACGGTTTTAGAAAGCGACGCTCCACTGAGAGTCAACTCCTTCTCACTCTACAAGACCTATCCGCAGCCATTGATGAGGGAGAACAGATCGACGCCATTCTGTTGGACTTCAGTAAGGCTTTTGATGTTGTTCCACACCAACGGCTTCTTGTCAAAGCAGACCACTACGGCATCAGAGGAAACACTCTACACTGGATCCGCAGCTTCCTTTCCAACCGTAGTCAACAGGTTGTCGTAGAAGGTCACACTTCATCACCAGCCCCAGTCACGTCTGGAGTACCTCAAGGATCTGTTCTTGGTCCCCTCTTGTTCCTCCTTTATATCAATGATTTGCCAAATGTAGTTGAGTCATCAAGCCGCCTCTTTGCTGATGACAGCCTGGTTTATCGCAAGATCCGCTCATCTGCCGACTCCTTGGCACTTCAAGAGGACTTAGACAGACTGCAAGAGTGGGAAAAGAAATGGATGATGTCCTTCAATCCAAGCAAATGTGAGGTCATCAGAATTACACGTAGGAGGAGCCCAGTTACACATACCTATAACATTCACAGTAAAGACCTCAAAATTGTAAAAAGCGGTAAATACCTTGGTGTAACAATTGCTTACAACCTTTCCTGGAAACCCCACATAGAAACCACTGCAAAAAAGGCAAACAACTCCCTGTCTTTCCTAAGAAGAAACCTGACAAGCTGCCCGCAAGACATCAAGGCACAATCATACAAGTCACTTGTCAGGCCAATCCTTGAGTATGCCAGCACTGTATGGGACCCACATACAGCGACAGACATAAATCAGCTTGAAGCTGTCCAACGCCGATCAGCCCGTTTCGTTAAAGGCGACTACAAGACGACGAGCAGTGCCAGTCAGATGATTAACCAACTGAACTGGTCCACACTTCAGCATCGCCGATCAAATGCTAAGCTGGTTATGGTATACCGGATAGCCCATGCCCTGATTGACATCCCAACTTCGAAGTATTTTCATCGTTTAACACTTGGCGGCCATGGTTATGGACACAGATTTCACCTGCCCTACTGCCGCACTGATGTCCTCAAACATGCCTTCTTTCCTTCAGCTATCAGACTGTGGAACCAGCTACCGGTGCAATTAGTAACAGCAAGCAGCCTCGAGGCTTTTAAGAGGGGGCTCGTGGTTCCACCGTAGAGAAAGATCGAAGGAAAATATTTTAATCACTTTTAACTAGCACCCTATTGTCTTTCTTTTAACATTTATTCGCCGCACATCGCCTTTGTACATATACCCTGTACGACTATGCCCCAGAGGGGATCTTGTACAGTACTGGAAGAAGAAGAAGAGTTTCACCAGTCCTGGAATTTTGAAAAGAAATCCCCAAATTAGTTACCCTTTGATTAGGCATCAATTGCCATAGTTCAAGACAGAAAAGTATTACAAAAGTCTTTCTGTATAGTATCTATGACATTATTTGTTCGAAGCCTTATTCATAAAATACTTACCAATTAAAACAAGTTTAATTAACTTTAACTGGTTCCCACCATCCGCGGCCATTTTGATGAATTCACATCACATGATTAGATTTTAAAATCTATAAATAGCTAGTTGCATTGCCTTTTCGATCTTTCAAATTTAGCCAACTCGTTCCTTCAGGCTTTGGACAATTATCATAGTCTTAAACATAAATTGTTCCTCAATTTATATACTGAATTGCAGAACTATCCAACTCATCACTATTTTTTTTAAGTTTCTTTATTCTTATATATTGCATAATAAAACTTGTAGTTACACGAGTTGTCGGAACGAATTACACTCGAAATGTCAACACGTGAAAACATTAGAAAGGTAACCAAGTTCTTCTTTACCGATTAATAACCTTTGATATAAAATCTTCTGAATGAAAGAATAGGGCTAAGAGCATCTGAATATATTCTTGGTTCGATAAGGCGTTTGTATTGATCGGCTGATGTATTTCATTCGGTAATTAAGATTTCATCACATCCACAGGTCGCGTGTTCAAACTTCATCAGACGTGATACACCCTTAAGCCTTGCGCTGAAGTAGCAAATCGAGGTGCCTGACGCATTATTCTTTAATGATTCTTTTGGAAAACATGTATAAGATATGAATTTTATGAATTATATATATTGGGATCATAAGAATATTTTGTAACGAACCAAGCAATTTTTTAAATTAACCTATCAAAGACACATCTGATCAGCGCTTGAATGTGGGTAAACTCAGCCTGGGGTATCCTTGGACTGTTTAAACTTGGCCTCTGGTTATATCGGACAGAGTAAACGTGTTCTGGGTTATATTGGATGGCGTAAATTTAGCCGTGCTATGGCGTAAATATAGCCATGCTATCTAAGTCAAACTAATTTAAAGCGTTCGGAAAATATTGAGAAATTTTTGTATTGGGCAATATCCCTAAATTCTCCTGTTTTGTATAACGATGCATTTAACGGAGGACAAATGGGACAAAACTTTTGTCCCACCGTTTAAAGACTCATATTTCCATTATGATTTTTGGATTCAAGGCTCAAAATGGCCATTCAAATTCAAATAATAAGACAGAATATGTAAAATAAACTTAAATACTACCAAATAATGGTATTGATTGCCGCTAAATAATTAAAAAAACTCTTATTATGTTTTGTATTTTCCAGTGCGCATGCACAGAAAAAAATTATCAGGACCAAAAAATCATCACCTAGTGGTAATTAAACAGTTCTTACAAAGTTCATATGCAGAATATAAACATGTAAAGTGCATGGATTTATTAAAAAAGGATTCATTCACAACTGTGAGTAAAATAATCTGATGATTTTCAATAAGAATGGCAGTATGGGTCTTCAAATGTTGCTATTTTTGACGCATTTGTTCTCCTTTAAATGGTTTAAAAGTTTGACGTGACGGGAGATATTGCCCGATACAAAAATTTCTCAATATTTTCCGATCACGTCAAATTAGTATGACTATCAATCAAGATACTTTACCAAAATTAGCGATTAAAATATCATTACCATTCTGCGGCACTTTTTAAGTCCAATCACACTTTTAACTGGTCTAATAAATAATTTCAGCAACAGGGTTGATCTTTTATTTATTCATTTACTCAGGAATATCATTTGATGGATAAGGATATTTATAAGCAGGTGCATTAGAAATTTCGGAATTACCAATGTGTGCAATTTTCAAGACTTTTTATCACCTCTTCTGCAAAAGAAGAAAATGTTATGTATTATACTTCAATCTTTAACGTAACCTCCCCAAGTACTGTGATAACTGTATTTTTGATAGCAGAATGAGATGTCCTACCAAAGTTAACTCACGGTAGAGTGAACCCACTGTGAAAAACACTGTTGTCCACCGATCCATTTATATACCTGCATGTTCTCTATAACAAGGCTCCCTAATTTGCCTAGATGTTCCACAAACATCACAATTGTGACAAGCACCAGTAGGCCTAACAAACAGAATGTGGGTTATCTCGGCCTGCTAAACTAGTATCATAGCATTATCATTTGAGGAGTTTAAATTGAACAGTTTGTACTACCATTAATGAAGGCACTTAATGAATCACTTGTATTATTTCTTATTAATTACCAATTTGTAATTATCTAAACAATGCCGAAATCAAGATCCCATAGTAATTAGAGAAAAATCATACTACCAAACTGCAGCATTTCTTTAACTCCTGTCTCACTTTGTATTGATCACAGTTATAAGAGGAAATAAGAAGTGGATCAATAATCTAGTTTTCTGCAACTTGATGGGTCTGTGTTATTATTTTATTGGTAGGATACATTTTATTGTAGTAAGATTGAAATCTCAATCTATGAGATAGTACTTTCAATTATTGCGTTTTACCATCACTTTTCATCTGAAAATTTCTCTAGATGCTGCATTCTTTTCTTCAATCATTTGCTTCAGGTGCTGGAAAACAATTACAAAGATTCCATTATGAAGTAACTATTATCTTGTATAAGTATATATGTGGAATGTTATTTTCTACACAAAAGGGAGTAATGTAGAAGTTAGAAAGAACATTACTTACTATCAATAATGTGTCATTTTACTGTCTTAATTACTTTAAATGATTATATTTCCAGGAGAATTATTTACCATCTATAACCATGGAAGCTCCACTGGATGATCCTGACGAGGGACTCGGAGTGTCTGATGATGACATGTATGATCATGAGGAGTTAGAAGTAGCTTTATACTCTCAAATTCACTTTGAAGACAACACAGACAATGGCTTGAAGGACTATACAGATCCTGATGATGTTCAGTACGATATTAAAGTGGAAGGAAACACTAGAACTGGGTATCTGTCTTATAAGATGACCTCAGATTGTATCTTAAATCAACAGTTGAAAGAAAATACCCCTAATACAAAAGCAAGTCTATCAGTTGATGTCACCAAAGGTAAAGAGAAAGATCTGTACAAAAGCCTGTTTAAAGGAACCAGTCTGTCTGAAAGTGAAGACAACTCATTAAAGAAAATTTCTAAAGTTCAACTTTCTAATGATGTTAAAGTTATAGAGGAAGTTAAAGCCTTGTCAAAAGAGAGGCAGAAACATGACACACATAAAGAGAAAGACAGAAAAAAGTTGTCTGTTGCAGAAAAATTAATTCTTGGACATGTTTCCGGATCGGAGAGTGATTCAGATGTTGTTATGGAGATAATTTCAAGTGAAAATGAAGATAAGGATGATCCAAGATACCAAAATGTTTCAAAAAGTAGCAAAAATAAAGGCAGGTTCATTGTTGACATGACGGATGACACTGATGCGACAAATTCTGATGTTGAGGAAGATTCTGGACTGGCTGATAACTCTGATATGCAGTTTAATATTATAGGCGGTGTATTACCAAGTAGCAGCAGTGACCAGGCTGAAGGTATACATTTATGTGCATTTATTAACCATATCTAGTCAGGACCTGTTTGCTTTATATAACAAGGGCCAGCCACCTTTAAAAGGCACCCTCCTAATGGGAATATTTTTTAAAATGGTGCAGTTTTCCTAAAATTCAAATTCACACCAGTAAGTTGTTTGGTTTCCTAATTCAACAACATCAGCAATAAAACTTAAATCCAAAATTAACAAGCCCAGGTCTCTTTCCAATTCAAAGGAAAGAAAGCCCTGTTGATAACATATTCTTATCACTGTTATGAGTCAACCCATTACCAAACAAAAATGACAGTTGACCTGTTTGTTGCAGATGACTCTGGAAAACATTGTGAAAATAGGAGAAATTGCTCTAAACGAGCAATTTCTCTTTTTTCCACAATGTTTTCTGCCATATCAGAAGATTGCTTTTCAATTTAATCACAATTTGAAATGTCGTCTGCAAACTTTTTCAATTTGGTGTTTGACAAAGCGTCAATTGCCAGACCTGATGTCTGGAGGTAGATGCTCTACATATAGACCACTGTCCCCGATCTTGAATCAGTTGCTACAGAAGAATGTACATTAAATTATCAAAACTTAGCCTAAGAACCATTTTTCGCCCATATACATTTATTCTTTAACTTGATTTGTCATCTGTTCATAATTGACCAATAAAATAAGTTTAGATAAGAACAAAGCAACCTGAATTGGGAAATAAATATCATTTCTTCATTTAGCATTTTAGTGCAGAAATAAGAACCTAGTATAGTGCTCTTTTCATTTTTTCATACTTTACTTTTTCAGAGAGTGATAATGAAGATGATTGGAAGATTTCGTTTACAGACACCAAACATATCCGTCAGAACAGATACTTCAAATCCGTCATGTGTTTTAACTGTAAGGAAAAGGGACATTTATCAAAGTCCTGTCCTAAACCAAAGGTAATACCAACAACTGTAGCTCCGGTTTGCTTATGATTCTTAACTCTTAGACAGCTGTGTAATTTCTTGAAAATAGATTTTTGCGTCGGCTGTTTTCCAAAACCTTAAATATCTGCTTAATTTTGATGAGGAAAGATACTAAGAGTAGCAGACAGGTTAGATCACAGGCGAGCCACCAATTGACTTGGCAGCTGGCCTGGATCCAACCTGTTTGCATAAGCATGAAGTTGGTTCCGGCACTGTAAGGGTTAAGGTCAGTCATTGTTATCTGGTGATACCTGGATTGAGTTATAGATCTGTTCTGTTGGGTCAACAGTATGTTTGTTTTTGAAACCCTAGATAGAGATTACATATCGAGAGTTAAACACAAGACTATAGTAAGTCCTTCACTGAAACACAATATCAGTGCACTGATCCCTCGATATATTGCACACTGTACATGTAATATTAAAGCGCTATGAAAATACCTATTAATTTCTATCATAATAATGATTTCCCAACTCAAATTCAAAAATTGGATAAAAACAAATATCATCAGAAATTTGTTCACTAGTTGAGTATTTATATAACTTCAGAAACAAGTTGTTTGTAGCCTGTGTTCAGATTTGGGCCACACTTACCATGCCTGTGTGCAGCCTGTTTGTTCTAACTGTCTGTGGAAAACCCTGTTTATGATACATGTGTTAACTATAGTTCTGTATTTATAATTACAGAAACAAGTTGTTTGTAGCCTGTGTTCAGAGCTGGGCCACACATACCACAACTGTGTGCAGCCTGTTTGTTCTAACTGTTTGGAGCAGGGCCACACATTTCGGGGTTGTAGGGTGTCTCGACACAAACTCAATATGGTCTGTCATCGCTGTAAAATGGAGGGTCATGGCGTACAGGTATGGTCAATCATAGTTTAACCCTTTCCCAAACAATTACGACATTTAAACACTTTGTTGTAGACGACTCTGGAAAACATTGTGGGAAAAGGAGAAATTGCTCCTAACGAGCAATTTTTCGTTTTCCCACTATGTTTTCTGCCCTATCAGATGATTATTTTCCAATTTCATCACATTTTGAAATGTCATTTGCAAACTCTTTCAATTTGGGACAGTCTAAAATTTGGTGTTTGGTAAAGGGTAAAGAAAGATACTGGATCAGTCCATATGTGGCAGTTAGTTCTCATATAGCAGGGTTCTTTCTCCTTTTGCTATGGTTGCTTAAAACAGGGCTCCGATCGTACAGGAAACAATAAATTTCGAAAATGATTTTTCATATCATTTAAGCAACCATTTTTATTGGCACACCTTGAGTGGTCATTTAACTTAATATTGATTTCACACACTTTGATATTCATGTTTTAAGTTTTCTGTTGTCAATTTTCCCAAATATTACAGAAATTACCAGGGCCCTCTCCGTGTGGGTACAAACCATTGTATTGGAAGTTTAAATGAACAGGAGAGGTAATCTTATGGCTGACCTTTTCTTATAGGCAGTTAGGTTAGGTTTTCTTTTCCTTCATTCCCAATTTAACTGAAGAATTGTTATGAGGTGTAAAAACCTTATAGAACAAACTTGTTCATGTTTTTCAGAAATGTCCGGATATATGGAGGCAGTTTCACCTTACAGTAAGTAAAGAAAAAGTAGAGATTTCAACCATTTTCTTAAATGGACAAGATATCATTGTTAAAGCAGATGTTAAAAGCATCATTATAAACAAATATTGAATGATTATGCTATTCAAAACAAATTCTGCTTTGGGCAGACTTTTGGAATTTTTGCTCAACAGTTATGAACTTTTTGAAAACCGGTCTTTTGACAGTTTGAATTTGGTTTTGAAGATATGTACCACATATAAACCATGCCAAGGAAATGGTTTTGCTGCAATTGATATTTCAATTCGAAACTAATAGAGAGAATAATTTTTGCTGATATGTCACTGATTATTTTATTTTCCTTTTGTGATGTGTCTGGTTAGCATCACAAATTTATAATATGCAACGTGCTTGCTTACTGATTGTCACAGGTTTAGAAAAACCATAAAGTGCTTGGGCATTGTGCCTGGGTGAAATTTATCCTGAAAGTAAGCTCTTCTAGAATAGATGATGTTGAATGCCTTTATAGCTGACAGTATTTGCAATATCATTGATAAATGATTAAATGTCTAATGCTTTTAATTAATTAAAGTAGGAATTTATTCGCTGATAAATGTGGACAAGTTTGAATATTATCATTTGGATGTAGACTCTATGGATGGGAGATTGAATGTGATTCAACAATATATTTTCATTTTACATTTAAGATTGAGCCAAACAATTTTGTGAAAGGAAAACGAAGAAAAGATGCGCCTATGTCATGTTATAATTGTGGAGGGGATGATCACTTTGGCCATGTAAGTATATTGAGATATATGCATATAATAAACACCCCTCTCCCTCCGAATAATAGCAGTTTTTCTGTCTCTTGTTAAGAGATGTTTACTTTAATCTACTTGTCAATCTGCCTGTACATCTACAGGTATTGTTTTGTGTTTTCTTACTTCACTTATCTGTTTGTCATAATTTTGCCATAACTTTTTAAGACCCAATCTACCATTAGAAGTTGTCTACCTACAGCTTATTTTTTCAACTTTTAATAAAACAGCATTAAGTGGTTATGGAATCAAAGTTTGGTATACATTTAGGTTCATTACACATTTTAATTGAACATAAACATACTTACTCGACTGATCATATTTGATGAGGTTTCTTGCATATTCAACTCCATAATAAGTTCATTGTTTGAAATTTTCACAATGTATTGAATGTGAAATTTACTAGAGTTATTTTAAGGAAAAGGTTAGGTTATATTTCTATTATTTTGATAATTCATTAATTATTTCTAAGTCAAACTTGTGTTGGAGCATTAAAAGAAGAAAAAATGGTTATTAAATGGTGGGGATCTTTTTATTTTATCTTGTTCTATTGATGATAACAGGAATGTGAGGAGTCCAGAGCGAACAGTTTTGTTAGACTTACCACACCCTTTGTGTGTAAATACCAACCTCAACAATTCCAACAGGAACTTGGTATGTAGATACACGTACATCCATTACACTTGTATAGACAATGTTGTATACCTTGTTATGACAAATCTGCTGGAGAAGGCTAGAAACCATTGTGACAAATGGATGAATTGTTCCAAAAAAGCTAATTTCACCTTTCATTACAATGGTTTCTCCAGACTGTCATAAAGAACAAGTATTTGTTTCTTCATGTTTTTTGTTGTCTGCTTTTGATTATAATTTGGATTATTCACAAATACCAATATAGGGAATGGGTTATTCTCTTTCTCAGTAAATAAATCCTGGTGAAATCCAGGAAAGGTGTAAAACAATGGAAATACTGTTGACATGATATTCAAAAACACCCTTATTACAGATTGCCTATCATGTGGGAAGCTCTGCTAGTGGCATTTTACATATGACTTTCATTCCTATCTTAAAGTAATACGCTTATAGGTAAACCCTATTGGTGCTTG
Organism: Cerastoderma edule; assembly: GCA_947846245.1. NCBI lineage: Eukaryota > Metazoa > Mollusca > Bivalvia > Cardiida > Cardiidae > Cerastoderma > Cerastoderma edule. The sequence continues at coordinate 54,287,613 of OX401406.1, forward strand.
CTGAAAATATCGGTGTTCAATGTTTGAGATACAGCTGATGTTTCTGTAACTAGTACTAACTCATGATAGAAATGGATTAATTCCTTACAATCTTCTTGTCTTGATTATCTTAGATCATTGTCACAGGTTCAATCATCGGGAGCCTTTTCTATTTATAATTTTATCTTTTTTGACTCGGTCTATCATAAGCTTTATTGAAATAATTAATTTACGGCAAAGTTTGACAAAGTTAAGCTGAGGATGTGAAGCTAGACTGTTTCTTTGATGGGATGGTTGCCTACATGACCTTCTAGGCTCAACTTGGAAAAAAGATGTTGATTTAGGAGTAACACAATATTTAGACAGTAGTTACTAGGCAGTTGAAGTTATTGTTTAAAAAAAGAAGAAATAATATTTTGTACACCTCGCAAAAATGTTTAATGCCTAACAGTTACGTATGAATGCTTGACTGGTGTCCATTGTATTGATTGTTTCCTTTTATTTTAAAGCTGCAACTGAAGTTAGAAAAGATGAATTGGAAACAATGGGGAGGCCAACAAAACCCAGAAAAGCTTATCCTATACCAGACAGGAAAGATCTCTCAAAACATTTAACTAGGAGAGACAAATTGACTTCAAATATATCTGATGGGGTTGAAATTTCAGCTTACAATGCAAGTTTAAAATGGAAGTCAGACAAAATTGCTAAACAAGCTGTAGGACCCTGTGAGGATTATATTGAAATTCTGGATGATGAGAGTCCATTGAAGAAGAAAAAAGTTAAACCAAATCAGGGCAGCAAAACTCTATCCAAGAAGGAAAGAAAGAAAAATAAACAATCTTCATTAGAATTGGATGAAGAGGAACAGCAGCATGGCAAGATGGGAAAAGATTCAAGGCAAAAGAAAAAAGTTTCAAACTATGTGCCTTTTATAAAGAAGCAATCTATTAGCACAGATCGGAGTAACCCAAAGGAGTTTGAACATCATAATTCCGAAAATGAAGAAGATGCTGAACCATTATTCACAGGGTTGAATCTTAACTGGAACTACCCGACTGACAATCCAAAATTCAAATCTTCCAAAAAAACTCCAAGAAATAAGAAGAACAAGAACAAAAATAGGGTTTGGTCTCCAGAGGCAACTCTTCCATCAACGAATCACTTGATGTCAAACCATAAAGGAAAATTTGTGAAAAATTCGCGAGGATTTAAAACAAATCTTGCCTTTAAAGGCTCGTTTTCTTCTTCACCAACTGGACATGCAGGCCTGGAAAACTTGCAAATAACAATAAGAAATAGTAATTCTAGAAGCCCTAAATTTGAATATAAAAATAAAAAGTCAGTAAATAGAAATTCTAAAAGCCCCAAATTTGAAAATAAAAATAAAAAGTCAGTAAACAATAATTCTAGAAACCCTCATATTGCTAAGAAAAAGTTTGGAAAGAGTAATACAAGAAATCATCATATATTGTTTGATTAAACTTGTGTTTATGTTGAGTTAGAAAAGTATTTATGTCATTGTGCATCTTTATGTTTGGAAAACATCATAACTTGTGTTGATTTATATAAATATGACTCTATACTCTGTAGAAGCTAATGATGATAATGTCTGTGACAGAAATAGAAATGTTTTGCTGTACACAAATTCTTTTCTTGTCATCACCTGCCCTGTCCAGTCTCAATCTAAGTTGAAAAATTTGATTTTTATCATTGGCCACTTTGATTTTAACTAAAAATTGTTAAGAACGTCTTTTTTCATACGAATTCTTTAGCGCATGCTTACTTCTTGTATCTCCCATAGATTATAGATTTACTTGAAAAACTAAGTTGAACTACCTCAATCTAGAAGGCTCCAGAAATATCTGCTTAAGATTAAGTTATGCATAAATATTGATATTACAAAAAAAAAAGCAATAAAACATTAAACAGCTAAAATGTCTATTAGTTTTGTTTTAATCTTCAAACAAACAAGATATCCACTTTGATTGATGTCCCATTGGTATTGGTTCTCCCTATTTACAGTCAATCCTGTTTTGAATAACCACAATTCGAAAAAATGTGTACAATCTTATTTAGTCTGAGAATATCTTAATACTGGATGCAAATCGTTTGTAAAAAATCTACAGGACCTTTATGAAAGACTAACATCAGTATTAAGCTGTTAGTTGAATTAGGCTTCACAATTCTGTCTCATTTTACTATACAGTAGTTGCTAAAATAGATTGACTGTAATGATAAGTATATGTTAAAATTGCTTCACACAGAATCAAATGTCATTGTGACAAAAGAAGTTACTTTCGCAACTTGTTAGTGTGAGTATCAATAAAGAACTTAATACACATAATACCGGTACTACATAACCTCTCACTTTGACATATCCGCAGCAGAATATGAAATAAACAACAGTGGCAAAAGGAAAACTACAGTAACAGCAAATCACTATCAAATTGTATTTATCCCTCTTACAGTGAAGATGTTTTGATATTTAACAAGTGCAATTGTGTTTCTTTTATTTTACTTGTCATGAAGATTAGATTAAAGTTCACGGACATCATACATGTATGATATATGAATTATGTAAAATGTGGATTTGGCGTATGGTATTTAGCTATGATCTAAACAAATATTCATAAAAATAAGGTAACCAAAATCACTCTATAAATGTAGATTATGACGGAAAACTCCCACGGTATCACTAATTAGATGATACATCCACTGTATGGTAATTAGTTACCCATTTACCTTGTTGTTCTTTCTGTGTAAGTTCTTCGTGGCCAACCGTATGTTATTCCGGCTAGTTTGATGTAAACACTTCAGTGCATGAACGTGGATGTTTGCTTTCAGAGTGTATTCTGAGTATCACAGGCCAGATGTCTATAGATTGACATAATGCGAGCTTTATCTAGGTAATGTAAGCTTGTCACCGGATTTGTTTAAAATAAAAAAACACGCCCAAAGTTAGCTAGTATTTATTTGTTTTCTCTACTGAAACTTAGAATAAATGTGTATTCCTTTACTTTCGTAAGTTCCAAAAAAAAATATTTTAACCTCCGGGGACTTTTTAAGGGAATGAATGAAATACGCATGCTAACCCCTTAACATTATCACATAAGCATCATTGGGGTTAGATTCAGTAGAATGTTAAGGTACACTAATAAGTACCAAGTCATACTTATATCAGTTACCAAACATCTGTATGTCAATCTTTTTTGAGCGGTTCCTTTAACTTCGAGGTATAGAGATTCTTCTGTACTTTACAAGTTACTTACCATCATCATGAGTTAACTGTGTTGGACCTGTAACTCAGATTGAAGTAACACTCAGACCAAAGAATCTGGTGCCATTTGAACTTTGAATATAGTGTCCTCTTTTCTCACAATTCTCAAAGCTGTGACTTTTAAACTTCAAACATTTACAAAATGTTTTAAGAGAATTGTCAAAACTTGAGTTGTTCTCGATAGCAATTATTAAGAAGAATTATGGCCAATTATGAACTTACTAAATGTCTGTGATGTTTACGCCTCTTTTCGATCAGAGAATCAAATTCTCTGTTTTAAAGCTACATACTATAACTTTCATGTTAGTGAATTAAGTAGGACTATAACAGATATATTCCATGTTTTTTTTTGTTTTTTTTGTCATACTTCATGCTTAGTTTTGATGTTTCAGGGAATCCGTAATATAACTGATATAATTTTGACACATAAAATGAAAATGTATCAAATACTATTATCAATAGCAGAAAGGTCATGTGTCGGTTCTTAAGGGTATTGAACTTTGTGTATACACGAGAAAGTGGTCATAATTCCCGCAAATAAGGGGGACAAGTATTTATTATTAATCGCGAGTACTGCTGGTAAAGTAACCAGGAAGTGAAATCAAAACTCACTATTTTGAGTTTTAATAACGTATGTCCCAAATGACTTAAACCTTATAGTGCTGGCACCGACCCCATGCTTAACTCGAACTGGTTGGATCCAGGCCAGCCGCCAAGTAATTTGGCGTCTGGCCTGTGATCTAACCTGTTTGCTACGCTGGGTATCTTTCCTCATTAAAATCAAGGAGATATTCAAGGTTTTGGAAAGCAGACAACACGAAAATTTATTTTTAGACGATTACCCAGCATTCTAAGGGTTAATAGAAATAAGAATAAACGGGTAACTACAATGATATGTTATCCCTTTTATCGAACAAACGTGAATGGGTTGCTATATTCTTGCATTGACCCTTATTATGAAGTTTAACGCCGTGTCAGCAATGAGGGCTCTTAAATGTCTTGCCATAAAACGACACCATAGGTACATGTGAGGCTCAAACCCGGAACGCCCGTGTTCCAAGTTCGCCATCCTGACCACTGGGCCACGCAGGACCCATTGTGCCTTCTATGTGTTGGATAGTAAGGCATTCGTTTGTAAGGTACTGATATACGTGCCACTTCGTGAAGATAAAAAACTATTTTAACCCTTTACCAAAGAATAACGGCATTTAACCACTTTGTTGCAGACGACTCGGAAAAACATTGTGGGAAAAGGATAAATTGCTCTTGCTCTTTTCCCACAATGTTTTCTGCCCTATCAGAAGATAATTTTTTAGTTTCATCAAATTTTGAAATGTCTGCAAACTCTTTCAATTTTGGACAGTGGAAAATTTGACGTTTGGTAAAGGGTTAAGGTCAAGTCTAGGTCTTCCCTGTACGTCAGAAGATAGGAGACAAATATCAGCAACTTGGCCCTTAACTCATAACTACATATATTTAGCAGTACTTCATGGATAGGCCTATATAATCTGTTCGTACGACAATATGTAGAACTAACCAACAAACCGCTGCGAGTACTGCTCATGTATCCAGGAAGCAAAATTGAGAGTGATGAATCTAAGTCGTAAGAACTTGTTTCACAATCGATATATGTATATGGGTTTTACATCGCGTCAACATTATTTATGCTGCGATATCCGACTCTCTAGGATGGAGTAAAATCTATCCATAAGGGCTGGTCAAGTCAGGTACAATCATCGGCATTCCGTGAGTCAATCGGGACTACCTCTCATGAAAATCCAAATGCCGTCCACGGGATTTGAACCGACGCAGACAGGGGGCATGTTTCACAAGAGATGTAAAATAGATAAGTTTAACCCTGTCCTAAACACCAAATAATCGGCTGTTCCAAATTGAAAGAGTTTGCAGACAACATTTCAAAATGTAATGGAATTAGAAAATAATCTTATAGGGTAGAAAACCTTGTGGGAAAATGATAGATTGCTCGTCACGAGAAATTTCCCCTTTTCCAACAATGTTTTCCAGAGTCGTCTGCAATAAAGTGGTTAAATGTTGTTATTGTTTGGTAATGGGTTAAACATACTAGAATGTACAGCTCGGGTTGAAAGATCCGTAAGGACATCGACTATTTCGAACAGTAACCTGTCCTACTTAGTAAATCGTATCTTAAATTGTGTTCGGTCGGGTGGTAAGTATCAACTAGGTGTCGATACAGCAGGGATGGCAAAATCAATTGTTCATATTGCCCAGCTTGTCCATAACCCCTAATGGACAAGTGAATTTTTACTAAAACTTTACTATATAATAATTATACTGACAATTGGAGAAAAAGGTTGAGTTCACGGACAAGCAAATCAAATTCGGATTTCGCCTCCGTTGTGTAGTACTAATAGATTGATCCGCTTTAAATGGATATTTAGTCTTCAGCAGATGACATCTTAAATCGTTGATACGATGCGAAGCAATCTTTCCTTGGCGACTTATTGAACCAGAAAAATATGTCTGTGTGTGAATAAAAATCTGTAGATGACATATTTTGTGCCACATTTGCGATTAAATGTTTGACCCATTGGGTATTATATCTTAGTTAAAAAATGCATGAAATCTCCACAAGAATCCAGCTGCCCAATTAAACTGTTAGAACTGTTACTCATTGGTTATTGTATTGGGGTGGGTAAAAGTCCGCCCTATACCGAAAATTGGACAAACGAACAGGACAACAAAGGCACGGGTAAGAGAGGTACATGTAATGTCAGAAATCCAGGAATCATATAAGTTTATCCTACAAAGGTTGTCTTTTGAAGAGCATTTTGTTTTTATGTAAAAAAGAAATGATGAGATGTGTGTGCTAAAGTGTTGAGGCCTTCACATATTTGTTTTCCCTCAGACCTAATCTCTCTGTGTTCACCTACTATCAGTTTTAACCCTTTACCAAACGCCAAACTTTTGACTGTCCCAAATTAAAAGAGTTTGCAGACAACATTTCAAAATGTGATGAAATTGCAAAAATATCTTATGATAGAGTAGAAAACATTGTGGGAAAAGGACAAAATGCTCGTTACGAGCAATTTGTTCTTTTCCCACATTGTTTCCAGAGTCGTCTTCAACAATGTGGTAACGTGTCGTTATTGTTTGGTAATGTGTTAAGTGTGTGACTTATACGATAGTATGTATACATGAACACTAAACACTGAATACTTCAAGCTAGTTCTAGTAATGTGACATTCTGTAGCGTTAATTCGTCTATCGTTAATAATGGAAATCATAGATTTCGGTTACGCCCTATCTATATATTCCGGGCCGATGGCAAGGTGTCATTATTACAGGATGTGATACCGGTAAGTTATGGTCACGTGTTGGGTTTTACCCTCATTCTTACATACATGTGATAAATTGGGAAAATAGGCATACATCGTATGACTTTTGAAATAGTATTTAACACGGGGAAAAGTCACGAAACTCTCCATTTATCAAATAAAAAATCATCAAAATCCTTGTTACCTTATCAGTGATGGAACCTCTTATCTAGTTTACAAATTGGGAAGGGGCAGACATCTGTGATAAAACCATGCTTGTGTAACGATCCGAGTAAATAAACCTCTCAAAGACACAATCGCATCATATCAGTAAAAAACACTGTCGTCCATTCATCAGTTGTTATGTTGTCTTTTTATATAGGTCTATCCGTATGTTATCTATAACAATGCATAAGGTTCCTTTATTTGCATTAACGTTCCACGAACGTTACATAGCTCTCACCTCCGAGAGTACTCGTCCCGAGTCTTGGCCCGATGCAATAGCAATTTTGATATGTAGAAAATCTTCATCTCACCGAACCGAGAAAATAAATCTCTCAAAGACACAATCACATCTGATCAGTAAAAAATACTGTCGTCAACTGCTCAGTTTTGCTTTCTTTTTACACACCCGCATGTTCTACCAATGCATAAGGTTATTTGAATTGCATAAACGTTGCGCGAACGTTACATCTGATAACATTTAAAGTTTTTAACCCAATACTCCATGCATGATACCCTGTATATGACTTTACAGAATCTGCTGCAGAAGACTTAAACATTTACTCTGACGAAAGAATGAAATGCTATACATAAGTAATGTGTTCTTTACAGTAGTTTCCACCGAAAGCATGTTGAAAATTGTTGTTTCTCTCAATTTGGACCAGTCACAAATCCCCATGTGGAGAATGAGTAAACAAATGCTTGGTGTATAGTTGTGTATAGATGCATAATGCCATGTTAAGGTAAAATACCCATAGTACGCCATTTTGAAACTTATTCTTTCGTCGAATTACTTTGGTAGTTCTCGGCATACATCACGGTGGTTAATCAAAGCGGCTTCTATGCGTATAATCGAGCGTTGCATTGCTTCTATACGTACAGGCACCGGCTTCTATACCAATAAAACGTGTTGACATGTGATGACCGGTGTGTTCATTTCTTTAATATCTTAGCAGATACGACAAAGTTTCTGTTTTAATTATCTGACGGAACATGTTATATATTTGTTCATTGATATAAACTGACATTTGCATTCGACATGTTCCGGTATTCAAACGCAAACCAAAAATGTGAAGCAGAAATAAGTGAGAACTCTTCAAAGTTGATTTAAAAGACAATATTTCAATCATATCTAAAGGTATCGAACTCTTATTGACATTGTTTTGGCAATTTTAACGCACATCAACTGATACTTCTCAATAATTTCGGTTTTTAAATTTTGATAAGCCCTGCACATGGTAAAAAAAGAGATATTTTGATGCAACGGATAATATACGTACACGGCACCGGCTAACTAACGATGTAAACGGACAATTTTATATAATCCGTTTCTGATCATAATTAAGTTGTAAAACATGATTTTTTTCATAGAATAGTTTCGACTAGATTTATTCAAATTAATATTTTGATAAATTAAGCCGATTTTTTCACTTTGTGTGTGAAATATGCATCAAGAGGTGGCTTTTTCTATATCAAGTTATTTCACTTGAAATAAACTAATTCGTTTTACTCATGAAATTAAAATTGTTTATATATGATATGTATGATATATCAGTTCATCAAGAAATATTAGACGCACAGTCGAGACTATTGTAGTTTATGTTTTCCTTCCTTGGAAGAGAATCAAGCCCAAAGCGATGAGGGACCATCATTAAAAGACTGCGAGATGAATACCTCGACCACAGAGGCCACTCAAGAGTTATCTTGAACCGCCTTTTCTTGTGTGTAGTGAAAAAGTACAATAACAGCATGTATGCTTTTGAAACACAATGCATACGACATTAAATAATTTTCCGTGTTAATAGTTCGTTCAGAATTTAACACTTAGCCTTTCGTGTCAACAGATTTAAATCAATTATTGGTATGATCAACATAAATTTGGATGAGACAAAAGTTGGCATGACAAACTCGACCATAACGATGTTGGACAAGACAATGACAGTAAGAACACACTCGGGCGAGACATCGTTGGGAAAGACATTAACAATAGAAAGTAGAAACAAACTTGGGCGAGACAATATTGAACACTTTAGTGGTAGGACCGCTTTAAAAGACTTAAATGGACAGTAATTATCGTGGGGGATGAACATGGATGGGTAGCATCTATTCGTCTCTCCTTTTGTTGATAAAGCCAAAGAGAAGACCGTCTTAATCCTCGTTTTAACGTATAAAACAAAAAATGAGGGTTCATATAGACCCAGTGCTATCTGTTCGTACATAAGCCGGTGCCAAAAATTAATGCATTATAGACTATTCATACATTATCCGTAGCCAACCCCGTTGAGGATTTTTATATATTTCTTTATTTTTCTGATGAACCAAAGAATGGACCATTTTCTATTTCGTTTCAACCTGTAAAACAGAATAAAATGAGAATGGTGGTTCATATAGAAACCGATGCCATCTGTTCGTACATTAGCCGGTGCCAAGAATTACAGCTTTATAGGTTGGTTATTCGTATATTATCCGTAGCCACCCCCGTTGAGGATTTTTATATATTTCTTTTATTTGCAGACATTGAATATCACAATGAAACGTGGCATACATGGATCTTTATTTTTCTGATGAATTACATTCCGGAAAAGAACATAATCTCTTATAAACCAGACAAAAGACTATATTTTCATCGAAGTGTTTACAATGAGGACCCGCATGCGGCCAACTTGTTTTCTTTAGTGTGGATTAAATAAAATCTTATGAGACAAGACAAAATACATACGTTATACAAAATAGTTCATATTGTTCCGTGATACACGTCATTTTAATAAATTATTTCTCTTTTTTTTTTATATATATTTTTCTTTTTCCCGGTCCATCTTCATGTTTTTCTTTGTTTACAAACGTATAGAAACCGTTGATTGTACGTATAGAAGCATGCAACGTAAGATTATACGCATAGAAGCCGTTTTGATTAACCACCGTGTACATCGGTCGAGGCTCAAACTATTCGGTGCAAATCTAAAAGTTTCGACCCAGGCCCATGTTTACCGATAACGACCGAAGTAATCCGACGAAATAATGAGTTTCAAAACGGCGGATTATGGGTATTCTACCTTAATACGTGTACACGATACCAGATTGACAGTTCATGAGTATGTATTTCTATCTAGGTATCGGACATGCGACTGCAATCCGCATCCATAAACTAGGATTTACGGTGTTTGCCGGATGTCTGGATGTTGAAAGCGAGGGGGCGCGGTCACTGAAAGGGAAGGGGCGGGGCAACTTACACGTGATTCCCCTAAACGTATCCAGCGACGACGATGTGGAACGGGCCTGCGCGTATGTCAACAAACACTGTCCGGAAAAAGGTTGTGATGTCCACTTTCATTTTCTAAAGCGTTTGTTCGATTTTGTTAGTGTTCAACTTTGGGTCAACAAAATGTCAGTTACGCTGTGTTGCCAGACTCGACAAGGTTGGAGGAAGACAATTTCACATCTGTTTTTTATCTTGGGGTCAATATATGTAATAATATTATCACATGGTATTGACCGACATGATAAGTGGAGGCCCGTGTGGACGGTTAACTTAACTTCGCATAAGGGCTGGCAAATCCGAGTAGTTTTAATCATCTTTGTTCCATTTGTCAGCCGGGAGACTAGCCTACTTGAGACCGTTAACACACTGCCTGAAAAAGTTTCAAGATCGGACTAAAATATATCCGAGAGGCTATTTCATTTGTCATTATTCGTAAGTGAATTAAGCTTTGATCATCATTTGGAGGGATCAACACAATTTGGCATATTACCTCAAACAAAATCTAGTCGTCTGCAGAGGGCCGTTGTTAAATTAGAATTGTTTGATACAAGGTCGAGGTCAAAACGTCACCTCGTATCAACTACCCAATCAGTCTGGTTTGGCCAAAGTTACTGGACGTGTATATAAACTTATAAACGTTCGGGGAAGGCAATGCGCGTCATGGACTACCCCTGGTATCCAAGGACAACCGTCTTCGATACTCACATTGTTACCCTTTGTTACGGGCATAGCAATAATGTTTTCATTTTCGTCCATGTTAAGATATCAAACATTATTTCGTACTTAACAATTTTTAATGAGGGAAAATGACAAACCTCTTCAGAATTACATATTGCATTTTCCGCCTTAATCATGAATGAATCTTCTTTTAGTTAAGGGTATAATTCATACAGAAATAAATAACTTTCCTGTGACGAATAATGGGGCACTGCGTCATAGATTATAATCATTATTATCGCTGCATTTTCAAGGTCACTAGGGTTTCTACCCAGTGAAATATATAGTCCAGGGGCCCGTTTCACTAAGCTGCGTAACTTTACGCAAATTATTTGCGTAAGTATAGGAGTGACGCAAAACTTACGTTCTTACGTCAGGCTTAAATTTGGAGCAATTAAAAAAAACCTTGCATAGCTATATATTAGAAACTCAAACTATCTTTACATATATATATATGCAACGTCCGCATGTCCGGACTGTAAACTGATATGTTGGCTAAACACATATTACATAGTATTCCGACCACGCATTTACAAAACTTCTGGTCGCTTATTTTTTATTTCCATTATAGCGGTATTTTGGTTATGTATACAGGAGTGTCATGTTTATGTACTCAAAGGGGATATCTACAGATATTATGGCTGTATAAAGTAGGTATTTACGGTTAATCTGGCTGCGTACTTACAGGTATTCTGACTGCGTATTTACATGTTATCTTGCTGCGTTCTTGCAGGTATTCTGACTGCGTATTTACATGTTATCTTGCTGCGTACTTTTAGGTATACTGGCGGTGGTGAACAACGCTGGAATCAACGTAATGGTTGACGTCGAGCTTGCTACCATGGAGATGTACAAACGCGTCGCAGACGTCAATCTGTACGGCATGATACGTGTAACCAAGGCTTTTGCGCCTCTTATCAGGAAATATAAAGGTGAGGAAAACACTGCCTTTCCAAAATGAAACTTATTAGCATTTCAGCCATACACACCATTATTGCAAACCATATTGAGTGTTTTTTGTTGGAAAGTCTCAAAGAAGTTTAACCTATATCTATTGCAATTAAGATAATGTCTGGTTACATATTACAAGATTTATGATCCAAATATGGGGTATAAATTGTTAACCTTATAAGCTCATTTCGCTGTTGTATTTCAGAGGTAGACGGCAATGGAATAGAAATAGCTAGCAAAGGAGTACTTCTGTAATAAATAAGATCAATAAACAGATGAGACTCCAAATAGTTCCTATTGTGACTTTCAAACATAAGAACCGCTGCATATCAATTTATGTGTGAATTCTTATTAAAAAAACAAATGAAGGAATTTCCACGTAAAATTTAGAAGCCAAACACTCGAACCTTTATAAGTAAATCCAACATACAGGTGTAACTTCTTATTCCAATATAAATGAAGAAAAGGGAGGTAACTCCAACCAGACTGTCGTTATTACATGCACATCGAGGGGTCAATGCAAGGCGACAGAACTTCATGAATATTGCACTGCACCTCGTTTCATGCGTTAGCGTAACTTTCCTTATAATAGTTAACCCTTACAGTGCTGGGTAATTTTCTAAATATAGATTTTTGTTTTGTCTGCCTTCCAAAACTTTAAAAATCTTCTTTATTTGGATGAGGAAAGATACTCAGAATACCAAACAGGCAAGACCACCGGCCAGCCGCCAATTTACTTTGCGGTTGGCCTGGATCTAACCTTTTTTCATAAGCATCAAGTCGGTTCCAGGGTTATGGGTTAAGCTATCATTCATGTGTTATCCAGGCCGGGTGGTGAATGTGACGAGCGTTAAAGGCCGGATGGCGGGGTCCCTGGACTCGGTATACACCGTCACTAAATGGGCCGGAGAGGCGTTCTCGGATATCCTGCGACGTGAGATGCGGAGGTTTGGGGTTCGAGTAGTTATCGTGGAACCAGGGGATTACGGCGGCCTGACCGGGATGTTGAGTACAGCGACGGTATGTTGGGGAGATACGCTGTTTGGCTTGAGAATAACCAAGTTGGGGACTTAGATTATAACGCATAACATATGTTATTATAGGTGGTGTTGATCATGGTAAAACTTATAAGGAGGGTGAAGAAGGGGGATAATGATAATTGGCATGATGCACAAATAAAAAAAGATGATGACTATGATCAATGTATTGGAAACAATAATTTTGGTATTGATGCTCGTTCTATAATATTGTTAAAAACGATGGTTAAATGATAAAAACTTATTGTGTAACCCCCATTTTGCTCTTGCCAATATAAATAAGACTGATAATAATGATGATGATGGAACAGATACGGGAATCAACCATCTTAAATGCATATCTAAAATAAAAGACATTTAAATCATCTTTCAATATAGGATACATATTCGAAATGAGCTTGTAATATCTATACCATTTAACCGTTTTGTACATCAAGATAACCCGGATGGAGTCTGACCTGAATCAAGCCTGGAGCCTGGCGAGTGCGGACGTGAAGCGAGCGTACGGACGGGCGTACATAGACGCGTTGGTGGGCGTGGTTAAAGGGGCGGGGTCATGGCACGCCCCCTCACTGAACCCTGTTATAGACGCCATGCAGGACGCCATTACCAACGTGAACCCACAGTATAGATATCTGATCGATGGCAGTAATAAACTCTTCGACAAGTTCTGTGTAAGTGGGACGGTTTGTCGTTTTTTAGCGTGAGTTCCTGAGTGATTCTGAAGCAACTGTATCAAAATCAGTTATAAATATGACACAATTATCCATGATCCAGTAGACAGACAGACAGGGGAATCACGTGACCAATGTTTACGATCTTATGTCCGAACAAGAAATCGCAGTCAAAGATCGAGATGCGCGCCCGTCGATTATGACTTCTCTTCTGAGTGTTAGACGTAAGCGTTATAAAGCACTGGTTATCATATACTACCAAAACCGGAAAGTTGATGTGGCTTCATTCGCAAAAGTAGGTGAAAAAGAAAAAATACCTGGGGCGCAACCATCTTGTTTGGACATAAGATCGTAAACATTGGTCTCGTGATTCTCCCGCCTGGTAGAGCGAGGTAAATATCCAATTCATTGCATTGATCTACGGATAACTTAATTTCTTATCACGAGCAGATTGTCATTTTGAAAACGGTATTTGGAAGCTATGTCCTAAAGGAAATGATGTTGAAAGTGATCTAAAAAAGGAAACTGGTGAACATCGCAATGAATCGAAGAGTTCGTCACACTAGTACTCGTTGATTGTAATCAAAAGTATAAGTATTAAGTTGTCTCGCGACCCTTTTAATGAGGTCTTTTCAAACTTATTTGTGAACAATTCTCCCCTTTCCTGTAATGATATAAACCACTGTTGAGGATAGTGGTCCAGGGGTTGAGCGTCGATTTCTTGATCCGAGGGTCGTGCGTTCAAATCCCGTGATTTGCGGGATCTGTCTTGCGACCTTTCGTTTATGCACATTTAGCGCGAGTACTGATGTAATATCCAGGAAGCAGACTCGAGAGTGATTAATCTATGTTTAAACTAAGATACAAATCACACTGGGTGATCATTTCCTTATTTTCGGAGGGGAGTTTGGGTGTCGTCTGTATGCTTTGCTGACTATCGGGCTCACATATTCCGATCTATATCGTTTAAGGCTTATGTGAGTTTCGTCTACCCGATAGTTTACGGAAATGTCCGTTCTCTGAACGGAAATGTTCGAGCGTTTCCGGGATGTATGGTAATATATAACACGAGCGCGGGTTTATTGGCCATTCGTCGCAATCGGAACTACTCGGGTATTTCCGTGAGCTGTGAAATACACTATTGGATAAACCCGATGTGTTCAGATTGCATTCGTCGTTCAGAGCGGGCTATAGTATACGTAGTAGATGTATCCCGATCTATAAAACTATAACATCACTTGAGTAGTGACATCTATGACCGAAGACATTATGCCTTTCTATTAAAAGGGACACCAGCGTTTATATTGTCTCTTGAACGCTAATCAGCATTAATCCTTTAACCCTAAAATTGCTGGGTAAATTTCTAAAAATATATTTTTATGTCGTCTGCTTTACAAAAACTTAAATATCTGATTGATTTATAAGAGGATACTCAGAGTAGCAAATAGGTTAAATCACAGGCTAGCCGCCAATATACTTGATGGCTAGCTTGTGATTTAACCTGTTTGCATATGCATGAAGACAGTTCCAGCACTATAATGGTTTCACTTCATTTTGTATTTACAGGTGTTTGCCCGACTTCAGCCCTTCTTACCCGAGGCGATCTGGGATTATCTATATCCTGTGTTCTTTCCGGTGCCAAAGGTCAAGGACGAACGATGACGTGGGATATAACGTGTGTGAATAAAACATTGATAAAGTGTGTTGGACTCTTTTTTTACTTATAACGTTGAATGTTTTCTCTTGGTATTTTGGATATACATTTTCTCTTGTCCGACAATAGTTATTGAAATGGTTACATAACATAAACCAGAATATTTTTGCGCGAATTCTGATAATCGAATAAAACTTGACTACCTGTAAACAACGCTTTATTAATTGAAGCAGACGACTTTAGAAAGGCTTTGTTAATATGCCCTGCTGTTGTGATATGTTAATAGATTGCGAAAGCATTTTGGCAAAAGGAGGAATTGGTTGTGACAAGCAATTTCTCCTATTGTCACAACGCGTTTTGAAAGTCGTAAGCCGCAAGACGCAGACTTGTAGTGTATGGTGGTTTTGTGTTAAATTAGTTAAATCAAACTTGTTTTAACTCGGCGTTTATTTTTGACCTACGAATAATCACAAACACCATGACGTATCATCTTATAAAACCTGTTTCCGTCTTGGCACCATGATTTTCTCGCGTCAATTGATGACAAGACAAGGAAATATAATGATAAAGAAAACACAAAAAGACAATCAAAATAAGTCAATGAATGGCCATGCAAAATCCCTGGCTTCCTATGAATGATAATAACAGATATAATAGTGATGGTGTTATTGATGATGTGTTATTTCTTTATACAGTAACATCATTTATGTAGATTGGTGATGTTAAAAGTGTCTATGATGTCAATGATGATGATGATGATGGAAATTATGTCTGATGACGATGGTGACAGTCATTATGTATTTGATGATGAAATTCATTATGTATTTGATGATGAAATTCATTAAGTATTTGATTTTACATCAAGAATTATATTTGAAAACGAAAGTACAATGAAACAAATCTAAAAAAAAATATATGGCTGCTTCCATATTTCTTCAGAGGTGTTTTCATTGGTTAAACCCGATGAGTTCAGATTGGTTCGGCGGGTCACTGAATTTAAACCCGGATTTGAGCAATTTGCCTAATATGGTCATGTGGATTTCGCACTATCAACATACGTGTTAGTTTCCAAGGTTATTGGTGCGTGCGCATGGTTTAGGTAAGTGCAAGATAAGTCGAGAGCGGCGCTCTCAGAACCAGTCTAGTGATTTGATCAGTGAGAACAAGTTGTTTCTTTTTCTTAAACAGTTATAACACGTCGGACAAACATGGAGCTACACATTCGTTTCGGTAATGATCCGGCCCCTCAAGCGGGTTTCTCCGATGCAGAAGAGAGAAAGAGGAAATAGCTAAGTCTGTTACGCCTCCATAAGCGACTTTAATAATCCCTCAGGGTCGTACTCCTGAAATACTTCTTATCGATTGTATTCAATATGAGGGGCGCTTTTTTTCTCGTTTACAATTGGCATATTTTCTTTCAATTCGGGTTCATTGAAAGCCTTAATACCCGGTACTGTTGTATTTCAATAAACAAATGACATTGATATAGACCTATGGGATACCGACCCTATGCGCAGTCGGGGTTCCGATATGCAAGGTAGAGTTCAATGTGTAAGCAGGCCGAATAGCTCAGTCGCTAGATTGTTCGCACAGTTTGAAGAGGTCCCGGGTTCGAGTCCCGGTTCTGGTTACATATTTTCTCTCTTTGGTTACATAAGTGTATATAAAAAAATGTACATTCACAAGACTGCAAACTCTAAATATGGGAATCGAACCCTAGAAAAGAAAGTTTCACAACAGATGGCTACCCTATATACATTGCATATGGTACCCAAATGGGCTCAATGTGGGTTTTAACATGGACCCCACGTGTTCTGCCTATTTAGCCATGTTGGCTTGGCATATGTAAATCGCACAGGTGAACCAATGAATCTTAAAACGAAGAAGTAGAATATCTTGGTACTAAGAATCTTCTTAATGTACCATAATGTATCTCATCTGATGTGATTATAAAACATTGAACCATAGCTCTAGATGCACGGTTTCTATAAACTTAAAATAATTATTTCCAAGAGGGACTGTAATGTTGAAATACAGTTTATCTACTTTATAAACATAACAGCGAATCGTAACTCCGGATGTGGGGTTAAATATGTCATAAACAATTATCACAATCAGTGCTGCTGGTATCAAACTCAGTGCACATGTCCATATTTGGAAAATCTAGAATTATCTTATGATATTGCATGACGGTTAAAAGGTCATGTACGGCGCCCACTCGTCAGACTGTTCTCTAGTGTTGTGGGAAATCCATCCTGTCTTCTTTATATTGACTTCAGGTAACGGAATAGGAGGCAGTTCCCGAAGAGTTAATTACCCTTTACGAAGAAGGAACGAGACAGGCCATCTCCAAGCTGTGTCACACTATTTCCGACCTACACAAATAATCCTGCCCCGTCATCTTCCCTTCTTACTTCGTAATATTAGTACCAAGTTATTCTACTTCGCCGTTATAAGATTCATTGGTTTGCCTGTGCGATTCACACTTTTTAACAAATTCAGTAAAAACCTAACAAAACATCGGAAGAAAAGATGAGACTGTTCAAGACGAGTATTTTCTTATTTTTTACGTCATGAATAGAGTGACATAAGGACATGTTTTATATGATGTCTGTTTTTCGTCTGCTGAAGTTACAGGATTAATGTTACAAGTTTGAAAAGATCGCTTATGCATGTTTTCATTTATCCCTATATTTGTTGGTCACCTAAAAGTACACAAGCCACACTTCTGTGTGCACGTGGGGACAAATATCTTCCCCCTTGATAAGCTGCTAACTGGAACATTACGTAAACAAGTCACATAAACAACAACAGGTAGAGGACGACAAGGTCGCGTGGAAATAGGTCATCCATTTACCTGTATTTGACGATTCTGTTGCACTTGTCTCGAGAAACCGTGGGAGCAACTTATTCTTCTACACGAAGGTTTTATTTATGTCATAGGGGAAACGTTTTATTTTTATGCTGTTGTTTTGTTTGATTTTTTTATTCAATTTGGACCAGTACTAATCCCAATTTTGGGAAATGTGATTTAATCCTTTAGCAAATAACGCCCCCCCCGGAAATAACGGATCCTCTATAAACGACGGTTTAAATCGCGGCTGGATAATGAAGAAAATGGAAATGTTCTTGCGAGTAATTTCTCCAATTCCTATTATTGGTTCCTTTTCTACGGGATTTTTCCAATTGTATTTAAGGGGTGTATTCTTTTCATTATGCTGTGTATGAATTATTTCATAAGTTGGGCAGTTAAAGGGACTAACTCGGAGGTTTGTTCTCTTGCAGTACGCCCAATTAACGTTGAAAATTTGATATCAACTTTCATTGTCACTAAACCAAAGACCGTCTTCAATTTCTATACTTCTAAGTTGCTGAAACCCCTTGATTTCGAGCCTTCAAGTCCTAATCACGCCTCTCGTCGTTTCTAAGGAAACGTCGTTTAAACCTTTCCCAAACAATAACGACATTTAACCACTTTGTTGCAGACGACTTTGGAAAACATTGAGGGAAAGGGATAAATTGATCGTGATGAGCAACTTTTCCTTTTCCCTCATTGTTTTCTGCCCTATCAGCAGATTATTTTTCAATTTCATCACATTTTGACATGTCGTCTGCAAACTCTTTCAATTTGGGACAGTCGATAATTTGTTGTTTTGGAAAGGATTAATAAAAAACACACAGGAATTCCTTCTGGTGCACCTCGCTAACGTTATGTGATAAGTGCGGCAAAAGGCAAAAAGTAGACCCATGTTACGACGGCATCTTAAAATGGCACCTATTATTCTAAGTTTAGCTCGTTGTTTACGAAATATAACCGTTTAAACGGTTTGCAATGTGAGCTATATATATATATCTTTTCAAAGATGTCAATAATCTAGTATTGAGTTACTCTAGACATATATGTTGTCATTTTATCGGTAGAAGACAATTTATCTTATAAAGTTCAAATTCAAAATCTGTGAGATAGTCCTTTTAAATCACCATATTGTGTTAAAGGCTCATGGCATGAGACTTATGCTGTTTTAAACTATAAATTTTAGTCTCATTCAAATAGTTATCACAAAAAACATCAGCACAACTTAAGCATGAAAGCCAACGAGAAATAACCAATATCAACCAGTTTTATAATTCAAATTGCCTGATTCTCCATCTTTGGCCGGGTCACGTGATACTCAAATGTTTGAACCGACCAATCAGAATTCGTTATATCAAATATGTAAACAAACAGGTTTTTGATGAACATGATTTAATTGAAGACAACTATATTTCAAGCGCAAAATATAAGGAGTTTATCAAAATAGGGTCTCATAGCAGTTTTTGATAAACATGATTTATTGGAGACAACTATATTTCAAGCGCAAAATATAAGGAGTTTATTAAATAGGGTCACACAGCATTCATACAGTTATGCCGTTGACTTTTATGAACGTAATAAAAGAAAAATCCGTATATTGTTTCAGTACTTTATTTGTACACGCATCATTTCATGTGCCTTTACCGTGTAAGTTAGTTAAACTGATAACCTCACCTGACCTCAATTGACCTACTTTTACCCAGTCATGGCAGTCACTCGACAAGCTGCGCTTTATTTCCTGTGGATTGCCATCATAGGCATTTGTAGTTATTACATTGCTTTAAATATCTATCTTCACGTTATTTTGTTGGCTGTGTGTTATTTAGGCTATAAATATGTACGTAGGGAGACCCGTCAGTTGGTGGATATTGTAGGACAGGGAATCATCATTACCGGATGTGACACAGGTAGGTTGTATTATTTTTTAACACTTATTTCAACGTTAATGTTAACGTTAACTCCAGTTCTGCATTCCACTTCCTTTTTCTATGTGACTTTGATTTGTTTGTTTGTACATTTTGAATAGTATTGTAATGGCAAGAAACTTTCTAAGTTTATGTCTCACTTAAAGGCACATTATAGGAGATTAATGCTATATCAAACTATATTATCTGGTAAATCTTTGGACAGATTTAAATAGTTAACACCAGAAAACATCATCAGCACAACTTAAATGTGAAAGTTAACCAGAAATAACCTAGATTAGCAAGTTTTATAATTCAGATTTCCTGATTCTTCACCTCTGACCTTGACAGTTGATACACACACATTTTTGAACCGACCAATCAGAATTCGTTATTTTGAATATGTAAATAAACAGGTTGTTGATAAACATGATTGAATTGGAGACAACTATATTTCAAGCGCAAAATAGCTTTTTTTAAATGAGTCTATTTAATAGGGTCTCAATGCATTCATAAATTAATTCTCATGACTTTTATGAACATAATAAAATAACTCAATAAGTTGTTTCACTATTTTATTTGTTCTCCTCTTCTTTTATGTGCCTTTAACTTTTCGTATTCGTATATTATTCGTAAATTCTTACTGACCCCCTAAAATTTCGTGGAGGGTCAGCTGCACACCCAATAATCTATTTATTTTGGCGACCTCTCTTTTAGCGGAGTTTGTGACATTTTCTTTTTGACCAACCCTAACAAAAAAAATGGGATCAAAATCTCAGCCTGTTGATGAATCGAAATTTAACAAACATTTATTCATTTTGACAGCTTCTATTCTAGGCGATTTTTATCTTTTAAAAAAAGAAAGAATAATATTGCTTGTTTTTTCTTTTTTGATTTCTCGATAAATTGAGATTTTTCTTAGCAAAGATCACCAATTGAATGACTTGAAATTCGAAGGAGGCGAAATAAAAGGTGTTAGCGCTCTATTCGGTAGCCTGCTTTGTTCTATACAAAAAGTAATTTTGGTCCACCTGAATACTAGCATCGAGATTAGAAACGATGTGTGCGTTTCTTGACGACAGAAATCGGCAACAGTTAAAGAGATAATCGAACAATGGTGATCCACAAACTAAAATAATATTAGAATAATGCAAAGAGACCATACGATAAACGGCTATACGCCCTAGGAATCCAGCTTGGGCTGTGCCCAAACAACCGTTTACATTTTATTTGTGATTTGAAACATCGCCGGTATCAATTATAAAATATGTTCTGATCTCGGCTCTTTTCTAGAAGGTTTTGACATTATTGGATTGCTAGAGACTTGGATAATGCACGAAATTTACCCTTGTAATTATTTACCTACGCATATGTCCTTTATATGTGAAGCAAAACAATCTTTATATGGAAGACGACCAATGGGAGGCGTAATCTTGTATGATACGCAACATTAACGATCAACTAGAAAAGCGTATTGGTCCAGAGTTGAAGATGTGGTATTGTTCTTATGGTTAAGCATAGATAACTGGGTGTTGAAAGTGGATCGTCGTTATATGTCTGTATATATTCCTGCGGACGATTCACCTTTTTACCGACAAGATGGGATCAATGGCCCAGCTATTATTGAAGGACCAATCACCATTTAAAATCTTAAGGAATATCCATTATTTTGATTGGTGATATAACGCTAAATGGGAGTTGATGACGTTGCAGTAATTATAAAAGAACTAGCTAGATAGCAGGATCCGTTGAACTGTGTTATGTGTTGTGAAAAGACTAAGAAAAAAGTAGCCGTTGAGTTTATAGTGGATTTCATCATTTCATCTTTATCTTTACCGGGCCACATAATAACGAAATGTCCGTCCTAAATCGGATGATCCAAGCTGTAACCGTGTTAGTATTCAACGCGCTCTCATTATGGCTTCCAGTTGGTCAGTTTTTTATAGCAATATATAGTATAGTGCGAATGGTTAACCCTTATAGTGCTGGAACTGTCTTCATGCTTATGCAAACGGGTTAAATCCAGGCCAGTCGCCAAGTAAATTGAACCTGTTTGCAACTCTGAGTATCTTCCCTCATAAAAATTAAGCAGATATTCAAGGTTTTGAAAAGCAAACGACACAAAATTCTATTTTTGTTTAAAAAATTAGCCAGTTTTCTAAGGGTTAAAACCCAACAATGACCAATCTAACAGGCGGGATTAAAGAACCAGTTTAAACCGTTTATGGTTAGAACCAACTTTTAGATAACCAATTTCAAATTTAACTGCATTTGATCATGACTAGAATCAACTTTGGTATAACTGAAATGTGAAATGTGAAACGTCTTCACAGAGTATTACGGCAAAATTCAAAGTATGCATGTTGTCCATTACTACTTATATATTATCAGTTAATTCAATACGAATACGTTGTTGAATGCTTGATGGAGACGTTGTGTTTGCCGCATGTTCATGGTTTATATGATTTCTGTGATGTATCATTTGTACGGATAGCCATTATTCTATGTAGAATTTAAACCTGGTCTATTAGTACACTTAACCCTTTCCCAAACAATAACGACATTTGACCACTTTGTTGCAGACGACTTTTGAAAACATTGTGGGAAAAGGAAAAATTGCTCGTGACGAGCATTTTTTCCTTTTCCCACAATGTTTTCTGCCCTTTCAGAGGATTATTTTCGAATTTCATCATATTTTGAAATGTCATCTGCAAGCTCTTTCAATTTGGAACAGTCAAAAATGTGTTGTTTGGGAAAGGGTTAAAGAACAATTTTGAGTGTATTCACACTTTCTCATGCAGGATTTGGTCATCATGCGGCCCTGGCGATGGATAAGCTCGGGTTTACAGTGTTTGCTGGATGTCTATCCGACGAGAGCCAGGGAGCAACAACCCTGAAAAAACAGGGCACCAAACGTCTGCATGTGGTCCAGATGGACGTAACTAGTGACGAACAAGTGAATAAAGTCCAGGCATATGTAATGAAACATCTACCAAAAGGGGGTAAGTACATGTAGTTCTCCTTTGGTGTGAATGCGTGTCGGGTTCGTTTTTAAGTATGAGAGTCTATGAGAGAGTTGAAGAGGGGAAGAAGGAAGAGAACGAGAAAGCAATTCGGAAGGAAATGGGAGTGACAAACAGACAATTGAAATGGAAAGAGATAGATAGAGAATGATAGAAAGAGACAGACAGGCACATATAAAAAGGCCATTGGAAAGGGAGAATGAGACAGAAACAGAGAGAGAGAGAGAAACATACACCGACATAGATAGACAGAGAGAGAAAGATCAAGACATACAGAGACAGACACAGACAGACGTGTTGTGTTCATTTGGAGAAAAGTTTTATTTGTTTGTTCTCTCATCTAACATTAAAAATTAATTTATTCTTAATTAACAGGGTTGTGGGCTGTCATTAACAATGCCGCCATTAACAGGCTAGGAGACATTGAGCTGGTTTCCTTATCTGTCATGAAGCGTGTGGCGGAGGTGAATTATTGGGGTATGCTGAGAACCACGAAGGCATTCCTGCCGCTCATCAGGGAAAGTAAAGGTATCTAACGTTTAATTGCATATTGGTATAATAAGCACGGTGCAAACTGTTTTCTTATAAAACATGAAAGCCTTTCTCCTATAGTTATGCCTATTGTAAATTCACAAATCCTTTTTATTCTTTGCATAACCCTTTACCAAACGCAATAATGTCAACTGTTCCAAATTGAAAGAGTTTGCAGATAAAAATTTGAAATGTGATGAAATAGGAAATTATTCTTCTGATAGGGCAGAAAACATTGTGGGAAAAAAAGGAAAAATTGCTCATTACGAGCAATTTCTACTTTCTCCACATTGTTTTCCGAAGTCGTTTGCAACGAAATGGTCAAATGTCGTTATTGTACGGTAAAGGGTTAACATTCTAAACAATAAAAGATTGACAATATCCGTATGTTGTTGTTTGAAGTTCCAACCAAATACTTCCAATGGTTCTAGATAGATTCATCCAATCCTTCTCCTCATTTCTGTACCATGCTACACTAGTCGGACAAATTACATCTAGACGTCTTTACTGTTTCAAACCTGATTTTTGCTCTAATACTCTTTATTTCTTTCACGAATCTTATGTTTTCTCACTATTGCTGTCAGTTTTTTTTATTCTAACAAGATTACGTCATTGTTTTTCTTTTTATAAATAACACAGTAGAATTTTGCCTTGACCAATGTATCAGAAGGGGATACCTTTAACTAAGTTTTGAACTTGTAGCTCAACCCATTTGCTGATTTTGATTTGTATTGTATTTCTATATTATGTTTTTTTTATATTTTGGGCAATAAAATATGTTAAAAGAAAGAATACCAGTTCTTATGTCGAATACTGATTATTGAAGAGTCGCAAGGGAACCCCACTCTCATTCTTTATTTTCTAGCCATTCTATTGTAATGAAGATATTTTTTCCATGCAATTTGTGTTGTCTTATGTTTCTTTTGACTTGCACTGGTAACAGATTCACATGGATATATTGATTAGCATAGAACGACTATTGAGAATCCATTGTAAATGTTTGATTATGTGTGTATTCTAGGACGGATCGTGAATGTGACGAGTGTGCGAGGTAGGGCTGGGTTCGCACTTGACGTAGCGTACGGGACAACCAAGTGGGCCGGGGAGGGATTCAGCGACATCTTGCGGAAGGAAATGCTGCGGTTTGGGGTCAAGGTCATTGTAGTTGAACCCGGGAACTTTGGAGGAGTCACCGGAATGTTAAACGCAGAAAACGTAAGCAATCCTTCATAATGAATATTGGTGAGACCACGACACAAGGTAAGGCAATCAACAGTGACAATCATGCAGATGAAATTATAAGTTTTAAAGTTAAATTGAACATTTGTTGTCCGGGAAAGGGTTAAGGCCATTCACCAACAATACATCATACGAAAATAATTCAAATTATGTAGTCCTAAGCACTGAGCAAGTTTATGAGAGCCTGGGTGTACAGGGTTCCATGTTCTTAACGTACAATTAAATGCATAATACGAGTGGTGCCACTTGGTTTATAATGTGCAACTTAACAATAAGCATTGCCCTGCAAGACACATCTGTAACAGAGCATTTCATGTAAAAAGGGGTATGATTTGGCTCCCTGTTTTGTTCTAAACATGTTCATATATGTCCTTTACCCTAAATGTCTTGAAAAGATGAAAATTGAATGAATCGACATTATTGAATATTGACATCTATGGTGGTAATGTTTTCTACATTTTATTGCGTGAGTATGCGTGAAAAGCATTTCAATTATCTTCGATATAAATAGTCACCATTTCGTAACACGAACTGATTCCTATTATGCAAGGCATATTTGCCATTGCAAAAAAAGATCAAAATGTGTCGGTATTGTCATGCTTGACGACAATATATGTGAAAGAATTAATTTGTTGAAGTACTCAAGCAGGATTATTTCCCTTTGCTACTGTGCAACACAGTACCTAATGGAAAGGGAGATCACTGCGTAAGAGAATGGTAATCAAGAAATCTACTAACGTGATGATAAGATCATATGCTTAATTTCGACATAGACTACTGTGTTGTGTGGGGTAACAGACATGTTAACTATCAACTAATACTCTACCCACTCGCAAGGAATCTTAAAATGACCTCATAGCACTGAATCGTATCTTTAACATAACAATCTGTAATACCATAAGTCCCGTCGCAAGCACAATATAAGACATCAAGTTTATGTTCAATGAGGGGAGTAGGAGCGAAAGCTAATAACATCTTAGTTTCGGTAGAAGTCAATTTTTGAAGTAGGCTGGGACTTGGACTGGCATCGCATGAAAAGGAATGTTTCTCATGAGAAAAGAGAGTTATTAGTCTTGTTTATTTCGGTTATTTACTATTGACATTTGTCTTCAGTTTATGATTTGCGGACTTTGTAGCTTGTAACTTAGGATACCAACGCTTGAATGGAATTATTTGAAATTGTTGATCAAGAAATTGCATTTTATTGAGACTCAATGCGGCGATGCATTGTCCTCCGTACTAACCTGTCGACCAACACTGTGAGGTGTAAGAGTCTCGAAATGCACGGAACCGTTAGGGTGTTTCCTACAGTGTCGTTGAACTAGTTCCCGAGAATACTTTTTAATAAACTTTTTTGTAACCCTTCGTTCCTGATATAGTTATGTATACGTATTATTTATAGATACGTTACAAGTTGTCAGGGTTGGTAGGGAAGTTCGTGGACTGGTACTAGAAAAAAGATACTCAGCAGTATACATGTATATTAAGTATATAATCATACAAATTGATCTATTATCTCAATAATGTATCAATTTCATGAATGTGTGATTAACATTTAAACAAATATAACATAAAACAATAATGCGGTAGTGTGCTGGGTACACGGCAGCGTACAAAACGCGACGTCATGATAACGTCAAGATAAAGTTAAAAATAGTTTCAAACCTTTCCCGTGTTGTCAGCGGGTGTTTGAATGCATTTTATGGGTCTTTGTACCCATTTATTGTTGACAACAAGGTACCAGTAACTGACGTAACTGTTTTTCCAGATTTTGAGTTTATGCCCATTCGGAATTTGGTGTTGAAGAATCATGCTTCCCGGTCCATGAAAAACATAATAAACAAATGTTTCCAATCACTTTTCTGCACCTGTGCCTTTTTCGGGGGAGGATGTCTTGGGGTTTTCCATATACAGGACTGTGCTTTTGTCTCTGAATCGAAATGCCAAAGTCATGTCCCGTTTGTTGTTTTTTATGCGATCAAGAATCCTTCACCTTCGCGTTTGTTTCGTTTGATAAACATTTCCGAGCAGCGAATCCTGGCTTCCCGTTCATGATCCTTCAATAGTCGCGGAACCCAACGTGCGCACACGTTTTACATTCCTTATACAACATTTGAAATATCATGTATAGTTGGATGGGAAACACCTAGCAAGTATATTTCCGTGCGCTAAACTTCTGAAAGTGTGCCTTTCTCATTGAAAAACCAAGTACTTTACTTTGTCTTTGATAGAGCATTTAAGTACCGGTGGATGACCACATAGCTCATTATATTCTATTGAATCTCTCCTTAAACTGTTTATGCCAGTTGAATGCTAGTGATCTGCTGCATTTCTAAATAGTGCTGAAGCTCTTTAACGTGTCGAACTTATCAGTTGGTGTCCGATAAAGACCAACGCAAAATTTAACAACCGACCTTAATTCAACGTCACCAGTTGACGTCATGGTTTCTTTGGTTTAAATTACGACCGCAGTGATGAAAATCCTTGTAACTTTCGAACGCGGAACCGGACTTACATCACTTTTTCAGGTCATGACGTCAGAGGTACAATATCACAGCAAACGAATAAGCAGAGATTTGCACAGGCGTGAACATTTTCTATTGAGTGATAAGTAAAAATGAAAAAGTTTGAATAACATGCAATTTTTGACGTGCTCCGGGTTCGTCGACCCACGTTACTATGGGGACTGATAATTCGGCAAATAATAGACAAAACTTAACAGAACACCTGCTCTAGGTTGACAAAGAGTTATACAGCGTTCATTGAAGATTTCAATGATTTATGACAGATAATAAAAAGATTATGATAACAGTCCACGAACTTCCCTACCAACCCTCGTATATAAGTTTATTCTATAATTCGGTATGACTGATTGTACTTGTCTATGATAACCAGATAGCCTTGATGGAGAAGGATGCGCGCGACTCCTGGGAGGCGGTTCCGGCAGAGGTGAAGGTCACTTACGGATCAAAGTACATGGAGTACATTTTGTCTGGTCTCCGGCCCTGTCGTAGTACAAGCCATCCGAGCGTGGAACCAGTTATCGACGCTTTCATCGACGCCGTCACAAACTGGAACCCACAGTACAGATACATGGTGCGAGGCGGGAACAGACTACTAGACTATTACTATGTAGGTTTTACTCATTATTTCATACAGACTTTAGTGAACAGCCTAAAATTGAAACAAAAGGCAAACCATAATGCTTTTCATTCAATGATTTTGCGAAGAGGAAATAAATGTGCCTTATGAAGAGATAACTTGTCACAAGCAACTTTCCGTTCGTCGAAGCTGCTGCTAAAAATACAGGCATGTTTAACGATTTCATATGAATATATCGTTGGTCATTGCCTCTTTCTTCGATTAATAAGTTAATCCATGTATATGCAGGCCTAACCTGAAATTACATGAACGTTTATATACTTTTTGGATACACTTAACACACAAACCACCGAGAGCCATTCATTTCGCATTAACAAATACTTTTCAAACAAACTTGATCAATGGGATACCACGGTAGTTGTATGGGCCCAGCATACTACCTTCTTTGTGTAGAAGTGTTAAAATGCTTTTACCCCGAATCAAGTGGAATGCTGCCAAAAATCTCATTGAATAACACATAAGAAAATTGCGTGGCATCCAAATGAAATAAATGGAGCTGTACCGTCTTCATCGTGGGATGTGAAATGGTATTGCTTCGGTCTTGGGATACGAGTTATGGATTCAATTCTCGTAAATATCTGTGTCGTGTATTTTCGTAATTTACAGCAAGTTCGGGTTCAGACGGCGGAATCGAGATTGAATGTTTGTAATTTGTTAGAGCATGTTTTACAATCGAATTTAGATCATTAAAATGCTAAGCTATTCCGAGCAATAAAAAGGCAAAAAGTTCGCCGAGAATATGTAACCACGTGAGCATTCTAGTACTCGATAATACTTTACATTGACATCGAATGCAGGTGCTGATACTGGCCTTTTAAAAGAAAATAACCAAAGAACACGTGTGTGTTTTTCTATAAAAACCTGAACATATAATACAAGTTAGTTAACTATACATGTACTTTATTGTGTGGATTCAATACCTTGGTAATAATTCCACACTGTCTCTAGTTGCGCGTAGGGCCTTCAACAATGCTCAATCCTACCTAATTGTACTCTGGTCCTTTGGTGTTGAATATGTAATCTCTAAATGAAGAATAACACGAGTTCCTTTGTTGCAATTCGTCTGGCTTAACCCTTAGAATGCTTGGTAGTATTATTAAAATAGATTTTTGTGTCGTCTGCTTTCCAAAACATTAAATATCTAATTATTTTTTATGAGGAAAGATACTCAGTACCGCAAACAGATAAGATCACAGGCCAGCCGTCGATTACTTTGCGGCTGGCCCTTGATCTAACTTATTTGCATAAGTATGAAGTCGGTTCCAGCACCAAAAGGGTTAGGCAGTAGTCAATATCCCTTTGAATCATAATGAACTAACATTAACGATGTAATAAGTGTTCCTTGTTCTATTTCCAGGTAGCAGCATTTCTTAACACCTTCCTACCCGAACGATTAATGGACGCGTTCTTCACGTGCATGGACCCAGCACCAGCGGTCCCTGTTAACGCTTTCTAGTGACAGTCGGGTTTCACTGGCCGAAACACTCCGCACTATGACGAGCCTCGTACAAGAAATACTGTGCTCGAAAGCTAGTTCCCTGGTTTACAGTCTCGCGAGACTATTAACCAGGGAACCAGCAATCAAGCACATATGTGCATATTGTTTATTGAACGTGCTCTTGGACTGATCATAACGTCCATACGCGGATTATTAAAAAGCATAATATAAAGAACATTGAAAATAAAGCGAATCAATATAAGCAGTGGTGTTAGTTGTTAACTAGTTAAATGCACGCGAGTGCTGATTTGGTCAGTGGAGAATGTCCATTTCGTAAGTGTGCGACTATGTAATCATATTGTTTAGAAGCTTCCGTTTTATCTGGTAATGAGTTTATTGACCTCCTGGTCTGTCCTTCAAAATCACTTCTTCGAACGTTCCCAAAATAAAATATTTTATGACAAGAAAACAACTTTTTCCTGCGAATTTACCTTCTGGCTGGCTAATGGAATGCTATGGTTCTACTCAGCTAGTCCAGTCCTAATACTCAGTAACTCTATAGGACTTCCTCCATCCATTAGCCAGGCATTGCGATACATGTGGGAAAAGGTGTTGATGTTTATTTTTAAATATATAGAGAAAAAAAACTACTTTTCCTCCATTAACAATGTTTCCAACATGTAAGCCTTGGGAAAAAGGAATCTGACAAAGATATGCACGATAGCCATCGTAAAAGAATTCAAGAAGAGAACTAACCAAGATAGGTTTCTATTCTTTTACTCACTTTTCAGTTCAGAACTGCATAAATACATGTACAATCGAAGCATAATTTTCACATTGTGTAAAGCAATCAAACTGGTTAATTATATAATACCTGAAATGATCATTGGTCCATCTCCATTAAATATGTATAAATCGTATTCCATTAAATTTGTTAGATCCACAAACAAATGAATAGTCTTCAAAACGTTGGTTAGATTTTTTTTAACTGGTCGTCTATGCATCAGACAAATCTGCAAAAAGCTAATATGACTAAATAATTAAAAATAAAAAAAAGCACCACAAAATGTGAATAAACATTGAAAATATTGTAGCTGATAATGTTTATTGTTTGTAAGAGGTTTTAGCCATTACAAATATATTTCAGTAATGTTAAGGCTTTCTTGGGTTCAACCATACTACGACATAGCTCTGAAGTGTTTTGCCAAAGGAGACACTCCCAAGAACTCCGAGATACCTTGAACCCAGGACTCCTGAGCTCTAAGGCTGTCATAGTAACCACTGGGCCACACAGAACCCTTACTGATAATAAATGGATCATTCTATAAGTATCATTGTTACAATAGTTTAAAGATCGTTGGTAGCAGAAACCTAAAGTCCAATTGTTTAATTCATCCTGTTTAACATGATCCTTTTCATGCAAATGTAGTTGTCAAAACAAGAAATCATTATAACAAAAGAAAATGCTCGTCAAGAGGAACATCACTTGTTGTCACAATGATTTCAACCAAATACCACAAAATAATTTCAATATTTCAAATGGTCTCATTGTTTTCTCATGTTCAGCTTACTTTGGACAAGTCATATAAGTCCCGTAGAAAGAAAGGGCTTGGGGCCTCCGTGGCCTAGTGGTTAGAGTACAGAACTTGAAATCACAAGGCCCCTCTCCGCGTGGGTTCAAATCCTGAGAGGGATATGGATTTTCATGAGAGGCAGTCTCCCTACTGACTTACGGAATGCCGATGGTTCTACCCGCCTTGACCAGCCCTTATGGGCAGTTGAGTATGGGGTCTTCCTCCATCAGTAAGAGTCGGGCATCGCTACATAACTGAAATAATGTTGATGTGATGTAAAACCCATAAAAAAAAAAAAGAAAGGGCTTACACATATATTATCAATATACTTATGAAATTCAATGTCATTTGAAAAGTCAATTATTATAAACAAAACAGCACAACCTACATTGAAAAGGAGCAACACATTTTTACACAAGCAACAGTCCTTCTAACTGTACTGAATGTCACAACCTTTCAATACATCATGTACATGTAAATCATTTCCCAAATATTCAAAGTATGTGATGTACACAGTATCCTAATCAATCATTTACTGATCTTATTGTTTACTCACTAACAGTGAATTCATCTAAAGGCTTTTACAAAAAATGGCAAATGATTGAAGTTAATAATGCTCTTTTTCATTAAACTATGATTGACCAAATGGGTTACTGGACATGTTACAATCATGTTTAAAATTGGTATTAAACTCAAAGACATTAAAAATATTCAGTTTCTGAATTAAAAAGACCATCAAATGATGATAATGAAATACCAAAAATGATTATTTTCTTAATTTTAGGTCAAAACCTTGTGTGAAACAGGAAATAGTTATTTAAGAATATGTGTACTGTTCATTACAACAGCATCTAAATCTTTTACATGCAGCATATTTTTGTCAATAAACCTGCAGAAAAATAATCCAACAACACATGATCACAATCATAATAACCATTTAATTTTCTCTTTGACTGGTCTCTGGACAGTATTACAGAGAAATGTAATATTCAACATTTCCAAAGATGCCATTGTAAGGACATTTAAAAAAAGAATCCATTTAAACATTGAAAAAATGAGTACAAACTGTACAATCTGTTTGCTCACAGATACATTTAGTTTGTTTTTTTCATGTGCTGCACTTAGGTTTTGCCTGATAGTATGAAAAACATTTCTTGAGATAATAAATAACAACTGAATATACAATAAATGAAGAATGCACATTTTTGTGTACTACTAACATGTCAAATTTGGAACCATCAAATCCCATTTCTAATTTTACCCTGACCAACCATGCTTTTAAACAAGACAATGTGAGCATGTTCAAGCCCCTCAAATCGGTGCTTCATACACATGTTTGTCAAAGTGTTCTTCAAGCACATTAAAAATGACTGACCACCAAGCAAAATATTCCCTGCCATTAAATGTAAATATTTATGCCAAGAACAAGCAGGTTAAAAGTACCATATATGAGGCAAACCAAAAAAATAACATCACTTCTAATTAGAACAATCTGATATGAAATAAGCAATCTAAAAGCAAAGATATGTTTCGTCTTGTAAATAAATAACAGCACATTTAAAACTAAAGCTGTTCACACACAGCTTATCAACTATTTGTAATTTTAATATGGATACCTATTTGATTGGCTTTGTCAGAATTATACTAACATAAACGGATAATATGACAACTTATATGTGAGTTTAGATGTGAACAATAGGATTCCTACAAGACAACAGCGTTAATTAAGGGGTTAACAAATATTTAATGTTCTTACACCAATATTAAAGAGCAGTTTCCAGAGATGAATACTGCAACAATACATTGTTTCAGAAAGTAGGAGAACCAATAATGGCAACAGATGAGAAAGGTTGTTTACATTAATAACATTTATTAAACAAAATAAAGCTTCCATTTGTTATTATGCTCAACTTATTGTAGCTGTTTGAATCAGTAGGTGACAGATTGGTGCTACTTTATTAGTCCAGAATTTATAAGTTGATGGAGCCCACTTTTGTGTCTGTAAAAAAAACTATTTTCTTTCTTCTATGAAATAAGGTAGAGGATTCTGGAGCCAATCAATTCTCTTGAATAAATTGCTATGATACAAAAGCATGTTTAATCTCTGAACACTTGAGGCTTGTATCTTGAATGCATTTTAAGATATCTCCATTTTAAAAAGTGTAAAGACAAATTTCCTATTTCATTAAGGGCATCAATTCATAAATGAGATTCAAAACTCATAATACCTTAACCAAAGTTTTCTAAGTTAGAACTGTCCATAAGACAGCATGCTTGACTATTCGATAATGTCGGGAGGGGTATAGGTCAGTGAGATATTATTTGTTTCTTAAATATGAGGGTGAACACAGTGATTCCATACAGTATTTCACCCTGTACACATGTGTGAAGTATCAACCAATTCCATAAAGTATTTCATGAGATACAAACTTGTACAAGAGGCCGAATAAATTGCTTAAAATCAAAAGGAGAGACATGAAACTTAGTCAGAAAACTTAAATTATTACCCTGAATGCATGTGTGAAGCATCAACTTCAACTCATTCCATACAGCAGTTCATGAGATACAAACTTGCATGTACAAATTTAACCAAGGTGTGACGCCGACGCCCAAATAAGAAGTATAGCTCTCCTTATTCTTCAAATATTCAAGCTAAAAATTATCAATATCTTTATGAGTGTTAAAGGACATGACACAGATATTTATTTTATGGTAAAAATCAATTTCTGAGAGTTTGAGGCATGTTTCCTAAATATTTTGTTAAGTTATGTGCATTTTATAAACAATGTACCCTGAACACCTACATCAGGGGTATTGGTTAAGAAGTCCGTTATTCAAATAGTCAAGCTTATAATAATGAAAGAAAGTATAGAGCATTCAAAGCAAGACTTTAGTAAGTACTGAACCCTTGGTATGATATGGTATCTGCTAACCACATATATCTAGACAATTAAAATGACATGACAAACTTCAAGGGGCAAACTCATCAAACAATATTATGCTATTTTTGTTAAGACTAAATTTGTTCATCCTAACTTCAGAAAAAAAAAAACATTTTTTTTTCTGAAGCAATTGAAAAAAAAGAACAAAAAGTCCATTTACTTTACTATCAAATAGAAACATTATATAATTCATTTTGCTGTAAACTAATGATTCAAATATAACAGAAAAAACACTAAATGGCCCATGAGTTACAATACAACAAGAACACTTGACAAATACAGAGTTTGTTGAAAACAAGGTTTTCACAAAATGAAAAGACAAAGCATTATCCAATGCAAGACCTAAAAACACATTCGGAATATGACATTGGAAATTGAAGAGGGGGAAATTTTTAAGTTTCAGCAACAACAGAGATACTTACTTTTAAATGGAATTACATATTTTTCAAATTAAATAAGATGTGTAATTCTGCGGAAAAAAATCAATTCAGAGTGATAAGATGAATATCAATAAGCTTAAAAACAACTGAGAATAAGAATGAAGTAAGATGGTCATAGCTTGATTCCTTAGGAGATAGGTGTACCTAAACATTTGTCTAAATCAAGTGTTCTACATTCAAAAGAGATCATAATTCTGTCTAAATGCCATTCAGATTGATTCCTTTTTATCAAGAAATACCATAACTGTAAAAATTTTGAAAGAAATTTAGCTCCGATACATTTTTTTTCCTGAATTGCAGTTTCAGTATTGTGTCCATATGCAATTGGGAGTTATGGAACTTAATAAACAAAGGTCTTTTACAGTGATTATTTAAGGCCCAAAAAATCTCATAATATTTCAAAAAATTCAATTGTGGGCAACTAATAATTTCAGTTCTATCAAATAATTACTTAATTTGCTCCTCAAAATTAAAGAAACAGTTTCTTATATACCTTTCGTTTACTAAAGAATCATGATTGGATACAACAGAGACTTACAAAGGATCAAACACTTTCAAATTTCTCACATTTAAACACATTGTGACAAAAGGGTATTTTGTTTATTAATAGCATTTTCACCTTTTGTCACAATGATTTAAGTGTTTATAATTAAATCATGTAAAGAGAATTCATTGAAATAAGATAACAGTATATATTATCACAACACTTCTGACAATAAATAGCATAATTGATAATGGCTGGCTGGGTTCATCTTGTAAAGACCTTCACTGGGTCCAAAAATAAAACAGTTTAACTCTTTCGCTGCCAATATTCTTGGAAAACTAACATCTCAATGCCAATTGAGTTCTTAGGAATCAAAGAGGAAAGGCTGTATCTGTTTTACCCATTACCAAACAATAACGATATTTGACCACTTTGTTTCAGACAACTTTAGAAAACATTGTGGGAAAAGGAGCACTTTTTCCTTTTTCCACAATGATTTCTGCCCTATCAGAATATTATTTTCCAATTTAATCACATTCTAAAATGTCGTCTGCAAACTCTTTCAATTTGGGACAGTCAAAAGTTTTGCGTTTGGTAAAGGGTTAAAGAATCATAAGAATTACTATAATATCAAGTTGAAACTTCATGAACAAAGATTGTACATAAACTGATTTGTATAATAACAAACTTAATGACATGCAGTCTGATCAGATGACCTTGACCTTTGATGACATTGACCTTGATGCTATGTCACAAAATATGGTAACAAACAATGCAGAACCAAACTGCATGTTTCTGTTGCTGATTGGTGACATTGGCACTTCACAGCAAGTCAATGAAAAGCGATATTGGCAGCAAAAGAGTTAATCATTTGCATATGAAATACGGTTTGAACATTGTGTTGTGTATTATAAATGATGACTAGACAACTCTGTGTATTTTCTTCTGCGTATTCTTCTGAATTATCTTCTAATGCCTGTGTATTTCTGCATCTATATGGCAACACATCTTTTTTGAGGCCAGCTGGACTGCAAATGAGCATGTAAGGATGTTATTGAAATCACAAAAGCAAATACTCTCAGTACAAATAATATCATCCTTTTGACATTGTATTTTGAATCAAAGTCTGCAAAGTTTAAAACTTCTACAGAAAAGAGTTCTCTTTGAAATAATGAAGGTAAATTTCATGAAGAAGAACATTTAACTTGTTTCAGATTGAAGAGTATTAGAAATATTTTGGAAAATTGGAATTCAATCAAAAAAATGTTTTTTCTTTCTACTACACTCTTTTTAATCAATGCATGATTGAATAAAAGGGTTTTATTTTACCTGATGATTTCATGCTGATGATGACAATATTGATGTTCCTTCATTTCCTCTATTATCTGTTCCATCCATTTCCTACAAATACAGTAAACAACCTGTCTCACACCTTGCCTTTAGCAACACTTAGCCAATTACCAAACAATAACGACATTTGACCAGTTTGTTGCAGACGGCTCTGGAAAGCATTGTGGGAAAATGAGAAATTGCTCTTGACGAGCAATTTCTACTTTTTCCACCATGTTTTCTGCCCAATCAGATCATTTTTAAATTTCATCACATTTTGAAATGTTGTCTGCAATCTCTTTCAATTTGGGACAATCAAAAATTGGGTGTTTGGTAAAAGGTTAAACTGGCAAAAAATCTCAGAGATATCTACTGTCAGCTCTTTTATCCTTTATAATAATCCACTGATAAAGGTCCATTTTGGAATCATCTTAACTCTTATAGTGTTGGAACTGAATTTATGGTTTGGGAAACAGGTTAGATCCAGGCCAGCCGCTAAGCAAATTGGTGACTGGCCTGTGAGCTAACCTGTTTGCTACTCTGAGTATCTTTACCCAACAAAATTAAAGGCACATAAAAGGAGATTAATGCTATATCAAACTATTTTATTTGGTAAACTTTTGATCAGATTCAATTAGATTCAAAAAAACCCATCAGCACATCTTGAATGTGAAAGTCAGCCAGAAATAACCCAGATTAGCAAGTTTAATATTTCAGATTGCCTCATTCTTCACCTCTGACCTTGACAGTTGATACACAAATTTTTGAACCAACCAATCAGAATTCTTTATTTTGAATATGTAAACAAACAGGTTGTTGATAAACATGATTGAATTGGAGACAACTATATTTCAAGCACAAAATAACTTATGTTAAAGGAATCTTTTTAATAGGATCTAAATACATTTGTTAATTATTTCTCATAACTTTTATGAACATAATAAAAGAACTCCATATATTTTTTCAGTAATTAATTTGTACTTATCTCCTTTTGTGTGCCTTTAAGCAGATATTCAAGGTTTTTGAACTCAGATGACACAAAAAACTATTTTTAGAAAATTGCCCCGCATTTGAAGGGTTATACTGACATCTTCTCTTCCAAATTATATTCCTGAGTTTTTTACAGATTTTTTGCATGAAGACTTTTGAAAAAAATCTTATTTGTCGATTTCTCCTTATTCTAACAACCACCTATAAAAAACCATGCTAAGAAATATCTTTGCTTCTCTATTCTTAATGGAGACTCAAGTTATCCTTCTAGTATCCTAAAGCACACAACAGAAAGCATCCGAGATCCAATCTGAACTCATCAGGTTTATCCCATAAAACATCTCTGACATAATAAAGAAGCCATCATATTGCTTCATTCCAAACAGCTGTTATTGTGTTTTCATTTTCAAATGAAATCTGTCTAAAGCAACATCAAAATAGTTATTCAATTTGAAGAAACAGAAGTATATCAAAACATAATTGTAAATCGCAGTTCAAAAACTTCCACATCATTAAACTAATTCATTAATGTGGGCAGTTACATGAAACATGTAATAAGTCGGGACACATAGCCAAAATTTGGTAACTCTTCACTTAAAGAGACTCTCTCAGAGATTGAGATTTTAAGTTTTAAGAAATAACTACATGTACATTGATTTCTAAAGTAACATACAACTAGAATATTAAACGTTTCCTAATTCTACTCATAACTGTACAGACAAGATAAAGAACATTAAAATCGCCAATATTGCAGACTGTTTAAACGGGTTAAATATGTAAGTAAGAGAGTAAGAGGTGGTATTTTTAGATGCCATCGTTACATGGGTCTTCAGAAACGTTTACAGGGCAGGCACATGCATACATAC
Organism: Cerastoderma edule; assembly: GCA_947846245.1. Classification (NCBI taxonomy): domain Eukaryota; kingdom Metazoa; phylum Mollusca; class Bivalvia; order Cardiida; family Cardiidae; genus Cerastoderma; species Cerastoderma edule. The sequence goes on from OX401406.1 coordinate 54,325,455, forward strand.
ATCATTTCCGTGAAGCAAAAATGGGTAGGGCGAGGAGGAAATAAACAGCAAAATCAATATTGATAAGGAAAATTTGATAAGGAAAATAAATAATCACACTTTAAACATTGGATGTTGACTATAACGCTTTGTTCTTGTTGTTGTGCAGCTTTTATTTTAGAAGTCACATGACAATAGCAAGGTGCATAAGAAAAAATTCCTCCATTTATTCATAAACCAGCTTTCCCAGAAAAGAACAGACAGACGCAAAGGCTCACTTCATATTAATCAAAGAAAAATGGTGTTTTAGGAACTTGTAAGTAAAGAAATTGAAAACAGTCTAAATTTAGTGACAAGGATTAAAAATATCAAATTAAAGAAACATTCATTACTCCAAAAGCACAAGTCTCTGAGAGAGTCTCTTTAAAAGGGAGGTGCATTTTTCAGGTTACAAAAAAGCCCAAACAGTTACAATCCTGTCCAGCCATAATAAAGGTTGACCTCTTACCTGCAGACCTATCACTTCTGTCAGCTGACTTAGCTTCATCTTCAAGAATTGTATTTCGTCGATGATTTGAGAGAACAGTTCCTGGTCTATCACAACTACGTCCCGACCATTCATCGTCATTGTTCTGATTGGCTGACTGCTGACTGCTGGGAGGTCATAGTTACCATCTAGACTGTCAGATAATGACCTGCAAACAAGTTTTACTCATTCAATCCAGAATCTATAACCAATGACCTAACTATAATGACATTTGACCACTTCATTGCAGAAAACTTTGGAAAACATTGGTGGAAAGGAGAACTTGCTCTTAATGAGCAAGTTCTCCTTTTCCCACAATGTTTTCTGCCCTATCTGAAGATTATTTTTCAATTTCATTATAATTTGAAATGTTGTCTGTAAACTCTTTCAGTTTGGGACAGTCGAAAAGTTGGCGTTTGGTAAAGGGTTAATGGTATCTTGTAAAAAAGTCCAAATTGAAAGCAATTACAGACAGTAAATAAAAAGATATATGTTTTTTAATTTTATTCGGTGAAAGCCATTATGACAGACTAATTGCACAAACAGTTCATTTTTTTGTCACTGTGGTTTCTCAAGCCTTCTGTGAAGGTGTGTCACAGAGAGCCAATGTGAAGTTATCGTATCAAATAAATAAACTTTAGGTGCTTGTTCAAAGATGAAAAAAAATCAAATCAAAACACAATGTCATTGAAACAATAGTTTTTGTATTGTTGTTTGACATCCAATTTAAAGTAGCTATTGAATGCATAATCGACTCAAAAAGCTTCAATTTATCTTAATACATGTATGAACAGTTTATATGCTGTAGACTTCAAAAGCGTATCACATCTCACGCTTTGGGTTTAAAATACATCTTAGTTAACTGTTTACACACTTTAAAGAATTAAAAAATGATTCCATTGACTTTTGTTCTGTGATCACTTCATAGAACTGTTGTTGTGCAGTTTCAAAGAAATAAATCTTTAACTTCCAATTATCCTCACAGCTGTGAACAACCATCTTTAATTCAAGATTATGTATAGATCTAAGTATGAATAAAAGGGTTTCAAATGAAGCAGTGTATGTGCTCATCTTCAAAATTCTGAATACATCTTTAATGGTATCATTAGATTAATTCATGTTTTAAGAATCTTAATTGTACCACAGTAAGACCATGTGCCAAAAATCCTATACCTTAAAATCATTGGGACATGCAGGACCCCTTTATCCAATTTCTTTTTTATGGTGTTTAACGGCATACCAACAATTTTTTCAATAATGCAACAGTACTGCTTTCCTGGATTCACCAGTACTAGGATAGGGCTCTGAAGTGACTTGCCAAAGGTTGTTCCCATGAAACCAGAGGTGTCGGTTGGGCTCGAACCAGGGACTCCCGAGTTCTAAGTCCGTCACCTTAGCCACTTAGCCACGCTGGACCCTTATCCAATAACTGCTTTCCCACTTGAAACGCCTTGATGAACAGTGGGAGAAAAATAAATCATGTATAACTGACATTTATACTACAGAAAAAGTTTGCTGATTTGCTTATGAATCAGAGACTAAGAATACTGCCCTTGGATAACAACTTATTGGTATCAACTTATTCCCCCATATGAACATTTGTGATTTGTCCAATTTGAAAGTAACCAAAAGGGAGAAAAACTATACTATAAAAATATATATATATATTTCAGTCATATAACACCAGCTGGTAGAGGACCATTCCATGCTCCTGGTAATTCCCAATCATAACTGAACAATACTCATTCCAAGTCACTGACTTCTTTCCCAGATGATCACAATCAATAATTGGTGAAAGACAAATAATAGAATTGACTTCAACAGAAATACTGGCTCAGTCAGGTTTTAACCTCAAAATTGTGGTCACAAAGGAAGAAAATCGTCGATTATGAGTGATTTGTCCGTTTGTCACAGTGTTTTCAAAATGACTCTAAAGTACTGTAGAGGTGTCAAGTTGAGTTTGGGGAATATTGGGTTTATCAAGCTATTATGGCTTGGTCTCATTAGATACAATCTTTGCAGAATGTAGCAAATCTGAAAAAATAGTATGATTAAACATGATCTGATAAAAACCATTATCTTTTTTCTTCTATCACAGTGTTCTCAAACAATAATTAAACATCATCAACACATGAAAGCATCAGTGATAGGTTAACCAAGAATTCCTGGAAACAAGAATTGTCAGAAATCTCAAACATTTACAGTATCAACCCACTATTTCAAGTATATACTCTTAAAAAGAATTTCTATCATAAATATTTGTCTAAACACAGCTACAGTTCATTACTGAAAAGAACTGTCATACAAGATGATGAGCAATGTATCCTTGCTTCACAGCAGTATCTACCAAATGACTCGAAGGAAATACACAAGTTGGCATAACAAAATTCTTAAAGTCCCATGATGGACAATTATACTTGTTACCCACAACACACTGAGTCTGTAAAAGGAACAGTTATAAAATGTTAACAGTGGCATAAGTCGTTAGACTGACAATGTAATGTCACCTTAACCAGTGAATTGTTAGTGAAAACTCTAAAAAACTTTGTTGAGTACAAAATGTACAACCATTTATCTTTTAAAAGACAATGTGAAACTGTGATTGGTTAGTCAAAAAACATATTTTTCTATAAAAATAAATATTTCATAGAAAAAAAGTAAGATAATTGTTTTCTATTTTACAAATTATAGAAGAATAAAAAGTATAGGAAAAAACATAATCTTGCCTCTTTATCTGTTCTGAGAAATTACAGCTGATGCCATTGAAATCTAATATCAGATTGCCAAAACACATAAAAAAAACACAATCTCTTCGAGGAAACATGTTAACTTCATAAAAGTCTCTTTGCATCCTTTAAAATATTGAATGACATTTAACTATTTTTAGATTGATTTTGCTCTTTGACCATGCAAAATTGACCTTAATCACCATGGTGTTTGATGAACCTAGGTTCAAGGGTTTTCAAAATTTGACCATTGACCGAGTGCCAGTGACCTTTACCTTTGAAAAGGTGACCTGAGATAAACGGTGGAGAAAATGTTATAATACAAACATGTCTGTTAAGCAAAAAAAGCACACACTAATCGAATTTTAATATCATTACACAATAATCTGTAACCACAAGAAGATTTGAATCATACTATTTCAAGGTCAGATTTTTCAAGAAAATAGACTTATACTTCAACCAAAAGTAACATTTCTAAAAAGTATGAAAAATGTTCATCAAACCTTAATCATCGTATACGTCACAATTTAAGCAATGTCAAATATGTCATTTTTATCAAAAGCATTTCCTCTCATTGAATTGATAAATTTGTGTCCTTGACAAGTTCTTTTAAACTTAAAACTTGCAGATAATATAATCTTAATCTTGAAAAGACTTGTGTGTGATTTCCTTTTCTGTTTCTTCATTTGAGACTTTCTACCCTAAGATACATGATATAGAGGGTCTTATGAAAGACTATAGTAAGTCCTTCACAAAACCGATCCAGTTAATGATTGTAGTTTTTTTATGCTAGTGAACGTCAAATTAAGCATTTATTTTTCTAACTAATGAACAAATTTCTCCATACATGTTGGTCTCATCAAGCTCCATATAAAACTCATACAGTACATTGTAGCCATTCACATTCAAATGTTAAAAATAGGAAGGCGCCCTTTATATGTGCCTGTTATATAACAGTAAAAAGCCCTTTATTGTTGTGACAGTTAATGATCTATGCTACCTGGATACCAACCAGTACTGTTCTCTGGTGAGATGAAACTGAATTTCCAGTTTTGATCATGGCTTCACAAATACCCAGACTGCTGATGGGGGAGGGAGTTTGAAGCTGATACTTCCATTGTTTAATGGTCTCTGGTATGACCTTCTCCTGGAACAAACCTGTAACCTTCCACAAAGTGGCGGGACACCATACTTCTGCACAAGTCAAAATGGGTTCAAAATTTAGGATTTTAAAATATAACAAATTGATGGACCGAAAGCTAACAATCAATCAAAAAGCCCCTACCTTTCCTCTACAGAGAAGTTGAAACAAATTTTTGCTACAAAAATCTTTCCCTCAAATAAAGAAATACCACTTCTGCACAACTTTGATAATTAACTAAAATGCAGAAATCACTATAAAATAGCATGAAAGGAGAAATCAATGAGATCAGCATTTTGAATACGATTACATCATTCAAAATGCTGATCTCATTGATTTCTCCTTTCATGCAAGTTATTTCCTGCATCTTATTCTACAGTTATGTCAAAATAACTATACATGGGTGAAAGGAAACAGTTGGTTTTTTGGATCTGTTTTATTGGTCAGCAAAATTTGCAGAAGACATCGTTAAAACAAAATGAGCCATAAAAGATTCATAAAACTGCATAATTAATATCTTTACAGAAAATGAGCCAATTATCCTTTTGTTAACATGTTTTTAAATATACTCTTTGTATATACTTTTATAGCATTTAAAGTTGTCTACATTGGGAGAAAGTCAATTAGCAGGCAGATATGATTCAGGCAAAGTAAAGAAATCTCAAAACGAATTGAGAGAATATAATGATTTATCTTGCTGCCTAGCATTCAAACTGAAGCCTCAAATGCGCCAATACCTTAACCCTTTACCAAACGCCAAATCTTTTCTGTCCAAAATTGAAAGAGTTTTCAAAATGTGATAAATTTGAAAAATAATCTTTTGATAGGGCAGAAAACAATATGGGAAAAGAAGAACTGCTCGTGAAGAGCAATTTCTCCTTTTCCCACAATGTTTTCCAGAGTCGTCTGCAACAAACTGGTTAAATGTCATTATCGTTTGGTAATGGGCTAAACATGACATGTAAAGCACTGCATTGGTTGAAGTAAAGCAAGAAATTGTATATATTGACCAAACTTTGGGTACCTCAGGTTCGTTTTTGAAAGCTTAATAAATTGATTCAAAACAGAATTTCAGGACATCATGAATATCATAAAGATAGTATATTAAAACGAATAAGAAAGCTGGGTTTCATCCTTTCTCCAGTAAGCCAAAACAAAAATATTCTTGTCTTGTTTCAAGAACTCTAATAAGAGTTGTTCATGTATTTGAACAATTAATCATTGAACCTATATGCTATTTTAAATAGTAATTCTGTTAAAAGAGCAATTTTGTTCACATATTCTGTAATTCATGAAGCTACATTTAATGACTTACCAGAACTAAACATTATTCTTTGAAAAAGAAATGGCTGCTTTCTTACATCAATGCAAAGGAGAGAGAGAGACCACAAAATCTTGTTGATATGTCTTGAAATGTCAGTAAGAATATTGCCTAAGTCAGGTTGGTACTCACTGGACTATTGAGGTTCAGTAATAATTTTCATATAGATCAGTATATCAGAGAAATCTCACTAAGGGATCACTTTACTATCATGTATTAACCCTTATAGTGCTGGATCCAACTTCATGCTTATGCAAACAGGTTAGATCCAGCCCAGCCGCAAGTAAATTGGCGGCTGGCCTGTAATCTATCCTGTTTGCTTATCTGAGTATCTTTCCTCAACAAAATTAAGCAGATATCGAAGCATTTGGAACACAAACGACACAAAAATCTTTTTTAGAAAACTACACAGCATATTCTAAGGGTGACGAGCCTGTTCTCTCTTTTTCTCACAAGCTTATTTCGGATATCTTTGTATAACCAAACTACAGCAGAAAATGTTACAATGAGCAGAATGGTCATATAAAAAAAATCCCAGTGAGCAGCGAGCAGTATAGAATAATCAAAGAAAAAAAACACTACCAAAGTACCAATGTTATCAAAGGCATTTTTACATGTAAATCTTCAAGATCTGTCAATTTAAGCCAGCCCAGAAAATTGGAATTTGTGAGTGTTCAAAACCAAAGTAATACCAGAAACCAAAACATAGTAAGAAACAACATATATCATCATTATGATTAAGTAGAAATTATTTTGACAAAAGGCAGTGTTTATTCTAGGCCGCGCGATCGCGCGATTCGCCCCCATTTTTGAAAAAGCGCCCCTGTTTCATATCCGTATGCGCGCTAAGGCGCCCCTATTCAATGAAAATCGTCTACCTTATTGTTTAGAAAATATTCATAAACTAAAGAAATTGTTTTCATATCATAAGTTGGCAGATTAGTACGAAAATGCGTGGGTCCGACACCGTCACTCGATACTGATGCTTCGAAATATTGGGAACCCAAAATATTAACAGAGTTAAGTTTTCAATCTAAAAATAGAAATAATTTGCATAATTTATTTGGCTTACCCTGGTTACACTTCCGTTCTAGAAAGAATTTTTTACGGAGTTGTGTTCTAAAATTCTTTACGCTATGCATGTCACTATATGCCGACGTAGTTCATGAATAATATCAAGCATTATTTTCTTGTCATTATAAATGATTTATATCGCATTTTTGCGTGAATTCTTCGACGGTTATTTGGTATACTGTCTTGTAAAAAAACGATGGTTGTTTCGTTTAATATTCGTTCCTATATGCAGCCAAACCCGTCTTCATCGAGCAGACGAAATAAAATTTATTAATTTAATATGTCAAAACGAAAACGAATAACGGATTTCTTCAAAAGGCCTTCAGAGTCTGGTAGCGTACACAATAATGGCGAACCATTGCCGTTTAATGAACCAGACCGGGGCAGGACGTCCCGATGTTAGAATCAGAAACTGAAGAGACTGAAAGCAAACGAAAGGCTAGTAATTTTCAGTCAAAATGGCTCTCCGACTGGCCCTGGCTTCAAAGGAACGAAAAGGGTGAAATGATATGCACTGTTTGCATTGAAAACAAGATGTGCAATTCATTTACTGTGGGGTGTACAAACTATAGAACATCCACCCTAAGCAGGCACGCAGATACCAGAGACCATAAGTTATCATTGCTTGCATGCAGTCAAAAGAAGGCCCTAGATAAGACCATTTCCAAACAATTGTCTAAAGAGGAGAACGCAATAAAATCCGCGATCGATTGTGCCTACTGGTTGGCGAAGGAAAATGTAGCCACTGATAAATATTCATCTCTGTTAGAATTGCTATCGAAGGAGGGGTGCTCCACTATTGACAGTTTGAATAAAGCGAAAAATGCATCCTACCACTCACACTCAATTGCAGACGAACTTCAACAGGCCGTGGCGGATACATTGATGGCAGATATAGTGACACAGATGAAGAAAGCACTTTTTATTTCTGTTATGACTGACGAAAGCACAGATATCTCTGTGTGTGGGAAATTGATCCTTTATGTTAAATTTGTTGATGGTAATTTTGATGTACATTCCCATTTTCTTGGTAATTTTGATGTGGGTGAGAAGGATGCATCCACCATTACAGAAACATTAATAAAGGCCCTTAGTGAGAGAGGTGTGTCTATGGAAAAGGTAGTCTGTCTAGGTTCTGATGGGGCATCAGTCATGACAGGAATAACAGGTGTTGCTGCCAGACTTAGGAAACTATCCCCCTTTCTTGTAAATATACATTGTATTGCCCATAGACTTGCGCTCTGCACAAGTCAGTCTGCAGCAAAATTGGATGTCATGCAACAATACAAGACTACTTTAACTAATCTTTATTATTATTTTAAAGGTTCATCCGTACGTAGCAGTAGACTCAGTGGCTTGCAGGAGGCATTCAATGAGCCCAAACTAAAAATGAGAGAAATGCATGACATACGTTGGTTCTCATTTTATAATGTTTTGGATACTTTGTACAGAACATACAATTCTCTGCTGCTGTATTTTGATACAACCGAATTATCAAAAGATCCAAAGGCAACCAATCTAAGGAACTGCCTCCTACAGTTTAAGTTTGCTGCTATGACTTGGATGCTCATGGACATAATACCAATTGTCACTCAGTTGAATCTCTTGTTTCAAAGGGAAAATTTGGATATCTCTGTTGTAAAACCAGCTGTAGCCACTGCAATATCCAAATTGAAGTACTTAGAAACCAACAATGGGCATTATAAAAGAGAATTTTTCTCTTTAGTAGGCGATTCAAACAAGCTTTTTGATCACAAACTCCAGAACAGAGCAAAACAAGAGAATCTGTCAATTTTCACAATGAATACTTTCATTGAAAATCTTATTTCAAACCTGGAGAAAAGATTTCCTGCAGACTCAATGTCAGTAATTTCTTCTTTTGAATGTTTGGCAATGAGAGATCTCTCCTTTATTGCACAGCCAGATCTCGCACAGTATGGAAGTGAAAAATTGTCCATTTTAATTGAACATTATGGCAAGGGAAAAGGTGAGCCTTTACAGGCACCTATTTTAGATGGTGAAAGTGCTAAACAAGAATATGCCCTGTTGAAAGAGCTGGTCTTGCAGCAGAAATATCCACGAGATAATTTTAATGTTTTATGGAAAATTATCTTCCAAAACCATAAGGATTTGTTTCCAAACCTGATAAAACTTGCCAACATTGCACTGGCTCTACCAGTGCAGACAGCCATTTGCGAGAGAGGGTTCTCGGTGCAAAATATTGTTAAGACCTCCCATAGGAATAGACTCAATGACTTGAAACTCAGGACATTGATGACTATTGCTATTGAAGGTCCTAAAGTTAAAGACTTTGATGCCACGGATGCACTGGAAGAGTTTAAAAACAAGAAACAGAGAAGAATATTTTCAAAAATCCATTAAAAAGTAATAGAGTTAAACAAAGCATGGTGTTCTAGTGATTTATTTTATTTCCTTAATTCAGAGAAACAATTTTTCACACACCCCCCTCCCTCCCCCCTATTTTCTAGGAATCCCCCCTGTTTTAGTAGGAGGGGGGTGAAATGCACCCCTATAAATCCATTTCTAGAATAAACACTGAAAAGGATAAATTGCTTCTTTTGTAGTAATTTATTCTTTGGCACAGTGGTTTCTTAAAGTTTTCTGCAGCAAATGCAGAGAGGTGATGTATTATGGACTAAGGAGGTGAATACCAAATTATTGTATTTCATGAGGTTACGATTTCAATTAACTATGTGTACTAGCCAAACTTAAAAACCTACAAGCAATCAGTTTTAAAGAGGAATAAAAGGGAAAGATTAACATAACTTCTATAGAAGTATGAATAAATGAGGATGATTTAGCAATTTTAAAATGTGCATTATCCAAAATCTGTATAGTCAAAGAATAACCAATTTCCCTTAGAACAATTCATCTGGTAAGGTTTAGAATTGCCCCAACAATACTTTATTCATGTTGCTGTGATTATCCTGATAAAAGTTTCTTTGCATGATCCATTTGAAAGCAACAGTAGACAACAATTGCAAAATATTAAAAAATAGCCATTTTATTTACAGTGGATTTAAAGTATTGAGACAATAGGAGAAATTTTGCTGTAAGTGAGCTGAAACAAATTTGTTTAAAGAAAAAGATTATAGAGCTATTGTTAGACATATAGAAACAGTGAATAATTAATACGCAATTACCATTTCATTCCCAAATATGATGTAAAGAGTTAGATGAACCAGAAATGAAGTCTTTAAAACTATTCCATTTATAAACAAAGCATACAAAAAGAACAGCAAACAAAAGAAACAACAAAGACTCTTACCCACGACATCTAACTTACCATTGGTCTGCCTGGATGGATGTGCTGGAATGCCGGACTGCTAGTCTAAGTTTATCCAGATCTGAGGTAGAATCAGTATAAGAGTGAGAACCACTTTTATTGTAAGAATCACTCAACCCGTCTATAGAGCCCACAGACTGTCTGACATGACATGGTGAAAGTCCCGAGAAATCTAACTTCAAACTATCACCACCATTTTTATTATTTCTATTTGAACTTTTTGAATCGCAAAATTTGGAAAAGTCATAACTGTTTCCGATTGCATAATCAATGGAATCAAAAGTTGCTAAGGGAGCATTTAATAAACTTATATCATCACCTAATATTGATGAGCAAACACTCTTTGTTCGGTCTAAACTGGTTGCCATGGACTCAACATATTCGAGACTATCAGCTGATTTCCATGACAACCCTTTTTTCTGCCTTGGCTTCCTTTTACCTTTTTTCATACTAGATTTAAGCAAAGTTTCAGAACTTCCATTAACATGTGACATTCGTGTAAATGACCTTTTGGAATATAAATGACCCTGAAACTCACCATGGTAACAATTACAACTGGAATGTTCACTTTGAGATTTCACTTTGGGTTTGGAATCATTAACATTGGAATTCGAACAGTTGCTCTGAACAGTATCTCTTTGTTGTTTTGTTTCAGCAGTATCACATTGAATTTTATCCGAGCCTTCTGAAAAAGTTTTAAAAGTCGATTCATGAGTTTCCGTCTTCCCAAAATGATCACACTTAAGCGTAATGCCTTGTTCAAGTTCGACAGAGTTTTCTAGCACAACCCCGCTGTCTGATGCCACAACCATATCATCAACTATCTCATCCGCTGTGTAGTCCTTTTGATCAGTTACAGTCCATTCTGGGGAATTATCATCACCAGTCCTGTCAATGTCCTTTGAGCAGTTTACATCACCTTGTTCACTAGACTGACTTACTGTAAAAGTTTCACTATTTCTGTTTGTATCTTTTGCGAGCATATCTAGACTGGTTTGCTGACTTTTATGTAATAAATTATCCACTTCCAACCCATTAAATGTGTGACTGTCCTCTGTATAGACTGTGTCACTAACATCTTTTTGTACTCCATCAAAGTCTTCAACAATCAATTTGAGTTTGTGATTAGACCCTAGATGGCCATTTTTCTGTGAACCTTTCTTTCTCTCCTTGGGTCGTTTGTCTGGGTTTGATGAATCCAGTTCATGACCAGATTTGGAATAGCATGTCCCCATCTTCAACGTTTACAGTCCAACTAAAAAAGATAACAGAGTTAAACTAAGTAACTGGTCTTTCTACTATAATATAATACTTTATAATGTCAAAACTTATATTGGTGTAAAAAAATCCAATCAAACTTGGAACTTAATTGTCTTACATTTTGTTTTCTTAAATGCTTTGTAAATGTTTTGCTTTTTTTTCAACTAGCATAAGTGCTGTGCCAATTTATATAAGTCTTGAACAGTTTACTTTAATCAGAATCATCCCAATCTAATGTTTGTCCTAAAATTATAATGACTCATGGGCTATATTTCATGTGCCAAAGATGTAGCATCCTTATAAACTAAACAACTTCAGAAGAATCAAAACCAAACAAATATATGTTTAACACATTACCTCACATGAGATACTGGATTGGCCCACATTGAAATTTGAATCAAAGAACAAAAATTGCAAGAAAAATAATGTCTTCAAAAACAAAAAAGTATTATGTTATTAAATAAGGGTTTAATTTGTACAAGTTCCGGAGAAATAAAAGAAGTTATAACTGATTACCAAAGAAGCAAAAAACTGTCAAGAAAACTTGCATATTGGTAATTAAAAAATTCAATTTGACAAAGGAAAATTCACCATTATCATCAAATTCATTTTCCAAATAGTTGCATTTAGCAAAGGGTGAAACAAGCAAAATGATATAAAATAGTTTCAGTAGAAAGGTGTTCAAATATCAGGTTTTAGGTGTCGTATATTGATTACTTTATAGAAGTCATCATGACTGACAAACTAAGTAAGAATATCAACTACGGGTGTGACCCACCCCCTCATTATGGGTTTGATGTGTTCAAATTGTAACTATAGAGGGAATTTATGAAACATAGACAAAACCCTTGCTTTGTTCTATTGGATGGGAACTATTAAGACAAAAAAGAAACTGCACATTTCTTTTATCACAGTTACTTTTGAGATGTTTTTTGCAGGTAAATGAAAGATAAGACATATGATCAAAAGATTCATGTATGATTACATCGCGGGTTCAATGCAAGGCTATATTAAGTGTTTCACAAACATGAAGCACTTAATATAGTCTTGCATTGAAACCTGCATATTATGTCTTCACTGGTTTATGATGCCATCAGACTCATCTATAACTATACAATGGGTATTTATGGAGTAGCCCTGCATTGCTTCAGCTTCATTTTACAACCTTAATCTAGTATCCCAATCAATAACATTGATCAACCTTTGTTCATAAAAACTTTCCTCCAATAAAGCTTAGACCTCTCCAACATAAACAACCGTCCTTAATTGTAAGTCATGAACAAATGCAACATTCAATGTCCTCATAAGCATTATATTCATTTCAATAAAAATCCTAATTTAACAATAATTTTTCCAGTATTTATTGATAAAAGTTCGGGAAATGTAATGAAGGAAAAGAGTGTATTATTTCAATGTGAGTAGATCTACCTGATAGCTTTCTCCAGGTTTGAATTACATTAATAAATAATGGCCCTTCCTACATCAGGCTACATGTACAACATCATTTGTCTACCTGGATCCAAGTTTGCATATAGCAAATGCATGACCATGCATGAAGGTTAATAACAATATATCAATTAAAAAAAGTTATGTTTAGTTTAAAGGCCGTTTTAATAACATACATGGTAAAACAAGGTTTTAGAACTTAGATTATTATCTCTTGATCCTTCTTGTATACATAACCAGTACTTGCATTGGTTTGTGGGTAAATCCCTGAATTTTCACATTGCCTCTAACATAGATCGAAAATAGGACCATGAGTAAAACTCACTATACACCCGTAAAATTGAAAAAGGCAAGGATAAAGTAAAGCCCAGTCCTTAATTTATATGGGGTTTTGTGAGCAAATGTCAACCAGAGTAACAAACTATATGGCTAAAAAACATTGTGTTTAGTAAAACACCAGCTATTTTTCTATCTAAATGTTTGGTACCATAAAACAAATCTGTTCCCAATCAAATTGATTGACCACTTTTCCCAATTTCCCAATAATAAATTCCCAAAATGACTGTAAAATGATTTAATGAATAAAAGTGTGTCTAAAAACAGCAAATACTAAGTGAAAATGCTTAATGATCCATGACAACTGTTTCAAATAAAAAAAAAGTTTGTTTGGATTTAGTTGTTTATGAAAAATTTCGCAAAATACATTGACTTTTTGATAAAAAATCATTCACATTTTGAGGAAGGCAGACATTGCTTGTAGAAAAGCAATCTTCTTTTATTGGTATTTTATTATTCTGCTGCAAGTGCATCAAAACCAGTGAGTGTATATTGCGGGTTCAGTGCAAGACTACAGTAAGAGCTTCAAATTTGTGAAGCACTTACTATAGTTTTGCATTGAACTCTCAATATACAAAGTAAATCAGTTGATTTAGTAACAATTTTGATTTGTTTCATTTTTCGCTACAGTGTATGCCATTTGCATACAAATCAGGGTAATAAGAAATTTCTGTAACAAGGTTATTTCTATCCTGTGATTCATGTCTATTAAAAAAAATTTGAGAATCTATCATAAACTGCTTTTTCATAGCTCATGAAAAATATTAAATTAGCTTTAGTTCAATACTATGGCAACTGCATGTTTGTGAAAGACTTGTTATATATAGTTTTGCTTTGAACTCTAAATCTGTGGACAAATATCAAAAGTACATTTTGAAGAAAACATATACCTCAACCTATATCAAACTTTCACCCACTAGCAAAAATTTATAAATCAATTATAATGGAAACCTTGCTTGAAAAACCTGAAATCTGTAGAATCAAAGAATAAATTAATGTACCAAGCACCATATCATGTCCAGATGGCTATGCACATTTGCACATAAAAATGACTGCTTCTTCACCAGAATATTAAAGAAATCACTGTGATAAAGAAGATAATTAGGCTACAGCAAACACTTTCTTCTTTTATCACAATGGTTTCTACCAAATATTGTAATGTAAATATTGTCTACCTGCGTCAATAAATATATTTTGCTGGTGCCATCAACCTAGACCAGTTACAAAATCCGAAATAAGGGTAAAGAAAGATTGATTGAATGAGGCTTAATTACTAATATAAACATACCTGCATGTGTATTTACTCCTGTTTTACAGAATTAATTAGGAAACGACCAGATCATAGAGCTATAGACATAAGTAGCTTGTACCAATACTGCATGATGCCTGGGTATTACATCTAGAAACTCTGCTACTTTATGAGTATACCAGGTTTGTTTATCGATGTTACTGCTTCACCTGGCAGAGATAACATCATCACCCAGTCAGCACGCTTCAACCTTTATACCAACCTTTGACAGCACATCATTTCTTATGCATTTGCTACTAAATCATTTCAAGAACATCAAGAAAATCAGGAATTGTGCTTTACCTGATGATTATCTACTATTTCCTTACAAGACAGCAATGTTTTTCAAATGTACTTAAATAATATCAAGAAAATTGTACAAATAGAATAACTCTACACTTATATTTGTCTCAAACAGGCCCTTTTCATCAAGAGATAAGTCTTTGGTTTCTCCAGGTGTAGATAACTTCCTAACACTTCCTATAAATTAAAACTGTTTGCCCATGGTGAACAATTCTACATTTTTACGATGAATTCAATGTTTATCAAATACATGTATAATCAATCATTTAGTAGTAATTTTTATTGTTATTGTTAATCATTTTGATGAATGGGTTGTCTTCCCTTCACATTATGATCAGCACAGATGGAAACATTAAAAGGGCTTGTTTGCAGAAGTTAGGACATTTTAAAGTTAAAAGTTGATTTCTGTTTTAAAAAAACTTCAGAAGAGATGTACTATTATATGATACGCACTGAAGGATAGTTGTTAGAAAGAATACTAGATTGATTTTAGTTCTTTAAAGAGTGTATACAATGAATAAGCATGTATTCTAATCCAAAAATATGACATCACTTTTGAGATACACTACATACAGAAGGTACATACTTATTATTTATGCTTTCAATAGCTATTTTAAATGTATATCAAACAACAATACAAACACTGCTTTGTTTCAATGACATTTTATTTTGACTTTCAATATTCTCTTCTCTGAACAAGCACCTAAAATGAGTGGAAAAGATTTGATGTGCTGGTTGTAATGTGAATATCAGAAAAAACTGGTATTTGGCATAAAGATCATTGATGTAAAAAACATCAAATATTACACAAAGTTTTCTTAATTCTCTACCCATTTAATAGTTAGACTTACCCATAATTCTACAAAGTGGTATTTCAACATGTTTAAGGTAAGATACTTTTATACAAATAAAACAGGAGACCATTTCCTAGAATCAAGGGATAAGCAGCCCTGCAAAAGATTCAAAAACTTATTCATGACCTTCATGAACATTCATGTACATTAAATGGCCGTTCACAAACACAGAACTTTTCATGAAATTCAAGAATATGTTAATGAACATCAAGTACAGGTTCATGAAACACCTGTTCTTGATGTTCTCTAACATGTTCTTGATATTTGTAAATAAGTTAGGACAACTTTGTGATCATGAATGGCCACTTAATGTTCATGAATGTTCATGAAGTTGATGAATAAGTTCTTGAATCTTTCGAAGGAGCAAGAGCCTTAATAATGGTCAATGCAAGTTTTTGTAAAATGATGGGTTTATTGAAAATTCACAAAGTTTCGAATCAGATGTAGTAGATTTACAAATTACCCAGAAAGCATCATCAATTATCTAGCTCTATTATGAAGATGACAGCTTGATCACATGAAAGAAATATGATATTATATACAATACCTCATTGTTGTGATGATGTCTTTATTTGTCTCTGCATAATGTTTGTTACCGATTTTTGCGACAAAGTGTCATGGTCAAAACTATCAACGGTCAAGGTCATTTGATATGACTGCCCATCGTTAAGTATGTTATTATACAAAACAGTTCATGCGCAATCTTTGTTAAATGTATCATCTTAAAATTGTAATGACTTAATGATTCTTCAAACAAATACCGCTTTTTTGTGATTTCCAAGAATTCCATTGGCATTGAGAAGTTTGTTTTCCAAGAAAATTGGCAACAAAAGAGTTAACAAAAGTAAAGGAGTTGCCAAAGACTTGCATATGACCCCTGATATGTTGAATTTCCCAAAATTAATTTATTGTTTTTCTAATAATTGCCTTTTAATTCGTCAAGAACTACCAAAATCAAGAACAAAGCTTGTTTTAACTGTCTTACCACACGCCAAATTTTTTAATGTCCCAAATTGAAAGAGTTTGCAGACAACATTGCAAAATGTGATTAAATTGTAAAAAAATCTTCTGATAGGGTAGAAAAAAAATGTGGGAAAAGGAGAAATTGCTCATCACAAGCAATTTCTTCTTTTCCCACAATGTTTTCCAGAGTCATCTACAACAAACTGGTGAAATTTGGTAAATGGTTAAGGTTTTCTTGGTAAATATCAAACTCTGGGGGTATAAAGGGATGATGAATCTTCATGTCTAGTAATTAATACATGATCAAATACTTCCAGTACATGATAAACCAATATTTTCCTTTTCTCAATTTCTGAACCAGCTGGTATCTGTATCTATGCCTACATTAACATAGATCAAACTTAATCAACTTTCCTAATCATATTTACATGTGTATAACTAGTAATTCACTTGAAACAGAAGATAAAGGTTAAAACTGAAACAAAAGCAGACAATACTGAACATTTATTCTTGAGTCACATTAATTGCTATCCAACATCTTTTTCTTTCTTTGAGTAATATGGTCTTGACTCTTACATTGTAGAAGTCACAAGTTCTGATATGAGGGAATATATTTATCCTTTGCTCTTTCTATAGGTATTTATTCCGTACAGACCGATGGATTTAATGCTACAAACAATGAAATCATCTACAGTTAAAGCCAAAACCAAATGGACCTGTCACCATATCAATAAACCACAATAATCATTTCTATTAAAAATGCTCTGTTGAGGATATTCAATTATGAACCTCTGTTAAATCTGACTCAAAGATGATATAAACAATATAGAATTTGTTAACTCCTTGCTATGTATCATTCGTTTGAACCCCCTCTCTCCATGAAAAATTCCCTACCACTGTGTCAAAACAATAAATTGCTCCTAATGAGCAATCTACTGTTTTGTTACAGTGGTTTCTACCCGATTTCATAATAAAAATGTACCGGTATTAGTTTTGGCTTTTTTGGTCTGTTGTTGTTTTTAATTCAAGTCAATATTTCCTTCATAAGAGAATGTTCTGATATACTGTTGGCAGAGTAAGCACTTTTAAAAATCTCTACAAGAAAAGCGTTTCTGAATAACAAGCAAGTTCTTCTTTGTGACAAATTGGTTTATATCCAACATCATCAAGAACAGATCAATGTTCATACTTTATCATTATCATCTCCTCTTGTATTCGATTAAAACTAGCCAGAAAATAATGTATGCAGGATTGTTTCTTGACAGGTTAAGTATCAGTAACTTATCCTTAAAACCTCTTCCAGGTTCTTAAAGAATTCTTACAAGACAATTGCTTTAAACAAGCATTTCCTCCTTTCGTCACAGTGGTATCTACTCAATAACTCAATTAAAAAGGTTACTTTTGATACTTGTACCTGCTGTTGCTCTAAATTTTGATCAGTCATTAACCTTAATGTGAGGGAATGGATTAAGCATGATCGAGAAGCCATGATATCCTTGAGTCCACAGCTGTTACAAGTCTCCCAGCTCTTATTGTGACTCATACACCTGTACAGAAAAGTCTAGACTGTGCACTATTGGACAGAGACCCTGATAAAAAAAATCTTCCATCTAATTCTTTATTGCTTTTCGAAACCCTTTATTGTGGGTACTCATTTGAATTGTCTCACAGAGAGACAATTCAAGTGAGTACACACAAAATAGGATTAATCTAGTTATTCATGATTTATTGAGGATAGAAGACCCTATACATCCCCTTATTTACCCCCTCTCTAGGCATTGATCAAAATTACTTCTGTATCATGTTTTGTTCATGGTGTAAGTCACATGAGAATAATAGGCTTGTTAACTTGTTTTAAAAATAAAAAGGCCTTTGAGCACATTTCAAAATTTGACTGGTCTGCAATTGATCTTATCAACACTTAAACAGACAACAATCTAAACATTCTTCAGAAAACACAGATCCAAATTCCAATGATGTAAAATCTAAAAAATTAATCCTTTATGAGTTCATTTCCCCTCCTGGCAATATGGTTTTTTTTCATGTTTTTGGAGATTGCATGAGTTAAAAATATTGAATAAAGATGCAAAGACTTTGGAAGGATATTTGGCACCTAACAAGCTTGTATTCTTTACATGCCAAAAATTGTGATATAAAAGCTGAAAAATGACTAGCCCTGATAGGGTCTTCCCTGGCATGTTCAAATCTGTGGGGCCTAAGGACCATAATTTCAAAATTAGCACTCCTCTGGCGTCTTATTTGATCACACTGCACTTAACATTTGTCTACAGTCACCATTTTCAAATGCACAGGAAAGGCGGTAGCCCTTGCATGCTCACCCCATCAAGCACCACAGTGCCTGAAAAAATCATAGGGAAGACCCTACCCTGTGTGATTCTTTAAAGATATTACCACAAAAGCAAGTTTTGGATGAATTGGGATGGCTATTAAACTCATACTTTCATATAGAATCTTTTGTCTGGCAATATTAACTGGCAACAGAAGACAACAATAATAAAGAAAGTAAGGATTTCTTTGTGATAAATGGTAGAAGCCATTGTGACAAAAGGAGAATTTCATCATGAGCAATGTGTCCTTTTGTCACTGTGGTTTCTGTGATCTTGTAAAGCAGGTGTGGTAAAGTGAGGTATAATGCAATAACAAAGGTTTAAATACAAGTAAACTTGTATGTTGCTGATCAGTTCAACTGTTGGTACACTTAGCTAACAAAGGTTTAAATAGAAGTAAACTTGTATGTTGCTGATCAGTTCAACTGTTGGTACACTTAGCTAACAAAGGTTTAAATAGAAGTAAACTTGTATGTTGCTGATCAGTTCAACTGTTGGTACACTTAGCTAACAAAGGTTTAAATACAAGTAAACTTGTATGTTGCTGATCAGTTCAACTGTTGGTACACTTAGCTAACAAAGGTTTAAATAGAAGTAAACTTGTATGTTGCTGATCAGTTCAACTGTTGGTACACTTAGCTAACAAAGGTTTAAATAGAAGTAAACTTGTATGTTGCTGATCAGTTCAACTGTTGGTACACTTAGCTAACAAAGGTTTAAATACAAGTAAACTTGTATGTTGCTGATCAGTTCAACTGTTGGTACACTTAGCTAACAAAGGTTTAAATAGAAGTAAACTTGTATGTTGCTGATCAGTTCAACTGTTGGTACACTTAGCTAACAAAGGTTTAAATAGAAGTAAACTTGTATGTTGCTGATCAGTTCAACTGTTGGTACACTTAGCTAACACCCAATATTTCATCTAAATTGGTCTTTCCATAACAATGGCTACTCTTGTTATTTGACAAGTTTCATTAAACATTATCAATCAAAGATGTTTGAAATTTCAAGTAAGTATGTATTACCTGCATCCATTATAACTGTAAAACAGTCTTCAAGCTTTTTAGGTTTTGTTTAATTCATAAAGTCCTCTCTTATCAGTTAATTCATTACCGTTCACTACAAATAACCTATGCAACACTTCCATAACACATTTCCAGAAATGCTTAATTTGTAAATGTTCAAAGAATAATCTATGTACATCTAACTAACATTTGTAGCTATGTAAAACCACAAAGAACATAGTAGACAAGTACTGCGTAAATATGATATATATTGGAAAACTTTCTATGCATGTAAAAAGAGCATGATAATGAAATGGAAAAAAATAAATAAATAACTTCTTGAAATATGCTAAATTAGAATAAATCCTTTTTGTCACTTTTTTTCAACTGAAATTGTCTTATCTATACTACCAAAATAAATAATCCTGTGGATATGATGGTAAAAATAACTCTCTTCCTCTTTTCCTATGTAGATATTATGACCACATTCTTGGCAAAGTTGATACATAAAAGTTGCTTTATAAAAGTTGACACATTCACCCAATTTGAGATTTATCTAACAACACATGTACAACACTTATTGGGATGACTTCCCAACAATAGTTTTTATCCTATTGATGAAAGTTTCATCAAATGTGATCCTTTTTACATTTCAAAAGAGAAGATAGTTGTTTTAAAAAACAAACAAGTAATATTGGGTTGTTCAATAAGAAAATAGCAGATGGCCAAAATAGAATGTATGAAACATTTTTTTCAAGAAATTCCACAGAAACCATTGTGACTAAAGGAGAAATTACTGTCACAAAAAAATCTAATTCTAAATATTGGACAATTGGGAATAAACCATAGTGAAACATGCCATGAAGAAGTATATGAAAGACCTCTAACCAATTTTAAAAACTAAACTAATTTCATGTAATAAGAAAAAAGAGAGAAGAAAAGTTACATTTCAAAATATAGAACAATAATTATTATTATAGAGGTACCAAACCAAATCAATATTTTGTTTACCTGACATTTAGCTGCTTCTATTCATTGCTTTTGTTACAGTGTTTGATCTTCTTGGGAAATGTCAACAGCCTTCCTACCTGGAACAAAAGGGACATTTAGGTCAACCCTCTTCCTCCCCATACCTGGTAACTTGTACAAAATCGGTCAGGTAACATTATAAAGCATACTGATGAAATAAGGAAAGACTTGACATTCTTATATATCTGATCTAAATAAGTTTTCTAAACTTGCCATTTTCATTTTTCATATCCTTTTGTTTACAGTAGACAGCATTCTAATAAAGTATCTAATTGAGAAAACAAATCTCTTTGAAAAAATAATGTGGAGTTGATAATTGTGTATTTGATGTGACATTAGAAATAATACTTTTAATGAGCAGATCTTTCAATTTGTAATTAATATATTTCATCTTCTACTACAAAAGATGTCTGTTTTATCAAAATGTAAACACCATTTAGAAATAACCAATAACATGTAAAAGGTAAAGTGCACATAATGTGGACACAACTTCTAGAGTTTTCACATTACTGTTGCGCAATGAAAGGCATAAAACAATTTTT
Organism: Cerastoderma edule; assembly: GCA_947846245.1. NCBI lineage: Eukaryota > Metazoa > Mollusca > Bivalvia > Cardiida > Cardiidae > Cerastoderma > Cerastoderma edule. Next base: position 54,346,902 of record OX401406.1, read on the forward strand.
AGAAATCATTTCAGCAAAAATAAAATATGTGGTATTTCAAATATCAAAAGCCAGTACCTATAAATTCAACATAGACTGTCAAGGCCAAATGTAGTAATATGTCATGCATAAATATTTACAGAACAGTTTCAATGGGAATTATGCTTCTAAATGGGTTAGGACAAAAAGAATTTCTAATATTTACTTGAAATAGCATATTGATCTCATCTGTTAATTTTTTTTAAGATTGGTCTTGTGCTTGAATTCATTAATACACATTTAGCGGTTTCATTTTCATTAAAAAAGAATCTCTACTTTAGAATTACCTCATCTTACTGATTATTGGATTTGACACAGAATATCAAGAAATATCGGGTTCGTAAATTATTACTAATATTATCTAGACATCTTTTCATCACATTTGTTCACTCTATGGATTGAAAGCAAGAGTAATTATTGGCATAGAACTATGTGCCCAAGAAAAATGTAAGCAGATTTCAAGAAAACTTTTAAAATAGAAAGATGTATAACCATAATAAACAAGAGATAACCAAAAGACAATTTGTTTGGCATAGTACTAAAGTTTGAAAAATGACTCAAAAGTGATCAAATGATATAACCGCAATGATGAATAAGTTGTTTCTGAGATATTAAGTTGCAAGTGAAGCTGGGTCAATACGCATCACAGGGGTTCCCCATAGGAAATACACCTGGCTACACAAGCAAATATCTTACAGTGAATTAACAAAAAGTACAAAGTTGTGAATAATTAATTTGCTTAAAATCCAAATTTTTCCAATCAACAGGTTCCATACATTTGAAAGTACATGTAAATGAAAACTGACACTAGGCCTATCAGACATAGCACTAAGATCGATAGCAAAGCTTAGTCTTGGATGAGATTAGAGACAAATGGCTTTGATATACTACTGTTATCATGTGACCTTGTAAGTAAAACCATGCAGACATAACTTTATTCGAACCTTGCATCTTCTATTTCTGTGCAAAAACTCTGCAGACTGAGTTATCAAAGTGGCTTACATACCAATCTTTCCTTTTCTACAGTATTTCTTCCAGGATTTGAAACAAGTGGGAAATTGGTCCACATCCGTTGAAAATATGTGAGGGATTGTCAAAATATTTGGGGCCATGCAGATAATGGCTTATTTTCCTTTTCAAAATTGCAGATGCATACTGGACAATCACTATCGGTGACAAAGATAAACAATGTGCATTTTCTAAATAAATGTCTGTAGCTGTCTGATAAAGGAATTGTTTCAGGCTTCTAAAGAAATGTCTGTAATCATCTGATATTTATAAAACATATTTTTAAATAAAACGTAATGTCTTAAATTTAATGATACAAATTTATCTTATTTCTGAATGATATATTAATGCAGAACCAGCAAAGACTCATTACTTAAAGCATATTGGTTCCAGGTTTTTTGATTAACCAATACAAAATCAATTCACAAAGCTGGAAAATTGTTTCTTTAAACAGGTTAAAGGGTAAATGGGTTAAAAAGATCGAACAAAAATCATAAATTTACTAAACCAATTCCCCATCATGTTTTTTGGGAAAATGCGTATTTGTTGATGCATTTCAGCCTATAGCTTTAAAGTGGGGGCTTTCTCAAGCACTGATTTACAAAATCTGTGGGGGATCATGCAATCCTGTGTCCTAGAACAAACACTGTACATATATAAAGCCCTCTTACATGGTACCCCAGATAAATGAAATATGTCTTTAAAAGTTTTTTAGAAGAGCTGATTCATGAATGAATAAGAACTCATATTTCAAACAGCAGTTATTTTGGGTTATTCATGTTTGGCGTCAATGTAATAAAACTAAGAATATCATTCAATCGCTAATGGTGAGACAATTGAGAGCAAATTGGTTGTATTTTCTAAGTTCATCAGAACTTACATCAAAGCTGCCCCCCCCCCCAATAGTTGAATCAGTTACTTTCCTCTATAGTTCTTTGTTTCATGCCATAACAACCCTGCAGCTTGATTCAAAGGGGTTTGTTATTAAAATTTTCTGGGGGCAATGGCTATATATGTAAAGCTCCATTTACATTCAGTGTTTAACCCAAAAAAATCTGATTAATACCTGGATTGCAAGTCAATGCTGTGTTTAACATGATTCAAGCTGTCTTGGTCACTTCTTACATAAATTTGCATCTTGGAAATCAGCAGCAGAACCCCACAAATTGCACAATCATTTTCTCCTTGCCAGTTCACTTTCCCATACAACCAAATCTTTGTGTAAACAAATAAAATCATGTCGATTCGACATGATGAGAATTGGGGGAAAAATAGGCATACTGCGGTTCGAAATCATGACTGCTGTTTTCAAAATGTGGCTAACTAACTGTAGGTATTTGTTTGAAAAAGGCCAAGCTCGAAACGATTTGACTGACAATAACGATGAAGTCTACCTACTAGACTAAAAACTTTGACAGTTGCAGAGTTGTCAGTCGGGACAATATTTCTATGAAAGGAAATCGACAATTTCTTGTTTGTAAAGTTAAAGAAAAATTAAGACGACATAATAAATTTCTAAAATTAAATGTTACCTTAAATCACTTATTGAGATATAAGAACCTTCACAACCGCGAAAAATAATTTTATCTTCTGTCATTCTGTCTGAAAGAACTTACTTCCGGTTGGGTCAGAATGCGGTGTCGTTTAAATCGTACAAACATACATTTTACATCTTAACAGCGGGATATTTACTTTTCATCATATTTATTTACATATTGTTTATGAAACCCATTTATACAACTTGGGATACCTTCGGGGATATGCGATGGTGTATATTCTACATTGGTTTAGCTTTCTAAACGTGAAGTGGACACCTACTTGTAAGGGCGCGAATGTGCGCCCCCCCCCCTCCGAGAAAACTGCACTTAATCCGCCCATGTAAATACCTTGTTAACCCTTTACCTAACGCCAAATGTTTGACGATCCTAAATTAAAACAGTTTGCAGACGACATTTCAAAATGTGATGAAAATGAAAAATAGTTTCCTGATAGGACAGAATACATTGTGGGAAAAGGAGAAAATGAACGTTTAGAGCACTTTCTCCTTTTCCACAAGTTTTCTAGAGTCGTCTGCAACAAACTGGTCAAATGTCGTAACTTTTTGGTAATGAGTTACGGTCATTTGCCAGAAGGTATTTCGACACTTCTCAAAACCTTCTTTGGGAGCACAAAGCAAATAAATAAATAAAAAATAAAAACCATGACCATTATATAAAGCTACGAAGGATTTGCATCTAAGATTTATACATGTAGATATCTGCCTCAACTCGATTGCAGATTTAGCATCATCGTGATAAAACTTTTAAAAAAATTTGTAAATATATTGTTTGTCGAAGTGAATTTCGTGTTTCTTTATTATTAATTGGCTAAGTTTAAACTCATTCCTATTATATCGATCGCGAAAAGATTCCTTGTTTATTAGTTCTTTTTGGAAACTTATTAAATTGAATGAGTTTCGATTACGTCCTCTAGATATTCAATCATATTCGTACCGAATATTCTTTAACGCTGAAATGAATTTACAACAGTAGACCTATTTCTCATTTTTCACGAGGGCCAGTATACCTAATCCATGTTTCACGAGGGCCAGTGTACCTAATCCATGTTTCACGAGGGCCAGTGTACCTGATCCATGTTTCACAGTATCGTTATAATGAACGCTCTAATTTACTGCAAAGTATACATGGTACATGTTTGGCAATGTTATACTTTTATGATATCAATGTTTATCGGTTTTGACTTTTTCAAACAGTTTCCCATTCATAAACAAGAATGGCATTTGACCAGTTTGGTGCAGACGATTCTAAAAATGACATCATGGGAAAGAGAAACTTCTCTTTTAACGAGCCATTTCTCCATTTCCTGCAGTATTTTCTGCCCTATCAAAAAAAGTTCTTTTTCAATTTCATCACATTTTGAAATGTCGTCTGCAAACTTTTTTCAATTTGGGACAGTCGAAAATTTGGCGTTTGGGAAAGGGTTAAGTCATTGGGTAATCCATTTTACAGGTCTTTTCTCATCATTCTGTCCATGCAGTAATCTGGCAATCTGAGCACATCGGGTTTATCCAATAGAAAACACCTCTGAAATAATAGGGATGGCGCCATATTGTTTCCCGCGAGAATGACGTCACTTTCTTTCGTTTTTTAAAAATAGATATTGACTGTAAAATCCAAAAAGTCGTTAAATTTGATAAGGGAAACAAGTATACATGTCACAACAACAAGTTCGCCATTTGGTATGAGTTACTGATCAAAAGTGATTAAAAAGGATGTCCAACACTTCCATACACATTGAACTACTTAACATGCACGCTTAGAAAAGGTGTTCATCGGCGGATGCCGATTTACCCGAAAAATTGTAACCCTACACTTATATCCGAGGTGTATTTCACAGCTCACGGAAATACCCGAAGAGTTCCGATTGAGTAATCTGGTTCACCATGTGCTAGCATTCAAATGATAATGATGACTAGATCTAAATCATGACTTCATTTCAAATCTGAAAAAGTATTGGCCACGCATAAGTTGCGAACTTGGGACTTGTGTTTGACATCGGACTCGGCGTTGCTACAAACTGACCTGCACGGAATACACGATTAACGGTCTAGGGGAAATAACTCGTGTAAAAAGAAAGAGATTACATATACAGTATTTTCCCTTTGAATCAAATTAAATATGTGCGAACTTCACCGAGAAGTTCCGATTGCACGAAAGCTGCTTTTTCTTTCGGACCCCGTCCTTTACGTGCCGGTAGTAGCAACACTCGGTACGGATTTCGTGATATTGTGGTAAGTATTTCGTTAAATGAACAATATGTCAGACTTTTGGATAGATGGTTTTAAACGGAACACTTTTTGCCAGCAGGTAGCAGCTTAATGACTTCGTTTAAAACTGCATTCAGCAATGTGCTCTTCTGTTCATCAACTTGTTTAGTTAGGGATTCTTCCATGGGCCAAGTTAGTCAAATTTGAAACCAACAGCAGATAACAGTTACTAGAATCAGAATTAACAAAGATGTTAAAGAAAATGGTTTTGTTTTTTTGTATTTGGAGGAAAGCAATATTTAATAAAAGGATGATTTCGTGGTTATTTTACTTTTCTGATTTACAAAATTTATTGTAAATAAATGCCACAGGCACAAAATCAGCGGCCAAAATCAGGGCTTTGTTCCATGACTTGGGAAGATGCCCAAGCCTTTTGAATTTGGGAAATTTTATCACTGAAATTGCTGAATTGGGAAGCCAAAAAGCTGGCATGACTCACAGGGGTATAGGTCATAATACCTGTATTAAAACTATATATAGTGATAATGCAGGTATTATGACCTATTCCCCTGTGGTATGACTTTGAATTTTTGGAAAACTGCATGATTTTAAAGGATTACAGGTCGGTTCTGTAACTGACTAGTTCGATAATAAAAGTAAACTATAGTAAAGGGTCTGGCTGGTTCGGTAAAAACCTTTACTAGAGAGAATTATATTGGGTGTGAAAAACAGTTTAATCCCATATTAATTAAGTGTTAATTAATTAACACTTACTATTATTTACATACTTGCAAAATAGTTTATTTCTATTTTAATACACACTGTAATTTACATACTTACAACAATTATTTTAGTCATTTCATTTTTACACACATGGGTGTTATCTATGTCTCTAATTTGATAAAAGTAAAATCTGTGCAGTTCGTTTTAAAATGCAAACACTCAAATTAATCAATTAAAGTAGAAATTTCTCAATTTAAGTATTAAAACAATCAAACTAGATGTTTAAAGGAGGAATTTCATAAATTAAGTGCTAAAAGAAATACATTTCATACACTACGTACAATTACTTTTAGACTAGTATAGGTTTTTACCGAACCAGCCAGACCTTTTAGTCTAGTTTACCTTTTTACCGAACTAGTCATGTACCGAACCGACCATTTTAAAGAAATTTTCAATTGGGAAGTAGCCTTTTATAAGCCCCTGTTATATAACGTGAAAAAGCCCTGAAAATACACAATTAAAAGCAACAGCAGCTGCACAAAACTACATGTGACATTAACATTGTCATATTACCTTATCAACTGCTTTCCAATTTAATTTCAGCTAACTCCTCTTCTTGTCCAGCTACTAAAGAATGCACAATGTCCAATATATTGATGAAGTTACAGTATTTGGAGTTTCCAGAATGTACGAAGGAAGCTCTTGGTTTTCTCATCCGCCATTTCTCCAGTGCTCAACAAGTGATTCCTGGTATCAGCAGTGGAAATGAGAACTTGGCGAACGAAGTCGCTCACAAATTTGTCCTGGACATGTCCAGAAAACGGGGCCATAGTGTAAAGGTATGTATCTAGAGGTCCAGAATGGGGAATTTCTTATTATTTCTTCTTTTACCTGGGAACTATTGAAAAATTATGGGGAATTTCTTATTATTTCTTCTTTTACCTGGGAACTATTGAAAAATTGAAAGCACCAATTCACACAATAAAAAAGAAGAGGCAAGACTGTAGACTTTCTTCATGTTCTTTGGTAGAAACCATTTTGACAAAAAAGAGTTTACAGGAAACATCTGAAATGTTCTGACTGTGTAGAAGTTCCCTCTTTGAATTTGTCTTCTGCCGACCTGCAGGAAACTAAGTTTATACTAGGATGAGAATAAGGTCTTTTTAATGCAGTATTTCAAAACCTTATAAATAGATCCTTTCTTGAGGGTGATCATAAGGGTCATCTTAATCATAATGATTGCCAACAAAATAGGGTTTGAATGCTCTGAGAGGAAGCAAAAACAATGGCAATAGAAATACAGGAAGAAAAAGAGGCATTCTGTAAAAATAAAATAGGTTTAAGCACGATTTGTTTCAGAAATAGAAATACAGCTTATTGTTAAAACATGGTGTGTTTCAGAAACTGAATGCCGTACATGAACTTCAGCTGTTAGATCTGATCTGTTCCACTCTACAAGACGCTCCAGAACATGCCTGCTACAGAATCTTCTCCACCATATTTGGGGGTCACTGTGACCAATCCAAGTTAAACCTCATGACGAAGTTGGTCTCCATGGCAATCTCTATCAGCTGCAGTGCTGTACTTGGATGTGTAGCACTGTGGATGCAGGTAACTAACCCCTATAGTGCTGAAACAGACTTCATGCTTATGCAAACAGGTTGGATCCAGGCCAGCGGCCAAGTAAATTGGTGGCTGGCCTGTGATCTAACCTGTTTGCTCCTCTGAAAATCTTTCCTCAACAAATTTAAGCAAAGATGTAAGGTTTTGGAAAGCAGATGACACAAAAATCTATCTATAGAAAATTACCTAGCAATGTAAGGGTTAAGCATGACATGAGTAGTGGTTCAGAGTACAGAACTTGTAATCACATGGCCCCTCTTAGTGTGGTTTCAAATTCCATTGACGTTTGTAGGTTTTTAATGGCAGTTTCCCAGTTAACTTACAAAGCTGATGGTTCTACCTGGTTTGACCAGTCCTTATAGGCAGTTAAGTCAGGGGTCTTCCTCAATCATTATAAGTCCAGTGTCTTAACTAAACTAAAATAATGTTGATATGATGTTATGGTGACATGAAATATTTTCTTAAGTCGTTTAATAAAACATTACCCAGGAGCATGGATAGGTGCACTGACTATCATGATTGATATTTGGTTTAAGTTGATGTAGAATTCCAATCAAATCCTTTCTTTATCTGTTAGGTCTAGTAATGGTTAAATACCTGAATGATATTGAAAGTGAATGTGAAATAATCACAATAAATGCACCTTTATTTCAGGAACAAGGTAGCCAAAGCCAGAATGTGTGTGATCTGTCACAAAAACTTGTGGATGATTACTGTTTACTTTATCCCAATGTTGGTTCTGCCTTTAAACGTCTTCCTAAAGTCTCGTCACTTTTCACCTGTAACTTTGTAACAGCCCTTACAACCATATACACCTATACAGGTAGGATCTCTTACCTTTTAGTCTATCAGAATTAGCATTTGTAATGTAATGTGTATCGGGTCTCTCTTGGAGTAAAGCCATCGTGGTTCACCCATCCAGGTACTAAGCACTTAGTATGTTGCTTAACTTCGAGAGAACGCCAACCACTCTACAGAATCACCCATAAAAGCCGGCTTCCACAGCAAGACTGTAGAAGTAGTATTTATACATAAACGCTATTGCTGTCACATTTTCCCCACCTTTCTTTTGACTTCTTCCCTAAGTCACAAATGTCACAAAGACATACATGGGCAGCTACTGACTTTTCACACTTCAAGAAGGTACTACTGCCACATAGCAGAAACAAGGATAGAGAACATGGGACCAACAATTAAGGGTACTGGAATGATGGTGATATCAAACCAAATCCAACCGCTGCCACCAACTTTGTAACATTTATAGGGTCCTTCTCAGAGTAAAGCCATTGTGGGTCACCCATCCAGGTACTAACCACTTAGTATGATGCTTAACTTTTAGAGAAAGCCAACCACTCTACTGAATCACCCATAAAAGTTGGCTTCCTCAGCGTGACTGTAGAAGTAGTATTTATACATAAACCCTATTGCTGTCACAGTAACTATTAGCTTTTTAGAAACTGTTACAATAAAATGGTAAATTTCTCATGTCAAAGAATTTTTTTTTTTTTTTTTATATCATCTTTATTCTATAACATTAATCCAACATAAATTTTCTTCACAAGATGTAGATAACCATAATAAAAGACAGATGCTTCTGAAAGGTAGTTATGTAAAAATGACAAATGATGCAGTTTCCTGTAATGCCTATTAAAAAACTAAAGTTTGTTGTAGGTAATTCATTAAAGTTAAGCTGATGGTATATCAAATTAGAAATTCTTTAGTTATTCATTTTTTTATTTATGATAGCATGTTTTTCATCTTAAAAATCAAACTCTAGTTACTATCATGTATGATCAAAATATCATTATTATCAAGTACTGGTATGTTCTTATTGGTTTAATCTTGATTTTCTTCAGAGTTGAGCAAGTCGCCTCCATTAGGGTTGTTACAGTGTATTGTAGACTGGATCTCTGATGACCCCTGTTTGTGTTCAGATTCTGTTAGACTAGTGAGGATACAGTCCACATTTACTTGTCCAATCAGTGGACTGGTACGCTGGTGTATTCTGGGACCATTAGTACATAAAGATAATGCAGAAAACAAAGTATTAGACAAAACATCAAATTCCCTTGTTGTCAAGGACACATCCTACAGTGATTTAATGGCGCTATTCTCAAAGTTACATCTCGGGGCAATGTTAAGTTTAGATTCGTACAAAAGCATGGAATTAAATCAGAGTTTGTTTTCGTACACGGACATCTATGTTGTGTCCAAGACCCTGGCTGTGTATTATAATGGTGGAAGATGTAAGGAGAACCTGTTACAGATAATGAACACGTCGGTGGACAGACTCGCTCAAACTATCCAGGTGGCTTTATCGACAGGAGCATTGCCAGGTAATACCTGTGTACTTTAACCCATTACCAAACAATAACGACATTTGACCGGTTGTTGCAGACGACCCTTGAAAACATTGTGGGAAAAGAAAGAAATTGCTCTTAACGAGCAATTTCTCCTTTTCCCACAATGTTTTTCTACACAATCAGAATATCATTTTTCAATTTCATCACATTTTGAAATGTTGTCTGCAAACTCTTTCAATTCAGGACAGTTGAAAATTTGCCGTTTGGTAAAGGGTTAAATACAATAGGGGAGTGGAGTGGATTAGAGTTGCATAAACGCTGGTTTTGGCTTGACTTTTAAAAGAATAATGAGAACTTTTCTTCTCACATTGACATTACAAATTTCCATATGGGGGAATACACCTGCAGCAAATCCCTCAGAGAACTGTGACAAAAATAAAAACATCCAGGTCATGTGGTTATTCTCAGTGAGGGTTCAAATCCAGTCGACGTATTTGGATTTTCATGAAAGGCAGTCTCTCAAATGGCATTCTGATGATTCTGCATAGCCCAAACAGCCCCCATGGGCAGTTTAGTTTGGGGATCTTCCTCAATCATAAGTCTTGCTTTGCAAAATAATTGAAATAATGTTGATGCAATGTAAAAGCCTACATATAATCAGAAGCATAGTCATTTTTGTTCACAATAGGTTGTCATAAAGATTTTATGTTTTTGAAGAAATGTCTTGTTACAAGGTCCTCCTACACAATGATTCTGTCTCAATGGTTTCCTATAAAGCACCTGTCTTGTTATACCAAATATAATCTGCAAGGCAGAAAGAGGAAACATGACTTTATATGCACATCTTGTAATTCCGGTTTACAGAACATTTCAAGTCAAGTTTGGAACTCATGAAAATGGCTAAAAATATCAAATGAGGATTATCCATTTATAACTGCAAATAAGACTATAACAGTTTAAATCAACTTCCATTGACAAACAGGCAACTGATAGGTTCTTGTCGGAACAAAAAAATTAGTAAATGACAAGCCCTGGTATTGAATGTTAATTTCTGTTTTCTTTTCCCAGGTGACTTTGACATCAGATCTATTTGTGATGGATTGCCTCCCAACAGGTAATGTACAGAACCTTGATCATGATGCATATAGATACCCAGTCTGGTTTAATCAGCATAGATAATCTTGTATTAACCAAAAACAGGATTACCCAAAGATGTTGTATAAAGCTGTAAAAAAACTATTGAGAGAAATGAACAATTCATCATATTGTCCTATCTGTATCTGCCTAATATTACAATGTATAAAGAATATATTTTCCTTATTACTTTTTGAAGACTACTGTTGCTTTTTCATTTGGAATAGTTAAACATTTCCATATAAATGTGTTCAAGATGGTTGTAAAGGAGAAGAATGTCTTAACCAAAAATGTAAAATCTATCAGTTATCAATCTTTTTTGATTCTCTTAGCCGTACCTAATTGGGTCAGGTGAAAGGTTGTTGGACTTATAATATAATAGTGCAAAGTTCATGACCTAGTTCAGCAAATATTCTTTATGATGTTAAATAAAGTTTTATACAACACTATTTATTTCACCACTTATCAATTTTGTCACCGAAAAGAACATTGTTTTCATCATCATGTAGTGAAGATGCCCTTGTGAGGAAAGGAAAGCAAACTTGTTACAATATGTTTCACCTTTTTTCCCTATAATTTCTTAAGTAGTTTGCTTTAGACAAGTTTAGATAATTAGATGAGAGATTAATATAGTGATCTTTCTGAATTTTATTTGTTTTTGTTTCAGATTACTGCAGATGATCATTTCAATGAGGTATGGAAGACTTGGGACAGAGGCAATGGACGTTTCATGATGTATGTAAACCATAACAACATGATTCAACATCACGGAGACATTCTGCCATACATAAAACACTAAGGAAATGTGTTAGCAAATAGCTGTACAAGGACTAAGTACAAGACAAAATCGTATAATTTTCCTTGGAGTAAATTTGGTTTTCCACTTACTATAACTTTATAGCAAGTTTCGTTCCTGTAATAAAATAAGATATTGCAGGACCAAGATTGTGTTCTAGTTAAAGTGATCTTCAGGAAATAAAATTTGAGCAAGTTTTGATTGAAAGTAAGTGCAACTTGAAGATCATCAAGGATATAAATAAGTGTCTAGAAATAGACACCCATTTATATCGCTTTTTGTTTGGGCAATTTTCTCGAATCATGAAGTGGTTGGTAAAGAAGTAATGAAGACTACCATCCAATATCACACACAGATGACACAGCGCTGAAGCTCATATAAACTGATAGATTTGGTAGGAATGATTGTGACTAAGTTGCCTATCATGACTCAAAATTCATTCTTTTTTACTTGATTAAATTTGTTTTCTGTCATCATCAACATACCAAAATTAAGTTTAATAAAAGATGAACGAAGGTTAGATTGGTTAGATTCATTTATTTAAATTTTTACAAACAAGTAATCAGTATGGCCTAAACTTTCGCGATGCTTTCATTAGTGCTATGCGTTGTTTGTCCTCCTCAAACTTTTTGCGAAGACTTGCTATATCTGAAAAATATAGAAATTAATATAACTAGTCACCTACAAAACAATTTTGAGAATGTCTAAATGACAAAATACTTTTAACTTCTTTTTGGCTACTTTGAAAGTGTTTTAAAGAAAGAATTTATGAATACGCTAAATACATTATGGTTTGATCAATTGGTAATATGTCACAAAAGGTGAATTCAAAAAATGTTGAGAAGATTGGTGATCACATCAATACCTTTGTTTGGATATACATGTGTGTTAGGATTTCGCATCAACAGTTTTTCAGTTAAAATGAAATGCCTGGCTCATCATTGAGGAAGGCAAATGTCAAACTCAACTGACAATAAGAACCAGCAGCAGGGGACTTTCATGGCCTAGTGGTTAGCATACAGAACTTTAAATCACATGTTCCATCTCTGCATTGGTTCAAATCACTAAACGACATTTGGATTTTCATGAAGCGTAGTCTCCAGACTACAAACAGACTGCCAATGATTCCACCCGGTTTGACCAGCCCTTATGGACAGGTGAGTATTGGGGTCTTCCTCCATCATTAAAATGGTCATCAAAAGTAACTAAAATAATGTTGAAGCGATGCAAAACCCACTTGAATAAATGGAACCGTCTGCAATCACTAAATCAGGCGGGAAACATCGTTTCATATAATGCCAAATCTATAAAGATATTTGATCTAATGCAGAGAGAGGCCATATAAGTGAAAGTCCTGTACACTAACTGTTAGGCCACAGTGGCATCAATTAATCCAGATCAATAAGTCTATTGGACCAAGAGTACACCAAGCAGTACTTACGCTCTCTTTTGGTTTCTCGTATCTGGAAACTGTAAAAGTTGAGAAGTTCCTGAAACAGAAAATATCAATAATATTAATCCAATATAACATATAGAAGCATCTACCTTTCTACTTTAAGTTCATTGTCTATGTATACATCATTGTAGGCCAGAGAATATACAGAGGCATTTGGACCCCATTTTACTCATTTGTCTCAATTAGGAAAAAGATTATCAAAAAGCAATCTAAATTGATATCAATTAATACAAAATTTCCAAAAAGCAATATCAGTACATGGATTGTTCTTTTGATGTACATAAGGCAGGAAATATTAAAATTAACTCCTGTTAAAAAAAAAATTCTCATTGATAAATAACTCTTACTTGTCCCAATAAATTCTACTGCAGGTTGAAATGCCATAATAACCTGGGCTTATGAATTTCATTCATGTAAGACAATTACCTTCTCCTTTCCGCCTTTCTTTACTTTTTGTGTGAGAGCTTTTTCATGAGCCTCTGTCCTTGGTGCTACTTTGTTTTTACTGAACTTTGTTACAGTAATCCAACCTTCATCATCTGGTACTCCCTCTTGCTCCTTTGCTTTCTCAACTTCCTGTAATGGTTAAAAAAAATCATATAAGCCAAACCATCTGTAGGGGATTTTGATTGATTCTAATTGAAAGCAACAACAGACAAAAAGAAAAGCACAAAATATACCTTTATTTGGTTAATGGGTATATACCATTGTGGCTCAAGGTTTAATTGCTCATAAGGAGTAATTATGGTTTTGACACAATGAGGTTTTTTAGAGCCAGTGGTTAAATCTTTTTAATCATCATCACATTAATAGATTATTTTAGCAGACATGCTACTTTTCACTGAGAAAATAGTAAATGCGCACAAAACTTTACAAGCGAGATTGGTAAAAAAAAGATGCCATGAAGCAAAGTAATGTTTAATTAATTTTTTAATCAAGAGTTTTTTTTCAGGAATGGTTACCTCTTCCATTTTTCTGTCAAATTCCTCCATATACTCGTCTATCTCTGTCTGTAGTGCTTTAATATTGACTGTATCGTCCACATATTCTTTACACCACTCTATTGGAGATAAAACGTCAATGTTAACTCTGGTAAGTAATCCATGTTAGTTTCCCATTCGTAACAAGTTTGTTGGTAAGGGGTCTGACTATGAAACAAGTGTTGTGAGTTTAAACCCTGATTAAGCCAAAATTCTTTGTGGGATTATACTCCTCATACCACAGAACTTAAATGTTAATATCGGAGATCAATCAAAAACGTATTTAAACGTGTTAAACATCACATCAACATTATTTCAGTTATGTTGCAATGGCCTGCTTATAATGATGGAGGAACACCTCAAACTTGAGTGCCCATAAGGGCTGGTAAAACCATCGCCATTCCATAAGTCAACCGGGCAACGAACCAACACCACACTTGGAAAAGTCATTAAACACTGCTGGTGAGAGTTGACCATGAGTATGGAAAGTACTAAACAGATGTTGAAGGCAGTTTAAAACTTCATTTAAACCAAACAAACACCTTTCAAATGTCCTTTTCCTGGTTGAAGCAATGTGATGACATAAACTAAATATCAATATTTTCATATGGTAGTCCGACGATAAATTTCTATAAGAATAAGAAGCAAAACTTTGTTTTTGTAGTAAAAAGACTTTAAAACAAGACACTATATAAAAGTAATGTTTATAAACAAGTATTGGCATATAGCAAATATGTAATAAATAAAGATAGTAATTTCCAATTTGAAAAGGACTTTTGTTAGAAAAAGAAATAGCTTGGCACAAGCAGTTTCATAAATGTCATTATGGATTATACTTGTAAAAACAATGTAGAAATACATTTCCATCTTGATCTTGTTTGTATGTTTTTGCTTTCAGTATGGACCAGTAAAAGATTCTCATGGAAAATGGGTCAAATTACTATATGGAGAGTTCAGTGCAATATTATAGTAAGTGCTTCACATTTGTGAAGGAATTGCCATAGTCATGTATTAACTAGGGATGGGAACGAATATTCGAATAGCGGGTCGAATATTCGAATAGCAAAATAGTATTCGAATATTCGATTTTAATGAACCCATATTACTGTATGTTTACCATAAATTTTATTCAAAAATAATGTTGTTTTATTTTCATTTTCTTCCTCTAAACCGATCCCAAATATCGAAGAACGTGCCTAGCTCCCAGGTGCAGTTACGATGTTTTTACAACGTATGTCACACAGTAAAACACCTGTGACAAATTACCACATCTTTTGACAGTTTGCAAAACAATTAATTCCTAAGTGTGAAAATAGTCGATTTTAAGCCGCTAAATCTAACACCTTAATGATCTGCACTTGCTCCTTATTATCCAAAACAAGTCAATCACGCTTATTGCAATTATCAGTGTCAACCAATCACGTAACTTGTTTGTCGTGAAATTAAACAATTACTCTTTCAATAACCAATCGTAATCATGATTGCATATGCACGAAGACCAATCAAATAATGTGTTAGAAAGTATATTTTTCTTCAGAATAATTTGTCAAACTTATCTTCATTCTAATTTCTACATCTATTCGATAAACATCACAATGTCTCCATCACGTGTCTGGAATTACTTTACTCGTTCTGCCGGCAATGTATAAAAAACGAAATAATGGTTATTACTGCTTTGATATTGCATGCACGTACATGTATACAGATATCGGCTATACACAAAAGGTTTGAACAGAGGACTAGTGTACTAGTATTCGGACATGCAGACATTCGGACATCAAAACGAATTCTAAAATCGAATAGTTCTAGTCGAATATTCGAATAGTGATTTCACTATTCGTTCCCATCCCTAGTATTAACCCTTTACCAAAAGCCCAATTTTCAACCGTTCCAAATTGAAAGAGTTTGCAGACCACATTTCAAAATGTGATTAAATTGGAAAGTTATCTTCTGATAGAGTAGAAAACGTTGTGGAAAAAGAAATTACTAGTTACGAGCAATTTCTCCTTTTCCTACAATCTTTTCCAGAGTTGTCTGCTACAAACTGGTTAAATGTCATTATTATTTGGTAAAGGGTTAAACCCCTGATGTACAGGTGTGTACCAATGAAGGAGTGTGAGTATAATAATAGAGGTACAAACTTTTCATTCCTGTTTTAATACTATAGGAAGTGCTTCGTGTTTGTGAAGGACTTACTATTCGTGCATTGAACCCTTGATATATGTGTGCCAATGGATAAGGGAATGTGAGTAAGACCACGGATACAAACTTTTCATTCCTGTTTTAAGGGGTGGAGCTCCTTTCACCTGCAGGGTTAAATGTTTGTCGTAAGGCCAAGACTTCGCCTTCTTGATGGCTTCTGCTTCAGTGAATACCACATAAGCTAATTTATAGCCCTGTAATTATATAATTCAATGTGAAAACATCACTTGACAGATGTAATAAAACAACAAAAATGGATAATTCATAACTGTAAAACCAATCATAACAATTAAGAACGCATGCATGATAATATAAGTTCAGTAGCTTTAATTGTAGAAAATTTTTAACATATATGTGGGCAGTTATACTGTTATCAGTAAAAAGAAATTGCTGTTCTTACTTTATGACTGATAATTCATAAAACGATAAATAAAGACATGTGTTTCAATGTTTCCTAAATTCATACATGAACAATCAATCCCCCTTATATGGGGCTTAATGTCGTATTTCAGTTATTTAACAACTTTCCTGGATTTCACAAAGACTTGGCGGGTCTGCAATGTCTTGCCCAAGGACACTCCCACAAAATATTCCAGCCCCGCTGGTGAGGATTGAATCTGAAACCCCAAGTCACAAGTCCTAAACCTTAACCACTGGGTGATGCAGGACCAAAAAATTAATATAATTTTGCTCATAAGAAGTAATGGATTTTTGTTACAATGTTAACAAATCCCTCTGAAAAAGATGCATCAAATTGAGATTTTATGCAGTAAGAGGTTAAGAACTAAAATCAATCTGACAAAAGACGATTGCTTACATTTAAACACAATGGTCTACAGTTGTCTACTTTAAGGGAGAGCTTAACTCATGTAATAAACAGAAACAAATATACAAATATAAACCTTGACAGTAGAAGAAGACGGGAAAAACTTGGAAGTTTCCGCAGGTGGATCATCTGTTACAGGCTTGCTATGAAGGAAGACTTGAGTAACCTTCCCAATCCCAGCATTATTAAACAGGTACTCTATATGTTTCTGTGAAAATAAAACGGCATTACTTTATATTTCATAGTCAAAAGGTGGACTCTCTAACAAGCTCAAACTTATACCAAAACATGATAACAATCATGAAATACATGTATAGAAACCCTTATGATTTCAATGAAGCAGACAATATCAAACCAATAATCCAAAAAACAGGACAATGAATGAATAATGCTTACAAAATCTACTTGATTAGGTTAAAAAGCATTGCCACCATTGTAATATATTAAGAATTATATTATTTGTAATTCATTAAATGAATAAGTCCTTGTTTGTTAGAAAAAAAACAGAACCAAACTTAATGTTATGACTACCACTTCAGGTTCCGCATCATTGTAACATATAAACATATTTTAATTGGCATTACATATAAAAACATGTTTTTCCTTAAGAAATACCAACACAGAGTACAATAAATTAGGTAAACATGAGATAAAGTATAGTGCAGAAAACCAGTTTGTTTAATTTCATTTGACATGCGTAATCTGGTTATTTTGTTGGTTGTCTTCTGATATGCTTTTTTGTAATACATTCTGACACCATTGACCATGTTAATATTTAGACAATTTAGAAGTTTAGTAAGATTAGTCATGAGATTAATCATACTAGGCTTTCAATAGTTATATTGCTATGTATATTGTTTTGGATATCTTTATAAAAAGTGTGAATTAATATGAAGTGGAATTCATCTTCTATTTGGTTCTAATTGCACAGCGTAAGTTTCATGTCTTAAGTTCTCAATCAATATTCCTGTGTCTAACCATTACATTCAATAATTGGTGAGCAGATATAAGTAGTGATGCAACAGTGTTTCTGTATGTTGGTGTGGCAATTTTCACAACAATACTCCAATACAACCTACTAATCTGAAACATTGATACTCACACTCTCGCAGTAAGGTGGTATATTTAACACAAACAGGGTTTTATCTTTAGGCTTGCTACTCAAAGCCTCTCTGACTTTGTGCTCCTTCACATACAAGGAGTGGGTACATTTACTCTCCTTTCTTATCTTCAAAGGGATCACTAAAAAGAAAAGGAAAAACAACACATATACAATCTAACTTTTCATTCTTATAATATGCTGTTTTAGATCATTTTGCAAGATATATATGTACTGCAGTATGTAACTAGTGCATTGAGAGGAAAAGATTATCTCGAAGATTAAACTTGAACTGAAAGTTACAGGAAAATCATCTGCGAAATCTGACTTAATGCCTTTATACCTGAAGGGGTAACTAATTAGATGCTATCAGGATTTTTTTGCATTGGGCAATACCTCCTGTTACATCACACTTTCAAACAATTAATTTGATGGAGGACTTTTGTGACAAGATTTTTATGCTACATTTTAACACCCATAATTCCAGTATTACAGTATAATATCAACTGATCATTACTTGTAGTTGTGAAATTATCCCTTTTTATTCAATCCACACATGTAACATGCTGGTATTCTGCATATTTACTTTGTAAGAACTGTTTAATTAACACTAGGTGACCATTTTCTGATTGCCTCCCCAACCAATAAATCTATAGATGGAATTTTAGAAACAGTCATCAATGAAAACACACCCTTGAAAGATGCACTGCTTAAAACACCTGACTGGAGCATTATATTTTTTACTAAATTATTGTAATTTTAACATCTTTGATTTGTCTTTTATCGTGCTCATACTCACAGATATTTCAAACTTAACATTTCTATTAAAGATTGATTTTAAACTGCCAAATAGTTTCTTTGGCAGTACAGAACAGAACAGAACCCATTACTCCACAATGACAAGCATACACCTTTCACTAGAGTGTGAACAAAAACTGTCTACACTGGTTGACATGCAAAAACTGAGGACATACTATAATTTAAAACTTGACTTTAACCATTCTTAATTGTTTAACGGCAATTGATGCCATTATTTGATGATATGCAAGTTTATCAAACACATAAATTGTCTTATCGATTGACTTTGATTGGCCATTTGTGCTTTAAATCCAAAAATCTGAATTTGGTAAAATCCTAAACTATTTTGGTCCTTCAAAATTTTGATTCTAGGTTGCCATATCAAAATAAATAAAAGGCAATTTCTCAACAAATTAATTTGACATCCTTTTATAGGCCCCTGCTATATAGTCAAAATAATTTGATGTGAAGATTGCCTTTTATTTTCTGATGGGGCAATCTAATGTCGACCTTTTTGAAGGATTTTGTGGTGGACTTTACCAAATTGATTTTCGGCTTTAAATCACAAAATGGCCATTTAAAGTCAATTGATAAGACAAGATTTGTAAAATAAACTTACATACCACCAAATAATGGCATCAATTGCCATTAAACAATTAAAAACCGCCGATTAATATTTCTAGTAATTTGGGTTTTTCACACTCCAATGCGCATGTCCAATTATTGAAGTTTAGCAGGAGTAGAAAATCGTCATCCAGTCTCAATTCAACCATTCTTACAAGTAAATACATTCGGAATACCAACATATTATGTGCAAGGATTTAGTGTTAATTTTTGGCCCCAAAAATCTCATAAAATTTCCCCAAAACTCATTACTTTCATTCATTTTAATCATTTTTCTAAAGAAAAGTCCATTGATTTTTCAAAAAAGCCCATTGATTTAATTTAGAAAAAAATCACTGAAGGATTGATTAAAAAAGAATTTATATATAACTGTCTAAATTGATCATTTGTTACTGTATTTTACTGTAATATCAAAATATCGGTGTTCAAACCTTGTGACAAAAATTTCGTAAGAAGTGGCCACCATCAAATGAATGGTTTGAAAGTTTGATGTAACGGGAGATATTGCCGGATGTAAAAATTTCTCAATATATAACAAATTAGTTTGTCCTCAGTCCTGGTGCTTGTCTGCAGTATTTCAAAGGGACATCTTTTTTAAAAAAGTGCTTTGTAAACAGAGGGACGCATTGCAGTCGCAGGACTACCTTTGATGATACTGTGTTTGACGAGAATGCAAAATCAGGCATGCCCCAATAAAGGGATGTTCGACTTGGACCGAGTACGAAGAAACCTGCAGACGCATGAGCTTATTTAGTGGTCCTGGGTAAACACGTTTTAAAGATTCTACTAGAAAAGTACCAGGCGTGAGTTATGAGAATATCTGGCGCCTGATTTTAATTATATTTACCTGTATATCCGTTGAAAACAACACTCTCGTGGCTCATGTTTTCTTTTTGTTGTTGTTGTCTAATATATGTTGTTGTTGTTCTTTGTGTATTTGATTTGACAGAATTTCAAGTTGAAGCGAATAAGTTCATGATGTTCCCTTCCCGAAATCATATATTGAACGTATTTGTGATATAAACCATTAGAACATCGTCTTAAAAAAAAGTAAACGTTTATCAAATTTACATTGTTATCTTTCACCCTCTTTTTTCCAATTCTGGTGTATTAGGAAGCAAATAACGCTTGGGAAATTAGCTTGCAAATATAAACAGACATTGTCAAGTTGAGTTTAAATCTTATTTAATGACATCAATTGTGAGATAAGTTCTAACAAATTAAATTTATCAGTCTCTTTTCTTGATAATGTGGATTAATGAAAGGTCGCAAGGCGGATCTCACTACTCACAGGATTCAAACCCATGACCCTCATGTCCTGAGGCAGACATTTCATACCCATGGAGCAAAGTCCTCCATGACATACCATGTACAAAACTACCAGTCCTCCATGACATACCATGTACAAAACTACCAGTCCTCCATGACATACCATGTACAAAACTACCTGTCCTCCATGACATACCATGTACAAAACTACCTGTCCTCCATGACATACCATGTACAAAACTACCTGTCCTCCATGACATACCGTGTACAAAACTACCAGTCCTCCATAACATACCATGTACAAAACTACCAGTCCTCCATGACATACCATGTACAAAACTACCAGTCCTCCATGACATACTATGTACAAAACTACCTGTCCTCCATGACATACCATGTACAAAACTACCTGTCCTCCATGACATACCATGTACAAAACTACCAGTCCTCCATGACATACCATGTACAAAACTACCAGTCCTCCATGACATACCATGTACAAAACTACCTGTCCTCCATGACATACCATGTACAAAACTACCTGTCCTCTATGACATACCATGTACAAAACTACCAGTCCTCCATGACATACCATGTACAAAACTACCAGTCCTCCATGACATACCATGTACAAAACTACCAGTCCTCCATGACATACCATGTACAAAACTACCTGTCCTCCATGACATACCATGTACAAAACTACCTGTCCTCCATGACATACCATGTACAAAACTACCAGTCCTCCATGACATACCATGTACAAAACTACCAGTCCTCCATGACATACCATGTACAAAACTACCTGTCCTCCATGACATACCATGTACAAAACTACCAGTCCTCCATGACATACCATGTACAAAACTACCAGTCCTCCATGACATACCATGTACAAAACTACCTGTCCTCCATGACATACATGACATACCATTTACAAAATTACCTGTCCTCCATGACATACCATGTACAAAACTACCTTTTATGCCCCTTTTTTAAAAGGTTTAATTCAATGTTCCTTATGTATAACTGTCCTTCTAGGATCATCAGTTTGGATTAAGGCACTGAAGGGTCTTGCCTAAGAACATTCCCCTCTAACTGCTTACTGTTGTTAAGCTTGGGAGAAATAAAACAATGTAAGCACATGTATGAAATGTGGCTTACTAACCTTAAAAGGATGGTAGGATAAACAAAAGTAATATCAAAATAAAGCTTTTTAAGGTTTTAATTTAAATTCAATTCTAGTATCACAGGTAACACACAAAGGAAATAAAAATGTGTATACACTTCAAACAATTTCACAGCCATTATTGTGTACAATAACCACTATCATCCCTCAATTTAACATTCACTATGATTAAAAAAAACACCAGGTCCAGACAAGAGGCAGATTTCCTTTGTTTATATATCAATATTTTGTTCGAACCCTATATTGTGGGTATTCACAAGAATCACCTAGTTGAGATGTTTCTTATGATGACAATCAATCTTGCTTTAAGTAACCAAATAAGAAAGGTAAAAGGAGATAGAAATTATTTGTTTAATACAGATCATGGCTTGATACAGACACCAGTCATACAGAAAGCTCAAGAATGAGCTTTCTGAATTATTTGAGTCCTGTATTAAGCTAGTCTCAGACTAAAAAGACTTAATGACTTTTCATGCACTGTTTAAGAGTGGTCCAAATAAACAAGATTAAATGACATGAGTCCTGATAGTCTCTGATATTAAGATGGTATAAACTAGACTAAACAACTCTTCATTCACTGTTTAGGGTGGTTCCATTTAACAAGACTGGCTGTACCCACAAAATAGGGTTTATTTGATAGGTTTTGACATTCAAGCACTTCTGGACCACAGTGCAAATGAAACGATCAATTAATACATAAAATACAAGTGCAAACAAACCATTTAATCCTTCACATAATTATAGTCTTGTAGCAGACGACATGTAACTTTTTAATCCAGGTGAGTACATGTTCTATTTTGCTATTTAGTTTTCCTTAAAAGAAAAAATAACTGATTAAAAAACCTGCATCTGTACTATTTATGTTCTGCAGAACCAGGGAAACTGAAAATGTTGTGGCATTATGGTTTTCAAAAGGAGATATTTCAAGGTACACTCACCAAATTATATACTGTAAGCAACATTTAGATCCTTCTACACTATTATATATGAGAAAAAACATTTCTTGTACAAATCAAATAAAAATAGTTATAAAGAATTCTAAAATATATAAGGCTCTGGTGAAATTAAGCAGTCAGAAGTGACCAGAGCATTCTTATAAACTTGCATCAACTTCGATGAAAGGAGATCATGTCCCTTTAAAAACGTGTTTAAAGTCATCTGCTACAACGCCACAAAGTCATCTACATGTCATAAAGAAAATCTCCTTTTGTTCATCTTTTGGTCTAAAACAACAAAACAGAAAAGCTCATTCCATTTTCAAGGGAATATTTATCTAAACACTTTAACACATCTGATGCTTAAAAGAGCTGTGGGTTTGAGATAGGAGTCTACATCATCGCTAAAGGATCAAATGCTGTAAAACCTATTCCTCCGTGCAATTTTCTTCCAATTCTAAATAAAAATCATCAACTGATGACAATTTCAAACAATGTCACATGCCATATTTGTCAAATTGGTTAAAGATCATGGCAACAAATGGTGAAGTTTCTCAAACCTAGATCTGTTCCTGTCAAAATAAATATTTAACATTTTGCTTTAATTGAACTTATCAAGTACACAAGATGGAACAAGGTTATGCAAGTTTTAATTTTTACCGAAATGTAGATTGCAAATCAAAGAAGAGGGAAAATTAAAAAATTATTGATATAGCCGACATAGTGAAAAAACTGATACAATGTATATAGAAATAAATACATTAGACATCAAAGAACAAACTACTGTACTTGTATAAGGAACTTTATAAGAGTATTACTTAAATGGTTTCCACTGTAACTTAAATATCTACACACTAACTAGTATTTAACATGTATTATTGCACAACAAAACACAAAGCAAAAGGGTGAACCCTCGTACACGTAATAAACGTGTTACAAAACATTCATAACATCTGTAACAACAGACAAATCAACTTTTCGCTGTTCTAAGGTACTTGCAACAATTTAGAACAATTTATCCACAAAACAGATGACCGGTGGAAAACTGTTCAATAAACACTTCAATCTTTGGGAAATAAGGATAGTTGCTCAATCAATCAATCAATCAATCAATCAATCATTCAATCAATTAATGACTCAAATATTTCGTTTCAGGACAGATTCCTATAAAGTATTGTACTACACTTAGTCTATGTTTGTGTTCCAAATCAACATGCAAGGCAAGCTTGGATTTATTCAGGTCAAACAATTTCCACAAAAATGAATCAATAAACTACTTTCATTTATTCACTTGCTCTTGGCAATTGGAAAAAGTCTTTCACACAAAGCATGCAACTCCCAAGTCTTCTCAAGGTTTTAGTTTGGATCAAAACATGATATACAATACTCATATATTGATGATGAACAATTGAACATTCCAATGAATAGCTAGAGATTTCTTGTAACACAACCATTTAAAACCATCTATACAACATATCTGCAGTTCATCATTAAACGCCATTAAGTATTAGCTAGGGAAGAAGTCGTCTCTATATATAATTTTAATTCAATTTAATTCATATAGGGTTTAACGACGTGTGAACAATATCATAGGTCAGTTATTTACAGCTTTCCAGGATTCACCAGTACTAGGCTAGGGCTCTTAAGTGTCTTGCAGAAGGACACTCCAGCAAAGCCAGAGGCATCAGTAAGGCTTTAACAAGGGACCCCTGAGTTCTTAGACCGCCACCTTAACCACTAGGCCAGACAGGTCACGTCCATTTCTATGTTGTGACAAGATAGCAGAGAATGGTAGATAGATCAAAAGCGTCATCAATGGTTAGTCACATGGAATATCCAATAGAAACACTTTATCTAGTTGTCAAAAGGCATTTGTTTATCCCCCCTAAATGCCATATAATGACAATGACTCCTTTCCCACACTCAGTTCTATGAAAAGGTGCATGAATTTACAAAATGGTTTGGTGATGATTATAAATGTAAAAAATATGCAAATATTTCTTTCAAAGAAACAACTTTAGATATTTTCAGAAGAACAACATATAATTAACGAAAAAGTTGTGAAAAAAGTGACCCATAACCCTTTTCCAAATGCCAAATTTATGACTGTCCCAAATTGAAAGAGTTTGCAGACAACATTTCAAAATGTGATGAAATTGAAAAATGATCTTCTGATAGGGCAGAAAACATCGTGGGAAAAAGAGAGATTCCTTGTTAAGAGCAATTTCCCCTTTCCCCACAATGTATCCCAGAGTCGTCTGCAACAAAGTGGTGAAATGTTTTTATTGTTTAGTAATGGGTTAATCATCATTTACTGCATCAAACAACTCCAGAATCAATGATTATTGTTCTAATGTTTAGACCTCAATTTCAAAATGAAAAAAAAAAAAATCATAATCAAGGCTATTTTTTTCTAATTACAATTAAAACAGTATTTGAATAAAATAGATAAAAAGTTTTTAATGAGCTCATCTTTATACACTTAAAAATGGCTTTCTCTGTCACTTTGTTAGTGAAAATTATTTTCTTTTTTTTTTCGTGCAAAAGTACCGTATATTTGCAGCCAAAAAATTCTCTGTGAAAACACTTTAAGAGAAATGGTCCAGTTTAAGAGCAAATTAAGAGTAAAGTTGTGTCAAATCAGGAAATTTGGGCTGATAATCACCGGTAATGTTTCCCTTATAGTAAATGATGTATGTATATATATATAAGAATGTTATATGGTAAATGCCAAGAGATTACAAGTAAAGACTTATACTGTATGCTTTCAATTTTGAAACTTGACAGTTTATTTACCACACCAGAAGGACACATTTAAATAACTTGAGCAAAGAATTCTTTGCACACAAATCAGAGGAGAAAGATGGAATTTTGTTCCCAATCCATGAGATTGTTTAATCAAAAATATATTATAACTGGCAATATATATAAGAGAAGCAAACCTATGCCTTTCATTTTAATTTGACATTTTGACCTGTGATTAAAGTATATGCATTTTGTAAATTTCCTTTCAATATCAAGATTGAAATCTGAAGTTAGTTTTCAGAAATCTGCAGCCATATTTCTGTAAATAAAAACAAGATCATCCTACAGAGAGATCTATGCAAACCATGGTTAGGTTGGAACCAAAATCAACCTGGGAATAATGGGGAAAAATAATCTTATGGACACAGATGTACTGTACATGTAATCTGAACATCCCTAATTGTGAGTATTTTTAAGTGTTAAATTAAAAATAAACACTGTTAATGAGACATGTATAGTAATAATTGAAAACATTGTACTAGTAAATGGATCTTAAATAGACATGAACAATAAAACCAATTTTCACTGTGTTTATCATGACAAGCATATATTTGTAGAAACTGTTTGCTTATAAATTAAGTTTGAAATGGGACTATAAGTGGCAATTCATACTCTTTCCCAAACAATAACGACATTTGACCACTTTGTTGCAGAAGACTCTAGAAAACATTGTGGGAAAAGGAGAAATTGCTCGTAACGAGCAATTTCTCCTTTCCCCCCAATGTTTTCTGCCCTATCAGGAGATTATTTTCCAATTTCGTCACATTTTGAAATGCCCTCTGCAAACTCTTTCAATTTGGGACAGTCGAAAATTTGTTGTTTGGGAAAGCATTAAGGTGCATGTTTACAATATGAGGAAAATTGATAGTTAAAAATTAATTCTTTTCAAACTGCACAACATTTGAACAATTTTGTGATACACACTGAAGAATAGTCAAAAGCGGTAAAATTGAGTTGTTGTTAATGCATGAAAGTCAGTATACAATGAATTAACATGTACTTTAATTCAAAAGTGTGACATCACTTTTGAGATCTACCCATATAAACTGTACCTCCTTAAATGAATTGATGCTTACTGAATTAGTCATGCTTTCAATAGCTAGTTTGATTGTTTTAAAATTTTATATTGACTTTTAAATTTTCTCTTCTGTGAATAAGGACATTTAAGGTATTAAAGGTGAATATTCCAAACTGGAGATAAAATCTTACAACAATCATGCAGTATGATGAAATAGTTCATGGTAAATTGTATTGGATATAAACCACGGTGAATATGGCTTATGATGAGCAAATCTGCATTTGTCAGAGTAGCTTTTCAATACTTCTGCAGCAAGATCATTAACAAGTGTATAATAATGTCATTGTGAGAACTCTTACATCACGAGACCAAAAAGATATAAGGCATAAGAAACCACTGTGATAAAAGGATAAATTGCTCATAATGAGCAATTTATCCTTTTATCACAATGGTTTCAAAACAGCATGAAGAATTGTATGTTATATTTTGTCATCTGCTGTTGTTTTCAATTTGGAACAGTCACAATTTCCATTATCGGGTGAAGGTGGTAGTTTAATACAAAGTAACATGTGAAACACTAAATCTATAATGTACAACCTTTTCAATTAACCTGTTGCCTCAAACAGTTAAATAATATGAAATAACCAATTTCTCTAAAAGATAAAGATCTCCATGAAGAACTGCATCATTTATCAAAACTATTAGTTTAAAATTATTAACATCGATTTTGATGGAAGCTTGAAGCTTCTCAAAATCCTCTTTAAATGAAGGCTTGCTGGATACTAAACCAATAGTAGTGCTGACTTGTGGGTTGGTCTTCGCATTTTCTCCTCGCTGATAATGGGGACCGAACAAAGGACCCTCAGTAC
Organism: Cerastoderma edule; assembly: GCA_947846245.1. Classification (NCBI taxonomy): domain Eukaryota; kingdom Metazoa; phylum Mollusca; class Bivalvia; order Cardiida; family Cardiidae; genus Cerastoderma; species Cerastoderma edule. The sequence continues at coordinate 54,374,343 of OX401406.1, forward strand.
CAGAGGTCGAGGCTCTATCACTGCACCACTGTTGCCCAATCATTCAAAACCTAACAGATATCAAAGGCCTGAAAGGCCAGACTGCGTCGCAGTGGAATTGTATTCCTTAGTCTGAAGGACTGTTTGTGTGTTTGAATTTAAAAAAATATCTAGAAGATAAAATGCAGATAAACCATACAACTCTGTTGTATATCTTATTTATTAAAGAAAGAACAACTGTAAATATAAACAATGTGCAAATGCTTTTAAATGTATTCTATGAAAAACGTAATAAAAAATGAGTAAGAAATTAACTACAGTATTAAGTTTTTGTACGATGAGACATAACAAGAGACCCATGAAGTCCTGAAATACTGACTAAATTTTCAATGATATTGACAATCTGATAAAAGTTGGTAAAGATTTCAAGAACATAATGCAACTCTTTACGTCCATCCCTATCTCTTGCATGTGAATCAAAAATGAAAAAAAATCCAAATGATAACAAATTGCTTTTGCATTTCCCTTACATATAAATATGCTGTACTGAAATTCTTCTTGATTGGCAGGCAATCCAACTCCTATAGCCATCTCAAGTTTAACAAGGGGGTAATTGTCTGTGTAATTCGGGTTCATTGCACCACTGTACGTTTTCTTTACTTTGCATACAAAATACTCACTAGACAAACAAATGTAGGGAGGCAAGTCATGTACTTCAAGAAACTCAACTGAATTGTTGTTATATTTTCTTATATCAATATACAAATCATCTCCTGCAATCAAAACTTGATCTATATCATAATTCCTCCAAGAAAACTTGTCAAATGGATGTGTAAAAAGTATGGAACACACTGCTTACCTCTTGACAACACACTAAACATCTCATTACCCTGGTGGATGTTTCCCTAAATAGGAAATTCATTCAACATTTTGTTAATCTGACTTTCTGGCCCAGGATTCGTTTCGACATCACCACATATCATCAAAAGTAACATAATAAGTAAGAGGTTTCTGTTAGCATGACAGACCATAAATAGCACTAAGATAAAATTTGGTTTACAGTCTGTGTCCTCATCTCCATCAAGTTTACCGGCTTGCAGTCGTAAACAAAAACATCCTATCTTCAACATCCACTGATTAACATTAATCCCCATTTCTTCACATAATATTGCCATGCAACTCAAAACAGTATCTCCCTTCATTTTCAAAAGATGAACAAATCGGAAAGGTTAGTGAATCCACTGTACACGAAGTCGAACTTTTTCAAGCATAACTTAACACAAGATAGCCGGAAATTCGAAATCTTGAACAATGCCCCTCAGCATGCGCAAACACTAAACGCCCCGGCAAGTGAATAGATAAAACAACATGTCTCTGGATGTAAACATTGAACGTTTGGAAGCGATCATGTAATTTTCCAGACATGAGACCGTATCTCAACTCTAGGACCAAATAGTTGTATCGACTCTAGTATGTTCTCCAGAAATAAAAACAATATACTCCAAGATAACTCCAGACAGTGTGCAGTGCTCACAATTACTTATTACAACGTAAATTCCCCACAAAAAGGCCCCGACAGGAGTATATATATGTAAACCAAAGCGAATGTGTTTGGCCCCGGCAAGAGTATATATAAAGCGAGTGTGTATTGAAGGCAAAATAAGTCCACAGCAATTATGTAAACATGGAACGTTCGAACTTAATCTTCAAGCGATCAAACCATGGATCATATGATTTTTCCTGACAAGGCAACCCAATGCTAGAATCAAATATTTGTACCCCATTCAATCGAGAATACCTAAAAAGAATAAACAAACGTTTGAATTCGCCTCTGCGGTTCAACGTGGAAAGTAGTTCTTTGGTATACATGCGCGAGCGCGGGAGTATTCTCCCGCCAAAATTCGCGGAGAACTACTTGATTTTTCCCGCCGAAATTCGCGTAGGGTTAGTTTTATCTGAGTGATCAGCCCCCGAAGGACAAAGAACGATTCAGATCGATGACTATAAGCAGTCGCGCATACGCGACGCTTAAAAATAAGAAACTGGCCCGACTAAAACAATTGTGGAATTGCTAATTGGAAGATTCAAGAATCATAACTTCAGAACAACTGACAAATTGTGTGTTAACAGCCATGTCAGGATAAAGAGCCTTAACAACTTCATAGAGCTCTACATTTTGAGTGTTGCAAGAGCAATACATATCTTTGAATTAGATTAAAGATAAGAATATGTTTAATATATTGGTCTAACTTGATAGATCTACACCAGATATTGAACGCAACCTGCAATTGTAGAAATAATTATAAAATCGAAATCTAAACTTATTACAAGTCACTATATATTTATACGTCGAAAATTTATCAAAACCTACCAAAATGATTTTCATCAATGAATATGAATGTACATCTTCAAGTGAATAAGAGTAACTTATTATGTACATGTACATAATAAAGTAAAAAAGTGTTGTTTAAGTGAGGAATCTTTTTTATGATGTACAGTTTTTGATGACTTTTGAAAAAAGCTTGCTATATCTTGATTACATTTCCTTCCAAAAAACAAAAGTCTGTAACAATTTACCTCTTAACCCTTTCCCAAACAACAAATTGAAAGGGTTTGCAGACGACATTTCAAAATGTGATGAAATTGGAAAATAGGGCAAGAAACCTTGTGAGAAAAGAAAAAATTGCTTGTTATGAGCAATTTCTCCTTTTCCCACAATGTTTTCTAAAGTCGTCTGCAACAAAGTCGTCAAATGTCGTTATAGTTTGGGAAAGGGTTAATGAGCTACTAACAACATGGGCATTAAACCACTAATCCTTTTGTTAGGTACTTTCAAACTTTGACTTCTTAATCTATTACCAAACAATAACGACATTAGACCAATTTGTTGCAGATGACTCTGGAAAATATTGGGGAAAAGGGGGAATTTCTCTTAACATAAATGTGGCAAAAAATGCTGTCCACACAATGTTCTACAGCAACCCATATAAAGGTTTCCAGTATGTAAGAATCTCTCTCAGTATTATTACATTTGAATTGTTTTTGGTAAAAGCTAAGAATTATTCTGTTTCATGATTATTTGCGAAGTCTGAAAATCACAAAGCTTAAAATAAATAAATTAGTGCGGAACTTATCGCTCTAAAGGGGGGAACAATAATCTTATCAAAATTAGTTACCCATTTCCTCATTTGGCATTTTGAGACTCGTCCAAACAGGAAGCAACAGCAGATGACATTTCCATAGAGGTGCTAAATAGACTTGATATTGGGTCTTAACATAATATTGGGTCTTAAGGTAACATTATATTAGGTCTTAATGAAATATTGGATCTTAATATTATGGTATTGGTTCTTAAGCCTTATGAAAGGAGGGGTTGCTTGTTTTATTTTTTTATACACATTAGTTTCTTGAATCTGCTGCTAAAAAAAATTTGCAAAAGAAATGAAAAAATTGATTATCTTTTTCCCATGTACAGGAACATTTACTTTATAATAAAATGCTGTTTAAATAACTGTACACTTAAAGATGATTTCAAACAAACTATAAAAAAAAATTAAGAAAACAATCTAAGAAAAAATGTAAATGGCAAAAAACAATGACATAAAGAAGAACATGTTCTTTTGTCAAAGTGTTATCTTTAGTGGTATATTGCAAGTGATTTAAAGGGTACATCTATGAAATGATGTGTTGAATGACGATTTTATTGGCACATCTTTAAGTATTCATTATGAGGCTTTCAAATGAGATGATATCTATGGACACATCAATGAAAAAACTGATATCAATGGTAAAGTAAGTTTACCAAAATTGTTGAGTTTAACACATCCAACTTGAACATAATGGCTAACAACAATTATATTTCAAGCCGATTGATATTCACATGCCAAATTTAACCCTTTCCCAAACAACAAAATTTCGACTGTCCCACATTGAAAGAGATTGCAGACGACATTTCAAAATGTGATGGAATTGGATAATAATCTTCTGATAGGGCAAAAACATTGTGGGAAAAGGAAAATTTGCTCGTTACGAGCAATTTCTCCTTATCCCACAATGTTTTTTTAAATCATCTGCAACAAAATGGTCAAATGTCGTTATTGTTTGGGAAAGGGTTAAAGAATTGAAGACAATAAATAACCCCATTCTCTGGACAGGAGGTTCTGAGTAACATATGGTTTTACATTTTAACCAATCATAAAACATAACTATTGCATGAACATTCATAATAAATATTAGTAACTGTACCACTGATAACAAAATGATTTCCCTTGTACAAACTTGCTTAAACCCTTTACCAAACAATAACGGCATTTCATCACTTTGTTGCAGACGACTATGGAAAACACTGTGGGAAAAGGAGAAATTATTCTTAACAGCTATTTCTCCTTTTCCCACAATATTTTCTAATCAGACAACTTCGAATTTCATCCCATTTTGAAATGTACTTTGCAAACTCTCTCAATTTGGGACAATCGAAAGTTTGGTGTTTGGTAAAGGGTCAACAGTTTCAGCATAGTTTTTTCAAAAACATGTATATTATTATAGGATTTCAAGAAGTATTTACTGTACGAGAGTCAGTCTTAAAATAAGATTCAGATTTGTAAACCTATAACAGAATGAATAAACATTTGCAATGTATGACTTAATGACTCAGCAGAACACATTGTTCAAAAACAAAACAATCTCCAGTTATTCCTTTCTTTTTCTTTCATAATTCGAAGATTAACGAAATTTTCTAATTATTGTTTGCTGATTTTAATAAGCCTTTGCATTTTCAATTTTTATGGGAAATTTGATACATATTATCAATATTATACACCTCATTTACATATTCAATGTTGATAATGAGGAACAAAGTTATGTAGTAATGTCACCAAACATGACTAGTTGAAGGATTTCACATGGGGGTAATGGGTGGATTTATTCTATGATTTATGATATATAGTTTGAGTTTGACTCTTGAGGACCGGAACTGAGGATACGACAGAAACATCTTCGCACCGTCCTCATGATCTGCCTGGGCAGGGCACACGGCTGTAACTTTGTGAGCATTGATCCACAGTGACTCATATAATCTGTATCTAGAGTCAAGGAAATAATCTACAAATAGGTATATACACTGTAATGCATTGGATTATATTAGAGTTTTGTAACTTGGGTTTCTGGTTTGATGCACACTGGCACTGCTGATTTTGTGAGAGCATTTTTTTGGCAAGACATTTCACAGCCCTAGGCTAATACAATGTACTGATTATTACAAAGAAAGTTGTTATATTACTGAAAAACTGTAGAAAAAGCATTAAACCCTTTAATAAATCAATGTGCTCAGTGCATCTATCCCAGCTCCTTACATATACTAAGAGGAACTACACAATTATCCTTACCAAGCCAATGACCTTTTTCTATGATAAACAGCATTGTTCAGTGATGAGAAATAAATAATCTTTGTTAAGTGGCTCCATTACAAGGAAATGTGTCGGCTAAGCTAAGCAAAGTTTTCAGGGAAAGGACCATTATTTTCATCCTAATATTGTCACAAACTGAGCTGCTTAACCCTTTCCCAAACAATAACGACATTTGACTACTTTGTTGCAGACGACTTTAGAAAACATTGTGGGAAAAGGAGAAATTGCTTGTAACAAGCAATTTTTCCTTTTCCCACAAGGTTTTCTGTTCTTCCTGAAGAATATTTTTCAATCTCATCACATTTTGAAATGTCGTCTGCAAACTCTTTCAATTTGGGACAGTCCAAAATTTGTTGTTTGGGAAAAGGTTAAGTTGGTATACAATCTAATTGATGAGATCTCCATGCCAAAGATCCTAGAGCTAATGACTCGCTCTTCTGTTTGCCATAATCACTAACACTTAAAAAGTACTTCTAAACTAATCGAGGACCAAAAACTGAATATGCAGCAATAAAATACAACAAGTCAACTCCACAAATAAAAATCAATTCCAGACCCAACAACAAAGGATATAATATAGACCATGGCGGCTGGCCTCCATTTATATACAGAACATACGAGTAGCCATCTCGCGGTTTACCCTGTATGGAATAGTAGTAAGGGAGGTAACTATGGGCCCTGAAGTTTCGTCGTTCGTAGAATCGAATGGCGTTGTGATTGGTGGAGAGCACATGGAGGTAGGCTGCTTTACAGTTATTGTATTCCTTGGTGGTAATGTTTGATAGCAAACTGTCCAGCAATAGAGAACCTGTCAACATAAATACAACATGTACATAGATCAAGATCAGAGCATTTATCATAGCTTTTATAGACTTGTGAAAAGTAAGGACTACAGTTTTTAACTGTATTAGCAGAATTTGGGTAATTCCCATCAGTTCTTACACAAAAGAAGATAAACACAACTTAGACTCAGAAGATGTCGAGGAATAATTCATATCAATCTGTTTGATGATTCAAATCTATGTTTTCAATTTTGAAATTCTGTACATCCTCATTATATCTGTCATCTGCCTACTTCTATCTTGCTGTTAACTAATATTGATGAAATAGTGAAATCAACAAACAATATTATTGTGAACGAACGAAAAATGTATGCCTTTTTCCTTTAAATCATGTAGCATCTTCATCTTTAACCTGGTCATATGATATGGAAATATTTGCGGAGACTAATCAGAATGTGTCACCAGGAATTCACGAAAACTAACTTGGAAAGGCCAGGATTTTTTTTATAAATATCTAAGTTAACAAACTGTTTATTGATAAATCTATTGACTTGAATAACTGTACTTAGCAGTTTATGAACACACTATAAGAAATTAATATATCTTTCGGTCATCATTATCAATTCATTACCTTTCATTAGTTTTCCGTTTGAATGGCTTCAAAAAGACTGATTCCCATAAAAAGAGAAAAACAATGCACTTTTTCAGTAACTGCAAGAAAAAGATTAAGTATTGTACAGTCAGTGGTCTTTCAAATTTCTTCCACATTCTAATTTTCTTTTACAATTTTTTCAACATCTATAATTGCATTAACAAATATTTGTTTATCAGAGAACTCTGTATCCATTTTGATAGTACATGTGCCGGGTATATTGCTATAAAAGATGAAGAATTCTTACCAATCCCATGCTTTCTGAAGTCCACCACCACACCTAAACTGAGGATATACGCCACTTGAACAGTGCTTGGGAAGCCAGGCGCCAGGATATCTGAATCCTACAATTAAGTAAAACTGGGAGTATATTCTCTGCTAGTATGGGATGATTAAACTGATCATATTAAATGTTTAACAAACCGCAGAAAAAGACCTTTCAAAATCAGAATAACATCTGATCAGAGAAAAAAAATCATATCATCCACAGATCAGTTGTTTTGTCTTAATATATGACCCCAAGGCATGTTCTCTATAATAATTGTTTAGGTTCTCAAATTTTCATAAAGGTTCTACGATCATTACAAAAGCAACATAATAGAAAAAATCTTAAGTACTGTACACAAATATATCATGGTTTTTTGGTACTTGTGTGGGCTGTCATTACAAGCAGTTTCCCATGTAGTCTTCTGAAGTCATTTGTTGCAGGTGCATTAACTCTTAGAATGCTGGGTAACTTTCTAAATATAGACTTTTGTGTCTTTTGCTTTCCATAACCTTAAATATCTGTTGAATTTTGATGAGTAAAGATACTCTGAGTAGCAAACAGTTAAGATCACAGGCCAGCTGCCAACTTACTTGGCGGCTGGCCTGGATCTAACCTGTTTGCACAAGCATGAAGTCCGTTCAAGCACTTTAAGGAATAAAACCTTATAATGAGGTATAATTCACGAGATCAATTTCTTATTTAATCAGAAGTTATTTCTTCAGTAAGATAACACTTAATATAGGGTATAGCATGTAAGCCATTTTACCATGATTCAAAAGATTGCTTTCAAGAAAACAGATAGTTTTTTGTAAGTCTTTGTGACCATGAAGAACTACCAACATAGAAAAGTCATCAAGAGTGAATTTGATAAGCTGCAAGATTCCGTCACAATTGATGTAAAATAAACTAGATTAATCTTAAACATAAAAAAGTTCATATTCAGTTCATATTGAGGGTTCAGTACAAGACTATAGTAAGTGCTTTACATTGTGAAGGACTAACTATAGTCTGGCAATGAAACCTGCATATGAAGAAATAGGTTATTGAGTACATTCATTATACAGTTAGCATTACCTCTTTGTTCAGCATCATCTTTTGTTTGATTTCACAAACAATAAGGCCAATGATTCTGGAATGGTAAGTAGCTGCCAAGGAATAAAACTTGGGGTTGGAGGCTATTTCCTGGTACCAGACATCAGGATACCTGGTTACAAATATAAACTTGGTTAGATCAATCATTTACTGGTATCATCAACACATTAACTTATTCCAACATACAGGAATGTGTAATATCCCTTCAATTGTAGCAATGGCAAACCACAAAAAAAAATAGCATGACAAATAGTAACAAATACAAAATTAATCAGCTCAAATTATTTACAGCTATCGTCAACACCTTAACCAATTTCGCCATTCAGGAATTTGCCTGTATTCTAATTGAAACAACAGCATACCGCAAAAGACAGCATGAAAAAAAAATCTCTTTATATTTTGGGTAGGAGCACAGAGAAAAATGTGAATTTATTATTAGAATCAATTCCACCTTTGGTCAAATTTATTCAAAAGACTTCTGCAGAAAATGTTTAAAACTGAGGTACAATGAAGTTGAATATATATGATATGATACTTTATTGATACATGAAGTTCATCAGTTACAAGTATTTAATATTCAAGATGCAGACCATTCTCATACATAGGTCAGTGGAGTGTCGAACCATACGGACGTGTTTTTGTTTACAGAGAAAATATTTGTCGAAATTAGCAAAAGGAGTTTTGGCATATACAGCAGCATATAGAAGGACTGAAGGACTGAAACTATGATAAAGATCTGCATTATAGAGGTGAATCTAAAAAGTTAGTATTGTTGCCTTTTTTGGAATTGGAAGAACTTTTTTGATTTAGAGTATTTCGCTTATAGATATCGATCAAAAGGGAACCAAGTGTTGAACTAAGGGTATAACTCAGGTAGAACAAGCGGGGCTTATAGGGAGATCGTGCATAATTATCGAACTACCTGACATACCTGTATAATTGACTAGAAGTTTATCGTGCATATCGTTTACATAGGTAAATGACAGTAGTGACCACTGTTTAACGAATTAGTACGGAGGCTTAGACTAGCGATGGCTATCGACATTGCATGTTATCGCGCGAGAATTGGTGCTTTTGATTTGTGCTGCAAAGTGCACTCACGGAAATCAACATATGAATCTTACAATCCATATAGATCGGGATCAAATGTGCACTACAGAAGCCTAGCTTGTGGCATTGTATTTTTAAGTATGTTTCTAGCGTTCTATGGTGTTACAAGAGGACAACTGTATTTGGCTGAACGTTATACAACAACAACACCAATGGTTCTTCAATGTAGGTCGATCGAAGATAGGTCCTTCATTACGGGTACCTCGATTATATGTATTAGGTTAGAATTGCAATACAGTTCATTCCATGGTCGTTTAATAGAACTATCCGGAGATGTGGAATTAAACCCTGGCCCCTCTAATGATACGGAAATGATACTCAGTGCAATTAATGACACGAAATTCGAATTGGCTGGTGAAATCTCTTTGGTTAAGAATGAAGTTATCGGAATTAAAAATGACTTATATGCATTGCAATCTGATTTAAAATCTGTTGCCGAAAGGGTTGACCACATCAATTCTAAGCAAATGGATATGGAAAGCAAGTTAGAGGGTGTTATAAGTCGTGTCGTCCACTTTGAAAAGGATAAAGATTGCCTGATAAATGATTTTCGCGAAATCGCAGAGTTGCACGACAGTGACAATGTAAGATTAATTAGAATTGAACGACAGCTTGATGTTTTGGAATCGGAGAAACTAAAGTGTTCCTTAAGAATATTCGGTTTACATGAAGATGAATCGAATACTGTATCCTTGAAAAGCCTTATTAATGAGAGGGTGTTTGATGTCATGGACAAAAAGGATGGAGTCAACATGAACAGTCTGATAAATGCTAAACGTTTAGGAACTAAGGTGGATGGAAGATCAAGAACAGTCATCGCAAATTTCGTTAATTTTGATGATAAAATGAAACTTTTCAAGTATCGAGATTTGTTGAGACGAAAGCAAATTCGCATATCTAATGATCTGACAACTACTCAACGAATGCAGATAAAGGAAGCCAATGATCAGGGTTTTAGAGGTTATTTTAAGCGAGGTGAGTTTTGTAAAGTGCCCAAGAGAGAGCAGTCCTACAATCGAGGTGCACGCACCGTACGTCGGGGAGTCCGGACACTAGATGATCGCAATCGTGATTACCTGCGCTCTACTACTGATGCAGACCAACAAGAAGTCCATGGTAATGAAGATACTATCAGTAACGGTGGTAATATGAACGTCGTCACACAATAGGACAACGGCCAAAGTCCTTTACACACACAGCGAAATATCAAACTCCTGTCTTGGAACATTGAAGGATTAAAAAACAAAATATCATGTGATTTGATGAGTTTTGTATCCAAGTATGATATTTTCACTTTGCAGGAAACGTGGGATACATGTAGTTCTTACTATGAAAACATTTTCCCTGAATATTGTATTTATTATAATAATGCCAGAATGTCTTTATGTGGTGGTAGGAATATGGGAGGTGTTTTGACTTTTGTTAAGCACGAATTAAACAGTTTTGTAAAGCGTATATGTATTGATTTCGGGTATGGCATCTTATTGCAGATTGATGGGAACTTGTTCTCCCTTAAAGATGATGTTATATATTGCTCCTTGTATGTTCCACCTGGTGGCTCGCCATTTTATATTGACAAACCACTCGGGGCAATGAAAGCACTGGAAGATATTTTATTGAACCATGGTTTAATGGAAAATCATTTAATTCTCTGTGGTGATCTGAATGCTCGCACAGGTGTTTTAAACGATGTCATAACCGTAGGTAATGCCGTGCCTGAATTATGTGAATTAGATGAGTTCATTGATAGTGGACCAGATGTAATGAGAAGCTCGTTTGACAGTAAGGTAAACTCATTTGGTCGGGATGTGATCAATTTTTGTAAATTATTTTCATGTTATATTGTCAATGGTAGATTCGGTGCAGATGCGCTACAAGGCAATTATACATTTATCAGTCACACGGGATGTAGTGTCATTGATTATTTTATTATGTCGAAACCTCTCCTTATATTGATAAAAGGTTTTAATGTTTTATCTATGCCTGGTAGTAGCCATCTACCCTTGCACTTGGAGTTAACATGTTTCAGCCAAATATCGACTCTTAATAAAAACAACAGTAGTACTTTTTATAAAATAGGGTCAGATGATGTTTGTAATTTTACAAGAACGCTTAGAAGTCAAGTTTTTGGTGGTGCTTTGGACCCCTTTGTTAAGAATTGCATGGACCAAACGTGTTCTATAGATGAAGTATTTTCCAATTTAGAAGAATCTATTTTACGCTCAGCGGACAATTTTAAACGTACAAAATATGAGAAGAATCAATGTAAGAATCAAACGTGGTTTGACAAACAATGTCATCAATACAAAAAGCAAACTAAAAGGGCTTTAAAATCATTTCGGATCAGCCGATGTGTAGATGATTTAGATCTTTATTTAGAACATAAAGCTTGTTATAAAAATAAAAAGTTATGCAAAGAAAAACGTAAAAGTTATTATAGAAATTATGCGGAAAGGCTAGAGTCTGCAGTAAAAGATTCAAAAACATTTTGGAGAGAAATAAAAAAATTAACACAAAGGGGAAAAATGCATCCAAATATTTCCTTAGAAGAGTGGTTTAATCATTTTAGCTCAGTTTTCTCAACCAGTAATGGGCATGACGTGAGTCAAGGCGAAGATATTTTTTCTGACACTGATGACTTTGATGATATCCAACAATCTGTTCTGAATGATCATATAAGTGACGAGGAAATAATAAGCAGTATAAATAGTTTAAAAAGTAATAAAGCAGTAGGAGGAAATCTAATACCCCAGTTCTTTATTTATGGGTTAGACATATTGCTGCCCTATATTCGCATATTTTTCAATCGGCTTTTCAGTAACGGAGAGTTCCCTACTCAATGGTCTGAATCAGCCATTGTTCCTATCTTTAAAAAAGGTAATGTTAACGACCCCAATAACTACAGGGGTATTGCATTAATTGATGTTTTAAGTAAAATATATATAACTATATTAACCAGACGTGTAACATTTTATGCTGAAGCCATGGATAAACTAGCCGAGTCACAGTCTGGTTTTAGATCAGGTTATAGTACCATTGACAATGCATTTGTTCTGAATGCTATTGTGAATAAACATTTAAATAGGAATGGTAAATTTGTCTATGTAGCTTTTATTGACTTTCGTAAAGCTTTTGATTTAGTTGACCGTTCGATTTTATACACAATTCTACGTAAAAATGGCTTAAAAGGAAAATTATACTATTCTATTAAGTCTATATATACTACGGTAAAAGCGTTTGTTAGGTCTACGGGCGAAGTAACAAATACATTTGAATGCCCAATCGGTCTTAGACAAGGTTGTAATTTAAGTCCCATATTATTTTCATTCTTCATTAATGAGCTTCACGAAACCCTTGAGCTGAATGATGTAGGGGTATTCAATTGTTTCCGGACATTGTTAAAATATTTCTGTTAATGTTTGCAGATGATGTTGCGTTAATTTCTAATTCAGTTCAGGGTTTACAAAAACAGTTAAATATATTAAATGAATTTAGTAAGAATAATAAAATGATTGTAAATATTGAGAAAACCAAAGTTATGGTGTTCAAAAAGGGGGTCAGTTATCAAAAAAAGAAAAATGGACTTTTGATAACACTCAGCTTCTAACAGTTAATGGATTCTCATATGTGGGTGTCTATTTTACAAAAACATTATCCCTGCATAGCATGGCAGAGGATATGTCTCTAAAAGCAAAAAAAGCCCTTATGTGTATTTTGAATTCTTTAAGTCATATGACATACATACCATCAACAACTTTTTTTAAAATATTTGACATGAAAATTTGCCCGATTTTGTTATATGGCGCAGAAATATGGGGACTAAAACATATTGATTCAATTGAGAAAATTCACCATTATGCTTGTAAATGGCTTTTGCATGTTCCTATCACCTCATGTAATGATGCTGTAATGGGAGACCTAGGAAGATATCCAGTTCATATTTATTCTTGTAAAAAGGTAATTAAATATTGGTTAAGAATTTTAAAATTACCTAATACTAGATATGTACGAAAATGTTATGATATGCTAAAACACTTTGACAGACTAGGACATACGAATTGGACAACAGACGTTAGAACTAACTTGTATGCTAATGGGTTTGGATATATTTGGGAAATGCAATCAGTAAGAAATGAAAAACTATTTTTATCTAGATATATGGAACGTTTAAAGGACCAATACTTACAATCTTGGAAAACTAATTGCGAAGACAATAGTAAATTATCTTATTATGTTCAATTCAAGACTACTTTTTGCTTAGAAGAATACATATCTAAAATAGATGTACTTAAATTTAGAAGATGTTTCGCAAAGTTTCGTATTTCTGCTCATAATTTAATGGTTGAAAAGGGAAGACATTTTGATATTCCAAGAGAATTTAGACATTGTATTTATTGTGAATGTATATTAGAGGACGAGTTTCATTTTCTTCTTGTCTGTCCACTGTATAGTGATTTACGTTTAAGGTATATAGACACGAGGTATCTACGGAATGTCTCTGTTCAGTCTTTTATCAATATCATGTCTTGTAAAAATGAAACTGTTATTAGATGTCTTGCTATGTTTATTTATAAAGCTTTGGAAAAGAGAGATGCTTTTCTGATGGGTATAATTTAGCTATCATAAGCTACATTATGTCTACATAATGTCTGTATAAGTTTTACACCTTTAAGAAAATGTCATAGTTTTGCTTTACCATTGAAAGCAGTGTAATGCAACAGCAATGGTTTTAACTAAGATATAGGGTGCCTCGTTGCAGAGTGATTTTAACAATTAATAGAAATTTAATTATCATTGTATTTATTTAAAGTATGTATATCATCGCTCTACAGGAAGCCTCCTTTATGTTGATCTTATTCGACACTTCACGAGTATTGTTAACATGCTTTTGTATTTGTATGTAACCTGTGTAATGGGCCGTAGGCCTTTATATGCAATAAACATTGAACATACTAAATCTTAATCTAGAAGATATTTGCAATTTTGGAGTAAGGGACTTGCAGTGGCTAATTTGCAAATGACTTAATCATTTCATCTTATGTATGAAACTAAACATTTCTGCAAAATACAGCTTGTAATGGCCAAATTCAGTTTTGACCAAATAATTCTGATCTTATCTTTCTCAATCAAATGAACAATTTTGCATGCATTTCTTGTCAATTCATTTTTATGTTATCTGCCGCAAATATGTTTCTCTCATAAAGATAAATAAAGAAATAGATCTTGGATTGAAAAAACCTCCCTTAGTCTCAGTCTATCTATTTAAAAACTTTTGGTAAAAATGAAAAAAAATTCAATTGCCAATGAAATCATTATGAGCAAATAACTATTCACCAAATAAAGTGTTTTGGTACTCAATATAATCAACTTGCTGAAATACATTTCTATTGAGTAAAACATCAAGATAAAGGGACAAATATGTCTTTATTGTGAGATTTTATTATATGCCAAATACGAAAATCCTTGTACCATAATAATGCCAGGTTACACAGAACCCCTGAGGTTGAAATAAAGACTTAGTACTTACTCTATAGGAAACCATTCTGCACAGAGCTTTTTCACCTCTGGAATGTCAGTGGGAGACAGAAATCTTAACTGAACCTCTCTCTGAATGCTGAATGAGGCTGCCTCCACCATTGACTCATCATCTCCTAAACATAAACATCAAATATCTCCTTAACATAAACATCAAATATCATCTCCTAAACATAAACATCAAATATCATCTCCTAAACATAATCATCCAATATCACCTCCTAAACATGAAAATCAAATATTACCTCCTACATATTAACATCCAATATCGCCTCCTAAACATAAACATCATCTCCTAAATACAAACATCAAATATCATCTCCTAAATATAAACATCCAATATCACCTCCGAAACATAAACTTCAAATATCGCCTAAATATAAACATCAAATATCACCTCCCAAAACCATTTACAATCATAATGAAATGAGAAAAAACTAAGAATACACAATCACTAAAATCAAAATGTTCTCTAACATTCTGAGACAAATTTTGTTTAATAGCATAACTTCCCATGTGTTCATTTGATATAAGCAATGTGAAATAGAAATGTATTTTAAAGGTCATATGTACAGGTTGGGTTTATTTCATAAAATGAAAATATGAAGTAAAAGAATCACATTGAAATTATTTGCAACATTTTACCATAACGCATAACGTCATAAATCACCGTCATAGCTCACCGATTAATAAAAGTTCGTATGACTTACTTCCCTTTGCTGTGACGTCACTCGTGATCCACTGAATGCGCCATGTAAAGGGCGTAAAGAGCGATCGCTGGTTAGAATTGGTGTTTTTCTTCAAATAAACGATCCTAAAGTCATAGTTTGGATTGACAGCGCATTTTATATATTGAATATGGTTCATTTTATAAGAATATCAATTTGAAAAAAGATAAATTAATAACTTAACCCGTGAATTTGCATGGATTTGTCATTGCGTAAATTTGTTCATATGAAAGGAACGGCTTGAAATTTGGACGGTTTTCCTTGAAATAAATTATTCTTAAGTCATTGTTTGGGTTGACAGTGAAATTTCTATACTGGATATTTTTCATATTATAAGAATATCCATTTGAAAAAAATAAATTAGTGACTTAACGCTGAATTTACAAGGATATGTCAATGCGTTCATATGAAAGAAACGGCATGAAATTGGGACGATTTTCCTCGAAATAGCAATCCTTAAGTCAAGGTTTGGATTGACAGTGCATTTTCTTTATTGAATATGTTTCATATTATAAGAATATTCTTCTGAAAGAAAAGAGTAAGTGACGTAACGCGTAAATTTGAAAGGATTTGTAAATGTTTTCATATGTAAGAATCGGCTTGAAATTTTGACGATATTTGTGAAAACAGCTATTTTTTATTAATATTTTTGGGAAAAAAAACACGAGTACTTTTTCCTCAATGATCGTGTATAAGCATTAAGGTTTTAATTGAGTAGTAAACAAAGACATAGATCTGAATAAACGAATTGTCTTAAAACCGTACATCGTATAACTATTAACTATCAAATTCACCTTGCATTGTCTTATCAATACATGAAATGAAACGGGAGAAGATCATAAATTGCGAACAAACAAACCGTATTATAACCCAACTTACTTGTGATACGAAGGTTATCCTTTAACTCACATTTTCACCACACATCAACTTACTTGTGATACGAAGGTTATCCTTCAACTCACATTTTCACCACACATCCAAATTTCAAAACTAAACACTGGCACATTTGTATTTGTAAAGAGTATTTGTTAAAATCATCCGGCAACTTTCCAGTAACTCCACCCCCAGTAAGAGGTCTATGATTTCGAAATTGATTCCGATGTCGTCTTTCTAGATCAACTGTTTTGACTTAAGAATTGTTCTTCATATTCACTTTACATTTATGTTCGTTTTCTCTCGTGTAAGTAGCCTTGACATATTGAGCATTACATTTTCGGACAGGTTTAATAATTAACAGCTAAAACAAAAAAATCGCCATAGTTTATTTTACTAACAACCTTAAATAAACATATTTGAATTTATTTTTTATGATTTTGGAATTTAAATATCAATTCCACAAAACTTGATTTTGATGTTAAAACGTTTTTTTGTTGAAAACATAGAGTTAATACCGTTTTGGTGAATACTGATTATCATATACTCATTGAAGTGTCAAACTATTCTAATAGAATAGACAACATGTTCAATTCTTTGAATATCATAACGACAAAGTATCAGACGTAAGTCACGTTGAGAAATAAATATGTCCTGACACCTTATCAATCCAAACATCCTGTGAGAGTTTGGTCTTAATTGGTTATATCTTAACAATGGATTTTTTAGATAAATTTAATTGCCGCGCATTGAAAGTGTGAGATTTGCCGCTTGTTATTTCATGTCTGGAATAGCAGAACGTGTCAGACCTGTTAATTAACAATAGAGATATTTAAGAGATTAACGCCAGAGGCTATCTTTCGCCTAAACAATAAAGGACTTGAGACTTGAAACATACTGTGCAAATGTGGCAGATTGGTGTTAATTTGCATCACGACCCTTAGTCCTTGTAATGTCCGATGTTTGTTGATTGACCCTTTGTATGTGAGGTAAACTGACAATAATCAATTAAATTGCAAACAAAGAGATTATGTTCAAATGTGTAAATTATATATTGAGTGATCTTATTACTTAATTATCAATATAAAGTTGTAATAATCATGTTTGAACACCTGCATTTCAGTGTGACATACGTCATTTAAACCAATATTACCAATGGCAAAAAAATGAGGTGTGTGATTGAAATAATTCCGAAAAGCAGACGCTTAAGTTAAGATCGAACCCATTATCATTTGCGTTGATGAGTTTAGAGACAGTTTGCGGATATCAAATATTCATTATTTTGAATTTTCATTCAAAGACAACGGCAGATGAAAGAAACTTGCTTGTTTTAATCAGTTTGTTATCATAGCAATCAACGTACATTTTTCATTTTGTCTCATTTATGTACAATGGCAACGTTTCTACAATTGTGTTAAAACATAAAACAAGCTTTGCAAATAAGAACAAGATGCATTTAAGCGTTTAAAACCCAAAGACATGGCAATACAATAACTTATGATGTTGGATGAAATTAACATATTCTTGCAACCCTTTGAATTCTTAAGTAATATAATCGTAAAGCAGCCTAATTAAGTATTCATAACTATTCATGTAGCATAGTTAATCTGTTCCAAACAAAACTAACTTGGCGAGTAAGAGAGTCATTCAAGGAAATTAACTTTCAAAAAAGGTGAAATCAACGTGATTTATCCTTTTCTTGAATTTATCTACATTTACACGGTGCAAATTCTATATAAAGATCTAGCAAGACTAGTGAATGTTGTCGGTGTGTTTCAAATAAGGGAAATATAACAGTTACTCAATAAGTAGAATGAATTTGAAGCGTCTTCACCTGTATAAATTAGTTTGAATTGAGTCCGATCATCTTTAAGATCAATAAAATCAATTCTCTGGAAACGCCTAACAATGCGTAAACTTGCCGTCTTCTAAGTGAAAGTAACACAGCCTACTGTTCTTGTTTGGGGAATATATCTTTTGCTTATTTGTAAAGTAAACATGGTCCAGTTTACTTATCGAAACTTTTTGCAGCTTTTATGTTCGTCAGAAAACGGGAGAAACTCGCATCCCTGCGACCAAAAGCAGAATAACACCAGAAAACCTGTCAAAACACCATATTCAATATCCAATTTACGTTTCCCAAAACACAATTCAACACTTAAAATGTCCGAAATTTGTGCAAAAACACCGTCGTTACTGAGAACTAGATTCTTCTTACTGATAGTTAATATGACTTTGAAGCACAAATGACGTCACAACAAGGGAGATAAGTCATTCACAAAAATCGATAAACGTGAATAAAAGTAGTCAAAAACAACATTTTTCGCTTCTGTATGAGAAAAAAATCATTACCTCCGTCATAACGAAACCATAAACTAATTCAAAAACCATAATTAAAGAAAATTTTGTTCATAGGGAAATATGACCTTTAATTGAAAATTGATACAGATAACAATATTACCATAAAGCCTATAGATGTGATTTAGAGGTTTACAGTTAGAACGTCCCACTGTCAAAACGTCCTATTGTTAGAACGTCCCAGAATTTGTCAAAACGTCCCTATATTTTTGTCAAAACGTCCCACACATTAAAAGTAATTGTCAAAACGTCCCAAAATTATAGATATGAATGTAAAATCATTTTCTTTGTTCAAATAATGTATCTATATTGTATTTATATCAAGTGATTTGTGTAAACATGTATAAATAAAAGATTGTAATTCGAAATTGCTTTGTTTTTATGTTAATCTCCAATTATGAACTCTCCAACCATCACTCTATTATTGGACGTCCGTTGTTATTGAAGCTAAGGTTGAGGTGAGGAAACCCGATTAAAGGATGACAGTGTACTGGTCGACATTTGATGTCCAATAAATTAATTACAATTAGGTTGAACCTACTTATGATTATATATGTCGCTTTCGACTAATATCAATGTGTTAAAAACATGCATTACTATATAATGGTAAGTTTTCAGTTTGATTAAATATTTCGATTTTTGTGATACATGTTAATTTTGTGTGAGCCCCTGTGTGATGTTTGTCAGAATGACGTGAGGAGGCAGCACACGCTGCAGTGCGACTGCGACGATGGCAACATCGCATGTGCACTCTAGGTAAGTCTCACTTAACTGCAACTTAAAGACAGCCTTGAACGGAATGAACCATGTTCCATATCTGTCTATGTGCTTCCATTTATTCTATAAAACTGACTTTGAGATGCTCTATTAGACGCCAAACTCACATTTTCAATTTAATGGTCATTAGACATTAAAGCTAAAGTCATTTGCGTATATAGAAATTAGTATTATTTCAAAATGTACATAAAAACTAGCCACTTCTTAAAGGGAATCAAATTTGCAAGTAGTGAATTAACATTTAAAGTTAGAATTAACACTTAAAAGCCCTTTATTGAGAACTGTTTACGGAAGAAAGGTCATGATTGCGGTGTATATTTGAGTAGGGGTTTCCTCAGTGTAAAGTCGCTTAAAGTACACGACTTCTACGTGCACAGCGATTTCCCATAATAAGATTAAAGGTTTTGTTATATTTCAAATGACGCTGTCAAGAGACAGGGCGTATCCAGGACGCAATTGAAGCCAATAAATGGTTAGAGCAAAATAAATCTTGCGCTTTGTCTAATATTGCATTTAGCAGAGGCATTTTCTAGATTGCTAAATCATTAGGAAAGTCTGGAAGACCGTGGATGATTCCGCGAGTTCCACAAAACACCAAACTGTCGCGATTATCATTTAATTTCTCCTGCATAGAATGAGCTTGTGCATTTCGGATAGTCCTTTTTGTTTCTGTTACATGTTCTATTCTATAAAACCTTTGCATTTGAGGCATTTTATTTTCGATATATTTTACTTTATTGATGCATAATGTCATAGTCGAATGACTCTCAGTATGTATATTTGTGTAAATAAAACGTGAGTTACAGTATTGAATGTACATTTAAACTGTTAAACAATAAAAGTAATAAAGAAATATTACATTTATATTGAATATGTGCGTCTGTGGTTTATTTTTCCATCGAAAGTATATGAGAAAAAAACGAAGAGATTGAAATGGAGTAAGATCTTTAAAACGCTATTTATCATATAATATTCTTTAACTTTAATTGTACCTTTAAACAAACTGATAAAATGTGAATAATGTGGCGTGAATAGCTATTACACAAACACGCAGGCAGTGATGCGTGCGAGACGCGATTGGTTCCGAAACCTTTCATTAGTATTTGATTTAATCATCGACGCGTGTACCATATTACACAACAGTTATGCAGTTATGAAATGACATTTCATACATAAAGATTGATTCACACTACATCAGAATATCCTGTGTAAATAAATATCATTAGTCAAACTGGTATTAAGAAATTTTCTACAATCAAATCAAAAATAATATTAAAATATTAATATTTCCTTTTCCAACTTCCTATATTGATATCAAACTCCCTTAATAAAATCAACTACGTAAAATCAAAGACCTTACAAACATTAGGTCTTTAGTATAACATATATTTATGCAATATTTAAACTAGATCTACTTATCTAACCTACTCTACCACTATCAAACGTATACTCAATTAAGTGGGACGTTGTATTGGGACGTTTTGACAATTTTTTCTACCCCTACTGGGACGTTTTGACAAATACTGGGACGTTCTAACAATGGGACGTTTTGACAGTGGGACGTTCTAACTGTAAACCGATTTAGATCTATCTTGAATTATGAGAAGGGTTCCATTTGAGCATGTTTTGTGATGAAATAAAAACCTATATCATTAGACAGCAGAAGTCAACCCTTAACATATGCTGGAAATGGTCAAAATTGAAATAAACAGCAGAAGACAAAATACATTCATCTATGCCGGTATACAGCCCTGCATATCAATAGCCATTAAATTTACCACAACAGTCACTGATTTTATTTGGAATACTTTTTGTGAAACAAGCTGCCAAGAATCTGACTTAGTCTCAATAATGATCCGTGAACGAAGCTTTTTTCGTCATTTGGACATTTATCGTGCTTCGCTACGTCTCAAGTCCAACGTGATTTTTATGTTACAAAATTTCGAACGACCGACTCAGTGCTTTTAACTTGCGATTTTTTTGTGTTCAAGTGGACCAAAAAATAAACGGAAACTTGAAATACATACATAAATCATTTATGAATCGTCTCAGCCAACACAAGTATCCAGTACACCTCTTATATGCGAGTTATCTATCAAGAAACATCGACGATGCCCAAAAATAAACAATCGCCGTCCATGTTGTTTACCACCGGCCGCGAGATTCCCACGGATATCTTGCGGGTCAAAGGTCATCGCTTTATGTATACAGTTTGGGATTAAGTACGCGTCATTCGACATAAGTCGAGTTGTACTAAGTTGAGCTCTCTTCACATACAGATTCGGAGAAGATATGCTTGGATAAGATGTCTTTTGCAAACCAGCATTTGAAGCATAGTCCGTTATGGTTTTTCTAAAATAACATCATTGTTTTTGTTATCTATTAATTCGCTTATTTTGTTTAAGTAGGCCTATTACGTAATTGTAGTGTTACCAAAAATAAAAAAAATATATATGTTTTTTTTTCAAAATGAACGGAAATCATTTCATGTTTTGTTTTGAATCGAATCTAACAGAAATAAGGATCATTCAACCCTTTCCCAAACAACAAATTTTCGACTATTCCAAATTGAAAGAGTTTGCAGACGACATATCAAAATGTGATGAAATTGGAAAATAATCTTCTGATAGGGCAGAAAACATTGTGGGAAAAGGACAAACTGCTCGTCACAATGAATTGCTCCTTTTCCAACAATGTTTTGCACAGTATCTGCAACAAACTGGTCAAATGTCGTTATTGTTTGGGAAAGGGTTAAAAGTTCAATTTATAAAATTGTGATTGGAGCGATATTTACGCCTAGCGTAAAACGCCTGACGTCGGACCGATAAAACTTGTAGTTGATTTCCTTGAAACTATAACAAACTATTTCCTTCACCTGTGTTGGATCGGTGATGTTCAGTCCTATGAACACCAAACATATACGTACTGCAACTAGTTTTTAAAAAGTTACTCATGAAGTATTATGTTGGGTGTTCATCGGGTACATGCTATCAGCGACCTGCATGTGAAAACCGCATAACCAGAGCCTATCTATCACGTATTTACACAGTAGATTTAATGTCAAAGGAATAAAACAACACATTTTGACATAATGAATATTTTACTTCACACCTTCATAACAATATGTCGTTGCACAGTGTATATAGTGCTTGAAGAAGGGGTGGAGATAAATAGTTCAAACTTATTATCATCAATCCTTTACCAGCCAACAAGAGGAATCTGTGGGTTTGTTTTGCAGACGACGTTATATACATGTGTCTTAAACCTCGCCTCGGGTAGCGAGTTTTACCGGGTTCGGGCTCTGGATCAAAATCGTCTAACTCGGGTTAATCCATTAGTTAGTCAGGATCACACCACTAGCTTTTAAATTAAATGACAATTAAGGTAGCTAGAGCCTAACAAGAAAAATAACAAAATCTTAAAAGGAAATAATAAAGATTTTAATCCCTTAAAGTTACAAAGTCAAGTTATTAAACCAAAATGAAACAAAGTGCTTTTCTCACAATGTTTTAAGTTCGGACATAAAGCGTTCAATAAAGTTCAATCAAATTATAAAGGATAAATTCACAAAGTCAAAAAGATTAACTCTGTCCAAGCCTATCCATTATCATCAATTCCTCATCAGACACCATGAACAAGGAGGATCTGGGTTTTTTGCAGACGACGTTATACGCATGCAATATTGGTATATAAGGAGCAAGTAGTGCGCTGTGTTTCAAATGATATCAATTCTACAATTCATTCAAATTACGAACCTATAATGTCAACCTATTTACCAAATGTAGGACCTTTATACATGTACTTGAATCTGTACCGAAATGAAATGTTGCTCATAAGAAGCGAATTTTCAATTAGTTACATTTATTTCAACTCCTTTTTAATCAAGAACTTTAATCTGTTGTTACAACAATTTGTTCCGCCTGTTGATCGCTGAAATTTGGACTTCTAACAGGTGTTCAATGAAAGTATTCTTTTGGAAAAACTGCTCCTTTACAGACCGTTTCCCTGTGAATTCACATAACTTCCTACAAATACTACAACGAGTACACGCAGTGCATTCACAAACGGGACACTCCTTTGCAAAACAATAATTTGATCTCTGTATTTCACACTTGTCCATTCGATGCGTTAGCAATTGACTTAAATCTTTCTCTCCACAAGATCTCTCATATAGTCGTCTGTGATTGATTTCATAAGGGATCTTCCATATGGAAACAGAATTCTGTCCTACACGTCCACTACGCCTAACTTCTTGCCAGTACGAAAGTACACTTTTGGAAGCCCTCAATGAACGATCACTTCAATATCGGGTACGTTGACCCCAATTACCTACAGAACACGAATGGAGGAGGCAGGCGAACAGAATTCCTTTATTATCCATTTTTTGTTTGTTTCTTAGTCCTAGAACTGTGAAACATTTCCATGATCCTTCCCCTTGTGGCCTTAATACTGTCTTTGTATACTTGAATCAACAAACACCTTTCAAAGGAGGTCACACTTACCCAATTTGTCACTCGAGGCAAACCATCCAAAACAAAGAAGACCAAAGGTATTTCAATATGTGTCAGTATGACAATCAAAGACCATCACATTTGATTATTAAGTAAGAGAGAACAAATTTTGCCGAAAATAAGAAAATTAACGTCGAAACAAGTTTCACGGCATAATTGACCAAGTGCCATCGGCGTAATAGAGCAAAATTGACAGGTTAGTCTGATCAGAGACATAGATGTTATGATTGTAATCTATGTCTCTGGTCTGATAAAATATATTATCTCCATTTAAGTTTTTATTGAAATATAACGGAATACTATCATAATATATCAAGGTAACTTACAAAAGATTAATATGAGGGGGAAAATGTTCGCCCTCGATCTACATTACAGTGAGGGGACAAATGTGCGCCTAAACCCATAACTAAACAATAACCAAATTTACCGGTTTGTTGCAGACGACTCTAGGAAACATTGTGGAACATGGATAAATTGTTCTTAACGAGTAATTTATCCTTTTCCCACAATGTTTTCTACCTAATAGAAAGGTCATTTCCAATAACATCACATTTTGAAATGTCGTCTGCAAACCCTTTCAATTTGGGACGGTTGAACATTTAACGTTCGGTAAAGAGTTATACAAAAATCCATTGTTTCAAAAGAAGTAACAAAAACATATATAATCAGATGATGAAAATACTGTGGGAATTATTTTAGTCGAAGTACAGTATCAAGTGCTCACAAATAATGTACTCCCGCCAAACGCGTACAACGTTACTAACAGTGATCGAGTGTAAATCGAGTGTTGACATGTATATCGGACCGTGTAACATAACCCAGAGCGAGACTTAGCATTCGGATGTTTCGGACTTTTTCCTCAACGTTTGAAAGCAGGTTATATGTGTGTGATTTAAATCAAAGTTTTGGATATTTACACAAAAGTGACACTTTTGAGACTTCACACATCGACAGATAAAAGGTTGATCTCCAAATCGGTATGTTTGATTTCATAATCCATTGCATATTTATGGAATGATAGGTGGTTAAACATGCGCAGAAAATCTGTGCGCAAAAATCTAACGTAAAAATCACGATTGACTCTGGACTCGAAGGCGTCAGTCAAAATAGCAATAGCCTTCGAGACCAGTTATCTGGACTAGAATCTGACTTAGCTGTATTTCAGCAGCAGTTTGATTAAAATGCATATGTATCCAAAACTTATTTAAAGAAGAAGGAGTCACAAACAAAAGTAAGGAACCAATAATACAGGTCTCAAATGCAGACGAGGCGTCAAAGGTCATAGGCACAAGCATATCATCAAATGTTGACAAGATTTGAAATTTTTGGATAAGTAGGCACATATTCTATAGGAGACATGATTTATTTCTGTTTCTTTGGTGAATGGTTTTGTTTTCTTTGGAACTACCATCAAATGAGAGAGAACCAAGCTTAATAAAAAAAACTTATTTATCTATTTCCGGACTAATGTGCTGTCCGAATATACTTGTACTAAAGTAAAAAGAAATGGACACCCGTCATCTATGTTGATTGCTCTTACTACTAACCTGTCTCCAGGATGACTATGAAGCTACCTTTGAACTGAATGCCATCATGCTTACTTCTCATACACAAGATCGATGTGAGATCGTTGATTACATTTAATTAATTTTGACAATCAATCTAAACAGCATATTTGTTTAGACTTGTATGGATTTCTGCCAGAATGAACTTTGATTAACCAGAACAAAACAAATCACCTTACAACTGCATTGAAAGCTTTGTTATTAAAGAAATAAAATGCAAAAGTCATATTGTTAACAAATAAAGTGTTGAGAAAATGTTAAATTCGTGTATTCATGCTTTAGTGTCACGAAAACGATCAGTTTTAAGAAACAATAAGAACAATATTCAATGGTACGATGTTTTCCAAGATATGCTTCTTTTTATCAACATCACATGACTTCAAAATGGCGAGCGACCAAAATGAAACTTCGTCGTTGCTTGCAGACTCACATTCTAATCGCTACAGTTCACCGAACAGAGTAAGTTCTATTGCTATTCATAAATGATATCTTATTCCTGAATATCAATATCCAGATCGGATTCTCGTCAAAAATGAAGATCATTGACAGTTTGTATCCTTTTTCATATTTTCTTATGTGCAGGTGATAATAATTTCATTTTCCTGAAGTTATCGTCCATTGACAATAAGTTGATTGCGTCCATTTACAACAAGTTGATTTAAATACTACCAAGGGGAGAAAATGCCCTAATCTCACGCTGAGAACTAGTTACACCATGTCACCATGCAATTAAACTTTTGAAATCTAAATGAAATGTGATGCAGTGTGCGAAATTTACACTAGCCCGATAGCCCGAGACTAGTTAATCTCATTCCGGGCTATTGAATTCCCTTAGATTGGTAGCCTGACCTGGCTAGTGATAATAACTGTGCATATCTGTAAGCATTTTACTAGGGAAAACAACTTCCTTTTTAATTCGTAAAAATCGGCCGAAAAATTGATAAGATATTTCGAAAAGACAGCGAATTTCGATCACCGATCCGTTAGTTTAGGCTGTTTACCGGTGTCTCATATATCGAATATAGTGGAGCCAGTAGACAGCAAGGAACCAGTTTACTGATCGTGACAATGCGATTTATCCCAAACTGATTTCAAAGTCAATAGCCGTTTGGCATCTTCAAGCGTTTGGTTATCTGGGTGCCATAAACGCTTTTTACTATTTGCAACAATAAGCATCCGCTCCAAGACAAAATGAAGAAAAGAAAGCTAGACATCTGAGATTTTTAGCAGGGCTCACGCTGTCGGTCGCCAAATGCGCCAAATGCGAATATTATTTCATTCTGGCGAAAGATTTCCCGATTTGGCGAATTTGCTTGGCGCATGTTTTTTTCATTCAACTTTACCATTTTCCCATCTGTCCGGACATTACAGATAGTTATATCGTTTGACAAACTTAACAGTTAGTATCTCCGAAAACCCCAAATTAATCCGCTAATTGTTATCCCCGTGTCAAACAATGCCTGAGGCGTGTATTAATCGGGTCTCTATTATGTGTAAACAACTCGACACACTTGATTGGTAGACTCGATGCGGTTGTTCCACGAAAACCGATTACTATTTACCGCATTCCGTCCAGTGTTTTATGATGCATGGTAGAACGCGAGAATTTAAAGAGGGTTAATTTGTAAAGTATTTTGATATTGACAGTTCGCTTCCCTCGTTGATGCAACGGTCCTATTCAAATTGTGATCCTCTATTATTAATCATTCAAATCATCATAACGGAGTCTTAACGAGGGTAAAAACAAATAGACCCAAGATCATGTTTACTTTCCATTTAACTATCGGACTTTTCTAAAATAAATAACAAAACTGAGAATTCAGAAATGTATAGTCTTCAATATGATTTGATGTTATCTGAGATAAAAGATTCATTTTGATTTTGTCACTCAAATCGTAGCCTTAAGTTATACCATCTTTGGTTTAATTTTGTTCGGAAGGGGGAAGGGGAATGTCTTGGCTTATTTTTTTTTTTTTTTTTTTAACATAATATTTTTATTGGCATTACACATTACATATTTATGACATTACAATTTTAATAAAAATGGTGAAACATAACAAACAGAAATAATTAACCAAGAGGATTTAACACATATCTACATACAACATGAAGAGTGTTTAAAATAAAGAAATTTTAATTGGAGCCATTGGCTCAGAATTTGGCTCCTACTTCTTTAAATTGGCTCCTATTTTTGCCATTTGGCGAATGTGCTGGCGCAGACTTTTTTCCAGCCAGGGTGAGCCCTGTTTAGGCCTTTTTCTCGAAAGTGACTGATTTAGTGGGAAACTCTCAAAATGTTCATAGAGACAAAAGTCTAAGAAAAGACATAAAAGAAGCAGCTGACTAAGAATGAACAAATGTGAGGAGGATGGATAGGTACACTGACCATCCTGATAAAGCTGGAATACTGTTGAAACAGAAATAAACAACATTTCACTACTCCCTCCCTGATATCATAACTGAGTAGTGCAACAGCAGTCACACGATTCACCGAAATACGGTAATACTACCGAAACACCGGAATACCCGTTAAAATCATAGTAACACCGAAACACCCTTTGGTAATACAGGAATACCCTTTGTTTCAACATTCTCCGATAACGTAAATTCATTGAAGCTTTTGATGTACAAGCAATTTCTTTTTCTCGTTGATTTAACTCGACTTTGATTATGTTAGCCGTATCTTTTGGTTAGAATTCGAAAGATTAGAGTAGAATTTCAAAAGATATGTATACCGAAAACAGCCACTCAGTTGCTTTTGCTGTTGTCCAGACTGGTCTTTGCCATAATCGTTAGGAAGACTGATGTCACTTAATTTAATAAATTTTTCTTTAAATCTAAAATTTAGTTTTTTGTTCAAAGCTGATGTTGAAAAAGTAGTCTTGCTAATTATAAATTAATTAGCACTAGGCTCACCTTACATGCGGAACATGCATAAACATATGTATTACGGTAATACGTTAGTAAAGGCAAATTGTATAAACTTTAATTTTTCGTACTCGATAAAAGCATTTAATAAGTCAAAAATGATCTTTGAAAAAGAAATCACTCAGCTTGATATGCCTCTTACATCCTTTTATGTACACTATAAAGGTAATAGGTATTATGACAAAATTTGAGAACTCTCGCTAGCCTATATCTCAGGGGTATTCCGGTGTTTCGATGGTATTACGGTATTTCAGTGATTCGAGTAACCCGTGCAACATTATGGCATAAATTTGTTTTTATAGTAAATGTACAAAGTCTTACAAAGTCATTCAAAGTTTGGAATGTCAATCAAGAAATTTATAATATTAACTTATTACACTGTTGAGATAATTAAGTTTTTTTTCTTTCACAACGATCAGCATTACTGCTTTGAAGAACCTGCAATGGACTATATCAAATATTTCATAAAAAAATGTCGAAAGTAAGGTTTACAAATGTTTACAAATGTAATAATATATTTTATAAAATCACCATTTTGGAAGATTTTGTATGATGAAAGACATCAACTCAGCTTGTCCAATTTTAGATCAACACAGACAGTGATGATGAGTTTACATTATCATCTGCGACAGCTACAACCACGGAGGCAAGCGAGCCGAAAGTCAAAGTGGAAATGTCCGACATTGTCTTGTCAGGAACATATGAGGTGAGAAGTTTGAGTTTTATCCCGACTGTCATTGCATCATTTCAAACAAATTATAACAAATCACCTTCAAATATTCTGAAAATCAAAGTTCCATGCATTCTTATTTGACTGTATTGTATCATTCATATTTGTTGAGGACTAAATAAATTTACCTCATCTCTGACTTGACTTTATTGCCAATTTACATTATAAGTTTTCAACATCTATCTAAAAGTGTAAGAAATCTCCTAGAAAACAGTTTTGTATGAGAAAATAGATAAACAGTTATTTCCTATGACTTGCCGGAGAGAGATCACAACTGATTGAAGATTAGAAGTGTATTCCACTGTACAGATGTGATTGATTTTAAGAGGAGTCTCTTCACTTGGTTTGTAAGAATAAAAACAAAATACCATTTATAGACCAATTGCTATCTAATTAAATAGTTGATGAAAAAAATCTAATTAGTAATCTAGATGTACCTCAAATTAATATTTTCGTGTCTAACTGGTTAAAACTTTCTGTATCTTTTCACTTTCAGAGTTTAGATTATGATTTATGTGAGAATATGATATATCAAAGGGAAGAGAGAGATAGTTCAACAACTGTGAGTATCATTGTTTATTGTTAAACATTGTGATTGGAATTGTACCTTTGTGATATAAAACGCAAGACAATTGTTCCCTTAGTCGTAGAAATTCTCCTAATTAGAAAGAAAGTTTAATATACTTGACACATATTTTCTATTTGTGACATTCGATATCACATGGCAATAAAAATATCAATTAAGCTTTTGTTGAATAGAATAAACTTGACTTGAGATTTTAACCCTATACTCCATAATACATCATTTTGCCGCATCTGCTGTAGACGTCAGTAGGAGCCAATGTCAAAAAATGATGAGAAAGCTTGTAGTGAATAATTCAACTTTTTGATGCAAAAGTTTCTACCCAATATCCT
The DNA here is from genome assembly GCA_947846245.1 of Cerastoderma edule. Classification (NCBI taxonomy): domain Eukaryota; kingdom Metazoa; phylum Mollusca; class Bivalvia; order Cardiida; family Cardiidae; genus Cerastoderma; species Cerastoderma edule. Next base: position 54,404,551 of record OX401406.1, read on the forward strand.
AAATTTTCTACTCAGTTTTCTAATAAAGAAAAAATGTATTTAATTTGCAGGTGGAAGCAACTTATAATTAAGATCATAAAGAAGATAAGTTTTATATTTAAAGGTGGCAGCAAAGAAAGAGATTGGTCGCTGGTTCATCATGGGACTTATAGGAGTCTGTACGGGTCTCATCGCATCATTTATAGACTTTTTTGTGGAGCATGCATCCAACCTGAAATACTCATATATTAAACATCATATCCTTTATGAGTGATGATGAAAACTCACTTATTTCTTATATACATATGCAAATGGATTTCTGTTAAAAAGTATTTCAGTGCTTGTTTAAGTGAATGATTTGTTATATATGTGACTAAACTTTCCCTATACATCAAGGGTGCAAGGACTTACTATAGTTTTGCATAGAGCATGAGGTGCCAATGCTATCTAAATAGTGCATTAGAGAAGTTGTGTTTAATATTGGCCTGTTTGGATGTTTTCCTATGTAAGATTATATGTGCTTTTTACGGTTGCCTGAAACAAATATACACCTACGTAATACCTCTGTTTGACACATCTGTTGTATGAGAAATGGTTAGAAATCACCGTAACAAAAGAATGAAGACTCCTGATGCTTTCTTCACAATAATTTAAAGAAATTGTTATGTTTGTTTGCTGGTTTTTCGTTGTCTGCTTATGCTTTTTATCCTTTTTTTTTCATATTGACTATTACTGAGTTTCTCTGTCTTAACAATAAAAACTATGCTTTCTTAGAATTTTAGTGTTTGTCTTTTGGTTAAAAAGTATGTTACCTATGTTACTTGTACTGTTTGCTATATTTGGCAATATTATATTATGTTTTATGCAAATGGCATAGATGCCAACATGCCATCAATTTGAAATTTCTCTTGAAGCTTTTTTTTCCAATAATTTAAAGAAGTTGTTTTGTTTGTTTTCTGATTGTTGTCATCTGCTTAATATAATTTCAATTTGGATCAGTCCAAAACATATTCCATAAGAGATTTGGTTAATCCTTAACATAGTATAGAATCTGATCGATGCACTGAAGACTATTGTTTAGCTGTCCCCCTGCTGGCCTGGGTTGGATTCAATGCCCTTATAGTGATGGTCGGATCAATACCAACAGCATTGTTTGCAGTAAGTATCACTTTACACTTTACTCCTTATTGACTTGGTACAGAAACATAACCTATTACCAAATGATAACGTCATTTGATCAGTTTGTTGCAGACAACTAATAAAACCGTTGTGGGAAAATGAGAAATTGCTCTTAACGAGCAATTTCTCTTTTTCCCACAATGTTTCCTACCCTATCAGAATATTATTTTCCAATTTGATCACATTTTGAAATGTCTTCTGCGAACGCTTTCAATTTGGGACAGTCGAACAATTGGCGTTTGGTAAAGGATTAAACTATGGTAACAAACCTTCAGCCTGACCAGGACTCAATCCTGGGACCTCTGCATCCCATACAAATGCTCTACTGACTAAGCTATCTGGCCTGCTTAGACATTCCTCTTTACATTCAAAATATAAACCTCTACTACTTGCCCACTGTAACATAAGGAGGAAATGTTCATCACAAGGAGAAAACTAAATTGATATAGTTGATGTGATATAAAAACCTTTATGTAATAAACATTACTTGTCCACACTCAATTTGGCAAAGCTGCAAAATCTTAAAAAGGCAATAGATCAACCATTTTACCCTGTATCATTTCAGCTATAGAATTCGTTAGAAATCACTGACAAAACCATACATTGCGCAAATCAAGCAATACAATCTTATATCACAATCATTTCTATCCAATTTTATTTTCTTGCCATTCTTGTCTCGTACTATTACTTGCGATTTGGCCCAGTCATAAATTCTGATATGGGTTAATACAGAAGGCTTTCAGAAAATAATTGATTCATGCATTTTTTGCTGTCTGATGTTACTTCTCAGGAAGAGTAGAGTGAACTTTCTAACAATGTTGATTGTATCGTATTACAGCCATGCGCTGCTGGCAGTGGTATCCCACAGATCAAGTGTTTTCTGAATGGTGTCAAAGTACCCGAGGTTGTGCGATTAAAGACTTTGATTGTTAAAGTGATCGGTGTTGTAGGGGCTGTAGCTGGGGGACTGGCTGTAGGAAAGGTGAGAATTAAATATCAAATTAGTAAATGTCTCACTGTATGATACCTCACTTTGTAGCATATTCCATATAATGCTTCATAAACCAGAATGATGAAAGGATGAATTGCCACTAATGAGAAACTCCTTGTTCGCATTTGTTTCTAACCATTAGCTTGAAAAAAAAACTTTTTCTCGCATGTTATGATTTGCTGTCTGATGTTGCTCTCATATTTGATCAGTTCTCCTTTAGTCACAATAGATTTCACCCTATATCAAATATTCAAAAACTACCTTTTTATCTTACTTTTTGTCTTCTGCCATTGCTTCCAATTTTGACTTGTCACAAATTCAATAATCAATTTAATGATTAATCTGACAGGAGGAAATGGTTTCTTTGACACATTGTTTAAACCTTTCTTTATTCTGAGGACTTAGTATCATATGAAACTTATATCTGACAATTATCAAAATTGCAAATTTATTCCATTAACATTTTGTTTTTCAGCGCCTCTTTTATGCTCTCAATTCTTTCTTTTCTCTCCAGAACTATCAAAGATCATTTCTGAATATGTTTTCATTTCAGACACAATTTCGAGAAATATGTTTGACATGTCTGAAAATTAGAGTAAGAATTAACAATTCGTTAAACCCAATCAGAGCCAATTTTATGATATGTAATTTTGTAAATGTTCCAAATTGGAGACATCAGCAAAAGACATTCACAATGTTTTTCATCTGCAATATTCTGCTATAGAGCATTTGTCTAGCTGGCTGTGGCTGAGACAAGAAAAAATGAGCTGGAAGACGTAGAGCAATCAACATTCACACCGTTACTACAGTGGCCCCACCCTCTATCAGAACATGGTTCAGGGGTGAAACATCCATGACAGAGGGACTCCATGCTGACGATGAATGTCGATTTTTAATCTCAAACCACTTCACTGGAGTTCACAATAGACTCACACAAGGGATGTTCAGACTGTTTTATACTTAAAAAGTTAGAAATCTTTGCAACAGATGGACTGATGGAGACATAGCTCTCAATAAGCAAGTTTTTATACCTTTCGCAAAGGTTTCATAGGCTTCGTTAATCTTAATGTTGAAACAGTTTATCATAAGAAAAGATTAAAAGAATTTTAATTTCTCTTTGTTGTTTGTTGACAGGAAGGACCAATGATACATTCCGGGGCAGTGGTGGCTGCTGGGATATCTCAAGGGAGATCATCCTCATTGAAATTTGATCTCAAGGTAAGCTAGCCAATAGTTTGGATGTTTGGTATGATTTGACAGAGCGTCAACAGTGGTATAGTTAATTTGCTCTGTTTGGCTCATAATCCATGGAGGAAGACCCTAAGTTTAATTGACTGTAAGGACTGGTCAAGGTATGTAGAACTATTGGTATCTCACAAGTCAGGAAACTACCTCTTGCGATAATTCAAATCTAGCAGAACTGTAAATCAGTTTTGCAATTTATCCCTTTGTTGCATTAGTTTCCATCAAATATCTAGAATTTTGCTTGTAATGATACTTTTTTTACCTGGTGTTGATTTAATATTCTTATATAGTGAAATAGGTTAGATAGTTATTAGAGCTGGGAGGGGTAGCAATTTTCTACCCGGGTACCCGAGTTGATCTTACCCGTGGGTACCCGAGTACCCAAACCTGATTATTCTCTCTTAGATTCAAATCTGGTATGCTTAAAAAGTCGTCATACTTTCAAACTTTAGAGAGATGACATCCAGTTGCCGTTATCTTAATTCCTCACATAGTGGTCTCGGTAGCGGGACGTTCGATAGAACCTAGGCCAGGTAAACGAATCGAGTTGTTATTGGTAACACAAGATCAGATCATTGGCACTCATTGACAAGTGGATAAGACGTTTCTAAATTATCCCCAAACATAACATGTAAAAATCTGTCACAGGTACTATGTACTCTCCAATGCTGCTACTCAGTCATCAAAACCAAAGTTGCTTTAGAAAAGCCTTGAAAAAATGCCTACATCAATATAACATATTGAAAATCCGAGAGGTCGAGATTGCCAACGTTACCACTCGTGTAAGCACCTGTACCACAAGGAATGGCGAGTTATAGTCCGAGGCCCTTATGATTTAATGCGATGATCGGGACAAACATATGTTGAAAGTTTCTATAGCTTATAGGAGAGTTTATAAAATGCGTATGACATATTTGTACACATGTTGAGAAATTGTTTTGGGGGATGATTGATTGCTAGTTTTGGATTTAGAAACGCCCGATTCACTCGTCAATGAATGCATAGTCATATATTTCATGAGGATTTATAACTCAGGTAAAAGTACCGTCGGGTACCGGGTAGTGATTTGCTACCTGGGTAGTGGCCTGTACCCGGCCTGTAGCCGGGTACTCGAGTACCATCCCAGCCCTAATGGTAATGTTGTTAATTTTTCAGTTATTTGAATATTTTCGATCCGATAAGGAGAAGCGTGACTTTGTGTCAGGAGGGGCCGCCGCAGGAGTATCAGCTGCCTTTGGGGCCCCAGTAGGGGGTGTATTGTTCAGTCTCGAAGAAGGGGCGAGTTTTTGGAACCAGGCTCTTACTTGGAGAATAGTAAGTAACTTATTCTGTTCTTATTTATTCCTTAGAAACAACCCAAGATCCTTGTAAATAACAGAAGTATATATAAACGGATAACAGATTATAAATGAAATTCTTAATGCTTTGCTATCAATGGTTTCCTGATATTTCAACATATTTGCAGCAGTTTAGGTTATATTAATTAACTAAGGTGCTTTGTGTGTAGCCAATTTGTTTTAATGAGTAAACTTTGGTTTTATGAATATTTATTTTTACTCACAAAGCTTAAGTTAGTTTCTAAATGACGTTATTATACCAAAAATGGATAATTAGTGTTACCCCTCGTGTATAAGAAAGACCTCATTGAGAAGAGCTAATGACTACCTTAAAACCAGATTTAAACAAGGATATTGGAAAAACAGAGAACAGTGCAAATCGGAAATGTGTTTTCTCATATAAGAAAATAAGCAGATTTTTAAGTGTGCTTGAGTAGCTGGGCTGCAATCTCTGGTTTGTTTTATTTCAGTTTTTTGCCTCCATGATTTCTACAATGACACTGAACATTGTTGCAAGCTGTCGTTCAGGAAAGTGTTTGGATCTCTCATCCCCTGGGTTATTCAACTTTGGCACTTTTCCTGTAAGTCTTTTCTTTATCCCCAATATAGAGTAATGAGATAGGTCAACGCTAAAATCTACAACAGATAGTAAATACTGAAAATGTTGAAATAAAAATACTTGTTTTGAAATTCAGTAGAAACATGAAGGGTGTTTTAATGTATTGTGAGTAATTTCTCCGTTAGAGCTTTGTTTCTCAAACTGATAATTTGAACCTCTATTTCACTACCTTTTACTTTCATGCTTATTTTTGTTTTATTCACTCAATACTAGTTTAGAGTGTTAATGAGAAATACAATGGTCAGCTTTTAAAGTGTGAATAAGCAAGCCTGTTATGACCTAATTTTATATATCACTTGATATATCTTTCAGTACCCCCAACTAATAGATTTAGAATCCATCCTGCCTTAGAAAGAAATTGCTCAATTTGTCAATTTGTTGTTGTCAAAAGTTTTGTCAAAAGTTCTTGATTATTTTCATATACTGTATTTTGTTTTCCAGAAGTTTATGAACTTGATCCTTTTAAATCTAACCTATTACAACATTATATACTGGTAATCCTCATTTTGCATTTTCACATGAAGTTTGTGCCATGCAATTTTTTATTAAGTTACAAAGGTTCCATTGGAATATTACAAAATAATGAAATTCATTCTATATATGTGATATACAGTTACTTTCAGATTGGACAAATAACAAATTATCATTTGCAGAAACATCTTTGTCGAATTTATCTTTTTTTTAGTTAATGAATGATATTTCTATGTCATGTTTTCAGTCTATGAATTATGGTGGAGTAGAAATCTTCATGTTTATTATCATGGGGGTTATAGGTGAGTTTGGAATGATTTTTTTGTCTTTTTTATGCTTCATCAATTAACCTTGGGGTCTGTATGCTGCAGATGACATTTGGAATTATTCCATGGAAATGTAACAAAAAATGCTCATACTAAAAAGTTTTTAAAACATTAGTTCTGTCTTAAGAAAGGAGTATTGTCCTAAAGGGTAATTTCTAGTATATTAATGGAATGTTTTTCAAATTTGTGATGATTTCATTTGTCATCTGTACACTTCTCTTTTTTGGAATGCTAATCATTTGCTGTTTGACAAGGGTTTATAACTTTCGCTTAAAAATGTTTCATGTAACATTGCTTTTTTTCAAGGAAGAATTATCAAGAGAAGTTAATCTCAATTTTCCAATGTATTGACTTATTCTTTATCAAATTTGACCAGAAGGTTTGTCATGATCTCATATGGGTCATGTTTAATCATTGTAAAAATGTGATTAAAAAATAGGTCTTATTTTTAGGAAACTCTTTTTGCCATTCTGATTGCCACATGATTGGCCCATTCTTCATCAAAGCTGCCTAGAATGTTTGTCTTGATAACATCTGAGTTAATTTTGATCATGTGTGGTTTTGGGTAAAGGTGTAGGGAAAGTGAAAGTGAATTCTTTTACCTCCTTTGCGACCATGGTTTCAAACCACTGTTCATCCAAATTGTGTAGAATGTATCTCTTGATAATACTTTCACATTATTTTACTGGTCACATTCAATCATGAGCATTTTATTGGATTAAGACGCCTGCTCTTAATTACACAAATAAATATATCAGTTCCTGATTTATTTAACCTGTTTGGTAAGATTGGTAAAAATTTGAGTTATATACCTAATTATTTGGTCTATCAAGATGAGGTGTAGACTAGGTCAGGCTTATTTGCAATAGAAATCAGGTGATCAACCCAGGGCTTTCATGATGAGGTGTAGGCTAGGTCAGGCTTATTTGTAATAGAAATCAGGTGATCAACCCAGGGCTTTCATGATGAGGTGTAGGCTAGGTCAGGCTTATTTGTAATAGAAATCAGGTGATCAACCCAGGGCTTTCATGATGAGGTGTAGACTAGGTCAGGCTTATTTGCAATAGAAATCAGGTGATCAACCCAGGGCTTTCATGATCCAGATTTAGACATTTTCATAAATGTTTGTATATTTCAGGGGGATTGTTAGGTGCTTTGTTTAACCACATCAATTATAAACTCACAGTGTTCAGAAATAGGTATTTATTAATTATTAACTACTAATCTATCAATTGTGTGTGGTCTTTCTTAATTTCTTACCCATTAATATTAAACTTTATCTACTAAAACACTTTTACAAACAGCACATGTTGTATGTCTGTTACAGATGAGTTATGAAATTAATGTTGGAAAAGTAGAAATTTCTCTCTTTTCAAATATTGCTTTCTTGTGTTATTACAAATAATTGTATGCACACTTTTTGCAACTTGTGGAGATATTATATTTGTGTTGTAATCCATAGTTTTCAAAAAGCGAAAACCTTGTTAGGATAATTTTTATATATTACTGAATTGTTCATTTTAACATTTCCTTAGTCTTGTAACCTGCAGAAGATTTCAACAAACTATAAATGTGACAAAATATGTTTATGAAAAAGAGCATAACTGAAGAATCAAAATCATTGTAACTAAAGTAGAATCTGCTCAAAATAGAGAAATAAGCATTTTCATGAAATGTATTAAATGCCTTCTGCTGGGAGACAGCCAATTAGATTTTTCCAGATGATTTTTTTCTGTGAAAATATTATCAAGGCGTTTTCCCTTCTGAAGACATTTTAAATTTTGAACATTTTTGTTCCAAGTTTTTTTTTAACACTAACGTTTTCTGACGTTACCAGAATAATATTTTCAGTTCCGTCTCAATTAATTAAATTAATACTTTTTTTTGTCTTCTTAATCTGTTGATGATGTTGTTTGTTAGGAATAGATCATTTACGGCATGTTTTTTTCTCACAACAGGTATATTCATGGCTTTGTTCCGAAAGTGTTAGAAACAATGGTAGTTGCAGCTATTTCTGGAGCGGTTTCATTTTTCATCATATTTTGGTACAACGACTGTGAACCTATGAGAGCAGAACCAGTAACATATGCTGTCCAGGTTTGTTTAAATTTTGTGATGAACTGTAACCAGATTTCTTTACTTTACCTTATATTGAAGTGGCATATGCTGTTCAGGTATGTGTATATTTTTATTTGATGAAGTGTTTCCTGATTTCTTGACTTTGCCTTATATTGAAGAACTTTGATGCCTCTGAAGCAGATGACTTTAAAACCTATCATGACAAAAGGAGAAATTGTACAAACTGGATTGTAGATCTTTCCATAACATGAATATTACTTTTCGGCTTGTAGATGGTCTGCTCCTGCTTTCATTTTTTACCAGGTTCAATATTTGGCATTCCTTTTATCCATGCGGTGTAACTGAAAACTTGTAATCTCATTTTAGACTAATTTGACACATCTTCCTTTACTAAGTTGAGAATACCCGGACCATATGTCTATGTTAGATCTTTACTAAGTTGAGAATACCCAGACCATGTGTCTATGTTAGATCTTTACTAAGTTGAGAATACCCGGACCATGTGTCTATGTTAGATATTTACTCAGTTGAGAATACCCTGACCATGTGTCTATGTTAGATCTTTACTAAGTTGAGAATACCCAGACCATGTGTCTATGTTAGATCTTTACTAAGTTGAGAATACCCGGACCATGTGTCTATGTTAGATCTTTACTAAGTTGAGAATACCCAGACCATGTGTCTATGTTAGATCTTTACTAAGTTGAGAATACCCAGACCATGTGTCTATGTTAGATCTTTACTAAGTTGAGAATACCCAGACCATATGTCTATGTTAGATCTTTACTAAGTTGAGAATACCCAGACCATGTGTCTATGTTAGATCTTTACTAAGTTGAGAATACCCGGACCATGTGTCTATGTTAGATATTTACTAAGTTGAGAATACCCAGACCATGTGTCTATGTTAGATCTTTACTAAGTTGAGAATACCCAGACCATGTGTCTATGTTAGATCTTTACTAAGTTGAGAATACCCGGACCATTGTCTATGTTAGATCTTTACTAAGTTGAGAATACCCAGACCATGTGTCTATGTTAGATCTTTACTAAGTTGAGAATACCCGGACCATGTGTCTATGTTAGATCTTTACTAAGTTGAGAATACCCGGACCATGTGTCTATGTTAGATCTTGCTTGTAAGTTGGTATTTCCATTACTGCTAAAGAGAAAGGATTGAAAACTTGACATATTTGGTTCTTGTGATCATAATTGGCAATTAACCCTGATTAAATATTTATGAATAACCTAAAGGGTGAAAAGACTTAAAATAGTTTTACAATGAACTAATTGGCAATTTGTACCTTGTGTGTAACATGCATAGAAAACGTTATAACATAAGGGGGAGTTGCTTTAGGGAGTTATTTAACCCTTTACCAAATGCCAAAATTTTGGCTGTCCCAAACTGAATGAGTTTGCGCATGACATTTCAAAATGTGATGAAATTGAACAATTCCTTTTCCAACAATGTTTTCCATAGTCGTCTGCAGTAAACTGGTCAAATGTCGTTATTGTGTGGTAATGGGTTAACATACCTTTATTTCCATAATAACTGACTGTAAAATTCTGATTTATTTCTTCAGTTTTTCTGTCCAGATGGCCAGTATAGTTCAACAGCTGCCATATTTTTCCAGTCTCCGGAGGCGAGTGTTAAACGGCTCTTCCATGATGCAGAAGGTCTGAATAAACATTTCTTTTTTAGTTAAACTTATTGAAACAAACCAATATTGATTCCAAATAGAAAAAATATTTAGAAGATCATAGACCATGATCTCTATTATTGTTTCTACCCAGTAAAGAAATGAAAATGTCAGCTTTTATGACCTGGATCAATTACTAGGAGCACATTTGTCTATTTCTCGTCACAAATTTGAAATTCACTCATTAAATGAAAACATTTCGGTCTAAAAGGATTTTAACACAAAGAGATATTACTCTTTCAATTTTGATGCCATGTTTTCATAGACCTTTTGTATCACATTGTAATATAGAGTTTGTTTTCAACCAATTAAAACTACACTTAATACACAAGTGCACAAAAAAGCATCTTTTACCCCCTTAAATACAACTAAATATATCCCTTACCATATTTTCAGGTACCTACCGACCCATCTCTATTTTTCTGTACTGTATAACGTTTTTCTTCCTTGCGTGTTGGACATATGGTCTGTCCATACCAAGTGGAATCTTCATACCCAGTCTTTTGATCGGGGCGGCATGGGGTCGACTGTTTGGGATGTGTTTACACGCACTCTTTCCTAATGCTGTAAGTAATCAATCTCCCTGTCTGGAGGTACTACAATCCAAATGTAAGGGATGTCTGTGGCTTAGTGGATAGAGTACACAACTTGAATCTAAAATAATGTTGTTTTGAGGTAAATACCCATATAAATAGATAAACCATCCAATTGTTGACACCTGGAAGTTCTCATATTTGTATGCGGAGTCTAAAGTAAATAAAACAGTCAGTGATAAGGTTGCATACTTAGAACTCTGCTGTCCAGGGTTCGAGCCCCACCGGTATTTCCTGTTTCATGGGACTGCCTTTTGGCAAGACACTTCAGATCCATAGCCTAGAACTTGTCAATCCAGGAAATCTGTAACATAATTTAAAAATTGTTAAACCTTATAAACAGTAATACAACAGAAACTAATATTTATGACACTTTTAATGGTTCCTTTCTCACAATTTTAAAGGTACACAATATTCTACACCTCTATTTCAGGTATGGTTGGAGTCAGGGAAATATGCATTGATTGGAGCCGCTGCGCAATTAGGTATGAAAGTGTCGTTATATGCTCTATATAGCAAATGAAAGGTGATAAAATCCCTTAGGAAGTCAATTCATGTTGACATCAATGGTTTATTCTGGAGCAGGTTTATAATGAAATCTACAGTCCCAAGTTCAATATATAAAAAAATGCTTTAGCCATGCTGGTACGATTAGAATTAGTTTCAAAGCAAAATTAAAATCCTATGGAACCCATAGAATTGTTTGTCGAAACAATTGGTTTTATCTGATTCACAATGAAAAAGGTCTATAGATACCAATTATAGTTGAATTAGAACTGAAAGTTAAACACTTGCCTTGTTAAATTGGGTAGAAACCATTGTTACAACAGGTTTAATTTCTCCAAATGCACAGTAGTTTCTAAAGTCTTTGCCAGCAAATACAGTAAAGTGAGAGATTATGGAGGCAGTGGTAATATGTGGTTGGTTTGTATTAGATTGACTTGAATGTTCCTTTAGTGAGTGATATTTTGTCAACTTTTGTATTTTTATTTTTTTGTATATCCAGGTGGAATTGTTCGAATGACCATCAGTCTTGCCGTCATCATCATAGAAGCTACAGGAAATATTACTCTAGGTCTACCTGTTATCATAGTTCTCTTACTAGCCAAGTGGGTAGGCGATCTTTTCAATGATGTAAGTATTACTTATAATTTATCCATTACACCACTGTTACAGTATCATTGTGTATTTGCTGCATTGCTGATACCAAAAAGGAAAGATATAAATAAGGATAATTTTGAAATGGTGAAAGACCAATGAAAGATTTGTAAATTAGCAAAGTTGTAGAAAACAGATTGTTTTCTAATTTGGTCAAGTCTCAATAGGTCAGCTAGTAGCATGTTTGACATGGAATACAGGGTTCATATGTTTGAATGCAAGTTTGCAATTGTTCTATCTGGGATCTAACTTTTGGGTTCATAATACCTTGCATTAACGAGTCTGTTGCAGTAGTCTTAAGCTTGTTTAGTACTTTATACATTTCGTCTTATTTTCGATTTTGATTGGTCGCAAAGTTCAGTATGAGGAAATGGATTGATTTGGCATGATTTAAAGGTCTTCTTATTCTTTTCAAGTAAATTTTATAAATATATACCATTTTATGGATATTTATCTAAGCACATTTACATGAATCCCAAGAACAAAATCAAATAGAAATTTTTGTGTGAAGTGTTATTGTTTTCACCCTTTTTCTTTGACTTAACTGTTAAGAAATGTTTGTGTGAAGTGTTATTGTTTTCACCCTTTTTCTTTGATTTAACTGTTAAGAAATGTTTGTGTGAAGTGTTATTGTTTTCACCCTTTTTCTTTGACTTGACTGTTAAGAAATGTTTGTGTGAAGTGTTATTGTTTTCACCCTTTTTCTTTGATTTAACTGTTAAGAAATGTTTGTGTGAAGTGTTATTGTTTTCACCCTTTTTCTTTGATTTAACTGTTAAGAAATGTTTGTGTGAAGTGTTATTGTTTTCACCCTTTTTCTTTGATTTAACTGTTAAGAAATGTTTAATGCTTTTTATTTTCATTCATCACCTATTTTGTTTTTTAAAGTTTTGTGTAACTTGTCAAAATTAAAACCATGAGCAAATAACAACCTCACAATATATAAATTCTCCTGTTAAACCTTGCAGACATTAATGTTACAAAAGGAGAAATCAATTATCATTAACACTTTCTTATTTTGATTAAGTGTTTTACACTTATCTGCTACATACAGATGGTCTCAGAGTAATGGGTTGATATAAACATGTGTCTGTTGTAAATGTTAAGGATCAAGGGTTAACTTTGCTGCCATTTATAGCCAATAACATTCCATTTTCTTTCAATACTTGTAAGTATGTTATGTTTTCTGTGTTTTGCTGTCATTTATAATATCTGTATTTACTTTAGGGTATCTACGACATGCACATCCACATGCAGGGCGTGCCTTTGTTAGGGTGGGAACCTCCAATTATGTCATCCAATATATTTGCCAAGTAAGTTATCATCTACAAACTTTGTATAGACAGCATCTTATGATTCTGCTTGGTGGGTAATTCAATAAAAGGGGGTTTCACCCTATACCAAGTCCATGCTTGATTCTATGCTTAGATGTAAAAGGTGTTTTACTAGAATATAAGGGTCCTGCATGGCCCTGTTAAGGGGGCGGTCGAAGAATTTTTGGGTGCCAGGTTCAAGCCCCATAGTACCTCAGGTTTTGTTGGAGTGTCCTTTATCAAGACACTCCAGAGTCTTCGCCACGTATTTCCTTTATCAAGACACTCCAGAGTCTTCGCCACGTATTTCCTTTAACAAGACACTCCAGAGTCTTCGCCACGTATTTCCTTTATCAAGACACTCCAGAGTCTTCGCCATGTATTTCCTTTATCAAGACACTCCAGAGTCTTCGCCATGTATTTCCTTTATCAAGACACTCCAGAGTCTTCGCCATGTATTTCCTTTATCAAGACACTCCAGAGTCTTCGCCATGTATTTCCTTTATCAAGACACTCCAGAGTCTTCGCCACGTATTTCCTTTATCAAGACACTCCAGAGTCTTCGCCACGTATTTCCTTTAACAAGACACTCCAGAGTCTTCGCCACGTATTTCCTTTATCAAGACACTCCAGAGTCTTCGCCATGTATTTCCTTTATCAAGACACTCCAGAGTCTTCGCCATGTATTTCCTTTATCAAGACACTCCAGAGTCTTCGCCATGTATTTCCTTTATCAAGACACTCCAGAGTCTTCGCCATGTATTTCCTGTCCAGGAAAGCTAAAATAAATGAAAAAATTGTTTTCACCGCATTAATTCCTATATAAACAAACAAAAAGAAAGTATAAAGACAACCACTTTCTTCTTTTTGAGTAAAATTGAAAGGAATATGGCATTGACATATTTTAATGGGGTTATTAATTGGAAGGAAAACTCCTTGATACCATTGGTGAAGCCGTTTTATCGTGATTTCATATCTGGTCATAAATGAAAGCTAAACAGTAAACCATTTATGAGCATGAAAAATGTTTTTTCTTTGTCTTGTTGTGAAAAGGAAATACATTGTATTGCTTTTAATTCTCTAAATGCCTGCTGCATTTCATCAAAATTATATAAAGTTAGGAGTTAACATTGAAATGATTTAACATAACAAAGAAATTTCTCAAAAGGAGCAACGTTTTTCAAATTACCTCTATATTACAGAGAAGTGATGTCACATCCTGTATCTGTTTTACGTACTGTAGAAACAGTAGGAACAATAGTAGATCTACTTAAGTCTGAGTCACACAACGGATTTCCTGTGGTTCAGGATTATACATCTGGATCAGAATCGGTAAGCTTTCAGAGTTTGGGAATACATACAACATGCATTTACTCAGTAATATTGGACGGACTTCTACAGCCTAGTGGTTAGAGTACATAATTTGAGATCACATGACCCTTCTTCACCGTGGTTCAATTACAGATGGTATTTGAATTTTCATGTCAGGTAGTCTTCTGGTTGACTTACAAAATGTTGATGGTTCTACCAGGCTTGACTAGCAGTTATAAATGGTTGAGTTTTGGGGCTATTGACTCCATCATTAAGAAACGGGCATCGCAACCTAGATGAAATAATGTTGATGTCACATAAAACCATATAGAATAACCCTAACTAAAGTAGCTTCCTTGTTCATCTTGTACCAGATAAACAGAATAATGCTGCCATCTTGCTTTTTTATTAAGACCTTCTTTACATCGAAACCATGGATTAGTTTTAATCAACATAGATCAACCTTTATGAATAGGGCAGGCTGATATGGTGCAGGTTGACATAAAGAAGTCTCAAGATACTATAATATCCACTATAATAGCCATTAAGCTCGGTCTAGCCATTAACTCATTACCAAATGCCAAATTTTTTACTGTCCCAAATTGAAAGAGTTTGCAGACGACATTTCAAAATGTGTTTACATTTAACAAAAATCTTCTGATAAGGCAGAAAAGACTATGGGGAAAAGGAGAAATTGCTTGTAAAAAGCAATTTCTCCTTTTCCCACAATGTTTTCCGGAGTCGTCTCTGGTCAAATGTCATTATTGTTTGGTAATGGGTTTTGGGAATGGGTCAAACAAATCCTTATTTAATAAATTTGACATTGATTCTCTTAATTGTCTCATTTTCAGGGTGTAGTGGAAACTTTTGGTACATTTAAAGGTGTTGTGTTACGTTCACAGTTAATTGTACTCTTAAAATTAAAGGTAGGTCTTCTTCAGAATTGTATTTTTTGAGTTTTGAGTTTGTCAATTGAGGGGTCACTTGATTATATAAAACTAAAACATGAACATTTGTATGTTTCATTAACTATATATGTGTGGTCAAAGACCTTAATAACATATCTATTGGGTTTGGGGTATTTTATACCTTGTAGATATAGAGAATTCATCATTTGTGCCTAAGCACAATCAAAATGTCCGCAGATAGACATAATCACTTAAATTGTTTAATCCATGTATCTCTATTAACTGCAATTACATACTGATACTCAGAACAAACGCTTATAATGCATATCAACTGCTCTCGGGATAATGCTTGCTTCACTACACATGTAGTTGGGGTCTCAATTTACAAGATTTATAGCTTAGTTGGCAAAGTAAGTAGAGATCCAGGGTTAGAGTTCTGGTATAACTGCATGTATTTCTCTCCTTGGTTACATTGGCGCCCAACATAAATGACTCATGAGAGCTACAGTAATAGATATTCCAGATTTGTGCCCCAAACGAATACTGTCTTAATTCTGAGTTTATTTGTCATCTGGTATGGGGGTCCCAGTCAGTTTGATAGGTGGTTTGATGCTCTAATACTGAATCTCCAATTGTTTCTAATTATTTGACTCACACTGACAATGTTGCAATCCTTACTATCAGAAACAATGCTGTCTGGTCAGGACTTTCTGGGTCTTCCACTTCCTTTCGCACCAGGAAGGCCACGGTAAGTACTTGGTTTATAGAGGAGGAAGAGCTCTATACATGCCCAAGCCGTTGTCGGCGTCTGCTATCCAAGGATATTTGAGATGAATTTCAATTGTGTGGGGGAGTATATAGGGTGGGTCTAAGGATATTTGAGATGAATTTCAATTGTGTGGGGGAGTATATAGGGTGGGTCTCAATTTACAAGGTAGAGTTTAAAGAGTTAGAGAACCAGACAGCTCAGTCCTTAGAACATGTGCTAGAAGACCAGACAGCTCAGTCCTTAGAACATGTGCTCTTTTTGTGGCGGTCCCGGGTCTGAGTCTCATTCTGACTGAATGTTTTTCTCACCTTGGGTACACACGTAAGAATCTGCATTCACTTTTATGCAGTATTTTACACTATTGTGGTAATTCGATGGTACAATGTACTTTCATTTTAGATCTTTGAAGAAAATCCAGATATAAATCAAAAGCTTGCTTCGGTTAAATCTGCCAACTTTAGAGACGCCTATCCAAGATTCACACCCATACAGGTTTGTACACAATCACTATTTTCCTTGTTTCTTTTGTTTTATTCTCCTTTCTGTCTATCACTCTTCTTTTCATTGTTTCTTTTGTTTTTCTCTTCCAGCTGGCAAACACTGATCATCTCTTCCTTTATTTAAGTCATCTTTTTGGCAAACCACTACCCTTCTGGTTTTGATTGTTTTACTCTTTTATTTGTCTAACACTATCACTCTTTCCTTGTTTGTATTGTCTCAGTCTTCTATCTGTTTAAAACAATAACTCTTTACCTTGTTTGTATTGTCTCACTCTTCTATCTGTCTAAAACAATAACTCTTTACCTTGTTTGTATTGTCTCAGTCTTCTATCTGTCTAAAACAATAACTCTTTACCTTGTTTGTATTGTCTCACTCTTCTATCTGTCTAAAACAATAACTCTTTACCTTGTTTGTATTGTCTCAGTCTTCTATCTGTCTAAAACAATAACTCTTTACCTTGTTTGTATTGTCTCAGTCTTCTATCTGTCTAAAACAATAACTCTTTACCTTGTTTGTATTGTCTCAGTCTTCTATCTGTCTAAAACAATATCTCTTTACCTTGTTTGTATCGTCTCACTCTTCTATCTGTCTAAAACAATAACTCTTTACCTTGTTTGTATTGTCTCAGTCTTCTATCTGTTTAAAACAATAACTCTTTACCTTGTTTGTATTGTCTCAGTCTTCTATCTGTCTAAAACAATAACTCTTTACCTTGTTTGTATTGTCTCACTCTTCTATCTGTCTAAAACAATAACTCTTTACCTTGTTTGTATTGTCTCAGTCTTCTATCTGTCTAAAACAATATCTCTTTACCTTGTTTGTATCGTCTCACTCTTCTATCTGTCTAAAACAATAACTCTTTACCTTGTTTGCATTGTCTCACTCTTCTATCTGTCTAAAACAATACTTCTTTACCTTGTTTGTATTGTCTCAGTCTTCTATCTGTCTAAAACAATAACTCGTTACCTTGTTTGTATTGTCTCAGTCTTCTATCTGTCTAAAACAATAACTCTTTACCTTGTTTGTATTGTCTCAGTCTTCTATCTGTTTAAAACAATAACTCTTTACCTTGTTTGTATTGTCTCAGTCTTCTATCTGTCTAAAACAATAACTCTTTACCTTGTTTGTATTGTCTCATCTTCTATCTGTCTAAAACAATCTCTTTACCTTGTTTGTATTGTCTCAGTCTTCTATCTGTCTAAAACAATAACTCTTTACCTTGTTTGTATTGTCTCAGTCTTCTATCTGTCTAAAACAATAACTCTTTACCTTGTTTGTATTGTCTCACTCTTCTATCTGTCTAAAACAATAACTCTTTACCTTGTTTGTATTGTCTCAGTCTTCTATCTGTCTAAAACAATAACTCTTTACCTTGTTTGTATTGTCTCACTCTTCTATCTGTCTAAAACAATAACTATTTACCTTGTTTGTATTGTCTCAGTCTTCTATCTGTCTAAAACAATATCTCTTTACCTTGTTTGTATTGTCTCAGTCTTCTATCTGTCTAAAACAATAACTCTTTACCTTGTTTGTATCGTCTCAGTCTTCTATCTGTCTAAAACAATAACTCTTTACCTTGTTTGCATTGTCTCACTCTTCTATCTGTCTAAAACAATACCTATTTACCTTGTTTGTATTGTCTCAGTCTTCTATCTGTCTAAAACAATAACTCTTTACCTTGTTTGTATTGTCTCACTCTTCTATCTGTCTAAAACAATAACTATTTACCTTGTTTGTATTGTCTCAGTCTTCTATCTGTCTAAAACAATATCTCTTTACCTTGTTTGTATTGTCTCAGTCTTCTATCTGTCTAAAACAATATCTCTTTACCTTGTTTGTATTGTCTCAGTCTTCTATCTGTCTAAAACAATAACTCTTTTCCTTATTTCCAATTTTCTTCAATCTGTATAATGCTATGGTCTCTTCCTTGTTTATATTATTTTTCTCTTCTATATTATGTCCAATAAAATGACTCTATTTCTTGTTTCTATAGTTTTACTCTTTTATTTGTGTAACACAATGACTGTTCCTTGTTTATATTGTTTTATTATTTTATCTTGTGATTTGCATTTACACCATATTGAATTTTGATATTTGACCAAATAAAGGCATCATCAGATGGATAAAGTAAGAAATATATTTTATGTTCTATTTCAGCAAATCCATATATCTCCCAATGAGAGAAATTTTACTATAAACTTGGTACCCTTTATGAATGCTGGGGCACACACTGTACCTGATGTGAGTATTAAAACAATCATTTACCTTTACTCTCTTCTCTTGCATTTCTAACCCAATTAAATAAGCTAGTCTTGACATAAATATTCACAATTATTACAATTTGATATGCATCTTGTGATTTGGAAAATCCTTTCACTCTTTAACAGTTAATCTTAACCATAAAGATCGGAAAATATTGACATGAATTATCCAATAAAATAATCTTTTGATGAATCTTCTCATGAAATCAAAGTTTATTTTGGTTTGGTGACAATTTGACCATTTCATTTACAGTATTTCTGAAAATTTTAATTATTACTTTATGATATAAAGAAGAAACTGTCATGCAAAAAAGGGAAATTGTTTGTACATGATGTTTTTGTCCTTTTTTTTAAATGTTATTCTTAAAGCCTTCTGCTGCAAAAGTAAGCACTTTTGAATCTGTTATGTCTCCCATGATGGTGTTTGGAAGGCTCTATTTCTATATGAAAGTAGGATTCATCATCTAACAATATTGACTTATTGTTTTGTTGTTTCAGTGTGCCTCATTACCGAGGATATTCCGACTGTTTAGGGCGCTGGGTCTGCGACATGTTATTGTTATAAATGATAAACATCAGGTAAATACGGACTTTTATTGCATTGAATTTTACCTATTATCGTGCTTACCCATTACTCCATAAAGCTCACTTTACATATCTTCTGCAGAATGCTTTTGAAACCTGTGTGACAAAAGGATAAACCCAGTATGATATACCAACTTACCTGTACTGTACTTGTTTGTCGTCTGCTGTTGCTTTCAATTTAGATCATATCTTTCCCAAATTCTCATATTGGGAATTGGTTTAGCAATAAGTTCTTTACCCAACTCCATCTTTAGACACCTCAAATTGAATGAGTTTGCAGAAAACATGGTTTAACCTATGTTAGAACTAAAAGGCTTTTCTCACAGATTTGGATTTTAACTTTTTGGAATAAACTGCTACTACCAAATAAAATGGCAACATAGATTTCTAAAGTAAACTCAAACTAGATTATTGACAGCTTTCCAGCCCCTTTTATAACCATACAGAAAAGATATAGATATATAAAGTATTAAAACTTTTGATGATACACTGTATTAAAAATAAATCATTGTTGCCAAAGAAGAAATTGCTAATAAATATGTTTCAAAATGAATTAACCGGTAAGAATAGCTGTAAAATTGGAAACTGTCTTCTGATAGGATGAAAGTTCTTGTTTGATGTAGAGATAATTATGCTAAGTTCAATTTCCCAATTACCACATTTATTTCAGAATTGTCATCAGAAGACCTCTTAATTCTTTGTTGTGAATGAATTGATGCTTAAGCAGTCTACTATTTTAATTTCTCTTTTTCCAATGGAATTTCTTAAGTTCTCTCAAACATATTATGTAATCTTTAGTATCATCTCCTGTATCACTTTATAAAATCTTAAATACTCCAATGAAGGGATGAGGGGAGATAACTACTTCTGTACACTTAATTATGTATATGCAAACTTGCTCTTTCAGGTGGTTGGAATGGTTACGCGGAAAGATCTCGCCCGTTATAAGGTATCTGTACGCTTGGGGAAAGTTCATGTGACAGAGCTGAAGGTATCCAACTAGATATGATCATTGTTCAAGATGATATTCCTTCAACATATTTTTTTAGTGTGATTGTTGGAGGGTGACCTGTGCCATGAGATGATATTCCTTCAACAGGATCAATGTTTGTGACCCATAGGTCTGGATTGGGGCGCGCTTTCATTCCCTCAATCTTTTTAATATTCACAAATTATTTCATATTCATTCAGTGTTAATTTTAGAAATGAAAGTTATCGTGTCCTTTTGGACACACATCTTTTGAAACTATGTGTCCAAGGTTAAAACTATGCGTCCGAGTACCAATGATCCAAGCTATAAGATTATGTCAAATAGTATAACACTTGTTATTAATGATAATCTTAGCTTAAATGACTCAAAACAATGCAGATTTGATAGAAAAAAAGCATGAGACAGCATGCTTTATGATGTTTACTACATTTTAAACATTACTTGTGCTGATGAGAATGCTTTCGGCTGGACACATATCTTTTGAAATGATGTGTCCCCAGCAATTTTTATGTGTATATGACGCAGGACGCAGAGGTAAAATTATCACTGATTCATTGAGATAATGAACACTTGTAAGTTACGATTTGGCGGTATTTGTTTTCATAGTTCCATGAACGAAAATTATGATATCAGAAGTACTGCAACTAGTCTCACACAATATATAAGTGTTCAGCCATAGTGTACAGTTTAACATGCCGAGGTTTTATAAACATTCCCCTTTACTGATAATATTTGATTATAAGGAAGGAGGAAATTTTTTATTCCTTAGAGGTATGAAATAAAACTCCTTCACACTTTTGTGTGAATTTGTTTAACTGATTTATTCCTTTGTTGCAAATGTTTGCAGAAAAGAGCAGAAATAGGGATGCTTTCCTCAGTTTATACATTTTTTTATTTCAAAAGGCAATGGTTTATCAGAATAAATGAGTTAATATAATAAGCAATTTCCCTCTTTTGCCATTTTTTTATCTTATGCAAATGCAGCCTTACAAATTTTTTCCAGTGCAATTAATATCTTGCTTTTTTTTCCTACGCAAATATTGTCATCCAATTTTTAGCTTGACTATTCAAAGAAAAACTCACTTGAGCATCAGCCTCACACCTTGATAAAAGTTTAACTTGCGAGTTTGTATCTCATTAACTGTTGTTTGGAATGGGTCGATACTTCAGGGTTCAGGATCTTTATGTTAGGTCCCTGACCATAACTCTTGTTTTGATTTATTTCGATTTATGCCCCCTTTTATGTTTGTACTGAGAAACTCATTGTTAAGTTTTTACATGTAAATTTCTGTCTCAACAACTACTGCAGTGATCAGATTGATACCTCACTTTGTTAATATTTCAGAAACAAATTACTGTTCACTGACTTATATCCCTCTCGGACATTAATCAAAAAGTCAAGTCCATTGTCTTATGGACAGCTCTTGTTTTATATCAAAACTTTTGTCTGTAGACATTATGTGTTTTGAATGATAACAGATTAGTGTGACTACTTTGATGTTTGATATATTCCCTCATGAGAGTTAATATCAGTAAAAGCCAAGGCCGACATTAATTATTAAATGAAATGAAGTACATTTTATTTATGGGATTAGAAAGAAATTGTTACAAAGGAGAATAAATGTTTGCTTTTGTTGCAGAGATTTCTTATATCATGCAAGTTCTTCAAAGTTGTCTATTATGAAGTAAAGAGATTAAACATGCATCTATGACATTTTGTAACATAAACACAGATTAACTTTGTGACGATAAAGCTCTGTTACTTGTGTATGATTTATATTTAGGCACATAAGAACTTAGTCAGATATGTGCAGAAAGATTTGCTTCAATGCAATGTTTTATTGCATATAAAGGCCTGCGGCCCATTACACAGGTTACATGCAAATACATACCGATAAGCATGTTAACAATAGCTGATTCTGTAAAGGGAGAGGCAGTTTTTAGAATTATCTTGATTTTTGTCTGTCATGAAAATGATTGTTCTAATTTACAATCTTTTGAAAAGAAACTGCTCTAAGTTAAAAAATGGATGATTTGAGTCTTGCTAATCAAGGCTTTTGTAGCGTTTGCTTTATATATCAATTTACCAATATGCATGGAATTTTTTTATGAAATGTTTTTGCTTTGAATGTATCCTCTGCTTACTTTATATTTAAAGCTTTGCAAAGTGTATACAACATATATTTTGTACCACTTTAAATGCTTTTGGAAAAAGCAATGTTGGAAATTATGAATGCAAAAAGAAAACTAGCTTGTCTTGCCTGCAGTCAGTATTGAAATTGGACCTATCCTAATTGATTCTTGAAGAGGTGATTGGTATCAATTACTCAGAAAGGAAAAGGTTTAGTCTATATTTTTTTGTTAACTTATCTCCGATACCTGTAGTCTACTGGGATTAGTGACAGTCCAAATTGAAAGGAACATGAGGTGACAAAAAGGCAAGAAAGTAAACAGTTTTACATTTGGTTATAAACATTGTAACAAAAATAAATTGTTTTATTAAGAGTAGTTTAATCTTAAGTCTCAGTGTTTTGATAAGAATTCTGCAGCAGAATCAACAAAGAGAGGAATTATTGAGTAAGGAGTTTTGCTTTAGATATTTTAGAAGGACCAATAGCTGTATGTATCAGAGATGGTAGGAGTTGTAATTAAATAATTGACAGTCACATTTGCCAAAAGCTACATGTGATTTTTAGTCCCTAGTGATTTCAGATCAAAATATGTTATTATTAAGTATTTGCACAAGATTTTTTTAGTTAGATATTGTTTCATTCATGCATAATGTTTTGTTCATGCATATATTAATTTTGCACATCCTTTTGTATCCATTCATTGTTTATTAAACCACGAATACTTGATTTTCGCTGGCATAAGGCTACTAATAAGGCGAAAATAATATTTTAACAAACAAAAATAACCTTGTAAGATATGCAGTTTTTGGAGAGGATTACTTTGAGTTTCGTTGAAAACCAACTTCTCCTTTTTTTACTTCATGCTATGTTTCATACAAAATCAGTTTTGGTAAATGAAATATCCATTCCAGAATTTTAAGGAAAAGGCCACTTTTAGTGGGATAATACTGCTTGAAAAATGATTGACTTTCCTTTTTCTAATCACATTTATTTCAAGTCATTAACAAGATGATGCTACCATTCAAATGGTCAATAGAATATAGAATAAACATAGAAGTTGTTGAAAATTTAATTGTTTACTTTCTGACACCATGTCTTAGACAAAACTTGTCGTCAATGCTTTTCTTAACACATTACCACCTAACACCACATAAATGCGTCTTGCAGCAGACGGCTTTCAAAAAGCACTGTGGCAAAAGTAGAAATTGCTTGTCGCAAGCAATTTCCCCTTTTGCCACAATGCCTTTCCAATCTATTCATATATCTAAACGGCAGAACTGAAAGGTTTACAAAGTTTTTGTAAAGTCGTCTGCTTCAATTAAAAGAATGTCGTCTGCATGTGGTAAAGAGTTAATTGATCAAAAGAAATGTTATCAAAGAACCTTGCTATATATGGGTGTAATTCTCTCTCATCATCATTACTTGTTTCTTTAAAGATCTGATTCATTGTCATATATTACATGTACTTACTTTATATACTTTTCATAATCCTTCTGTTTTACCCTTTACCAAATGCCAAATTTTCGACTGTCCCTAATTGAAGGAGTTTGCAGACAACAAAATGTGATGCAATTGAAAAATAATCTTCAGATAGGGCATAAAACATTGTGGGAAAAGGAGAAATGGCTCATTAAGAGAAATTTCTCCTTTTCCAACAATGTTTTCCAAAGTGGTCTGCAATAAACTCGTCAAATGCTTTTATTGTTTGGTAATGGGCTAAATGACTAGATTTCTTTGCAATTAACATTTGAGAAATGAGCCATCAACTTTCAAATTCCTCTTTGGTAACAATGATCTTGATGTATCAATCATTTTACATTTTTTCCATGTTTTTTTTTTTGTTATCACTGTTTAATTTGAATGTTGATTGTTGTCATTTATACAGAACAGGGAAAGGGTTCATCATTTATCACTCATTTATTGATATTTCAAAGTGTTTTGACAATGTTGTGACAAAACATTTATTGGTTTTAACCAAGTAGTTTTGTCTGTTGTCACAATGTTTTTAAAATTATTCATCATTAGTATATATAAAATTGCCACTTTATTAGCAAGCCCATTGTTCATTATAGTGCAATATTTTTTAACTGGTTCATTTGTCACATTCTAGTGTTTATTTTTGTTCTAAAAGGTGCTTTCAAAGTGTTCTTTAAAAGGCACTTGTTCTCAGACTGGAAAACTTGAAATTCAAAATGAAATGTCATTGAAACAATAGAGTTTTTTGTTTTTTCTTTTTGTTTGATATACAGTAAAAACAGCTATTGAAAGCATAATTAATTCAGGTAGCGTCAATTTATATAAGTATGCACAGTTTATATACGGTAGATCCGCAAAGGCAATGTCATGCTTTTGGATTGAAATGCATGTTTGTTCACTGTATACACACTCTTAAAAATTATAAAAGATTAAATTTTGCATCCAATGATAATTATTCATTAAGTATCATATAACAGAACATCTAGTGATCTAATGTGCAGTTTTAAAGAAATCAATTTTTAAGTTCAAATTTCCTTGCATCTGTGAACAAGCACCTTTAAACCTTTCCATCATATATACTTGTTCAACCCATTTCCCCCATACAGGAATTTGAGATAGTCCAATTTGAAAACAAGAGCAGACAAAAGTTATTAAGTATCAGAAATCATATATTCTTTGTGATTTTAAGTAGAAACCACCTTGGCAATAGGAGCCGTTTCTGATCTAAGATTTCTTTCTTTTGTCACAATTGTTACTTGCAACAACAAATGTGTCAACATTTTGGTTTATGGAGTTAAGGGTTAAACACATGTGCATAAGGAGATTCTAGAACTTAATATGACTAAAGGAATTGAAGTATTGTCTTTAATCAGCAATTTTTTCTTTTGTCAAAAATGGAGTCTAGGAAATATCCAAATAAAATATCATACATGTACTTAGGCTCACCTTATTCACATAGTTGGGCTATCTACTCACCCATGGCTGTCATATTTTGGTTAAGTTGAAAAATCATTAACTTGGAAGCTGCACACTTGTAATTACACAATCATTTAATTCTGGCTAAAATGTTAGCAAATTATGGCATTTTGTTTATTTAGATAATCTTTGTTAGAATTTTGTGTGCAACTTCATTTTTCAGATATCAAACAATTTCTGCCCAAATATCTCTCTTGGATGTCATCTTTTTGGATAGTAGAGCATGCTGTCTTCTGGATAAACCAAGAAATAGTTTTGATCCCGACCATTGTAACAAAAGATTTTTAAGCAATGGGTGTATTTTTTTTTTCTATTTTTTTTTTATAAGATGATTATAGGGTTATATTATGTTGATTATTTTTAGTCTTTCATTGATAAAATTGAAAAAATTCCTATATTTCATGTAAGTAATTTGCCATAATTTTGAAGTAAATGTTTGTAATTCTAGTAGAAGTTCTAGACCATAATACCATTAATGATTGGTTTACACTATATGGTAGAAAGTCAAATTCTTCCCTTTGTTCTATCATTTGATCATTAGTGTATATTTTGTATTGGGTTCACCGGCTCTTTATACAGAAATGTTCTTTATCAGTCACCAGGACAAAACCATCAACCATATTTCAGTTATTGGACACAGGACAAGTCAATGCCAGATAGGTTTATTTGATTCTGGTCAGTTAGTAAGATTGAAGAACTATCTTTATGCAAATAGAATAAAACGTTGGCAAATTTTGTGAATGTTTTATTTTTTATCAGGAACATCTTTTGTTCCAGAATTATCGAAATGTATCACTTACTTCACATAGCCATAATACTCACAGCAGCAGAAGATTGAAGAAACCATTTAGGAAAAAAGAAGAAACTGCTCCAACCACCTCTATCAGGAATATAGTTTCAAAGTAATTTTACTAATACAGGGTTTTCCTTGACCCCATCTTATATACTAAATGACCCCCAATTCTTGGATATGACCCCTAAAGATCATTGTTTTTCATTCTCAATTGCATATAGAAGGGGTCAAAGGGTCAATGGATAACACTGATAATACTGTGGGTGTCTTTTTAGCTCATTAGTCTTTCGTTAATTGTTGTCGATTTAAATTGAACTAGTCACATAGACCTATCTCTATGTCTTTGTCAATGATTTCAAAATCTACTGCAGTAATCGTTCATTTTGTGACTGATTAATATTGAAACTGCCATCATTTTACTATGATAAAGTACCAGAAACAAAAGATTTCTTTGTGTTATTAAATAGAAACTTTTGTGATAAAAGGAGAATTTGCTTTTGACAAGCAAATGTTCCTTTTGACACAAGGGTTTCTTTAGTCTTTTGTAGTAGTCGAGAAAAAGCCACTCATTATTAAACAAGGTGTCAAACCATTCATGGTACATATGTAGCCGTATTGGGTACTTCATCTCCACATGTGTGTTGTTTCTGTTCTAATTTGTTCCAAGTGTTAAGTTTTATTGATGAAAATGAATTATTAAACATGTCTTATATATCAAATGACAGTGTCCCTTATCTTTAAGCCCCATTAATCCTTTGGTGTACCCGCATGTTCTCTATAACTATGCATAAGGTTCCATGATTTGCATGCATGTTCCGAGAATGTTATAGTGGAAAGATCGTCACACTATCTGCCCAAATAACCTTCCAATCCAACGAGACCAAATAGCTTCACTGTAAAGATATTTTGTCCTACCATATGGGACATTTTCATTCCAAGTTGCTTCTGATGGTATAATGGTTCTAACCAAAAGACCCTATTTTATTGTCTTGAAAAACATTGAGAAAATTATTGAAAGACTCTATCAAGTAAGCATCCATGTGAAATACATCTGGATTGTCTGCATGTTTGTAAACATCTGTTGACCTTAAGGAGGAATTGAGGAGCCTTGATGCACTATGGTCTGTTGATATTATTCTGTTTGGAATGTAATTTTCGTCTATTTAGCATCATGACTCGGGGAAACAGTGTACGTGATCAGTTTGATAATGACGCTTAATATTATCTAAACTGTTCCTGAGTATATCGTGGTCACCCTTATATCTGCACATAGCAGAGATTATATGTGTTTTTACTGGCTACACTTGATCAATAAGTTGATAGGATCGTGTCTTTCATTCGCACCACTTTAGCATCATTAGGGATCCTTTTCACTTCCTTTGCTATGGACAGACACATGACATGTATCAATTTGATTCACAGTGTAAGGTCTATTTTCCCTTATGAATTTATGAACACTAGAGATTCTGCCATGGCCGTGACGACGCGCTTGAACATTGTAATCAACTAAAGTGTCATATATGTTGTTCGTGCCCATTAGCTCATCCTCTATTCGAACCATCTCGTGGTCGGTCACTCTGTAAGCTGCTTATCCTTTGCACACCACATCAGTGTACTTAGAGTTGCTATGAGTAGAATGTAGTGTGTCGGTAAAAGTCAGTTCAAACAGGTAAGGTTCTCAGTAGTTCGTATTTCCTATGTTAGCTCATTATCACAGCTAACTGTTGTTTCCATAGTTGCATTCTGGCTGTATTCATCCACATCAGATTGCATTTTATTCCAACTTATCACTCCACACCCTAAACGATCACCAAACCCTTTAAAGATGCGATGGTATCAAACCACTGGTAAAACATCCATGAATTACTTTTGAGTATATCAAGTCATTGTTATTTGGAGGTTCAAGAGATGCCTTCACTAAATGAGTGAAGTAACAGGATGCACATATCAGAGTAGGCCTATATATTCGAGAATATCCATCTGAAGCTCTATGTGAAGTTTTCACTTCATCTTTACAGTTTACACTATGATTTCCTATCAGTGTCACAATATTACTAATGGCAGATGAAGTAGGTTCTCGAGATTGCTCTTTTGAAGCCATCTTGCCCGAGGGTACTTGTTAACATCTGTCAAGACTTTTCAATTGCCCTGCTAACAACAAGTTTTCACTTCATCTTTACATTTTACACTTTGATTTCCTATCAGTGTCACAATATTACTAATGGCAGATGAAGTAGGTTCTCGAGATTGCTCTTTTGAAGCCATCTGGCCCGAGGGTACTTGTTAACATCTGTCAAGACTTTTCAATTGCCCTGCTAACAACAAGTTTCCACTTCATCTTTACAGTTTACACTATGATTTCCTATCAGTGTCACAATATTACTAATGGCAGATGAAGTAGGTTCTCGAGATTGCTCTTTTGAAGCCATCTTGCCCAAGGGTACTTGTTAACATCTGTCAAGACTTTTCAATTGCCCTGCTAACAACAAGTTTTCACTTCACCTTTACAGTTTACACTATGATTTCCTATCAGTGTCACAATATTACTAATGGCAGATGAAGTAGGTTCTCGAGATTGCTCTTTTGAAGCCATCTTGCCCGAGGGTACTTGTTAACATCTGTCAAGACTTTTCAATTGCCCTGCTAACAACAAGTTTCCACTTCATCTTTACAGTTTACACTATGATTTCCTATCAGTGTCACAATATTACTAATGGCAGATGAAGTAGGTTCTCGAGATTGCTCTTTTGAAGCCATCTTGCCCGAGGGTACTTGTTAACATCTGTCAAGACTTTTCAATTGCCCTGCTAACAACAAGTTTCCACTTCATCTTTACATTTTACACTATGATTTCGTATCAGTGTCACAATATTACTAACGGCAGATGAAGTAGGTTCTCGAGATTGCTCTTTGAAGCCATCTTGCCCGAGGGTACTTGTTAACATCTGTCAAGACTTTTCAATTGCCCTGCTAACAACAAGTTTTCACTTCATCTTTACAGTTTACACTATGATTTCGTATCAGTGTCACAACATTACTAATGGCAGATGAAGTAGAAAAATAACAGATTCTCGAGATTATTCTTTTGAAGCCATCGGGCTCACGGGCGCTTGTTCACGTTTGTCATGACCATTCAATTCCAAAGCTATATCTATGATCTCTGATGATGAGGTTTTGTTTTTCTTCTCTATGTAGTCAATTCGCACATGAACCCTTTCAAATTCAGATGCTGTGCATTACAAAGACAATTTATTTTTATTTTGTTTTAGATGTGTTTTCCAAGATTAGAAATAAAGTGACGCTTCTAAAATAAGAAGTTGTCAGATGGGGAGAATAGTTTCACCACAAAGGTTTTACAGCTGGGTTAAAAAGAATATGTGAAAGGAGACAGCCCTGTGTTAAGCCATGGTTTACTTCAAACCACATAGGGTTAAAATCATTTTATTATACACAGCGTTGAACTTTTTTGTACAGAAACAGACGAAACTTAGGAATGTATCATGCATACCTCCGCTCAGTGAACGACAGTGTTTTTCACTGATCGGATTGTTTGTCTCTTTGTGAGGTTCATTTACTCGGTTCGTTACATTATTATGCAGTATAAGTACTTGTCTCAGCTTTGTCCATCACCTATGAATATGGTCAGTGTAATATGCTTTCTTAATGGGACTATCTCAGGGATTTGTGCTCTGAGGGTGATTGACATTAAAAATTGTTGATAACCTTTCAATACGTTTTGTATTTTCCCTGTTATACACAACAGTCTATCACAAAAAGTCGATCGTCGTTTTGACTTGCTTACATCATGTACATAAACTTTTCCATTCTAAACACGTATTGTAAAAGATTCATGCTATATTCTAAATGATCTTAGAGGATCAACTAACAGTGATAAAAACACTCCGTGATGAGCAAACTCGTCGTTAAACACAGCCGTTTGTTTGGGTTATTTTTACTGAGAATGTACAGAAATATGCGTTAGTGTAGACAGATGTATCGACAATAGCTGTCTCATATAGATTTGAGTTGTCGGTTCATTTTATCACACAAATCTATAGTTATTGTTAATCATATACATGCTTAGTTACCCACTATTGTATGCATATTTGTTTATTAAATTGTTTTGTTTCAAAGGTACGCTTGTATCCGGGTCAACACCCTTGCCAGATTCATCGATCCATTTCTTTTCAATTTATACTATACCGAACAATCCATTAACCTCCAACTAAAGGTCATTATAAAGCCATTGACCAGCCCGGGAAGAACATTAACCAATTACTTCATATCGTCTCGTTCTAAATCTTCTTTAGTTGAATTGAAATTATTTCATGAAATCATGGTGTTAAAAAGAAAGGTTTCTCTTTTTGTTAAAAAGGTTTTAAACCAACACCTAACTAAAATAGAGTAATATTGTTCATACTTAAAAAAAGATGAAATAAAAAAAGACACTGCTGATGGGTTTCCATTTGAACTAATTGCACTCTCCCATATTTCTGAAGGGAATTGGTTACTGAACTAACAAATTGTCCAATCAAATTTCGCAATATTGTATACGGTTGATGAGGCAGGAAAAGAAAAAACACGCTATAAGTACACCGATCCGAATTATTCTTGCGAGATTTGACGAGTGAAGTCTACAGGTGAAAACAGAACCTTTTTTAGTTCACTTGAACTGCATTCAAGTCTAGGTTCTGCCTGATTTAATCCGTTGAAACATGCATTGGATATTGGCTACGTTTTTGGTGTGCAGATATGGATTTCTTAAAGACATACGTCCTTCCGATGCATATCTATCCGAATATTTGGTTGGTTATAAACCGTTGAGGAAATCAACAGCAATATTTACCCATGGTGGTCGTATGCATGTGTGGTGGGGTTGATACCCGTGTTTCTACTTACCGACTTTGTTCACTATAAACCGATGCTTATAGCGTAATCGATCTTTGCTATTGCAACATATGCCTTAATGATTTGGGCCGACGGACTTACCGCTATGAAGTTCATGCAGATATTTTCTGGGCTTGATTTTGCTGCCGGGACTACATACAACGTCGTGTTGTATTCATTAATTGACCCCAACCATTTTCAGCTGGTCACACGTCCGACCAAATGTACAAGCTTGGTGGCGAAATTTTTGGCAGGTCTTGCGGGTCAACTTTTCGTTTCTTTTAACATTTTAGATATGAGAGAAATTGCCTTAGTATCATTTGGAAGTATGTGTATGTCTTTACTAATTGCTGTGATGATACAGAAAAATAAGCCACGTGTCCCTAACGATCACTATGACCTTGAATCCGACCAACGTGGTAGAAGAAAGTATTGTACAGATCTACAGACCGAAGAGCCAATAACTTGGCAGGCAGTTAAAAAAGGAAGTACGTGGGATACTTCTAAACAGAACTGTATAATGTTGCCCTACGTCAGTCAGAATACATCTATCGACAAGAATGTTTTATCTGGTACAGATTTTAATCACATATCGCCTAGTAAAGTTGGTTCATCATTCAAGGCAAAATGCGTTGATAACAAATCTTTCGTCACTAGTGACGTCCTAAGTATAAAGCAGCTGGGTCAAGAAGGGAATGCGATGCAAGCTGAATGTGAACAAGGCAAAGCTAACACCAAACTCATGTATAACTTATTAACTGTTCACTGTAAATACATTGACGCACCAATGCGGCTCTTGTTGAGGAGTGTGCTGTTAGTCTACAAAATGATGAGATGGTACTATTCATGTCGAACCGTTATGCTGTGGTCAGCGTGGTCAATACTAGGGGTTTATGGGAATGCGAGGTCTGGACGATACATGCAGAATCTCTGGGAGGTCATTCCAGCGCAGACCAGCGACGATGACCTCAACTATAACGGGGCTGTGGTGTCCGCAGGAGTTATACTAGGTACGGTATACGATCAAAACTATACAGTAACATTACCACTCTCTGTCGCTGTTAGAAACTAATACGCCAAAACTCCTTTACTTTATTTGACCGATCTACTAGAGAAGATTAATTAAAGATAGCGCTATATAACAAAGAGAGACATTTCTCCTTAAATCGTATTTTTTTTGTTGCTTTCCGTATGAAGTCTTTAGACCGGTCAAAGAGCAAAATATCAAAGAGTATGTTGAACAAAAAACGTGGTACCTACCTCTTTCTGATTAAGGAAACGTGACCTTTTGGTTAAACTTTACGCCATATACTTATGATATTTGGTGTTGATATGTTACATAAAGCTGAACCCTATGTGTTTAATATCATCAATATCATTAAATTAAACTTACCCCTATGTGATTTGTATCGTCAATATGGTTAGCTCGCCCATTTCTTTATTCATCAGACTGAAAAGGCCTTTGTAACAAACACTTTAAAAATTATATCTATTGGACTAAAGTGAATAAAAGAAATCTTATGAATTTTGACAAAAGGTAATGAAATGACATTGCTTTTGACAAGTTTATTGGTTAGATACCTGAAGTATGCAAATGAGACGGATATTATCAGCGCAAGCTTTAAATTCGAAACATCAACTACTCAAAAGTCACAGTGTTGGCGCCCATCCCTAAATCCACCAGTAGTCGTTTTTTTGCATAACTATTCCTCGTTCATTCACTATTAATTTTGGGTGCGACATTTGAGTTTTGCGACAAACTAACAAACCTTTGATGTTGTTATATGTAAGAGACTGTATAAAAAAGGTTACATCTCACACATTTCATTGGTGCCCATGCGTCTATTTACGACTTTAGATAAATTCCTTTTTTTGCCACAATGTTTTCAAGTTAATCTTTGTTTAGATGATGATTGATTACCCTTTATCCAAATGCATTTTTCCTATTTCAGCTGCACTATGTGTAGCACCATTGGGCTGCATTCAGCTAAACTTGACAAAGAAGGGTCGAAGCGAGGCTACAATGGCGACCATACTCGTGCTGAAGGCGGCCGCCTATATCATAATGGCGCGAACCGGAAACCTATGGGTCGCTTATGCGCTGTATGTCGTCCTCAAGGTTCTCGTTCAGGTTGCCTGGATCCTGCAATCGTGAGTTTATCATTCTATCTCTCTTTCTCCCGGCTGAAGAATCTATCTACTTTCGTTTAATGAAACGAACAGGAAAGTATGTGTGTGGACAAATTCTTCCTCTACTACAAGAAATTTGATGGTTATTGGTATTAGTTTGAGATTTTTTATAGATTCAATTTCAATAAAGTCAGACTTTGCCCTATGTTTTATTGTTCGTATATGTAGGCCTATCTAAGCGTAAGCCAGGATGTAATATTGATAAGATTGAGTGATGGAAAAAATGTTCAAAGCTACCAACCAAAGTTCAGTAGCACGCTCCCATAACAACCAAAGACAGATATCGTCTGTAGAACATTATTCTTTGACATCGGTTACATTCACTGTTGTTCTGTTTGCCAAATTATCATTTTCCCAAACGGGATACGTGTGACTGGTTCAAATTGAAAGCAACCGTAGATGACAAAAATGAATTCAATCAAAATGCATTTCCCATGTGATATTTAGATGGCTATCATTTTGACGAACGTATAAGTTGCTTCTTGTCCTTTTTTCACAATGGTTTCCATTGACTTCTGGAGCCGATATACTAAGATGCGTAAAGTGATGTTTCAATGAGTAAGTGGTTATAGTATCTTAATAAAGATGAAGGTTAATGGCTTCATGCTATTTGATTTCATATCTTTAATAAGGTGTTTCATGCATGAAAAAACGTCTTACAAACTATGACCTCACGTCAAGGTTGAATCGACAGTCATTTTCCTTTTAGATCATTAATATGTGACCAAGTGTAAAACTAAACTAAGTTCTTCACAAACATAATTTACTTAGCTTGGTTTTGCACTTAGTCATCGAAATGGACTTTGAGCCATTATTTCTTTGTAATTGCAGTTGAAACGATGTCAATCTCAAAACCGATACATTGCTCTTAAATCTCAATTTAATCTAAAAAAACATCCATTCCATGCTTAGATCACGTGATCATTGGAAACCGGAAACTCTTTTCTATAAACATAACGATATGAATAAGCAGCTTTTTTATTCTTAAAGAGTACTTGACATTGCTATCCTGTAAGCTTAAAGAATACTTTACATTGCTATCCTGTAAGCTTAAAGAGTACTTTACATTGCTATCCTGTAAGCTTAAAGAGTACTTTACATTGCTATCCTGTAATCTTTTAATGTCATTGTGTGTATGGCCTAAATCGAGGAATAAGAACTTTAACTTTTGTGACAGGAGCAATTTGCATTCATCATCAATCTCTCTGGTCGGGGAGTAAGGACAACGAGACATACTGGTATACCCTTACAAGCAGCCTGCTTATCAATTCTGTAATATAGTATTTCAGTGTCTCTTACTGCAATCCCGCATGAACTCAGTTGTCAAATGTTGAAAGGAAAATAATTTCGAAGCAATGAATCATTCAAAGGCTTTTAGAGAATACAAAGCAGGGCCGTATTCAAAACCGATAGATTGACCTATTGGTCAGTTGGTTAATTTAACAGTTGCTTTAGTTTACTGGTTTGATAACTGACTTAGTTAACTATTCTTTTATAATATTCGAATTATCGCCTTTATTTCTATTCCAGAGCTGAGATCGCCAAAACGCTGCCTTCCCACGGCTATGGGTTTGTACTCGGTTGTAACGCTGTTTGTGGCTTCGTGATCGATTCCATCTTAACTGCCATTTTTGTTGACGGTATTGGAATTGGTGTTGACGTGCGAACACAGGTGAATACATTAGAATTTGTCACAAGTCTTTACTAAAAGTGACAAAAGCGGCTAAAATTAGCGATACAATAATGTCTCTCTATAGTACTAGGTAGAAATCAAAATGAAAAAGGGATAAACGCTCAATAGGAGCAAACTATTCTTTTTGCCACAGTGGTTTTTAAAAGTTTTAATCGCAGATGCGTCAAATCGGGTTTTATTTGAGTAAAAGGTCCAATAGTAACGGTACATGTATATACGATTATAATTGTCTTGGCATTTTCCCAGTGAAAGTGTGAAACGTTTTCGAAATATCGAAAGGTCGAAATGTCAATGAAGTTGGACGCATCAAAAAGCCGCAATAGTAAATCATATCATAAAAGCAAATAAGTGCTTTCTTATTCGAATCAGAGGATATGCAGTCGGAGGTGAAAGAAACCATCGTGACAAAAAGAGATATATAACTGTCTGTTCCAACCAATACAGTGGCTGTATGTCAATACCTTCACGTTGTGTTTGTCATTTCATTAATTTATCAATTTTTCAGTTTCTAATATATGGACTGTATTCCTGCTTCTTCGCCGTGGTGTTTTTCGCTATGACCATCTTAACGTTGGTCAGACCAGAACCACCCTTCATAGAACACACTGGTTCCCCTAAAGATCATGTTACCGAAGCAAGTGAAAACGGGAAACAGTACATTTGGAGTACACGTCTTTAGGTCACACAGAGTAGGACTCGAGATGATGGAAGTGTTGCCCTTAATAACGTTAATATATATTCTCTATAGTGTGGTAAACATTCGAATCATTCCGTCAGGAAGTCTTTGAGTTTAAATCATAACCCAACAATAACGAC
This sequence comes from Cerastoderma edule, assembly GCA_947846245.1. Taxonomy (NCBI): domain Eukaryota; kingdom Metazoa; phylum Mollusca; class Bivalvia; order Cardiida; family Cardiidae; genus Cerastoderma; species Cerastoderma edule. The sequence goes on from OX401406.1 coordinate 54,440,330, forward strand.
ATTCAACCACCTCGTTGAAGACGACTCTGGAAAACATTGTGGGAAAAAGAGAAATTGCTCTTAATGAGCAATATCTCCTTTCCCTACAATGTGTTCTTTCCCTTCAGAAGATTGTGTGGTAAAGGGTTAAGCCCAGTATAATTTGATTTATCGAATGACTTTTGAACAACTGCCTGCAAATGATGTATCAACCACAGTATCAAGTCATCTTATTAAAAGATATGTAAAACTCTTGTGTTGAGATTTTTGTTATTACTCTGGAGCTTTGAAGGTTGCATTTTGACCTCCGAGCTCTCGAGACATGGGAGACTATGCGGCAAATAAGCTTCATTCCCCACAATGCTCTCTGCATCAATGCACAATGATATGCTCGAGAGACAAACTACTTCTTTGACGGCTTGTACGGGTTGGTACTGTGACAGACAACCTTCAATGGAACAGTCAATCGATTACGTCATTCTTGGGAGGTATAAGGTATATATTACAGTTGTAGAAGGGTCTACAGCGATAGATTTAGAGGTTCTATAAATGGCCGTACATGTCATATCCCTTTCTGTAATTGTCTGTTCAACGAGTATGTATACGAATTTTATAGTAAGAATTCACTTGTTTGTTTAGGCTTTTGGACCAGCTTGGCAATACAAACAATTGTTTTTGCTGGCCCTGAATAAGAAGGTCCTCGTGACGCTAGGTTGTCAAGCTGTGCAGTGTCTTCATACTTGTTTAGACGGACTAGGGATTGTAATTGGTAATCCTGTTCGTGAGTACAGTATCCCGGGTTACCAATGGCACCCAGAGACTGTAGGTCCTTTACGCCAACGTCATAATATACAAGCCACTTTCCCTAGAACCATACAGGGCTAGAACCAACTTCCCACATCGGATACCAACAATAGTTGTTTTCAAGACTGCTACCCAAGCTCTGTCAGTAGACTCAGTCAAACTCTGTCCTTGGTGTTAGCAAGACCACAAAGTATAAAGTTTAGCATTTGCTATTATTAGACCATGTAACTTTTACAAAGCTTCAAATAATGCTGGTAATAAAACATTTTCTGTTATATTGATAATGGATCGGTTAACAACTGAACAGGCTTACGACAAATCAATAGGAAGCAGATTTTGTTTTCTCTCCCCTCCAAGGGACACGACTCAAAACGATGATATTTTGGGTTGTTTGAAATTGAGCCCCCGTACTTTAAACGAGCAACTAGACTATGGTAAACTAGGATTCCAGTTTACAAGATTATCAACGTCCATCCTTGATGAAGACCCTTTTGAAAAACTAGTACAGGCAATCTTGTTTTAAGGGACAACAATAGAATGAGACAGAATCGTGGCGTTTAAGACAACTGACGGCTGTGTAGAGACGCAAGTCATCCACAAAGCTACAGTGGGGGCTTTCTGAAAGAGTTCCGTCCGGAATTAAGATACCTTAGACTGAATGGTCTTTTGTGCACTGTTTAAAGGCCCATTAAAGGAGATTAATGCTATATCAAACTATATTATAATTGTATTTGGAAAACTTTTGGACAGATTCAAATAGATATCACCAGAAAACACCATCAGCACAACTTAAATGTGAAATTAAACCAGAAATAACCCAGATTAGCAAGTTTTATAATTCAGATTTCCTGATTCTTCACCTCTGACCTTGACAGTTGATACACACATTTTTGAACCGACCAATCAAATTCGTTATTTTAAATATGTAAACAAACAGGTTGTTGATAAACATGATTGAATTGGAGACAACTATATTTCAAGCACAAAATAACTTATTTTAAATGATTCTTATTAATAGGGTCTCAATGCATTCCTAAACTTATTCTCATGACTTTTATGAACATAATAAAAGAACTCAATATTTTTTCGGTAATTTATTTGTACTCCTCTCCTTTGATGTGCCTTTAAGAGTGATTGATTAAAAGAAGAAAACACGCTTCACTGTTATGATCAATAATTTGAAGGTTCTCCTTCTGCACACCCGTTTAAACAAAGAACGTGGACTACTTTAAGTGTGTACAGTATAAGGTTCGATTCGTCCCAAATCAAAACATCGTCAACCTCGTGGTTTCACATTTAGTTGCACTACGGAAGACGATGTGTCGTAAGGAAGCAGATGCCTAGTTTTGGGGGTATCGTACTTGAAACAAGACGTTACAATCCCGCTGGGCTCGAATCTCGGTAGCTCTAGATTTCGGTTTTCATTAGTGCTAGTTTCAAGGCCCACTCACGGAATGTCGATGGTTCTACCAATGATTCATTGATTTATATCTATATGGGTTTTATATCTCGCTAACATTATTTCAGTTATGTTGCGATGCCCGAATCTTAACGATGGAGGAAGACCCCATATTCAATTGCCCATAAGGTCTGGTCATCCCATTGATTAATTTTAATCATCTTGGGTGTATATTTCAGAGAAATTGTTTCAATGATGGCCGATTTATACCAAATTGTTTGTTGATATGGATTTTACACCGCGTCAAGAGTAGTTCAGTTATGCTGCGAAGCACAACTCTTAATGATGGAGGAAGACTCCATACTCGACTGCACATAAGGACCGGTCAATCTAGGTAGAATCGTCGGCATTCCGCAAGTCAGGCGTGAGACTCATAAAGATCCAAATGCCGTCACAGGGATTTGAACCCACACAGAGAAGGGTCACGTGATTATAAACTCCTATAAGCCACATATGCTCCATACTAAATGGTAAAATGTCTACATGGGAAATGAGAGTTGTGTTGAATAGCGATTTTGATCAATTCTTACTCCAGATACCTCCAATTTACTTGTCTGCTGGAAAGTACTTGTGAAACTACTGTGACAAAGGCATTTTGCCACAATGTTTTCTCCCCATTATCGTTAAGTTAAAGGCAAAATTCCATTAATCTGCCATTTTGAAACTAATTAGTTCGTTCTCCATGTACATAGGTGGTGGCGGATATATTCGGATAAAGCGAATAGTTCCGCCACAGACCGTTGTATAACGAGAATGACCGAGTTAATCCAACGAAAGAAAGAGTTTCAAAATGGTGAATAATGGGTATTTTACCTTAACGTTTTTCGTTCAACCTTTTTTTGTGATCTGCTCTCAATTAGTACCAGTAACAAATTCTCTTATAGGAAATAGTTGACATCTTTCACATCGTGTAATAATTATATCATTCGTTTGGGACATAACAACACAAACGGAACCTAATGTAAAGACAATGAATTTTTATTCTGTAATTCTACAAATACATGACAATAAAATAAACCATCACAGATAAATCTTTATTCTATTTATCTTGAACAATCTATTCAAGACAAAGCCCTACGTATAATCCTAACAGAAATTATATATCTACATGTACTCTGATTCCACGATTTGATGAGTTTAATGAATGAAATGAATATGTTTCATCTTCTGGGATGGACACAATAAAATCAATCCAAATGATATCCCTTTCCTTACATTATGAACTCTGATTTTATTACAGTGGTTTCAGAAGAGCCAATATGAATCAGTCGAGTATTCTATGTTTTACATGAACCATCTACATGAGTGAAAACATACAGATTTATCCATGGGTTGAATGGTAGAGGAAAGTTTCAATTCACAAAACAATTTACTTTGGTTTTTAGATTCCTAGGACGAATTCCATATTATATTTATACAATGTAATAATAGAATCTAATAAATCCATCTTCAAAAAAGATTTAGATACTCATAAAAGATAAGGATATGCTCACTATTTCATTTCTTATATTCAAATATATTGCAACTTTTTTTTTTACATATTTTAACATATTTAAGCATTTTCTTGTAACATGCTTAAATGACTTCGTTTGATGATAAATGCCTGTTTTCCTTCCCTGACATTCCGATTAAAATGATAACAATATCACGAATAAGATTATTTTCATTCATGTTTTCTTTCTAAACTGGTTCCAAGTGCTTGCCTGTGTTGCAGTAGGCAGAACACTTTGAATACACCTTTCAATTAGAAAGCAGCCGATATGGCCCAAAAGAGAAATCTTAAGATATTATCAATGTGGTCCATTTCATCTATACTGTGAAGAGAAACCAGGAATACTTAATCCAAATAGGACCAAGAATCTGAGTCAAAACAACCCACATTCTGCAGACCATTCTGATGAAAGGCTTGGATTTAGTATTCTTGGTTTCTCTTCACATGACAAAGACGTGTGTTGGCAGTAACAAGAAGTGTATATCTTGATTTATCCTGTCACTAGTGCCATTTCGGGACAGATAACTAGGTGCCGTATAACATTTGTGATATCCGGCACTAACCATATAATACATGCACGCGACTAATCATGACGTCATAAGAACGATATGACGTCATGTTTACATCATTCTCTACTTATTTTTTCCGTTTTTCTTGTGTTTTATTTACATTTTGTTTGTTTGAAAGAATAGATAAAGGTAACAGGATAAATAGAATAGATGATTGGTGTCTTTGAATAGGAAAAGTTATCGGGCTCGGCATCGGAATATTATCCGTTTCGCCTTCGGCTCACCGGATAATATTCCTACGCCTTGCCCGATAACATTTCCGATTCACGACACCAACCATCTATTCTCTATAAGATGTGTTGATGGAGGTCAATACATTATTTACATTGAGTTGTTCAAAAGTCATTTGATAAATCTAAATATGTTGGGCTTATCAGAAAGTTCTTTACGGAATGCATCAACTATTTACCGATAATATATGGATAGATTAAAAGATCGAAAGGGCAACACTTCCATGACGAAGAGTTAGAAAGAGCAACACTTCCGTCCTCTCGAGTCATGCTTTTGGGTGCCTAAAGCCGTGTACTCCGAATGTACTGTTTCCCGTTTTGGCTTCCTTCGGTCACATGATCTCCAGCGCAACCAGTTTGAACTATGGATGGTGATTTGGGTCTGGCTATCGTAACGATGGTGATAGCGAAAAACACCATGGCGAAGAAAGAGGAATACAGTCCATAAACTAGAAACTGAAAGAAAAAAAAGAAATGACATACAACGTGAAGGTAGTGATATACAGCCGCTGTATCGGTGGGAACAGACAATAATATAGCTCTTTTTGTCACGAATGTTTCTTACATCTCTGACTGGATTTCCTCTGATTCGAATAAGAAAGCACATATTTGCTTTTATAATATTATTTACTATTGCGGGTTTTTTTTGCTTCCAACTTCATTGACATTTCATCCTATCGATATTTCGAAAACGTTTCATCCTTTCAATGGAAATGCAAAGGGAATTCAAGTCGGATTATTCGTGTATTGAAATTCTTTAACTCCTTACTCCATTAAAACCCTATTTGACGCATCTGCGCCAAAATGCTTTAGAAACCATTGTGACAAAAAGGATAATTTGCTCTTCTTGAGCAGTTTATCCCTTTCTCATAATGCTTTCTACCAAAACTATATAACAAACTTTATTCACTGTATTAAATATTTACCTGTGTTCGCACGTCAACACCAATTCCGATATCGTCAACAAAAATAACAGTTAATACAGAATCGATCACGAAGCCACAAAAAGCGTTACAGCCGAGTACAAACCCATAACCATGGGAAGGCAGCGTTTTGGCGATCTCAGCTCTGGAATAGAAATAAAGGCGATAATTCGAATATTATAATAGAATACTTCACTAAGTCAGTTATCAAACCAGTATACCAAAGCAACGGTTGAATTGATCAACTGACCAAAAGGTAAAATTTTCGGTTTCGGAATAGGTCTTGCTTTGTATTCTTCAAAACAAATTCAAATTCATTGCTTCGAATTAATTCTCTTTCCAACATTTGACAACTGAGTCCATGCGGGAAAGCAATAAAAGGCATTGAAGTACTTCATTGCGGAGCTGGTAAGCAGGCAGCTTGTAAGGTCATACCAGGATGTCTCGTTGTTCTTGCTCCCCGACCAGAGAAAATGATTAAGACTGTAACATGCTACTCTTACAAATGCTTAAGATAAAGCCACATATGTTAACATCTACCTCATCAATAACATATAGATCTTTTATATGATTTAGTACACAATTATTCTAAGTCCTTCGTGTTTGTGAAGGACTTAGTTTAGTTTTGCACTAAACAATTGATTACTGATCTGACAAAAATGATTGCCGATACAACATTGACGTAAATCAATAGTTTATTAGACGAATGTTCATGCATGAACACCAAATTGAAGTTGTGAAATCATGAAGCATGAAGCTATAAACACTTTATCTTCGTACACAAACAAATACACCCCTTATTCAATTATACTTGACTTTACGCATCTGCTCCAGAAGTCATGGGACACCATTGTGACTGTAACGTTCGTTGAACGTTTATGCAAATTAGGAACCTAATGCATCGTTTGGAGAACATGCTGGTATACATATAGACAACACAACCGCTCAATGAACGACAGTGTAATTGTTTTTTTCGTTGATCGGATGTGTTTGTGTCTTTGAGAGGTTCATTTGTTCGGTTCGTTACAGTGACAAAAAGACAATTTATACTTTTGTCAAAATGGTTATCATTCAAGTATCACAGAACAAATGTTATTTGGTTCATTTTATTTTTGTCGTCTACGGGTGCACTCAATTTTGGACAGTCACAATCCGGTTTTGGGAAATGGATTAATATAATAAACAGACCAAAACCTATGTAACCGCGGACTAACACCGATCTCTGGGTTTGGCTGCTATGGGAACGTGCTGCTATACTTGGGTTGAATGAGTTATCCATTATGTAACTAGAATTTTCTATGATGACGATACTCCTGTAGCAAAGCACGTATACCAATCTGAACACATCGGGTTTATCAAATGAAAACACCTCTGAAATAATAGGGATGACGCCATATTGGTTCCCAGCGGAATGACGTCACTTCACTTTCGTGTTTAAAAATATATCTTAAATGTGAAATCTAAAAAGTCTTTAAATTTGATTGAGAAAACAACTTAACATGTCACAACAACACTTTTGTCATTTGGTATGGGTTACTGATAAAAAGATTACTTAAAAGGATGCCCAACCCTTCCATACACATTGAACTACTTAGCTTGCACGCTTAGAAAAGGTGTTAATTGGCGGATGCCGATTTACCCGAAAAATTGTAACCCTACACTTAATTCCGAGGTGAATTTCACAGCTTACGGAAATACCCGAGTAGTTCCGATTGCACGTAAACATCATGACTACGTAAACATCATGACTACGTCAGAGAAAACCTTTCAAGTGTCTCAAACGAATAACTCGTTATCACTGATGTAAATCTGTCCAATTTCTCGATCAATATTACTTCGTGTGAATAAGAATTACGTCATTTTGATAAATTGTCGTGTCACTATGGGAGGTTTGTACATTCTTGTCCATACTGCGATATTTATATAAAAGAAATAATACAGCAGTAACAACGATTCATTTAACCAAAACAAAGCATGCCTAAAATATATTTTCTCTGTGATATTGGCAAGAAACCATGGTGATTGAAAGATGATAAAAAGAATGCTCCTGGTGGGAAAAGGGGTCGAGGTTAATCTGTCAAAAGGTACGCTGATCTGAGAATTTTGCATCGGTCAATCTTATAAATATCAGATCATGACTTACGCTTGGATAGGAAACAAATAGGCGGACAAAATCTGACTTTATTGAAAATGAATCTATGACAAATATCAAATTATTACCAACAACGATCATATGTGTTGTGGTACATAAGTTTTGTTTTTTGTTTTTTAATTTGTTTTACATCGATTGTGAAGGAGGCTTTATAGCCCATCGAGTCACTCTCGATGACTGCTTCCTGGAGAATACACCAGTAATCGTGCCGGTTTGAGGGCTAGCCCCGGCAATTCTCGCCTCGCCTAATGGGATTTGAGCCCGGGACCCTCGGTACAGTAGTCCGACGCTCTACCACTGTGCCACTGTCGCCATACATATATAAAGTTTGTGCATGAACCGCATATTTTTCATTGTCCTTTTAATATGTTAAAAGATAAGATTCCTCAGCCGGGAGAAAAAGAGATAGAATGATAAACTCACGATTGCAGGATCCAGGCAACCTGAACGAGAACCTTGAGGACGACATACAGCGCATAAGCGACCCATAAGTTTCCGGTTCGCGCCATTATGATATAGGCGGCCGCCTTCAGAACGAGTATGGTCGCCATTGTAGCCTCACTCCGACCTTTCTTTGTCAAGTTTAACTGAATACAACCCAATGGTGCTACACACAATGCAGCTGAAATAGGAAACGGTCGCAGATGGTAATTGTCTGTTATCATTATACAACCTTTATCTATATAACAAATTATTTGAAACTTTGTGTACATTACATGACTTAATGCCTACATTTAATAAGCGTCTACATGCTAATATCTGCTAAATGCAGTTCATTTTGTTGAGACCCCAAAGTCCAGACCCATACAACATAATTGGACTTATCTTTGAGTCAAATACTTTGAAAATGTACTTATTGGAATAATTGGCAGACTATTAAAAGAGTTCAGGATATACAATAATACCCTTTTTGCTTTGACTGCCGAACGAACTTTCTGCCATTTTATATAATGACAACCTATTAGTAAAATTGACCCCTACATATGAAAAACTCGAAACAACCTCAAGTTTCATCTCATTGTAAAACCATTGTTCCTTTTTGGAAAGTTGACCCCCTTTTTAAAAGACTACTACTTTTGTCTTATATATTATATATTGACCCTTAACTTATAGTCTTTACAGAATGAAAATAAAACGTTAAGTTCTATTTACAGATAGCCAATAGTATTTGCAACTAACCCTATGTCATATTCAAATATTAACATTGGTACTGACGTAGAATCTGAAAACAATTGAATTCCCCTGGCGTCACTTTGCTTTATTACGTCATCAAATTCGTTGATGAATAGAGAAAACAACATCGGACTCAAAAAGCTTCCTGACGAAGACCGATTGGGCAAGCAAGAACATCACTTACACCATCATCTGATCTAATGCATGCTTTAATACTGAAATAAATTGATTTTATGGATCTAAACACAATGCTTATTATACCATTGTTAAGTAAAACATTATACAGCAGTGTTCGAATAACTGAGTCAAGCGCCTTTGCATACTTATATAATTTTGATCGAGTATTGTACCTAGTATAACTCCTGCGGACACCACAGCCCCGTTATAGTTGAGGTCATCGCCGCTGGTCTGCACTGAAATGACCTCCCAGAGATTCTGCATGTATCGCCCAGACCTCGCGCTCCCAAAGACTCCTAAAATTGACCAAACTGACCACAGCATAACGGTTCGAGTTGAATAATGCCATCTCATCTTTTTGTAGACTAACAGCACACTCCTTAACAAGAGCCGCATTGGTGCGTCAATGTATTTCCAGCGAACAGTTGGTAAGTTATACATGAGATTGTTGTTAGCTTTGTCTTGAACACCTTCACCTTGCAGCGCTTTCCCCTTTTGATTCAGCTGCTTTATATTTAGGACGTCACTAGTGACAAAGGATTTATCATCACCAGTTTTTGTCGTAAATGAGGAACCAACTTTACTAGGCGCTGTGTGGCTTAATTCTGTACCGGATAAACCATTCTCGTCGATAGCTGTATTCTGACTGATGTAGGACAAAATAACACATTTCTGTTTAGAAGGATCCAACGTATTTCCTTTTTTGCGTCCATTTCCAGTTGTTTGGTCTCCGGCCTTAAGATCTGTACTAGACTTTCTTCTACCATGTTGGTCGGATTCAAGGTCAGAGCGAGCGTTAGCTTCATGAGGTTTATTTTTCTGTATTATCACAGCAACTAGCAAAGACACACACATACTACCAAATGACACAAAGGCAAGTTCTCTCATATCTAAAATGTTAAAAGAAACGAAAAGTTGACCCGCAAGACCTGCCAAAAATTTCGCCACCAAGCTTGTACATTTTGTCAGACTTGTGACCAGCTGAAAATGGTTGGGGTCAATTAATGAATATAACACGACGTTGTATGTAGTCCCGGCAGCAAACTCAAGCCCAGAGAATATCTGCATGAACTTCATAGCGGTAAGTCCGTCGGCCCAAATCATTAAGGCATACGTTGCAATCGCAAAGATTGATTGCACTATAAGCATCGGTTTATAGTGAACAAAGTCGGTAAGTAGAAACACGGGTATCAACCCCACCACACATGCATACGACCACCATGGGTAAATATTGCTGTTAATCTCCTCAACTGTAAATTGTTTATAACCAACCAAATATTCGGATAGATATGCATCGGAAGGACGTATGTCTTTAAGAAATCCATAACTGCACACCAACAACGTAGCCAATATCCAATGCATGTTTCTAAACGAATTAAACCAGATAAAAACCGAAAGTTTGAATGCAATGCGGGTAAACTAAAACAGATTCTGTTTTCACCTGTTTGTTTCACTTCTATAAGCTCGTCAGAGCTATTCGGATCGGTATATTTATAACATGTTTTTTCATTCCTGCCTCATCAACCGTGTACAATAATGCAAGATTTGATTGGTGAATCGTAAAGTTCAGTAACCAATCCCCTGTATTAATATGGGATAGTGTAGTTGATAAAACGGAAACCAACAGCTGATGTGTTTTGTTTTATTTCTTATAAAGTATGAAAAATAACATTCTTTTGAGGTGTTGAGTAACCATATTTTTGACAAAAGTGGAAACTTTTTCTTTTAACATCTTAGTTTCATGACATATTTTCATTTTCGACGAGGGAAGGTTAAGAACGAGGCGATATGAAGTAATTGGTAAACGTTGTTCCCGCATTAGTCAATCGCTTTATAATGACCCCTATTGGAATGTTAAGGGAGTGTAGTATAGATCAGAAAGAAATGGATCGAGGAGTTTAACAATGGTATCGACCCGGATACAAGAGTATTTTTGAAGCAAAAAATGAAAAACAATGATAAACCGAAAAGTGGATAACTTAGGAAGTATATGATAAACAATAATTACAGTATCGTGTAATACAATGAGCCGACACCTCAAGTTAATCCTATGAGACCTAATTAAGCAAGTTAAAATGAGGGTCTATATTTGAAGATAGACTGTTGCATGTAATAGGGGAGATACAAGAATGCATTAAACGATTATTTGACTGCTTTCATTTAACTAAAAATGGTGTCTATGACGTCCAAAGAGGTGATTAGCAACGACACAATACTTTAGAAATCTCAGTCGTCTGAAGGTTAAGAGGCGATCTTCAAGAGAAGTAAAGCACCTGATAAAAGTCAACTTGAGGTGCTGATACGTTTTTTTTCTGCATAACCTTATTGGTCTATTCAAAAATGTTTGGGCGCGCGAAGTCGAGTGGGAGTTGTTTACCATTCATTAGTATTATATAGTTATGATTTATGGGAATCCTAGAAGCTTATTTGCGTGTTGATTGTTTTGTTTTTATATGGATGGGTGGATGGTGTTTACATGTTTTATATGTTTTTACAAAAAATAATTGGATAGGGATATAGTGTTTTAGGGTTGAAAGAGGAATGGATAGGGGACCTTTATTTTCACTTTTTCTATGTATGCGGCGACCTACAATAGGACAGTCAATGGATAACGTCATTCTTGGGAGGCAGAACCCAGCAGGTTATGGTATACAGGCTAACGTTGATAGAGTAAGAGGTTCTTCCATGAGTACCACAAGGGACGGTCACCGCTCTTCACCGCTTGAACACAAACATCCTCCCACCAGATTGCAAGTCATCAACAGTAAACCCTTTTCGCATATGACACGCTGCTGTACTATACTTTGAACAATAGCCAGAATTCATAATTGGTAAAAGTTTATGCCATTGCTCTCGTGCTTTTCATGGCAAATTATTTTTCACCGCGCCAGATGTTTGATGAGCATTTAACCAACGAAGCGATATTTTCAAAAGACAAACTAGTTCATTCATGGTTCTCGTATCCATGTCAAGTATCAGTAAGTCTATGTCTCTTGGTGCGTAGTCCGGGATATTGTAGTCACGAACAATGTTGCCACTTACAACCACTAGTCCGCCTAAACAAGTATGAAGACATTGCACGGCTTGACAAGCTTAAGTCACGAAGACCTCGTTATTCAGGGCCAGAAAATTAATTGTCCGTTTTGCCCAGCTTGTCGAAAGGCCTTAAAGAGACTCTCTCGGAGAATGAGATTTTGACTTCTCAAGATAAATTGGCTTCTACGTTAAAAACAACGACATACATTTCTAAAGATACATAGTACTAGATTTTTGACAGATTCCCAAGGCAACCCTGCTAATAACTGTACAGAAAAGATGGAAAACATTAAATTCGCCGATGTTGCAGACTGTTTAAACGGGTTTATTTTTTAAACAGCGATCTAAACTTAGAGTAAGAGGTGGTATTTTTAGATACCATCGTCTCGTGTGTCTTCGGAAACGTTAACCGCGTATTCCCATGGACGCATCACTTCTGTCTGTCAAGCGAATTTGGGTCGAGCAATGAGGAAAACAAACAGCAAAAAGGTTAATATATTGAATCTTGCTCAATTTGATAAGGATTTAATGAAAAACACTAGCACTGTCTATAGTGTATGTAAAGTTATTCCACCTCTAACATCTGTTATTTATTTCATATTAGTTTCCTCCCCTTAATTTTCACATTGAAATTAAAATAACATGAATGAAGCCGGCAAATAAAAAATCCAAACTAGGCAAGAATCATATAATATGAGACTTGACTTTAATGGCATTTGTACTGTTTAATCTTAAATCTTATTATTCTGATTTTTTGCCATAAGGAGAGTTACACAAGGGGTGGAGTACCTTTGATAGTGCGCCAGATAATATTTTCCCTTTTATTTATAAACCGGCTTTCCTAAGGAAGACGATTCAGATGCTCACTTCACATTGATTTACGATCTTTGGTTTAGTGACCAGGATTGCGTTTACGTTTATTACTCCCACAGCACAAATCTCTGAGAGAGAATCTTTTACAGACAAGTAAATCTTGACTAAAAACGCGTATGTATCGATACATAACCATTGTATAGAACATACATAGAAGCTAATTTGGCATTTACGGACAATTGTATCAAATTCAGATTTCGCCACCCCGTTATGTCTGTAACAATTGTGTAACAGCTATATATTACTTCGGCCTCTAGGTTGGGTCGTTTAGTATCTGGTGGAAAGACGCATCGTTTGACAATGTTTTATGAGACGACACATGGGCTGGTGAACCTGCCTGAAGTTTTCTATATCTTTAGATTAAACCAACGTCATCATATACAAGCTTTCCTTCCCTAGAACCATACATGGCTAGAACCAACTCCCCAAAGTAGTTACCTACGACAGTTGTTTTCAAGGCTAACAAACCCAGTCCAATATCTGGCCTTTGTGTTAGCAAGGCTACAAAGCATGCGTATTAGCATTTGATACTATTTGACAATGTAACTTTTACTTTAATCCCAAGTCTCAAGAAGTGGTTATCCAGTGCCGACGTCACAACGTTACAACAAATCAATACGAAGCAGATATTTGTTTTCTCTCCCCTTCAAGGGACAAAACTCAAAAACAATGAGATTTTGGGTAGTTTGAAAATGATCCCCCGTTCTTTAAACAAGCGAGAAGACTAGCTTTGGCAATCTGAACACATCTGGTTTATCCAATGAAAACGTACTGTATTTTTCTCAGCTCACGGAAATACCCGAGTAGTACTTTGGTAGTCTGGGATTCCGGGATACCAGTTTCCATCCTTGATGAAGAACTTATTGCTAAGCTATTTACAGCGACAGCAGTAGGATGAGACAGAATCGCGGTGTACCACAACTTACAGCTGTATACCGACGCAAGTCATCCAGAAAGCTACAGTGGGGGATTTCTGGATGAGTTCCGTCCTGAATTAAGATAGCCTCAGACTGAATGGTGTTTTGTTCTACAGACGAGGATGTGTCATGGGGCCGCCGAGGCCTAGGTGTACGCGAGTACATGTACTTAACTTGAAATTACACAGCCCTCATCCCCATGCGCTCGAATCAAGGTAGCTCTAGATTTCGGTTTTCATTAGTGCTAGTTCCAACGTCCACTCAAGGAGTGATGGTTCTACCAATGATTCATTGATTTATATCTATATGGGTTTTTATCTCGCTAACATTATTTCAGTTATGTTGCGCTGCCCGAATCTTAACGATGGAGGAAGACCCCATATTCAATTGCCCAGAAGGTCTGGTCATCCCATTGATTCATTCTAACCATTTTGGGTGTATATTTCAAAGAAATTGTTTCAATGATGGCCGATATATACCAAATATTTTGTTTATATGGATTTTACACCGCGTCAGGAGTAGTTCCGTTATGCTGCGAAGCACAACTCTTAATGATGGAGGAAGACTCCATACTCGACTGCCCATAAGGACCGGTCAATCTTGGTAGAATCGTCGGCATTCCGCAAGTCAGGCGTGAGACTCATAAAGATCCAAATGCCGTCACAGGGATTTGAACCCACACAGAGAAGGATCATGTGATTCCAAGTTATGCACTCCTATAAGCCACAGAGGCTACATACTAAATGGTAAAATGTCTACATGGGAAATGAGAGTTGTGTTGAGTAGTGCTTCTGTTCATTGTTTACTCCAAATACCTCCAATTTACGTGTGTGCTTGAAAGACTTGTGACACTACTGTGATAAAGGTTTTTTTGTCACAGTGGTTTCTCCCCTCTATCGTAAAATAAAGGTATTTTGTCACAGTGGTTTCTCCCCTCTATCGTAAAATAAAGGTATTTTGTCACAGTGGTTTCTCTCCTCCATCGTAAAATAAAGGTATTTTGTCACAGTGGTTTCTCCCCTCTATCGTAAAATAAAGGTATTTTGTCACAGTGGTTTCTCCCCTCTATCGTAAAGTAAATGCATTTTGTCACAGTGGTTTCTCCCCTCTATCGTAAAATAAATGTATTTTGTCACAGTGGTTTCTCGCCTCTATCGTAAAATAAATGTATTTTGTCACAGTGGTTTCTCCCCTCTATCGTAAAATAAAGGTATTTGTCACAGTGGTTTCTCCCCTCTATCGTAAAGTAAAGGTATTTTGTCACAGTGGTTTCTCCCCTCTATCGTAAAATAAAGGTATTTTGTCACAGTGGTTTCTCCCCTCTATCGTTAAATAAAGGTATTTTGTCACAGTGGTTTCTCCCCTCTATCGTAAAATAAAGGTATTTGTCACAATGGTTTCTCCCCTCTATCGTAAAATAAAGGTATCTGTCACAGTGGTTTCTCCCCTCTATCGTAAAATAAAGGTATCTGTCACAGTGGTTTCTCCCCTCTATCGTAAAATAAAGGTATTTTGTCACAGTGGTTTCTCTCTATCGTAAAATAAAGGTATTCACATCGTGGTTTCTCCCCTCTATCGTAAAATAAATGTATTTTGTCACAGTGGTTTCTCCCCTCTATCGTAAAATAAAGGTATCTGTCACAGTGGTTTCTCCCCTCTATCGTAAAATAAAGGTATTTGTCACAATGGTTTCTCCCCTCTATCGTAAAATAAAGGTATTTTGTCACAGTGGTTTCTCCCCTCTATCGTAAAATAAAGGTATCTGTCACAGTGGTTTCTCCCCTCTATCGTAAAATAAAGGTATTTGTCACAATGGTTTCTCCCCTCTATCGTAAAATAAAGGTATATTGTCACAATGGTTTCTCCCCTCTATCGTAAAGTAAAGGTATTTTGTCACAGTGGTTTCTCCCCTCTATCGTAAAATAAAGGTATTTTGTCACAATGGTTTCTCCCCTCTATTGTAAAAAAAAGGTATTTGTCACAATGGTTTCTCCCCTCTATCGTAAAATAAAGGTATTTGTCACAATGGTTTCTCCCCTCTATCGTAAAATAAAGGTATTTGTCACAGTGGTTTCTCCCCTCTATCGTAAAATAAAGGTATTTGTCACAGTGGTTTCTCCCCTCTATCGTAAAATAAAGGTATTTGTCACAATGGTTTCTCCCCTCTATCGTAAAATAAAGGTACATGTATTTGTCACAATGGTATCTCCCCTTTATCGTAAAATAAAGGTATTTGTCACAGTGGTTTCTCCCCTCTATCGTAAAATAAAGGTATTTGTCACAGTGGTTTCTCCCCTCTATCGTAAAATAAAGGTATTTGTCACAATGGTTTCTCCCCTCTATCGTAAAATAAAGGTATTTGTCACAATGGTTTCTCCCCTCTATCGTAAAATAAAGGTATCTGTCACAGTGGTTTCTCCCCTCTATCGTAAAATAAAGGTATATTGTCACAGTGGTTTCTCCCCTCTATCGTAAAATAAAGGTATCTGTCACAGTGGTTTCTCCCCTCTATTGTAAAATAAAGGTATTTTGTCACAATGGTTTCTCCCCTCTATTGTAAAATAAAGGTATCTGTCACAGTGGTTTCTCCCCTCCATCGTAAAATAAAGGTATTTGTCACAATGGTTTCTCCCCTCTATCGTAAAATAAATGTATTTTGTCACAATGGTTTCTCCCCTCTATTGTAAAATAAAGTTATCTGTCACAGTGGTTTCTCCACTCTATCGTAAAATAAAGGTATATTGTCACAGTGGTTTCTCCCCTCTATCGTAAAATAAAGGTATCTGTCACAATGGTTTCTCCCCTCTATCGTAAAATAAATGTATTTTGTCACAATGGTTTCTCCCCTCTATCGTAAAATAAAGGTATTTGTCACAATGGTTTCTCCCCTCTATCGTAAAATAAAGGTATTTTGTCACAATGGTTTCTCCCCTCTATCGTAAAATAAAGGTATTTGTCACAATGGTTTCTCCCCTCTATCGTAAAATAAAGGTATTTTGTCACAATGGTTTCTCCCCTCTATTGTAAAATAAAGGTATCTGTCACAGTGGTTTCTCCACTCTATTGTAAAATAAAGGTATCCGTCACAGTGGTTTCTCCACTCTATCGTAAAATAAAGGTATTTGTCACAATGGTTTCTCCCCTCTATCGTAAAATAAATGTATTTTGTCACAATGGTTTCTCCCCTCTATTGTAAAATAAAGGTATCTGTCACAGTGGTTTCTCCACTCTATCGTAAAATAAAGGTATTTGTCACAGTGGTTTCTCCCCTCTATCGTAAAATAAAGGTATTTGTCACAATGGTTTCTCCCCTCTATCGTAAAATAAAGGTATTTGTCACAATGGTTTCTCCCCTCTATCGTAAAATAAATGTATTTTGTCACAATGGTTTCTCCCCTCTATCGTAAAATAAAGGTATTTGTCACAATGGTTTCTCCCCTCTATCGTAAAATAAAGGTATTTTGTCACAATGGTTTCTCCCCTCTATCGTAAAATAAAGGTATTTGTCACAATGGTTTCTCCCCTCTATCGTAAAATAAAGGTATTTGTCACAGTGGTTTCTCCCCTCTATCGTAAAATAAAGGTATTTGTCACAATGGTTTCTCCCCTCTATCGTAAAATAAATGTATTTTGTCACAATGGTTTCTCCCCTCTATCGTAAAATAAAGGTATTTGTCACAATGGTTTCTCCCCTCTATCGTAAAATAAAGGTATTTGTCACAATGGTTTCTCCCCTCTATCGTAAAATAAAGGTATTTGTCACAATGGTTTCTCCCCTCTATCCTAAAATAAAGGTATTTGTCACAATGGTTTCTCCCCTCTATCCTAAAATAAATGTATTTTGTCACAATGGTTTCTCCCCTCTATTGTAAAATAAAGGTATCTGTCACAGTGGTTTCTCCACTCTATCGTAAAATAAAGGTATTTGTCACAGTGGTTTCTCCCCTCTATCGTAAAATAAAGGTATTTTGTCACAGTGGTTTCTCCCCTCTATCGTAAAATAAAGGTATTTGTCACAATGGTTTCTCCCCTCTATCGTAAAATAAAGGTATTTGTCACAATGGTTTCTCCCCTCTATCGTAAAATAAAGGTATTTGTCACAGTGGTTTCTCCCCTCTATCGTAAAATAAAGGTATATTGTCACAGTGGTTTCTCCCCTCTATCGTAAAATAAAGGTTTTTTGTCACAGTGGTTTCTCCCCTCTATCGTAAAATAAAGGTATTTTGTCACAGTGGTTTCTCCCCTCTATCGTAAAATAAAGGTATTTGTCACAGTGGTTTCTCCCCTCTATCGTATAATAAAGGTATTTTGTCACAGTGGTTTCTCCCCTCTATCTTAAAATAAAGGTATTTTGTCACAATGGTTTCTCCCCTCTATCGTAAAATAAAGGTATTTTGTCACAGTGGTTTCTCCCCTCTATCGTAAAATAAAGGTATGTCACAGTGGTTTCTCCCCTCTATCGTAAAATAAAGGTATTTTGTCACAGTGGTTTCTCCACTCTATCGTAAAATAAAGGTATATTGTCACAATGGTTTCTCCCCTCTATCGTAAAATAAAGGTATTTTGTCACAGTGGTTTCTCCACTCTATCGTAAAATAAAGGTATTTGTCACAATGGTTTCTCCCCTCTATCGTAAAATAAAGGTATTTTGTCACAATGGTTTCTCCCCTCTATCGTAAAATAAAGGTATTTTGTCACAGTGGTTTCTCCCCTCTATCGTAAAATAAAGGTATCTGTCACAGTGGTTTCTCCCCTCTATCGTAAAATAAAGGTATTTTGTCACAATGGTTTCTCCCCTCTAGCGTAAAATAAAGGTAGAATACCTATAATCTGCCTTTTTTGGAACAAATTCTTTCGTCGAAATTACCTTGGTCATCCTCAGTATACAAAGGTGGTGGCCGAATTATTCAAGAAATAAAAAAGCGAATAGTTCCAGCACAGTCCGATGTTTAACGAGAATGACCAATGTAATCCGACGAATGAAAGTGTTTCAAATGATGAATCATGAGTATTCTACCTTATCGTTTTTCGTTCACCCTATTTTTGTGATCTGCTCTCAATTAGTACCAGTAACAAATCCTCCTATGGGAAATAGTTGACATCTTTCACATAGTGTAATAACTATATCATTCGTTTGGGACATAACAACACAAACAGAACCTAATGTAAAGACAATGAATTTTTATTCTGTAATTTTACAAATACATGACAATAAAATATATCATCACAGATAAATCTTTATTCTACCAACCTTGAACAATCTATTCAAGACAAAGCCCTAAGTTTAATCCTGACAGAAATTAAATATCTTTCCAATTCCACGGTTTTATGAGTAATGAATAAAATGCACATGTTTCATCTTCTGGGATGGACACAATCAAATCAATACAAATGTTATCCCATTCCTTAAATTATGAAATCTATTTTTGTTCTACAATGGTTTCAGAAAAGTCAATATGAATCAGGTAATTATTCTTTATGTTTTACATCAACCATCTACATGAGTGAAAACATACAGATTTAACCATGGGTTGAATGGTAGAGGAAAGTTTCAATTCATACAACAATTTGCTTTGGTTTTTAGCTTCCTAGGACGAAATCCATTAGATTTATAAAACGTGACAATAAAATCTAAAAAACCTATATTTAAAAAAGATCTAAATGCTCATAAAAGGTAAAGGATATGTTCATTATTTCATTTCTTACATTCAAATATATTGCAACGAAAATTTCACTTATTCTAACATACTTCAGCTTTTTCCACTGGCACCGGATCATAACATACGTTGTTATGGTCTGTAACCTTCTTTAACTATTTAATAACATTTATAGGTTAAATTCATTATGTGATCTGGTGCCAGTGGCTTTTTCCTGTATCATGTTTGAATGATTTCCGTTGATGTAAAAAAGTCTGTTTTAGTTCCTTGACTTTCCAATTAAAATAAAAACAAATTCTAGACCAATGTCATTCATAATTTCTTTCTAAACTGCAAGGCTTGCCGGTGTTGCAGTTGGCAGAACCCTTTTAATATACCATTAAATTTGAAAGCAGAGGATATGAGCAATTCATCCTTTTGTCACAGTGGTTTGTCTTCTATAGCTGATGTGATCAAGTGAGGTGTTATAGAGTATTGGGTTAACTTCTGGAATCTAACTTTCCTTGTAACAATTGATAAAAACCAAACATGGAAATCAAAGTGACTGATAAAAATTATACATACACTGTTTGTGATACCAGCTGATATTATTTCAAAATGAAAATATTCGACTCTAGTGTGTGTTAATGATAAATTAAAATATCACTTTGAGAGATGCTTCACAAAAGAACCCACCCACTGAATACTCTGAAATATGATCATTATAATGTCAGTTATGTTTTGTTCTTTAAAGGCTGTATAAAACTTTCAAAAAATTAAATGTTAAACATATAATAAAAAAAGAAATTCTTTTGACAATAATCCCCGTTTATTGAATCAGATTTTCTCGGTCCAATTTGAAGACAACATCACACAACCATAGATAAGGAGGATTTTTATTTTGCTTGGTAACAATGCAACATGATTCCTCATTTGCAATTTCTCTTCGAATTATGGCCATTTTAGTAGTACTGTAGTACTCTGTCAAATTTGCATCAAAGAGATTCAGTGTCAACTCCCAGTTCAGTTTTAAGACTATGCGGAAATGTTGTGACTACAGGTGATAAATTGCTCATATTGATATATTACTCCAAACATCACAATGTTGTTAAATGTCTTCTAATTGAAGAGTAAAAAACACATCAATTTGCAAATAACAAGACCTTTCAAGAATTGATTTCATTTTTATCTAGAAAGTTAAAAAGAAGACAACAATAAATTGATACACATGTTACACAAATATTTTGAGTGTAAACTGCACAAGAAAATGTTTTAACTTTTACAGCTGTAATTTTATTTTTAAACATAACATTTCGCTTCTTAATAAATACACAATGCTATTTCCACAGAACATATACGGCAAGTGCCACTAATACCCAAGTTGTACCTGTCCTGTGTCACTTTCTTGCTAGAACACATAGATCAAATATACCTGTAATTTATTTCTTAGAAGTACACATCCTTCTATAAGTATCATTGTTTAAACTTTATTTTACAGAGAAATACCATTTGCTTGGTTTACTAACATTATCTGCAGAACTGGTGATGGGTAAATGGTTACTCTTCCTTAGACATTTCCTTTGGACACAATTCAACAAATTCCAATATAAGGAAAAAAGTAACTAAGTAAAACAGAAGATAATTTGAAGACATTAGTGAAAAAAAAAATATATATATTTCCCATCCAGAATGTTCATGCTATGGGTAGCAGAAATGCAAGACCACAGAACTATTTGGTAAAGTGTTAGTACAAGAACTGACACAGGTCACAATAAGTACATAGGGTTCTAAAAATATATATCTTTTTATAACAGTGTTCATGGAATCTATATTTCGTACATCACATTATCTTCAATACATGTGTTTCTGGTCACACAGAATTTGATATAAAATTGACACATCCTATTTATCCATAAATACACAATTGAGAGCACCTGCTGTCAATTTCAATACATTAATACATAAGTATTTCACATGGATGATTTCAATTAACAAGTCAAATATTTCAAGTTTGTAATGAATTATGGAACTTATCTGTTTTTGCTTACAGTTCTTAATTATGTTTTTTAAAATGTGTGAGTGAACCAATATTTTGAATGGTAAATAACCAAATTAATAGAAGCAAAAAGACTGATACCCCTGCCTGAGGTATTTTGTAATGAAACAAAATAGAACAAGAACATTTCCTTTTGCATGTGGTTAGAAAACAAATTGAGAACTATGAGAAATCAAAATGTGTATTTATGGAGAAAAGGATTCTGTATCAATGATGGTAAATGGTATATGGATAGTTTTGAGTATTGTGTTCACAACCATAGCACTAGTACATACAACTTTCAGCCCTTGTCCAGTCAATGAATTCAACCCATTTCCCAACACAGCCAACAATCTGGGTCTTTAACACACAGCACTAAAACAACAGTTAGAAAGGCTTTATGGTAACATTTCGTAACTTTTATTTGACATAAAGGTGCATCGACCCATATACTGCTAAATGATGTTCGGAAAAGGGTAAATTCCTTACTGGCTTAGTACAAGACCAAGCCAAGTCCTTCACACTTCACGATTATGAAGGAGTTGACTTTGTTTTGTACTAAGTCATTGCATTATCATATACACCAATACATTGCATAAGTCTTCCAATATATTTCAATAATTGTATCTTTATAAGCGGGAAAAATAAGCTTTCCCCATATTTTCAAAATCAGCTGCTTTACTGATAGAGCTCTCTCTCAATTCCACATCTCAAATTTAAATAACTCAGAAAAAATAACATGACAAAAGGGGAAATCTTTCGCTGAAATATTTCAACTGTTTCCTTCTGCAGTATGCCAAACTCTGTTCACTGACAATAAAGAGTAAGTAATTATCACAATGGCTTAACATGATTATTTATACTGGAACTCGGTAGAGTTTTACTAACATCTTATGCTAAACAACATTCGCTCTGAATTCAAATAGAAAACATGAAGTATTGCAAAGTAACTCGTCAATGTAAATGTCTCTTTGAGACACTTCCAATGATGTGTCACATTACAATATGGTACTTTAGTTTGAGATAATATTCCTGCATATCGGTTAAAACTTATGCAAATATTTTCCTTAAATTGTTTAATAAAACACTGCCCTGGTGCATATGCAACGTTTCTGCAATTCTAACACACATTCAACATGATACGAACAACTCATAAATTTGTACATATTGCATTCCTTTTTGGATCCGGCCAACAAATCTCTACCCTGTTTTACCCCCACCCTCTAAAACTTCCTGCTAGAGTAGAAAGAATCAAACAGTAATAAAGAAAAAAAAAAGCCGACCTTATTTCATCTTAATATTTCATTATTTTTTTTTAAAGTTATATAGCTCTTCCCATTTCAATGTAGCGGCAGGCTATAACTAAAGAGACCATACTAATAAATGGATAAATTGTTTATTACAAGTAATTTGTTATTTGTGTCAATGGTAGCTACAAATTACCAATCAGAAATCACTAATTTTTAATTTATGTATGCTGCCTTTCAATGTTATAGCTTTAGGTATCAACACAATTCAGTTTAAGGTGGTGGATAAAAATCTTGACTATCAAGTACAAGTAAAACTATGACAGATCTCTTCTTAAAGATATATCTACCCATTGCCCTAAAAAGATTTTTGTGGCAGACCAAAATAGAAAGCAACAGCAGATGATTTTTTTCTTTTATGTATTTATGATATTTAATAAAAAAGAACTTTTGTGATAAAATAATTAACTGCTCATTAAGAGCGATTCATCCTTTTATCAAAATAGTTTCTAAAGACTTCCCCAGGAGAAGTGTCTAAATGAGGCATCATGGGATGTAGAGTTAACCATATCCAACATATCCGGGGATTTATTTCGTTGGAGGTTTATTTCGTCTGAGATTGATCCAATGGCTGGGAGGGGGTAACACAGGGACGCCTGTCTGGTAACAACGTTTGAGCACATTATTTCTTGCTACTACTGGTCGATTTGTTTGGGCTCTCAATCTCATCAATTTTGTCTATTTTCACAACAACTTTCCCGTCAAAGACAGGCAGTATCTTTGAGTCCTCTTTAATTTCTTCATACACCACTTCCGAGTCGAAATCCCTGCTGTGGGTCTTAACGAAAAACCTGAAAACAAGAAACAAACAATTAATAATAGTAAATCTTTTGTTTCACAACATACTGTAGCCTTTCTTTATGTTGCATTTTAACCCATTACCAAACAATAACAACATATGACCAGTTTGTTGCAGACGACTTTGGAAAACATTGTGGGAAAAGGAGAAATTGCTCTTCACAAGCAATTTCTCATTTTCCCACAATGTTTCCTTCCCTATCAGAAGATTATTTTTCAATTTCATCACATTTTGAAATGTTGTCTGCAAACTCTTTCAATTTGGGACAAATGATAATTTGGAGTTAGGAAAAGGGTTAAATAAGCTTTAACTTGGTGCTGCAAAAATGCAAAACGACAAAAATCCATGACATTCAAAATAGCTTTTGTTTTCATCACACATGTATAGTGTATGGAAACTGAAAAAGTGGGGGAAAAAGAAATCTAAAAATTCCTTTAGACACAATTATCATTTGGTACAACTGTTTCATTTTTGGTCTACTACAAATCCATTTGAAACCTGACAGATGTTAACCATTTATTGAAAGAACAGGTTAAGTGTTTTCTACATTAATCACAAGTTAAAGCTTACCTAAAGTTTCCCCGCTTACTAATAAGCTGTTTTAACTGGCCCAGAGTAACATGGGGCTGGGGCACAGTGATTCTGTATGGGATTGGTTCCCCAAACAGATAGTAACCAATCACAGTCTCGTCTGGTTTCCCACTTGATGAAGATGTATTCATGCTACCAGATGATTTCTTCATTTGTTTCCTGGAAAATAACAAAGAAAAACACCATTTAATGATCATTCTTCATAAATATACTATACCAACTAACTTACAAAGCCAATGGCACTTTAAGAATAGCTTCTAATAAGTAAAAACTTCTTTTGGTGCAATAGTTTTCAATGGATGACAAGTCAAAACATCTTTAATCTTCATATTTATTTGTCACTGCCTTTTTTTTCTTGGGAAATGTAGTGATAGTTCTTCTTGGATCTGCAATTAATTTTTAAGTCGACTATCTAATATTGGTTATCTCCCTTTGACAATGATAAATACATGCATCAGATGTCTACTAAGGAAGTAAGTCAGAAGTAAAGTGATTTCTGAACAAATCTTTTATCTAATAGCCTCAGGTTATCAAAATATTTACCCAAAACTTCATAAATACAAATATGTGCCTTAAACTTATACTGTTTTGCACAACCCAATAGCCAGAGTGTTTGATGAATCATTTGACCTATCAGAGCATAAATTCAAGTTTGTGAATGTCGATAGTTTATTGTACTTACTCATTTCTAGTGTTTTCCCCTGAGGTATCTGAGTCGGCTGGGACCCTTGGTGGGAGCGGAGGCGGGGCTCGCGCCTGAGTACCCGGTAGTCCAGGTCGCTTATCCTTACTTGGACCAGTGAATGACCTGAAACAGCAAATAAACAATAAATACTTAGTTTGGTATGACCTTACAATTTCGCCTGTTCTAACTAAATTACAGAAAACTTAATTGATGAACAATGAAACCATGGTGACTAAAGGAAACAACTTATAATAGTCATTCTGTTTTTGTTAAAGACCCATATATCAAAGGAGTATTTACTCATACCTATAAACTCTGGTGACCGTTAATTTTGAATATACAGTCCTTGCACCCACGATTGGTAAAACAATGAAAGCCAAATATGCCTTCAAATATCATGAGAGAGGCAGACGACTTACTTAGATATGAGTGAGTTATCTGTCTCTATCCTCCGCTTCACTTCCTCCAATTGGACTCGGGTGTTGGGTGGAGGCATCAGTGGCATAGACGGGTCTTGTACGATAGGCTGGCTGGGCATCACACTCGGCCCGCCTGCAGGTGGTACCCACGCACTCCGACTACAACTGTCAGCAGACGCCGACCGGTTTATATGACTACCACTTCCCTTCTTGGAACTGTAGGTAAAACAAAATAAATCATTTAAGTCTTGAAATAGTAACAAAGATATTTGTTGTCAATTTCTTTCAATAGAACGCCCTGAAATTACCAAATTTTTACTATGAAAAGATCTGACACTGTCATTTGCAGGTGACAACACCAACTACTTATGAACGTACTATTAACAACACATCAATTATCTGTAAAATTTATTTCTGATCAGTACCTACACTAAAGGCTTTAAAGAATCAATTAAGAAGTCGCTATTAAAAGTGAACACCCCATTTCTGGAGTCCTCTAGCTATATAGCTTTTTGATGGTTTCACCCAGTTTCCAACAACTCAAATTTCCAAATGAATGAACCAGAAGGAATAAATATTCTTTGTTTCAAATAGGTTTCAGCCCAAAGTTACTAAATCATGAAATTTGAGGGATATGTAGTCATCCATAACAGGTGCACTTATGAAGAATTGAAGTAATAAATGAGTACACATTCCTAATTATGTAATATGTTCAATCTATAATTACCACACTTGATACATGGGATTAACCCTTTACCAAACACCAAATTTCCAAACTGTCCAAAATGTTTTGAAATTGGAAAGTTATCTTATGATAGAGTAGAAAACATTGTGGGAAAAGGAGAAATTGCACGTTATGAGCAATTTCTCCTTTCCCAACAGTATTTTCCAGAGTCGCCTGAAAGAAACTTGTCAAATGTAGTTATTGTTTGGTACCGGGTCAACATCTCAACAGGTTTACTCACCAAGTTTTGCCCGTGTAGGTTTGTGAGGCGGAGGTATGTGCAGAAGATCGGTGAGCCCGATGCTTCTGCGTGGAACTCGTATTGTCGGAGTCTGTGTACGCAGAAGCACCACGGTTCACCGTCTCATTGTCAAGGATCCATTGTAATACTCTGCAAAGACAAACACAGCAATGTTTAACAATAACCCATAATATTTTTCCCTTATTTTACCCTTATGGTGCGGGAACTGACTTCATGCTTATGCATACAGGATAGAGCCAGGCCAGCCGCCAAGTAAATTGGTAACTGGCCTGTGATCTAACCTGTTTGCTACTCCGAGTACCTTTCCTCAACAAAAATAAGCAGATATTTAAGGTTTCGGAAAGCAGACTACACAAAAATCTTTTTTTTAAGGAAATTACCCAGCATTGTAGGGTATGCACTCCCTCTTTTCCCACAATAATTTCATATTCATCTTTATCAGTTTATTAAGACTATGGGACAGTTTGATAAAGGGTGAAGTTGTTAATGAGGTAATACTGGTTTTATCAAGAATGGCTAGGCACATACATGCATGTTCTTTAATCATACCTCCCCCATACATTAGTAATTTATCACCCACTCTTGTTTAATTTACTTTTGATGTTTCAGTTAGCATACTTTGTGTGATACACTGAGCTATGCTTTGAACAGAGAGAAAAAAACACACACACAAAGAGCAGAGGGCAGCCATGCGTTTATTCCCCCTTTACCAACGCTTCCCAACATATGTTACACATTCAACAAGCAAGCACCCAGTAGATCAAAGACAATGCTGTTTAACCCCTCACTTACACTCACACACACACACACCTGCCACAGCCGTCGTCAGCAAACATTGCATCAAAAAGGGAAATTGCCATAAACAACAATGTCTCCTTTATTCACAATTCTATCTTTATCAATCATGCCAAGAAAATATTTTGCTTCACTTTATAATTGTTGTTGCTCTCCTTTTGTACCATAAAACTACTATTGAGATAGGCCTAACAACACCGAATCTCTTTTCGTCACTATCAAACACAAAAATTTAAGATAAAAGAACATGCTGGCATCTTTAAACTTATCACATTCTCTTAGTTTTCTCTTTTACCAAACATAAGGAAACATATCTACTCAAAAGAGCTGTCTTTTTCCTAAATAAAAAATAATATATGTATTAATTAAGCTGTATACAGAAGTATGTAAAATTAATGTGAAGTCATTTTCAAATGTGAACCCCCTCAAGTTTTGATCATTAGATAATAAAGATAATAAGAGTTAAACTCATTCTCTTCATCAAAAAATACCTATGACGCATTTGCTGTGGCATACTTAAGAAATTACAGTGTCAAAAGGATAAATTGCTTGAATGATTTACTTATCCTTTTGCCACGATGGTTTTATTCATTATGTCAAAAAGAAAATGTAGTTTTTTCCCTTTCCATTTTCTGTGGTCTGCTGTTGCTTCACTATCAGACCAATCAGAAATGACTATATGAAGGAAAGGGGTGAGCAGGTGTTCAAA
Organism: Cerastoderma edule; assembly: GCA_947846245.1. Lineage (NCBI taxonomy): Eukaryota > Metazoa > Mollusca > Bivalvia > Cardiida > Cardiidae > Cerastoderma > Cerastoderma edule. The sequence goes on from OX401406.1 coordinate 54,468,076, forward strand.
TGTCCTTGGCCATATGGAGGGTGAGCTTACTATCAATCTGGACTGCTTCTGAGTTAACCTATCTCTATTCTATCCAATTCCTGCATTAGGTGCAACAGCAGACGCATATTTTTATATAGGAATAACAGCAGACATCAATTAAAAAGTACAAAGAATCCTGATTATCTGTGATAATTGGTAGAAACCATTGCTATAATACAAGAAATTGCTGGTCACAAGCTCAATATCTCCTTTAGTCATCATTGTTTCTTTGAGTTGTTTTCTACAAATTGGTGTAACAAATATATATATTTCATTTCCTGAAGACTACACACTTAAAATTTTGCCTGAATATGGCTAGAAGAGTGCACACTTAGCTTGTCTACATATCTGTATTTCATAGAGCAAGGTCGTGTCTATAATGTTCAAAACACGGTCATAAATCTCTCTAACACAAAAAGAATGCCTAATTACACAATACATTTCTGCTTTAATTAGCTGCCCTTTAATCTTGTTCCAGTGGAAGCAAATCCACTTAGTCAGATTTTCCCATTAAGAATTTACCACTCAGATTTTGGCCAAGGCACACTTGCCAGCCTGTGCTCTGGTTTGACGCTCTGGTTTGACAGGCACCGGTTTGTAACCCAGGAACCATGACTTGTGAAGATTAGGATAGACTTAACCCGTTACCAATTGCCAAATTTACGATTGTCCCAAATTGAAAGAGTTTGAAGACCACATTTCAAAATGTGATGAAATTGAAAAGTAACCTTCAGGTAGGGCAGAAAACATTGTGGACAAAGAGAAATTGCTCATTAAGAGCAATTTCTCCTTTTCAACAATGTTTTCTAAAGTCGTCTGCTACAAACTAGTCAAATGTCATTATTGTTTGGTAATGGGTTAAACTTATCTACCTTTTAACTCCAAAGTTAAAAGGATGACTATCACCCCCTTTTAGTGTGAAACACTCACTTTGAGATCAAACAAATACAAGTAGTCAGATTATCATCCCTTTATTCTCATTTGATGGGCCCTTGCTATAGATAACTTAACCCATTTCCTAGTGGGGAGTTTCATCCAGAATTCAAAGCAAAAGCTGATGGAATTTATTCAATATGAAATATCATGGGTTCAATGAAAACCTTAAGGAAGAGTGTCATGTTTTTCAAGCCCTTACTAAAGTATCAAACTGAACTATTTTTCTGTTAAACTGATTTGAAAACATTATTTCAAATAAGAAATTGGTCTGATGAGCAATCACTCTTTAAATCATTAATGGAATTAAGACCAGAACAAAGAAAGTAGTGTAACTACATTGGCTAAAGAAATTGCTTGAAAAACACTTATTAACACCTCTTAAAGTGCAGGGCAATTCACAAAATACTGGCCAATATGGAGGTATCCAAAAGAAGAGTTATGTCCTTTGATTATTCCCGCCCCATAACATCAAAACTATCTTTCAAATCCTAATTAGCAAATGTCCCTACCATGCCTTTTATGAGTTAATTCATTGCATAACACACAATCTAAAACCACTTCAAGTTCAAAGAGATTAATTTACCAAGGTGGATATTTTTGGTTATTATCATTGTCTTCAAAGATGTCTTATTTTTAAACAACTTTTCAAATCACACAAGTCAAAAGCAAAAAATGCTTATAGTAAATGAAAAATGGAAAACATGTATATTCTTTTTTACCATTAAATTTCTTAACATTTGTTTTGCTTTTGCTACATAACTGGTACTTCATTCAGAGACAGGTGTGTGTTTTAATTATGAGAGGGATGGGTTGTTAAGGGTAAGGTATTAGGTATGCAGACCATTTAGGGATAATCTCAGTGGAAATCTGTTTGATCTCTGTATCAGAACACAGATACATCCCCCCCCCCCCCTGTCTTGTCACCACTTGGTCAAGTGTTACCATATCTAGCCTTTGTCAATTCATTACCTCAGCAAGAAATTTGTAATTGATTAAAACACATTTGGAAAGTCTATTAAACTTACATCACAACAGTTTAGTTTTTGAAATCATCCTTTTATTGGATTGATATTGAAGATGAATTAGTTTACAAGGAATGTATAGTCCTTCTTTGACAAGTTGTTTCCATCAGACAGTTAAAAAAACAATACTTAACATGAACTCATTAACTAAATCACATGGCTGAATCAAAACATCTCTTATCGATAAAACATTTAGTTTTGACCATCAGCTTATGTTTGTCATGAACAACAGAGTAATTGTTTATCACTTCAAGGTAAAAAAAACCTGCACATGTCACTCGAGAACTCTAGATTTCGATATTTCAATGCAGTTGCTTATGGAAGGCAACTTTAAAATGGTCACTAAATACAGAAATACCTCTTCACAAAAATTCTTATGGTAACTATCTTAAAATTTGGAAAAAAAGGCAAGAAGCTTTTTAATTAAAAACCTGTCTGCACAAACCACAAACAAACAACCAGTTCTTCAGAAGAATAAATTTAAATAAAGATTGCCAATCTGTCTAGCCATTTCAGAAGCTTTTACTCTATTAAATTGACATTGGACATCTTGTTATGGCAACATCAACCTCATTGAAAAGAGGAGGCCAAATTGTGTAAACTATACTTCAAGGCCATCAAAAAGTCATTGTGGGAAGTAAAACCAGTCATCTAGAAATATAAGCAAGTCAGTTCAGGACATTTTTAAGTCAACACTTTTCCAGGTGCAGCCCAACTAGTGCACCATTGAAGAGAATTTTGATAATTAAAGTGTATTCTCATAACATTAATTGAATCATGTTGAAAGTTAACACACATTTTTTATAAGGTTTTTCACATGTTTGATTTTATGACCAACATAGCAAGGGTATACTGAAAATAGTAAGTAAGCTTTAAATTAGAAACAGAAATCATAAAACCTTTCCAATTCTTAATTGGTTGGTTTCCCTTTATTTGAAAACTTTTCGAAACGTAACAATAAACCAGGTAAGTTGGAAGAATAGCCATAATTTCAACACAACTTGATTAATTGCAACTGGTTGTATACAGACACTGTTTATCACAGATGAATATCAAATGATATTGCCCATATGTGGAATATTATTATCAACACTTTACCCCCATAAAAATCTAGCCAATGGGAATACTGGGGGAGCTAAAATGGCAGTCCTCTGTGTGTATGTGTAGTGTATTGGTTTTACCTTTACCCCAAATAACCTCATTTAAACTCACACACCTGCACATCATTGATTATTTGAAATCAATTTGACAAAAGAAGAATTTGCTCAGTATGATCAAATCTTTCTTTTGTCAAATTGATTTCTATGTTAATCAAATATCAAGTATGCTCCAGTGTGTATTTGTGTTGTCCTAAAATAATCCTTTCCAGTTGACTCGTGTACAGGGACTGGGCTATCTCTGATCAATAATCTTCCCAGCTGGGTTCTCTGATCTTTCTTTGATCTTCAGGGCTTTTGTTACAATCTCCCCTTTGATGTGTACTTCAAAGCACTTCATTTAAATATTTATTCAGTTCAGTTCCAAATCAACTTGCAAGTCTTCAATTTTCACCACATCATTTAGAGGCAATATAAAACAGCATAAAGCGGGTCTATTAAAACAGCTCACAATGAGGACACAATAGTGTTGTAATTAGAGAGTTTCAATATTGATGGTTGTTTTAAACCTCTTTGATTCGTTCACTCATCATCATATTTCAATGATATCATCCAAACAATGTACCAGAGAAACCGTGCCTTTGGTTAGCAGAACAACAGATTAAATACTCTCTATCCATTCTCTCAACATTCACACCTTTCCAGTAAAAAAACATGGAATATTGTATTTCTATAAAACCATGAAACATTACACTTTTAATGCACTTTGATATAATTAATAATCCTTTCAGATGTGTAATAACAGCCTTGTGTGGTATTTTCATAACAACAGAACCCTTTTCTGATACTATTAACTTAGAATACAATACATTTCTGAAAAGGAGACAGATGGTTTGAGTTTCAACTAACTAATTTCAATGCTTTTGTACAAAACTGTCGAGTCCTTCACCAGAAAGAGGTAAAAAAAAAAAATAGTTTGATTGTTATAAGAATTGAGATCTTGCTGTTTTTACCTTGATATGTTGTGTTGTTTTACAGAGGGTTTAACATAATTCTCATTAATACTTTTAACAAAAACCATCTGTTCTGGTGTTGCAGATGACTTGAATTTATTGTTAAAAACTAGAAATTGCAAATATGTGCTAATATTCTTTGCCAACATATTCAAAACCGTTTCTTTGTTATAACCTCAATTTCTTTTCTTTGGTCCAAGTAGGGTAAAGTTTCCTGTGACAAAAATGGTGACATAATTGATGCATGGATCAAAATGGATTCAGACAACAAAGTTTAAGAAATTAATGGTACAACAATGTCACAAGAAAAATTTGAAAGTGACTTTTCTACTCGACATGACAGAGTCAACGTTATTTTTCATACAGGAATTGTAGGTTTCTGAGGCTTTCCATTTGTTCCATACGAGGAAAAGGGAAATGGCCAACTGGGATTTAGATTCTGGCAATGTATTCCTCTTTCTTAAATCATAATTACATCTGTTAAGTTAGAAGCCAGTGGAAAGAGCCAGAAAAAAAGATTGGCAATGCAAGCCCACAGTAAGTCCTCCTCCACAATCTTACAACACTAAGTCTTGCTTTAGTCTTGCACTAAACCATTGATATGCTTAAATAACTTGACTCTATACACCAGACAAAGGTTCACATTCCTTTTACTAACACAATTTCCTTCCCAACTTCTCTCACCTTATAAACACATTCTTTAATTAAACTTGACATAGATCTAAACTAAAAGCATCACCAACACACAATTACAAAGTATCAACAATGTAAATAAAGCATTAGGACAAATATGACCGCCTATTGCCTCAGTACAACCAATACCTTCTTTTGTAACAAAGAAATTGTTGAGTATGCAGGTAAGTTGAACTCCAATGGTTCAATGCAATACTATAGTAAGTAATTCACATTTGTGTATTGAACCCTCGATTTAACTATTTTCCCTATTTGTATTTTCAGCATTAAATCTCCTTTTACCACAAATCAGTTTTACTTGTCCGTCACATATGCTATGAAAAAATGAATATATAGAGGCAAATAATTTAGAAAAAGGGTTAATGGATCAAGTTTTGCCAAAAACAGACAAGCCATTTTTGCCTTTTGCCACACATAGCGTGGCAAGTGTATTATTCATTTCTAGGCTAGCATATGTATAAATGTGAGGAATTCAATGATATCTGTTTTCTACATGTTTATCTAGTGATTTAATTGCAGAAAAGAGATTGAAGTGATTTTATGTTAAAATGAAGGCCTGTTTCCATTCAGTTCTCTTCCAACCCAACAGTTATTGTTGTTGAAGATTTTACACAAAGAACATTATCTGTCCTCACTCAGAATGTGATACATTAGCAGACAAGAAAGTAAACACAGTTCTTACATTTTATAACATTTTTTTTTAACAAGGAGTACTCTAGAATGCGATTTTATGAAAATGAACCAATTTCATTCATTTAGACACATTGGCAGCAGAGGATTTTATATACCTAAATAGCAAAAGAGATGATAAATACATAACTAAATATGAAGTTTTCTAACAGATTTCCCCTTTGTGTTTCAAAGACACAATCAGCTTTTACCACATCATAATACTGTTCTATCTTCCTCCTCATCCCAATTTTCTATTCTAAGACATGGCAATAAAAGTAAATGCCACAATAAAGTTAATTTCCAATCTAATTCACAGCCTACTGCTGACTTGTTAGGCAGATTAATTACAAAGATAGCTTCTTTCATTCAGTTACTAATGTCATATCGGGAATCCCATATTTCGATTCAAACTAATTAATACAGCATGTAATCATTTCTGTCAGCATAAAGAAAGGCGATTTGTTCACTCTAATGCAAATTGTGCATGTTAAGAGATGAAAGAGTCCAAAAGTCTGTACAATTAACCCTTTCCATACACTAGAAAACTGCACAAAAATCAGAAAAAAATCTTGGTTATATACTTAAAAAATCCTTCCAATAAGTACACTTTTCCCCCAATAATATTCCAAACAATACAGCAAAAGAAAATGTTGCTCCGATCAGCATTTTTTATGAAGCAAGATCTTTGGCAAAGGTATCAAAAATTATCTTTACATGGTAAGGGTTCTAATAAGTCTGTCTTTGATGCTAGCATCAGATTTTTATGTTTCAAAGAACAATCCCACCTCAAAGAAAAGCGTGTGTTTTTTCTGGGAGAGTTTATTGCCAGAAGTACTTCACACCCAGAGCTATAGCCCAGCATGGAGTCCAACAGATGATCCCACTTGCAACAAAACAACCTTTTTGATCTTTCTTCTCTAAATACCAACTCAAACACCAGTGCCTCCGTGAATAGCATCTATTTATTCCACTTGACTGTCAAGCCAATAGGGGCTTTAATCCTTTCCCGGAGTGGATATATCTGGTCTTTCTTATAATTAGTTAAGTGTTGTCCTCTGATTAGGCTTCTTGAATTGAAGATGAAGAATGTTAGAAAAAAAATAAAATATCAAGTGATACAAAACTTTTAACTTTCAAATTAAGTAAATGATGAAGAAACAAATGAATATCTGTATTTTTGATTTAAAGAAATAGTCTACTTTAACCATCAAATCAACAAAACACACTGTAGGAAACTAAAAGCTAAGATACTGAAAGAAACTTGTCAAAAGACTATCAAAAATGTTATATTAGGTGCAAACAAGCTTTGAAACCTATGCCAAAGAATCCCAAACAAAGACTAAAACAACAAAAAACCCAAAGATACCAACTGCACAGGCTAGGATGAAGCTTTTCACAGAACTCAGAAGGCACATTTTACTGTTGTTTTTTTTGGGTCCTTTTTTTTATATTATTTGCCTGGTGTAAAAGGTCCTGTTTTCAAACAACTACTTGGGATGAGGTGTACAGGTACAAAAAACTTTTACTTTGGTAAGAAAGCTGCTTTGATGTACTCATTTACATTACACTAACCCAGTCAACTGTTAAACACACCAACTTTAGATGAAAGACCATTTACCTTCAAATAGCCGACCCCCACTTAACCTGCTACTCCATTACACCGCACTTTTGACACATTGATCTACTGTAGAACACTACAGAAACCATTGCTAGCAAAAGTATAAATTGCTCCTGATGAGCAAATCATCATTTTTGTCTCCATGGTTTTTACCCTTTGCCAGGAAAAAATATATAATTGTTCATGCTTTTCTATGGCATCTGCTTTGGCTTTGAACTGAACCAATCACAGAACAACTTCCATAAACAGAAACTGGTTAACCCATTATTTAATAGAAATGTATTGAAATGACTCTGTCTCAGGCTGATAAATGAGTTTGGGTAAAACTTAAATGGAATCAAGGTAAATAGTAAGTAATGATTTGGGGCAAGAAATCAATGGACTCAAGATCAATACTAAGTTATAACAAGACTTAAGTGTCCTTTCCTTATGGGTTATCTCGATTATCCATACCAACACAGCCCCGTTATGGTACAGGTCTTCTACAGACTTTCTACTTGGAAAGGAAGGTTGTGACTTTATGGGAATTTGTCCTTTTCAATTACAATATTCTATAAAATCCAACAAATATCTTTCTACTTTTTACCAACAAGTGTAGGCCAACAAAGAAAAACTTGATACAACAAACATGTTCTCAACTTCTTGAAGAGAAGACCATTATAAACAACTATCTGCATTTGAAAAAGGGTTTACAGGCAAAAAAAAGAAAAAAGAAAAGAGCCAACCAATCTCTCTCTGTGTCTGTTTCACATAAAAAGCCTTTGAAATCAGATAGCTGTCATTATATGCCGTTCATGTTCTATTAACTATGGGGTACACTGTACAAATTCTTTAAGCTTAAACTTCTACATTTCATTTGAATGACTCAAATTTCTTAAGCACTGCAACCCACAATCAGTTGATTTGAAAACAGCATATTTTCATTACATTATTACCTCCCTAGAGATGAAGGTAAATTACAGACAAGACAAGACACCTCACAACTTCGTGCTCTGTAATATTTCACCTGAATCCAATAAAATAGCTTTGAATAATAACCTTTATTGATACTGCTAGCTGTGGCGCTTGAACAGCTCCAGGTAGAAATGGACTGGAGTTTGTTACATCTGTTTCCCAAACATTAATTATCACAAAACTTCCAAAACCAATCCTTTAGGACAAATATAAAGTTTTGTTGTTTGAAAAGATCTGTTATTGTTGTAAAATGCTAACAAAATTCTTATCTTGGAAAGGGTCTTATCACTTGGAAATTAAACTGGACAAAGTAATCATTAATTAGTTTATAACAGTAGGAAACAAAAGGTACATCATGGCAGCCAAGCTCAAACATTCTCTCTCTAAAGACACTTTTATACTTCAACCACAGGTTAATATGATGAACCGCAAATGATTTAAAAACAGTTATTTCCTTTTTGAAAACAAATTTACTACAATTGTATGCTTCCTGTATACCCCATGCACAGGATTTAATGCTCTTTCAAGAAAACTTTAGAACGCTTGTAATAAAAGGAGAAACTGTACATTTAAGCACTTTAACCCATGAGTAGAATTATATCCACTTTAAGTTATCCCCAAGTATTTGCATCAAAAGCTAAGTATACAAGAGCCTTTACTAAAGGCAAGATTCATAAAAATACAAGGAAAGAGGTGAGATGTGAGAAATACTGTATGAGTACAATTTTTGTCTTGCCATTTAATTATTAATACCACAGCCTTCGGCAATAAAAGTCAACAGTCTGGAAATTTTAATGAGGCTGTATTTCATTAAACTCTTTAGCCGACACATTTTCTGTCACATGCTTTTGCTGGAGATGAGCTGCATACTAAAGTTTGTCAGTCATCAATATCTTCTAAACCATAACGAGTCTCATTATTTTGTCAATACAGCAAGCTCCTTTAAGCCTTTACTAAACACCTAATTTTCGACTGTCCCGAATTGAAAAAGTTTGCAGATGACATTTCAAAATGTAATGAAATTGGAAAATAATCTTCTGATAGGGTAGAAAACATTGTGGGAAAAGGAGAAATTGCTTGTCACAAGCAATTTCTCCTTTTCTCACAATATTTTCCAGAGTTGTCTGCAACAAACTGGTCAAATGTCGTTATTGTTTGGTAATGTGTTAAAAGAAGTGACAAAACCTTTTTCACTCACACACACAAATATGCTGACAGGATTTCAATTTGTTTCAAAAGCAGGAAACTTTCTTCATATATTATTATTATTTCAGACCATCGATAATGGAAATATTAAGGAATCCAATGAAAACCCGGTAGCAAGAGAAGCCATTGATCTAATTTTCAGCAACCATCCAATAACAGTCAACAATAAACATCATAAAGGGTTGTCAATTATTACTGTTTTACTTCATACCAGGGCTAATTTGTCATTCAACATGGCGGACCATGTTTTATTACTGATTTCTAAATTAATGAATACAAATGATGGGGATTATTCATGAATCTTTAATGAGTTTTCTGTGGTTGTATATGGGCCAGAGCTTTATCCAAAACCATCAAAATCTGGATTATTTCATGAACCCATGATTCTGTATAGCAGTACTAAAAATTTGCAGTTCCTGTTGGTCAGACATGCTACTTTCCATGACAAAATTATAAACATGAAATAAACCAATTAACAAACAATAACAAAATTTAACCACTTTTTTGCAGACGACTCTAGAAAACATTGTGGGAAAAGGAGAAATTGCTCATAATGAGCAATGTCTCATTTTCCCACCAAGTTTTCTGCCCTATCAGAAAATTACTTTCCTATTTCATCACATTTTGAAATGTCGTCTGCAAACCCTTTCAATTTGGGACTAATGATAGCACAGCTTGATGCAAAATGCTTAAACTCTTTCTGTCAATCAACCTCATATCTGTCAACAAATTTTCTCAAATAGATGACTGAGGGACACTGTAAACACAATTATCTAATCTGTGTAGAACAAGTGACAGTAAGACATTATAAAGATACTCACTTTGTTCTTGAAGGATCGTTGACTTCCGGGTACTGGGACACGGACTCCACCATACTGATCCCACTGTCCAGATTACTGGTATTGTCCGAGTGACTTCGACTCATTGTCTTTTGTCGGGCACCAGCATGGGCCCGTGTCGGTGGGTCACCCCAACAATAAATGCTGTGTTGTTGAGCCTGAACCTCGAGTTTGTGTTTAGAGCGCCGGACACTGCGTTCATGATGGTGGTGGTGGTGATGATGAATATGTTTATGGGTTTCCACTGAACACTTATTGTTTGTATCCTCACCCATGCCACTGTCGAAAGATGAATAGAATTCTCCACGCTTCTTACTATTCAATGACTTTGTATGTAGAGTCCCAGGCATGCTTGACGTGCCCTTGTGTGGATCAGTTTGTGAGAATGGTTTCCTAAAGCGGTCAGGTGACCGTGACCTTGGTGAATGTCGTCCCGGTGACCGACTCGGAGTCTGCTGGGCAGATCGTTCCCATATTCGAGAACAGTGCTCTTCCAAGATGGAGTCTGCGTTTTCCTCGTCGATCATGGATGAGGTTAACAAAGGCACTATTGAGGTAGCAGTATTATTTCTGGATGGGATGGATGAGACACATGAAGAGTCCAAGATACTCTCCGACTGAAATAATAATTGTAGTAATGTACGGATTATCTCCCATTTCTCTATCATATCTAACCTTTAAATGATTTATTACAACTAATAAGGTGTGCTATTATTAAACATCCTAGTTTCAAACAAGGTTTCAACACTGTTTTACCACCAATTTATAGATTTGAAAGACAATTTTACACTCATCAGCCTGTCAGAATCATTATTTAATAGGCAAGAAAAAAATTATCACTCAATTTCTCCGATTGTGAAATGAAAGTTCCCTCAGCACATAATTCCCAGTATGTATCACACAACTTTGTATCAACAAACATCTGAGATATTTCCCATTTGCTTAATGCGTCATAACTGTGTGATGGAACATCAAAACATACAAAGTCTCTTAAAACTTCCCTTTTGTCTCCTTTGGTTCACAGGAGATTTAACGCTTTCAAAACCTTTCCACATCTGAGTAATTGCCTTTTTTTCTCTCTGTGAATTCTTCATCTTAAGATTTAACAGAAGTTTCATTGGCGAGTCTGTTTACTTCACCAGAAAAGGTGAGAAGAAAGTATCTGTCATTTACAATAACAAATCATGATCAATGACATTAACTAGAGACTAGAATAGGGAATATTGTGACAAGAGGAGTGTTTGTAACTCCTTTCTTATTTTTTTATGAAAGTTTTGTAAATTATATCAAGTAAGAGTTTACAGCATCTTACCCAAGGAATTCATAAATAGGAAAACAATGAACCCCCAAAGATTTATACAGTAGCTTTTACAGTCCTTTTTACTTGTAGGTGCATGGATGATACCACAGAGAAATCATTGTATTTAACAATCCTGGCTTTAACAAGTGTACCATCATCAGTATTTGACAAATCATAGAGGAAAGATCAAAAGTTCCAATATGTCACATAAAACAACCTTTAACAGTCTTAATATAAAGGAGAATTTGACTATGCCTAATCTATCTAACAAAGGCATAGACATTTGGAAAGAATGCACAAGAAAAGATTAAAAGACCTTTATATCCCTGAGACTTAAAAGTCCATAAACACTTTCAGATCTTGTGTCTATTAATGAAATCTATTTCATCCTCCATTTCTGATTCTTTTTGTCTTCAACGAAGGGGTCAATACAAAGTGAACTTGTCAAACAATTTCCCTTTGACTTAGATTGGCCAGAAACAGTACAAAGGCTTTTACAACTATCAAACAATCTTTGAAAGTGATCGCAATCAAGAATGGCTATTCCCTTTGGAATTGTTCACAAGATTGTCTTAACAATTATTTGTTTTATCCTTTACCCACCTCTTACTTCACAGAGAACTCTCTCAAGTTAATGGCACAATATTTTATTAATGTTTTAATGAGTTCCAATCATTGCCTTGTGAACAAGAATACTAAAGACAACAACCATTTACTTAGATATAAAATCTATTCCTGTAACATATTGAACCCTTTCCATAATATAGACACAAGCTTACTCAATTTTAGGTGCAAAAACCATAATCTGGCATTTTGAAGTTTATTTTTTCGTTGGATATATTCAGTATTTCTCGGTATACCTCGATCTGAGGCAGGTCTATTTGCGTTAAACCAAATAGTCCCCTAGTCATTTGGATGATGAAGGATTTTCTGATTCTTTTTTGGCAGATTTTCTTAAATGATTCATTAGTTTTGGAGTTCTTTATGGATTCTCAATTAATAATACATGTAAAAATGTTGTCTGCTGCTTAACTCTTCACAGCAGAGAAAGGGATTCATCATTTATAACCTATTCCTCATGTTTGTGATAAGCTGGGCAATACCTACATTGGATTTTGCAACCTCTGTGTAAAGTGGGGTACCATGGAGTAAAGTGGGGTACCATGGAGTAAAGTGGGGTACCATGGAGTAAAGTGGGGTACCATGGAGTAAAGTGGGGTACCATGGAGTAAAGTGGGGTACCATGGAGTAAAGTGGGGTACCATGGAGTAAAATGGGGTACCATGGAGTAAAGTGGGGTACCATGGAGTAAAGTGGGGTACCATGGAGTAAAGTGGGGTACCATGAAGTAAAGTGGGGTACCATGGAGTAAAGTGGGGTACCATGGAGTAAAGCTGGGTACCATGGAGTAAAGTGGGGTACCATGGAGTAAAGTGGGGTACCATGGAGTAAAGTGGGGTACCATGGAGTAAAGTGTTATAGACTCAGAACTGTAGTAAATGAATCTTAGAAAAGCTTCCCCATCAATGCAGCATCAGTTTTATATCAGCATGCAGGCAACATTAATTAACCAAATGAAGGTAAACCCTTCAAACAAACTAGAGCATCTGTTTACATAATTTCTAAGTGGTAATTTATGATTGCTTTATACCTTTTACCCATTGCCCTGTAGATGTTGCAGAACCCTTTACCAAACGCCAAATTTTCGACTGTCCCAAATTGAAAGAGTGTGCAGACGACATTTCAAAATATGATAAAATTGGAAAATAATCTTCTGATAGGGCAGAACACATTGTGGAAAAAGGAAAAATTGCTCATTACAAGCAATTTCTTCTTTTTCCACAATGTTTTCCAAAGTTGTCTGCAACAAAGTGGTTACATGTGGTTATTGTTTGGTAATGGGATAATGCACCATGTGATGTGAAAAGAAATAATAGTGACAAAAAGAACAATAATTCATAAAAAGCTTTCGTTTTGAGGAGAAAATTGTCATTTAATACTTTAAAATGTTCAACAGCTAATTTTCTCTATTGATTTTGATACACTGTACTCTTTGGTAGACAAAATAAGTGATACTATTTTTCACAAGTATTTTCCTTTTTGATTTATAAATTTGTCATCGTATCTACTAAAAAATTTCTTGAAAGTGGGGAAGGTCTTTGGTCAAAGGTATTTACATGATTTATTGGTATTCTAATGTCCTAAGATCAATTGATGAAATCACTCCAGTATTGAACTCTAATAGATGGTAAATAATGATAAAACAAGTCATAAGGTACATTTCAATGGTTATTTCTTTTAACCCTTTCCCAAACAACAAATTTTGGACTGTCCCAAATTGAAAGAGTTTGCAGATGACATTTCAAAATGTGATGAAAAAAATATTCTTCAGATAGAGCAGAAAACCTTGTGGGAAAAGGAAAAATTGCTCGTTGCGTAACTTTTCCCACAATGTTTTTGAAAGTCCTCTGCAACAAAGTGCTCAAATGTCGTTATTGTTCACGAAAGGGTTAAGAACAATTTGCATTCCAATGCAAGAGGGGAAAGGTTAGATCAAAAAAGTTTCTACTTATTAATGTTTCTCTCCATTTAGTAATAAAACTTCTTTAATGGCCTATCCCTGAATCTCGGATTCAGCTTCAACTTTATCTGTACTTCCCTCTCTTTCTTTTTGCATCAATTTATAGACTTGCACTTGCAAAAACGGATTTAATAATACGAAACTGAGCTAAATTACAATGGTCAATATCTAAGTTTCTAAATTGTTGATATAAAACTATCAATGTTTTGTGTACATTGTATTTATCAGTTTTATTCAGTCCATCTATAACGACTGACCACAAAATTCGGAAGGGGGGGAAAGAGTGCAGAAGCAAGTTTAACTTTTCCCAAATATGGGATTTTGTTGAAAGTCAAAATTCAAAGAGACAGCAGACAACAAATATTGAGTTAGAAAAAAAAAAAATTGTGGGTGGAATCTAGTAAAACACATTTGACTGAAGGTGAAATTGCTTGTCACAAGCAATTCCTCCATAACCCATTACCAAACTTTAACAACATTTGACCAGTTTGTTGCAGACAACTCTGGTAAACATTGTGGGAAAGGAAGAAAATGCTCATAACGAGCAATTTCTCCTTTTCCCACAATGTTTTTTACCCAATCAGAAGTATGTTTTTCCAATTTCGTCACATTTTGAAATGTCGTCTGCAAACTCTTCCACTTTGGAACAGTTGAAAATTTTGCGTTTGGTAAAGGGTTAAGGAAAGGGTTGAGCTGTAGGCTATTGAGGACACTCGTCAAAGTAAAAAGTTTGTTTCAAGATCGAGGAGTGTTTCAAGTTAATGAGTTGTCCCTTTTCGTAACAATCTTTCAAATAAATGTTCAAAATGACAGCTTTCAATTAGCTGAAATAACCAGAGTATGATCGTTTGATATCAAAGAAAGTTGTTAGAAATGGAAAGGACACCCCAGGAAAAAGATTAAAACCCTTCATCTATAGTACCCACAAAAACCTCTTTTTAAATTTCTTATTTGATCTTATTTACTAGCCCTAGGGAATAGACTGTGCTGAATATGGTTTGATTGGTTTTAACCCTTTGTACAACTGATGTAGAACTATATAAAATATGTAACATTTTGCATTTGTTTCATTTTTTTATCTTATCATATTGGATAAGAAATTAAACATGTAGGATATTTCTTTTTCCTTCAACAATGTCTAACCCTACAAAAAAATATCTAGTATCATAATTTCTAACCATAAATGCAGAAGATATTTCTAATAAAAAATTCTCAGACCGTATCAGGAGGCAGACAGCCTAAAGCAGTTTTCAATCAGATTTTAAAGGCTTGTTAGAATCAACATGATCTGTATTTAACTTCCTGAAGGTTGCAACATTAATCACAACAAACATCTCTAACATGTTGCAAACTTGTTTGAAAACAAAAGAAGTATGATACTCCAGCATCTTAATAAATTAACTTTGTATAACAATCCTTTTGATTAACTATAACCTTAACCTATGGACAAAAATCGTTCATGAGTTTTCCAGCTACCTTATAGAGTATCTGTTGAATAAGCAGTATGATCCATTATCAAACAATAATGACATTTGACCTGTTTGTTGCAGACGACTTTGGAAAACATTGTGGGAAAATGAGAAATTGCTCGTTACAATTTCTCTTTTCCCCACAATGTTTTCTACTCTACCAGAAGATTATTCTCCAATTTCATCACATTTTGAAATGTCGTCTGCAAACTCTTTCAATTTGGGACAGTCGAAACTTTGGCATTTGGTAAAAGAGATCGCAATACTTCATCGAATCGATTCAAGTTCTGACAAATATTCTGGCCTGAGAAGATGGCTTTACTTCCAGCATGTTCTATGAATATCCCACTTTTCTTACCTGGTTCATGATCAGATGTACCCTCTCATCCTTCTCTCTCTCCTTTACAACCTTTTCTAGCTTGATAATGAGAAGATCGGCAAAGCGCTTGGGCTCAATCTCCGCCAACGTTCTATCCTTAGGTGCCCTATCCGTTCGCTGGAAATAAATAAATTGATCAACATCAGTGATTTACTGATTCCCACATGAAATATTTTGGGACAAGTCCAAAATTAAAACATAAGCTAACAACTACAGTCAAACTTGCAAGAAGAGGCCAGCCTATGGGACAGAGTAAATTGGCTGTTTAAGACAGGTTGGCTGCTTAACCCTTTAAGGTATAGAGATAAGGCTTATCAGTGACACTATAGGTATAAACCATCCGATTATCGAAGACCATTAACGCATACATAATTAGTCACCCTGGGTACCTATTTGCACAGGATTATCTCCGATAATTGTTATTGATTGGGGTACTTCTAATCAAACCCAAATTTATGCATTTTACATTCATCTAATAGATTTTCTCAAAGAATAAAAGACGACGAGAACAAAATTTCCTTTAAGTTGATGTTTTTTTCTTTATTTAGTGATACATTCATATCAGGATTAAGTTGTAGAAAATTAAACAAACAATGAAAATGTATATTACGGTGTGAATTATACAAAATCAAAAGTAATAATATGACTTATGTGTTCTCCCTGAGAGATCCCTAATTTGTTTTTCTGTTTTGTCATCAATTGCAGGGAATTTTGTTGCCGAAAAATACCATTCATGACTCGAGATACATACTTTGTCTTTGCATATTTCTCAACAAAGCTGAATCGTTTTACTTCAATTCCCATTCAAACCGTTTCCAACATGAAGAAAAGAATGTTTTTAACGCAATATTGCTTTGTAAAGAAGTTAAACCTGGTCCTTCTAATAAATGTAAAACAGTAAAAGTCAACTCATTTTGGCAACGAAACATGCAAATATTTCCGTAAAATACGTGTCCATGGGTGATGAATTTACAAAAAGCTCGTAGTTGTAGTCAAAGTCGGAGGAATGATCTAATTTGCTTGTCCGTGAATTGGTCAACATTTCATCATCTTCAGGCTTAAAAAACCCGATCAAATTACTGCTCTGAATCTACATTGATGTCTGACTTGCGATCGGAAACACCAAATTGGCTAAATATTTTAAAAAGGCCGTCTGTATAACGTCAATTATTTGATGGCTCGATTTTCAATCGCCTTTAAACTTTGAACAATAGCTCCGTGTCATAAACATCCTTTACAGGTCGCGTGCCATATGCTCTCGTTTTAATTGGATAGTATTTTTAGAAATGTGTTAAGTTACTAAAGAATTGCATGAAATCCTTATCGAGTCTTTACAAATCGGCAGTGTTTTGATCTTTTATGACCGGAAGACTTCTCATTAATTGGATTGGTAATTTTGATTCCCTTCATCTCAATTTGATAGCGTTATTTCCATAAGCGTGTCGTGAGACCATTATCAAAAGATTCTCTCTAGAGCAAAAGTTTAAACTTTGACCCTATAATTTTATCATCGGAATTGAAAGAAGACATATTTATTTAAGAGGAAAATAAACTTTGGAGAAAATGACGTGTGTGCAAATATGTGTTATTAAGAGCTAAAGTTGAATCAATTTTTCAGCTGTCAAAAAGCGTTCTATGCGGTAATCGATAGAACGTCAAAATAGGTTTTATACGGTAATAGGTATAACGGCGAAAAGGGTTTTATACGGTAATCGATAAGGCGGCGAACGGCGCTATATACCGTAAAGGGTTAACACAAATTGATGTACACAATAAATCTAACAATGGGACTTTCTGTAGTGGCTGTTTAAGGCAGGTTGGTTGCTTAAAAGGGTGGCTGCTTAACACAAGTAAGACTGTATATAAGCATGAGAAAATACATTACATTATCATAAATGCTATTTGGTAAAAACTATTGACCTGAAATGATAAATTACTCATCAGGAGCCCTTCATTCTTTTATCACATTTGTTTCTGAAGTTTCCTATTAGATGTGGCATAGAGATACGGTGCTTAATGACAGTAGAGAAAATTTGGAAGTCAAAATAAAATGTATAAAATGTAGTTGAAACAGTTCAAGTTTTGTATTGTGTTGATTTACAATTGAAAGCACAATTAATTCAGGATTTGTCAAATATTTATCTTAGAATATCAAGTTTATATGCGGTAAAACTAAAAAGCAATATCATGCTTTTGGATGAAAATACATGTTATTTCACTGTATACACATGTAAAGAATCAAAAATAATTTAATTTTGCTTCCAACGCCTATTCTTCAGAATCTTCTTCAGTGCATGTCACATCAGAGTACAGGTGTTATGCAGTTTTAAAGAAACTAATATCTAACTTCCAAATTTCCTCACATCTGTGAACCGTTTTAAGAGGTAATGGGTCAGCAGCATAACATCATGCTATGATGACAGACCTTTAGATTCAGGCATCATGGGTGGTCTACAAGGGCATGTATATCAACGAGGGAGGGGTGGAATTGTGCATTACTCTGACACGCTCACTCAACAATGATTGTCACAAACTCAGATCAAACAATGGATACAGGTTTTAAATGCAGGAGAGCAAACCCGATTGTCTGGTGTCAAATTCCCACACAAACCAATTGCCTACAGTAGGTCCCTGTATAAAACAATCATACATGATGCACAGAAGGAAAGATAAATCATTCAATATCTGTAACATTGCATATTTCCTTACCAATCGGTATGATCCTATTTTGTTGGTATCATTTAGGACCTTGTCCACTATGCCTAATCTATAGTGTACCCAAAAATAAAGGATTTAGACAGGAAATAAAGAATAAGGAATTGAACTACAATGCCTTTATTGACCTCAAGCCCCACTTATTGTCCTCTAGCCTCTCTTTCTGACCCCAGCCTTTTTTATCGACCCCAAGCCTCCCTTATTGATCCCCAGCCTCTCTTCTTGACCTCCAGCTTCTCCTTTTGACCCCAGCCTCTTTTATTGGCCCCCAGCCTCTCTTATCGACCCCCAGCCTTTCTTCTTGACCTCCAGCCTCTCTTCTTGACCCCAGCCTCTCTTCTTGACCTCCAGCCTCTCTTATTGACCTCCAGCCTCTTTTATTGACACCCAGCCTCTTTTATCGACCTCAAGCCCCTCTTATTGACCTTCAGACTCTCATCGACCTCCAGACTCTCTTGTGACTTCCAGCCTCTTTTATTGACCTCTGATTCAACTGCCATAGTGTTTTAATGAAACTTACCGGTATGAAAGGACCCATTTCCCTGTTTTGGCCAGCCCGTCTCTGCATTCCCTTCAGATATTTTCTTTGACGCCGAGATTCTCGGATTGAATGCCCATCACTGAAAAACAGAAAAAGGTGAAAATCGTCAGAAAACAACAACATTAATGATTATTTGCTGCCATTGTAGGGTGTAGAGTGTTTATATCAGAGTAAGGGTGGAATTGATGGGCTTCCCCCTTTGAGCTTGATTTCAAGCTGATGAAGAAAAAACACATTTATAACTTGTAATTACTATTGAGGCATGCTTAAGTTCTTGTAATGGATCTAGGCAGATCCAGCAGATGAGATAAATGTACCTATTAACCCTTATACTAACTTACAGACTTTGTCTGAACCCCTTTCTCCAGGAAAATAGGGGATTCAAATGCACCAATAACACTCACTAATCAAGAAATCAGCATTACTGAAGGAGAAAATGTGATTTCTTTGATTATTTGGAGTATTACTGACTGTCCAATTCAAAATGATTTTTTTGGGGGGAATTCATTAGATTTGAAATATATATCAATTTATTTTGGTGAAAACTCTTGCAGACAACCTCTGCCCAAAATCAAATGAAAATTTGAGACAGGCCAATTTGTAGAATGCATTTCATTGATCTTCAATATAAACATAAGCAAAAAAGAACAAAAATCAAGTCACAATAATTCATACAGCAGAGTTTGTCATTGCCATTCTGTCCCTATTGTCTAACATGTTAACCCATTAACCTCATTAAGAGCAATTTCTCCTTTTCCCACAGTGTTTTCTACTCTAACAGAGGATTACTTTCCAATTTCATCACATTTTGTAATGTCGTCTGCAAACTCTTTCCTCTTTCAATTTGGGACAGTTGAAAATTTGGCATTTGGTCAAGGGTTAATCAGCATCTGATTCTGTCAGAAAGACAAGGGTGAAAACAGGTGAGTAAGTGTACCTTTAATCCAACAAAATCTTCCTCTTCTGAACGAGGTAAAATTTCTCATTTCAAACCTCTTCATTCCTTATCTATTTATTCGTACTTTACTGTTACAGAAAACTCAGTTAATCATTCAAAATTAATGAAAAAATGAATTCCAGTCTTTTTATAAAATATTCTAAAGGTAAATCTTTAAAGCAAGGCACTTCATTATTGGGAAAAAACTTTTCACTGTTCTATTTTGTCTTATTTTTTACCCAGTTGTATTTCTCAAATTGTCCATATTGACCACACAGAAAGTTTTGAGGAAAACCTGAGTACCTTACCATATCTGTGTAATGGTTTATTTTACCTTTTCAAGAAAAAGAGGGTTTTCAAAAGCTACAAAGAAATCAAGCAGTTGAAGTCCTACTTTGGCTTTGTTCAGACTAACTGCTGAGTCAACCATGTCTGTCCTCGAGAATTTTTGGCTGAATATTTCAGTGGATGTTTTAAATAATTTTTACTTAATAAAACCTCACTTAGATGTATCTGTTACAGAAGACTATTAATAAAACCACAGAAACCAACAGATTAATTGCTCATTCATCTTTATGTTTCAATACTTGCAACCTAAAACCATGAAGGAAATTTATTCACATTTTTTTCATCAAGCTTGAAGGTTATTTAATTCATTCTCGATGACTGCTTCCTTGATACTTAACCAGAACTTGTGCCAGTTTGAGGACTAGTCCCGGGCATTTTCATCTCTAACAGGGATTGTACCCGAGACCTTGGGTACAAGAGTCTCTACCACTGCACCACTGTCACCCCATCAAGAAGGGTGAAGGGTGTGGCACTATTCATTAGCTTTATGTTAGCCAGGTAGGAGAGGGTTTCAGTGTTTTCATCTTGTAATTTAATTGATACCCAGCTGGGCAGGAGCCAATCTCCAATCAGAGATCCTCTATAACAACTTGTATGCATCCCTGGATAAGGATGATAATCAAATTGGTATCATTTTTACCCATTTCCCCATCTATCTGAGGGTGCCAGTGCACTGAAGTAAGTGCTTCATGAATGCAAGCTCTTCAGCAGAATCATTAAAACCCAGTACATACGTCAAGCACTTACTACAGCATTGCATGGAACCTTCCATATGTACCAAGTTTTGACAATTCTCCCAAAGAAGAGCAAATTATTCCTTCAATGTCCTCATCTTCTGAACATGTTGAAGGTTGTTGACTGAGGTCTGAGTAATCAAGCTCTTTGTTTTACAGGTATAATTTATAAGTTTATTTCTGGTGTGGGGGTGTAACTTACAATTCATGTTTATTTCATTTGTAGGAACTTGTGTGAAAATATTACAGAAAAATATTTGTAATAAAGCTCTCATCTCTGGGTACCGGTACTCATTTTGGGGGACCATATCTTGTTAAGGTTTATACATACACCACATGCTCATACAAGCATGAAAATTACCCAATCCAATTTCTTCTCATTTTCTTTCTCTCTGTTTTTTAAGTGTGCCCTATGATCATTGAGCTGTTACCAAAAACCATTACAAGTTTTTGCTTGCAGTTCATCAAAACTTAATAATTCAGTCAACAGAGATGAAGCAAGAATAAGGTGATTTTTTGGCCCATCAGAAAAAAGTTTCAAAATCCTAATCTGTTCCCCAATGGGGTTCTGTTCCCCAATGGGGTAGGAATAGAGAGGGATGGGGTGAGGGAGACATTTACGATGTAAGAAAATTAACTGTATTTTCTGATTTTGGTTAAGAACTCCAGACTGTAACAAAATCATAAACCTTCTTTTGTCTTATTTTTTTTTTCAATAATCAGTTTGTTTAGGATCTTGTATATCCCTAACTGAAAGAGAACTTATATTGTTACTTTCGAGCTTCTGAACAAAATTTTAAACTTGATAATTGTACAGCATACTTAGGGGATATGGCAGTTCAAGGTAACCCAAGCAACTTGACTACAACACGATTAAGAAAATACTTGGTCCAGCCATTGAAGCCTGGAGATATGGCAGTTCAAGGTAACCCAAGCAACTTTACTACAACACGATTAAGAAAATACTTGGTCGAGCCATTGAAGCCTGGAGACCCAGCTATGTACATATATTAACCAAATCTTGTTGATAAAACGACCCAGGCCTGGTAATTACCAAATCTTTGGTGGGGACATTTTTTGCTTATCCTATACAGTTTAAATCACCCTGAAACTTATAATTGCTAACTTTTCACAACTTTTGTAACTCACAACTTCTTCTTTTGCCACAATGAAATATCAATAAGTTCTCTAAACTGTCAATTTGAGTATTAAGAAGAAAGTGTTTGAGCTATTGATTGCTGACTGAATTAAAAAACATTAATAAACATATGGTTTTATTAATTGATTAAATACTCTCCATTAACCATCTGCAAATTGAAATTACTTTAATTAAACTGAATATTTCATCACTTCATCATAATTTCATTATGATATGGAAATGTATTTGATAAATGGTTTTGCTGTTAGACAAAGTTAATAGTTTTCTTCCATCAGTGGGATGCATGCATGCACATATATTCATATGTTAATGCAGCTACACAAATACATATGTGTATCCAAAAATAAAAGAACCAATCCCTTTGAGAGAAAGCCTGTTTTACTGGAATCGAACATGTTCGATGATTAAAATTAAGATCACCATTGATTTTCTTCAGGTTATATTGTATAACTTAAACACTGGGTTAAACAAAATGAGTTGTGGTTGGACTTTTTGATAAGGTGTATACTGCATGAGGTTTGTAGCCTGGAGGTTTGCCATTAAACTTGCCTTTGATCTATATAGAGGAAATTGTTAGATCTTTTGTAGATATTAGCCCTGTAAGACAACCCAGAGGGGAATTCTCCAGGTTAAATATTACAACAAAGCTGGTGTGTGTGAATTAAGCCCAAATTCAAAGCTTTTCAGACCCTAACCCTTACTGTCAGTATCAAAAATCTTTATACAAATTATCCAATTAGTAAAGATTGTTTTTGTCATAATGGATTATCTCCTCACATAATTGGAATTGAATCAGAACATTGCCTTTATATTTCATATCTGGTCCAGGGGATTCGTGCAGGGGATAGAATAATCTGTTATGGTCAATTACACAAATATCAGTAGACCCTAGTTTTCCTAGAAAGCTTATGTATTACTGCTCTAAATCCGAAATTGTGGGTGCTCATTAAAATTGCCTTTACAAGCCTATTCCAATATCAAGGATTCAGTGCAACACTAGAGCATGTATTTCACATTTGTGAAGCACTTATTGTCTTGCATCAAACCCACAATATTTAGTCACACAAGAAAAAGTTAAGTGATTTGACAGAAACTGCATGAAAGAGCCTTATATGCCTTTGGACCATTGTCTATATCATAGGCATGAAGTTCTTGTGATGTGACTTAGAGAAGGGAAAACAGGTGAAAACCTTTTTTCTGTCTAACATCAATATAAAATTTAAATGGTCTTTGAACTTCACATAACACCTGCAGCCCTCTCCAATCTTTGTATGTACGTCTATGTAGTCTGTTCAAAAACCCTTACACCCGAGTGCTTTAGGACAAAGGTGACAACATGAGGCAGTAAGTACACCATTAAAGCAAGTTTCTTTCCTCCAAAATTCTCAATATCTATATATAAAAATATAGAAAGTTTGCCTATTGTCTGCTTTTTTCTTTTACTTTCAGTTTGATACCACTCCACCACAATACATCAGGGTTACCGAATGATTGCTTTATATTCAAGAGGTATTAAAGAACATAACATATTTTCATTAAATGGTGAGCTTCTTTGGACTATTTTTCTAAAACTTACATTGGGGAATAAGATATTGTATTAGTGGGTACCAATTTACAAACAGTCCTTTTTCCACACTATTTTTGGAAGCTTGTGTTCAGTCAACCCTTCAGATATCCTGATTAAAGTGGGTGTAATACAGGGCAAAGCTATAAAAATCCACACCCAACCCTGATTTTATTCAAAAAGCCAAGTACACTTGGTCAAATCCTACATAAATGGATAACATTCTTTCTTTGTTCAGGTCTTTGGACACACTTTACCCTTCACCTCACTACCTATGGTGAATGTTTCTGTACAAAACGCCCAACAGTTGTCCTTTTTAATGGCAACTTCACTGACAAAAAAAACATTTAAATACTCAGCAATTGCAGATCTCCTTTTTTCTTTTAATATAGATACATAAATACATTATCTAAAGAGGCACCTTTTCCCAACCCCACATATATAGCTGTTTCTGTTTGTCTGTAGTGGAAATGCTATGCTAATCAATTTATCTCATTCTGCATAATAAGTATCAAATTTGGAAAGCAAAATATCAATGTTGCCAAGAAATATGCATAAACTGATTCATGAATATTGAAACCAAAGGAAACAAAGGAAATTATCTCCCAAAAGGAGAACCAAATGAGTACCATCCATAGCCCAAAGTCAAATGGGTAACAACTAGATTGATAAAAAAAGAATTTCATGCATCAACACAGTTCACTTTTAATGGGAATGAGTCATACCCAGTCTGTGTAACAGGGGTAAGCCACAAATTTACCCCTTATTGCTACATGTATAGCAATGACCGACATACCAAAAAGCCATAAAAACATGAAACTGAGACCCCCCCATACTACAACTTTCAAAACTCAATAAAGGAATTCCTTCTAACAACCAGTTTCATTTATTAAAACGAATATGTATGTTATTTACTTTAAAAGTTAGATTGTTAAATTCCTGTTAAAGGAAATTCATATAGAATCTATTTCTGTTCTTTAGCAAATACTTTTCACAGATAACACCGGATAACATTTTTTGGCTTGCTTGATGAAGCAAAGGCCTCTTACTGTAACCAAATAATTATAATAAACACTGCTATTTTTAAGTAGCTGGCCCATGGTTGTTTTTTGTTCTTTTGTTTGTAAATATACTTATCAAAGTTTCAGTGGCTTAAACCAAGATTGAAGGTACAATAAAACAAGAATGTGTATGTCCTTTTGATACACAAAACTGGGCTACTTGCCATTCTCATACAGTGAAATTCAACTGTTCAGGCCATTCATTGTGGAGTCATTCATGAAATTTTTCACTTAAGCCTAGTGAATACCCCCCTGACATTTACAGATTGATAAAATAGCAGGCTTGTGACCTCTGTATGTAAAATACCCTGACCCTTCATCCTAATCCTGTCTTATTATGTAGATGGTTTCTTGACAGCATTGCACCCACTAACATCAGACACTTTGGCTTGGCCTTTACTTCATCATTACTTACTGAACGCCTGTCGGGCACAAGAGAAACTTGTAGCAAAAAACAATGGACAAATTCCAAAATTGAGAACCAGATGTCTTAATGAAATCAAAACCATCATGACAAACAATTGTGCAATTAATTTCAACTAATGTTACATGAGAGTTTGAGCAGACAAGGCTATGTTTATGGCATCATTTGAATCTCGAAACCATAGTCTGTCTTAGATCTATATTAGGAGCAGTACCGACTGGGTTAAATGAACATTTCTTTCAAGATTTGAAATAGTTGGAATAAGCAAATTGTGAACTTACACACTACTGTCAGTGAGTGATCTGGTGTCGTCTGTGAGGGCATCTTGGCTTTGGCTGGACAAAGACTGGATCTCACTATCTTGTGCCGAAGTGGGCGCATACGAGATGTGATAGGGAAACGGACGAGTATGGTTCAGGTTTGTGGGTCCGCTGTAATACAACAAATAACACATTTACTAATGAACAATAAATACTGTAACTTACAGAACCTGGCTTCAACATTTTATCATTGAACACTCAACCCTTTCCATAAAAAATTCACTATTTAATGCACCTCTAAACAACACGCTGGATTATCATGCACTGCAATGTTTTCCACAACTTATACATATTAGTCCAACATATGGCAAACACATTAACCTAGGGAATTTTCACATGCCTTCGTTTCTTAATGAAAACAAAACTCTTTATAAAGTATCCAAGAGTTCACCTTTCAAAAAAAAAAGTCCAAATGTTCAAGCCTATCACAACAAAGGTATCCAAATGTTCACAAAGTTAAACAGTGTGAAAGTGTCACACCATATGTGCAGTATCCTCTTTTAATTTTGGCCATTTGAAATCCAGATTAAAAACTTTTTAAAACACTATCTGATGATGCTATCTGACCAGCTGTCTAAATCAGGAAATATGATAAACAAATGGGGCTGTCAAGTTTTTCTCAGCTGGCCCCTACCTTTGATGTCCCCTTCAACCCCTTATGGTCAATAATTGACCCCTGTCAGCTGTCCCCATTATCCCCTGAATAAAAAAATGTGTGACAGATCACTGGCAATTCTGGACAATGTGATATTGCTAGAGGCTACCATAAATACATATGTTCACTTACACTTATCTAAAAGGTTTATAACAAGACTACGGTAAATCCAGCCAACTTTGTGGAGGACTTATTACAGTTTTGCACCAAAAAAATGATATATATTTAGACTTCCAATACAGGGCTCTAGTGGAGAGTTTCACATGGCCAGAGTCTGTGTCACTGTTGATTTTATCATTTGAGACTTCGAAAAACAGTTCATTGGAAGGAAATTGCTTGTACCATGCAGTTTGCCCATTATGAAAAATTACTGCTTGCTTTGCAAAGAACCATTACTGTAAAGTCAATTCTCATATTCATATCAAAAAGTTTCTCCAAACATAAGAACAGGGTTTCAATAAGTCAATTCTCTATTTATCACATTGTGTTAAATGTCGTTTGCTGCAGACAAAATTAAAGCTTTTTGTACTAGGAAAAGGTTTAAGCCTTACAGTGCTAATACCAACTTCATGATTTATAATGCAAACAAGTTGCATCAAAGCCAACTGCTAAGTAAATTGGCGGCTGACCTGTGATCTAACCTGTTTGCTACTCTGAGTATCTTTTCTCAACAATTCAAGCAGATAATTAACGTTTTGGAAAGCAGACGACACAAAAAATCTATTTTCGGAAAATTACCCAGCATTCTAAGGGTTAACCAGTTTTGTCTGCATCAGAAAAACAATAGCCCTGTATTATTGCAGGTTAATGCGATGTAAATGACTTATAATCCAAGCTTTGGGGTCTTCATTCAGCCATAATGTGAACAGTAATAATCCTATCATCAACAGCTGCTTCTACTGATGCCAAAAGATCAGAAAGAAATACTTTAACCCTTAACCCCCAAACACACAACGCTTACACAGCATTAATAACAGACCACTATAAACTATGTGTGTATGAGACAGGGATGTAACAATTCTACCTATTTATTGGAATATCTCCTATCAAAAAGTCTAGACCTCCAAATTGAAACATGTTTATTTCTCTTTTTTCCCAAATATGCCAGACAGTAACAGTCTCCTCAATTGAATAGAAATACACAACAACAACAGGCAGCATCAAAAGCAGCCATTATAAAAAAAAATACAGTTTACTTTAAGAAAATTGTCTCTCTATGGACCTACAGAAAGTTATACTAACTGTTGTGCATTTTGTTTTAGATGTAACAGGTACAGAATTAAGGGTGCTTTCTGGACTAGAGAATAAAAAAGAAACTGTTTGAAGTAGGAGAGCAAATTGATGGAAAAGATAAGAGCACTTAAGCCCCCTTTCCTTCATCTAATCAGTTTGCACTCTAACATTAAATGTGATGGCTCATATCATGATGAGGCCCAGATCATTTTATAACCAGTGCACCAAAAAGGATCCTTATGATAAAAGATAAAAAGCATTGCCAGGATATATTGCTCACATGTAACTGTTAATCCTTTTGACACAATGGTACCTAAAGCATTTTACAGTAGATATGGTAAATGGAGTCATCATGGAAAAGGGGGTCAAACAATCTCTATAAGGGTGTTCTGTGATAAAAAGTTTTTTGGAACACTGGTATATATATGCTAGTAGATAATAAGGAAAACAAGAAAATATTCTATCCTTAGATGCGAGGCTTTTATCTTTTTAATACCATAACATCTATCATATGAGCATGATGTAACGGAGAGTACTCAAAGAGGCCAAAAATGGGCAAATAGTTAAGTTTTAAAGTTTCCAACAAATGTCTTGTGTTGTTAGTATTGTCTACCTGATGTATACTTACAATAAACTTGTAGTTTAGGGAAAAGTCTCATTGCTCATTAAAGACAAGAATAACATTATGTGCAGCAATTAATTTCTTCCTGATATGCAAATTAATTCCTCCACGAATCACTTTCATCTTTAAATCATAATGAAAGGATTGCAAACTCAAGTAGGCTTGAATATCATTACAGAACAATGTGAATAAAATATATAACATTTTGGTGAAAAGCAAAAGAAAACATTATCTTTATGCTTTTAAACAAAAACAAATAAAAGTAAAACATGTGTCAGACAAAAGGAAATTTTGCTTGCTTCAATTAATTCAAACATGTTCAGCTGCAAGAGTGTGTTAACCCTTTACCAAACGCAAAAATTTCGACTGTCCCAATAAGAAAGAGTTTGCAGACGACATTTCAAAATGAGATGAAATTGAAAAATAATCTCCTGATAGGGCAGAAAACATTAAGAGCAATTTCTTCTTTTCCCACGTTTTCCATAGTAGTCTGCAACAAACCGGTCAAATGTCGTAATTGTTTGGTAATGGGTTAAGGTGAGTCTGCAGTAAATAATATAGAAAGTAACAGCTAAAGAGAGCGATGTAATCTGTTTCTTTATAAGTGAGATCATAGCACCACAAACACAAAGCAAATATAATGCCTTTTAGTATCAATATTTGCATAAAATCTTTTTTTAGACCAATATAGTCAGTTCCTTTTTTAAACTAGGACAAGATAGATATATGTGTTTATTGAGGGTTCAATGCATGACTATAGTAAGTGCTTCACATTTCGTGGCTTCACATTTCATGAAGCACTTGCTATAGTCTTGCATTGAATCCTAGATATGGTAAAGGATGAAGTAGAGAGCACTAGGACTATCGGAAACCTCATTGGAAGCCCAGCAATCCCATTTCCCAATCAATAGAGAATACCTTAATTACACACATATCCTGGGTCTCTCTCTCTCTCACATAGTCATCAGGCAGTCTCCATTCCAATAGTTTTCATGATCAACTTCTCCAACATGAGGCAATCAATTCTATAATTAATCATCTTACTAGCCCAGTTAACACATGAGTTAACACATTACTGAGACTGCCCTAGATTATTGGAGTAATATTGCCTTTTCTGCTTTAACCCATTACCGAATAATAACGACATTTGACAAGTTGCAGACGACTATGGAAAACGTTGTGGGAAAAGGAACAAGCAATTCCTCTTTTTCCCGGATTGTTTTCTACCCTATCAGAAGATTTTTTTAATCTCATCAAATTTTGAAATGTCAACTGCAAACTCATATTTGGGAGAGTTGATAATTTGGCTCTTGGTAAAGGGGTAAAGCTTTTTTTTCCTTATCTTCCAAAACCAAGAACCTTCATCAGCAACTTGCTAATCCATGAAGGCCTTGGTTCTGGGAGGTAAGAAAAAGTTGCTAAGTTATGGTGATTGGCATAAAATATTCTAGGGACTACAATAATGGCTTCAATTTCAACTTCTGACTGAACCAGTTGAATCATACTAGGGACTACACTAATGGCTTCAATTTCAACTTCTGACTGAACCAGTTAAATCATACTAGGGACCACACTAATGGCTTCAATTTCAACTTCTGACTGAACCAGTTAAATCATACTAGGGACTACACTAATGGCTTCAATTTCAACTTCTGACTGAACCAGTTAAATCATACTAGGGACTACACTAATGGCTTCAATTTCAACTTCTGACTGAACCAGTTTAATTATTCTAGGGACTACACTAATGGCTTCAATTTCAACTTCTGACTGAACCAGTTTAATTATTCTAGGGACTACAATAATGGCTTCAATTTCAACTTCTGACTGAACCAGTTTAATTATTCTAGGGACTACAATAATGGCTTCAATTTCAACTTCTGACTGAACCACGGTATAACATTACTAACTTTAGGTAACGACAGTGCCAAGTACTACTTGATTTTTTTCAAGGTTAAACAGTACAATTCACCCACAACTAGATCGATCAAAGGCAAACTATGTTTTTAAGATCTAATTAAGAGATATTGGAAAGAACTCAACCTAACATAATTGGCTAACTATATATCCAATGTAAACACCAAGTCAAGCAATCTTTTGAGTGCAAAAGGCATTATTTTACCAGCTTTTTAGAGTATGTTTTCCTTTAACTTCGACAGTTTCATAGTGGATCTAAAAACTTATTCATGAATTAACTTTTTTTTAAATATCTTTGCCTAACTGGACTTGCCTAAATATCAGTAGAAAAGGAATAAACCATTTTCCCGTACCAGATTCATAAGAGTCTTAAAAAAAAAAGAGTTGGTTAATGATAAAATGTCCTCAGATATTTTCATAAAAGGTCTACTTATTTCACACTCTACTGCCTTCGTTTTACGACCTAGGCCGCACATGATCAAAAACGAAGAGAGGTATAAAAAAGTTCAAGGGATCTTTCTTTATGCAAGCTACTCCATTATGACTATAAAAAATCTCTCCTGCTCATTTTGTATTCAAAATGTCGGCCCTCTCATAGCAATCATTTACAATATATCATCTTCAGTTGAACTTTAATATGAAGGGAGATATCTGTTCTAATGTTCTTGTTTGAGAAAACAAATTTATCCAATTCAATTCAGTATTTTTCTAGTTTTTCTCTGCTTTTAGTTTTAACACATTATAATCAGAAATGTCATCAAATAAAAACACTTTATACACCATAGTTAAAGGGATAAAAACAGAAACTTTACTTTTGAATCATTACTATCTGAACAGGTTAAGCAGATAACCATTGAACATCTTTCAAAATTGGGAGTTGAGAATTTCAAATGCTCAGAAAGACGTTCTTATTCACAAAACCTCATATGACGGACAATTTAAGCCATTTATATCTCACATTTAAAGACATCTGTAAAGTAATGTAAAGTAATGTAACCATTACAAACTCGGATAAACATATTCTCAGACAAAAAGACAGTGAAAAGCACTCTCTGTTCTCATCATATTCACTCATTTATAATTAAGTAAAGCCATCAGCTTGTTTTTCCAACCACGAGATCAGACTTGTAAATGATAAACACTCCATCTTATAGACTAATTTGCATACCAAATTCATTAACCATTTGTTACCATCACATATAACCTAATATACACATAATATAGAGGTCCAGATAAGAAGCATTGTAAGAGCTGTGTTCATGCAAACATTTCAAAAACTTTATGAAAAATCCCATTTTGGAAGTATTCATTAGACATTTTGCGCAAGACATGTTCATTTAGAATAGTATTATTAAACATTAAAGTGAAATGAAGTAATGAGTCGAAGCATGAAGAAATATTAATAAGTAATAAATTTCTCCATTTCCCAAAATGTTTTCTGCCCTATATGAAGATTATTTGCAATTTTCATCACATTTTGAAAAGTCGTCTGCAGTCTCTTTGAATTTGGAACAGTCGAAAATTTGGTGTTTGGTAAAGGGTTAAGACATGAGGAAATGATATTTTCTCCTACTGGTGTGACCTGCATAACAATGTCAGCAGAAGAAGCATTGAAGGTCATCAGTATATATGCCAGTGGTCATAGAATGAGGAAATCAGATTTCAACACTAATTTGATCAAATGACATTTGATTATGATCAGAGGAAGTCTGATCAGGAAGTGTTCACACTAAGCTTTTACGTACCACAATGTGGTGTGAGACTTTTCCAAATTCAAACTAACAGCGGAAACAATTAGCCTAGAATCATGGATAGGATCTTAAGTTTAAAAATGAGGGGAGAACATGGAAAGGTTTTAACTCAAATTATACTTGTTATACTTAAACAAGAATAATCAGATACAGAAATGATAGGATCAGAGTTCCCACACAAAAGTTCTATCAGAGCCTATTTTAAACTTCCTATCAGTCCCTGAAGATTATGGCTGAAGCTAGATTTATGAAGCATTTGTTATTAGTGGTGTATGTACATGTTGGTCTGGTTAGAATTGATCATGTGGTAATACGAAGCTTGGTACTCAATCCAAGACAAATACAAACACTTTCAAAACCCCTTTTCAACAATGCTGAGAAAAACACAAACCAAAAAAGCAACAAAGTCCATATTGTATAGAGTTAAGCACAATTGTTTTTTTTTTCTTTTTCAAATCTTTGATGAAATGTCAAAATTTTGAGAAAAGGCAGACAAACTTAATAAATGTAAAAATAAAATAACTTAATTGCGATGTTGGAAAAATTGAATGTGGTAAATAAACAATTCATGTAAAGAAAGAACTCCTTTCATAGACAGGGTGGTTGCTTACACCTTTCCCTGGAGTTGCGTTAGAGCGAGAATAAATGAAGTAAATTGATAAAAGGGTTTAGGTAAAAGGCCACAGGAAGCTAACAAATATGATCACAGACTTTCAAGTGTTTCTCTAACATTCTTTTTTTTTTACTTTTTGATCTGGCCTCAAGGGAAATTCAACCCTTGACTGTGTTGTAGCACTCCCTGTTTTACCCATTCATAGTGGTATGTAAATACCAACAGGACCGAGGTGGCAGCTATTCTTGGTGGACCATTTCACTGTCTAAGTAACTTTAAAACCAATTCACAAAAAGTGAGTTGTGATAAAGGACAGCTCTATCTGTTATAAGAAGACTGATCATCTCGTGCTTTTCCCACAGGTTACAGTCATGTTACAGTCATGTTTGCATTTTAAAAGATCTCTCAATTTGTCGGTAAGTGGTAAAAAATGTGAGTTATCTAACATTTCAAATTCTAAAATACGTCTACAAGAAAACTGCAGTTACATTAACACGCATTTGAACTTGGTATCTTTTTGGATGAAATATGCTACCATTCAAGTCAAAGATTGCAAAAAAAAGTTAAAGATGAATGCAACATGATAGAATGTAAAAGATATGACTACAAAGAAAAAGGTTGAACACACTAGATCAAAGAGAAAAACCCCAAACTTGAAGAAATCTTATCACACCATTACTGTTTTTCCTTTGCCTGCTTGAACATTTTCCCTTCTCCCCATACACTGGGCTCCATCTATGCATTCCACAGGGTCCCCCGCATTCCATACTCAGACTTTCAATATGCTTCCCTTTTATAAAGACAACAATTTCCCCTTCATAAAAAGCCAAAACACCCCATTAAAAGAACTAAGTTCATATATGAACAAGACAGAAGGATATAAAGAGTAAAGGCAACAGAAAGAAACCGCAAAGGACACAGACTCTACAGATTTACCATTTGTAATCAGACTTCCCTTTGAATCTTAGTATCTCTCTCTTATAAAAAAAGATTTATAACAAAGACTGGGCCTAGTGGCCAACCTAATCCATAACATTCTTAACCCTTTACCAAACACCAAATTCAAAGAGTTTGCAGATAACATTTCAAAATGTGATGAACTTGCAAAATAATCTTCTAAAGGGCAAAAAACCTTGTGGGAAAAGGAGGAATTGCTCTTAATGAGCCATTCCTCCTTTTCCCACAATGTTTTCCGGAGTTGTTTGCAACCATGTGGACAAATGTCGTCATTAATCAGCTCCATATCACTGGTTCAATGATGTGTACCCACACCCAGAATTTGTAGAATAGTTGTTAAAACACTGAAGTAAAAGCTACATGTTCAATTTCTCAACCAGGCCCTTTCCTTTGTAGATGGTAAAAAAGAATAATCTGGCAAATAAAGTCATTCTAATTCATAAAAGCTCGGTAATACAATTTTGCTAGTCATGTTTTAACAAGCCAGGATCATGTAATTTCAACCCCCCTAATCTTTCTAAACTGTAAGGTTTGTGTGACAAAGTTGTATCACTGCCTTTTGATGATAGCAGCAGATCAAAAGGGGGAAACATTCAAACAAAGTAAACAGTATGCTTTGATGTTACATCCTACATTGTTATGATGTAACAGTATCACATACCCTCATGTGGCCAGCAAAGATAACACCGTTAACCCATTATCAAACAATAACTTTATTTGGCCAGTTTGTTTCAGACGACTTTGGAAAACATTGTGGGAAAAGGAGAAATTGCTCTAAACGAGCAATTTCTCCTTTTCCCACAATGTTTTCTACTCTATCAGAAGGTAACTTTTCAATTTCTTCACATTTTAACGAGCAATTTCTCCTTTTCCCACAATGTTTTCTACCCTATCAGAAGGTAACTTTTCAATTTCTTCACATTTTCATATGGCGTCTGCAAACTCTTTCAATTTGGACCAGTCGAAAATTTGGGGTTTGCCCTGGTTAAGCCAATGTTCCCTTTCCCATCACCCAATAACATTAGACAGTTTGGGTAACTGATCCCCCATTCAAAGCAAGACAAAAGCAGTTTCTATTTAACATCAGAAAGTAACCATTGTGACAAAAGAATATTGCTCTGCTCATTGAAAGCAATTATATCTAATATCACAATGGTTTATTAAAATGTAAATGGTAAGCAGCACATACATAAAAGTGATGTTTGATGGTAAGGCTTAAACCAGTTACTCTGTGAATACTTTTTGTAATGTTCACATAACTGGATAAAGAAGATAATACTATAAAATCATCCTTATCTTGGAATTCTTAAGAAAGGGCTGCCAACAATTAACTAACCTTTTCCTTCATATAAATTTAATGATTCACAGAGTACAGAGATTTGTACAAGCTTGTGGTAAAACACCAAAATAAGAGTTCAAAAACTAAAGATAAAGTATCTATTAACAATATCTCCTTTTGTCACAGTTGTTTCTACCCTAAATACTGTTAACAGCATTTTTTTATTACTTTGAGATTCATATTTTTGTTCATCTGACAGTTTTGTTACTGGGGCGGGCTCTTAATGAGAAATTCCAAACAAGTTAACCTTTATAGTGCTGGAACAGACTCCATGCTTATGCAAACAGGTAAGATCCAGGCCAGCCGCCAAGTAAATTGGCGACTGACCTGTGATCTAACCTGTTTGCTACTCTGGGTATCTCTTCTCAACAAAATTAAGCAGACATTTAAAGTTTTGGAAAGCAGGCCACACAAAAATATATTTTTAGAAAATTAGCCAGCATTCTAAGGGTTAATGTCTAGCTACACTTCCTCCTGGCTACTTGACCTAGGTTCTCTTTTGTTACAAGACTACATGGACTACACCATCATTCCTTCTTATTTAAACTACTTCAAGGCTTCAGACGAGTTGTCTGATAGATCTTTAAGTTGTTGACTATAAGATGCCAAATGGGTCTTTGAAGCAGATAATGGAAAAAAATCCCATTTCCATCTTTGCCAAACATCAAGCCATAGGGACTATTGATAAGAGCTATTGCTTTTAGGGACCTTTGATTATCTATTTAGTCTTCTGTTTAAACCTTTTTTCCCATAAATACACTGCATAGCTCTTCTGAAGCTAAAAATATTTGGACATTAAGAAATAATTCCTTCACAATGCTGAATCATTTTTCTTTTATAACAAAATAAGGTATCCAAAAGAAACTGATGCAAACATTTCAGCCATCTTGGTTAATTATTAAAGACTGGTGTTTGTATCAGTGCAAACATGAGGTATGTTAACTACGTCTATGATCATCAGCACAAAGCATGTTATTGAGGTACAGAGGCTCTCAAGTACATCATGGGGAACCCAGGACTAACAACAACAAAGGGAACAACCAATTCCCTCACTACCCAAATCCAATGGTGTCTACTTTCATAAGAAAAGTTTTCAAACATTTACTAATGAGTTACAACCACACATGATAGAGGGTAGGGAACATATACCTACTGAAGCAGTTTAAAAAGCCTATGTGGCAAAAGGGGCAAATAACTCTTAACAAGCCAGTTACTCCTTTGACCACATTGGTTTCTCACATTGGTTTCCATTTAATTTCAATTTCACAACAAAATTTAACTTTTTTTACCTTGGCTTGTAGGTTCAAGTATGACCAGACCAAAGATACTTGATCAGCTTAAAGCTTTGTCATCGGAATACCAAGAGTGGAAGATTTTAGTAAATGCTTCAAGTTTGTGAACCACTTACAAAGGTCTTGCACTGGACGCTTTACTTTAACCCTTTCCCAAACACCAAATTTTTGACTGTCCCAAATTGAAAGAATTTGCTAACAACATTTCAAAATATAATGAAATTGAACAATAATCTTCTAATAGAGCTTAAAAACAAAAATATAATGAAATTGAACAATAATCTTCTAATAGAGCTTAAAAACAGTGTAGTTAAAGAAGAAATTGCTCATTAAGAGCAATTTCTCCTTTTACCATAGTGTTTTTTTTAAAGTCGTCTGCAACAAACTGGTCAAATGTCGTTCTTGTTTGGTAATGGGTTAAGTAAAGTTCAGTTTTACATGTAAAGCATTATTCCCTCTACCCCCATCTGAGCCCCTGCTGTAAGTAAGCAACCATTAGGTTTTAGTATTGTGTGCCTCTAACAAGCCTATATTAATCCATTCTAATCCAGACACAGGGTTAATCCAATTAATTTCCACTTCACTAATGAATTAATCCTCCACGAAACCACTTGTTGTATGAACTTGCTTACCTAAACACTTCTGGGCGCATGGAGGTATCACTGCTTGATGTCCGTGTATATGACTTTGAGCGAGGAGGCCCCATGTTGTAGGGCACTACAAAATCATCTTGCTCCAGTTCTTTGTCCTCTCTCAGGATAGGTAAAGGACCTGAGGAGACAGGACGAGCGCTATTGGAACCACTGCTTGAGTTTGAACTTTCACCACCCCTAGCAAAATACTGAACATACAGGTCCGATTTTAAAAATGCAGGATATGCATCGTTTGTCAAGTAATGTTCCACTTCCTCTTGGGCTGCATTGAATATTGACAAGTCAATTCCTGAATGAATGTGCTCCAGTATCGTCTTCTTTGTTTCACTTTCAAGATATGGTAACTTATCACTTTTAATATACTTTTTGTAAATCACTTTAATCACTGGAGTATTGTTAGCAGCAGATTCCTTCAGCTTTAAACCCTGACAGGCAAACCAAAAATCCAGGGAGAAGGTCCCTATATCTTCCTGATCCAAAAAAGTTCGAAACAGCTGAACACCATCTCTGTCTTCCAGCAACAAATGCAGGCTTTTGGCCCATCTGCTGCAGGGAGGGGTGCTGTTTTCTGTAAATGGCGGAGAGTTGGCGGCTGAACCTTCTGGTTCAAACCCTAGAGGGGCATCCATTTCATCATCGAAGCCTTGTACCGGGCATGACATGTTGGCATTGTTCTTGTCAATATTAGATTTACGAGGGGTTGCTGGATTGATGTCACCTTTGGTTGAAGAGTTACTTCTGCATGAAGTATGCGAAACATGGCTCTTTCGACTGCTAGCACTGCTTCTGGTGGACATTCCCCCATTGCTCTCCTTTTCGTTCTCCTCCCCGGGTACTGGGGGACGCGGTGCTGTTTCTGTGAAGTTGTTCCCACCCGACTCAGACAAGAACTGGTCAACCTTACTGGACATTTCTACCAAATCACAGGCCTACATATCTGTAAGTAAAAGGTCAGTTGCTTTACATGAAGTATGAATCTTGATATAAAGCCACAACAACTTTGAAGTTTCTGTCAAAATGGTTCAAGTTATGTCGCTCCTTTTGTGCTTGAGCATGTAATGTTGCTGATTTGAAGTTTGTTCACCATATTGGACCTTAAACACTGACAAAAGATGACATAAAAAGTCTTTACTATAATAATCTTTTTATAGAAAAACTTAGCAATAATTGAGGAGTTCGTTCATTAACAGAGTCTTTTTGGATGGCCTCCACAACAGATGCGTCAAAGCAGGCATATTATAAAGTAAAGGGCCTTCAAAATCAAAACAGTGCTTAATCATTCAAGTAGATGCTTCTAATGTTTAAAGACCCAAACCGAAAATTACTTTGATCATTTTTTATAACAGTCCTTAAAGGATCTAACACAGGACAGGATCAAAGTGTGGTTACACACAGACCCCCCTATTTGTGAAATCTTACTGCCTTTGAACTGCAAACAAAACTGCCTATTTATGGCTGCTTTACGAGTCGACCATAGCTTTTCCACCCTACACCAACCAGACGAAGACACCTTTCGACAAAATTATCACGAGGATGCCTCATCTCATATATACAGAGGTTCATGTTAAAACAAATACTATGAAATATCTAATATGCAGCTACACTAACGGTTGAAAACAACAATTAGTGAATTGATAGAGAATTTAGGTTTAAAGGTTTTTTTGCAAAGACTACACTTAAAGTGGGTAATCAAGAGATTGTGTTCTGGTGAAAGGGAACAGGAGTATAATAATCACATTATAGAATCCCAAATGTTTATACAAATTAGGTAAATTGCTTGTAAAAAATGTGCGGATAACAATGTAGCATTTGCAAAAACTCGTTTAAGCACCTTGCTTAATACATTTCTGCTAGTTCAGTAAAACAACCATGGAAATAACAATAAACACTGGATAATTCCATATTGGCTTCTGTCTTCAAGTTGTTTACAATGGTATGGGACGCCCGTCCGTCGTAAGAAATCTTTAACAGTTACCATCCGAATATCGACACATTTTGTCCTCGAGAGCCGCCATTATTCACTATGTACACCGTGGGGTTCCACAGGGGACAATCAATTAAAAACTTCGTTCTCTTTGCTTTTGTACGCTTCCCATATTCCAATAAAAGCAACAGGACTATTTGTCTTTTATACATATGATGCTTTAGAAAGATCAAATAAGCCCGAATAACAGAAAGTAAGCATCACAGAAGATGTCTTTCCGATTAAAAAAAGTACATTTGCATTGTTTACAAACAATACATCTACGGACTTCATTCTCGATCACTTTGTTCAAAAATTCACGACTTACCTATTTAATCAAGAATTAAAAAATTATAAAATCAACCAATTTTGGCGTTAAAACCACCGAGGTAAGGGACGCTTCTTTCCGATATGATAGACGCATAAAAAATACCTGTGAGCAACTTGTTTATCTCTTAGGGGGACCCCAAATCCGAGTCTAGGGCATATGTTCCAAAAATTTAAAACTCCTTTTTTCGAATCCACTTTTGTAAATAAGTAAATATTATATAACTTCCTTCACAAGAAAACACCCAAGAACGGCCAACAACTCGGCAAAACTTACTTGTATTTCCATAAAGTTTGAAAATAAAACATCAAAGCCACATGCCCGCCGCCGACAATCCCTCTATGCCGTGACGTCACGCCTTTGAGATGAACCGCGCCAATCAGCGCGAGGATAACATCAACATTGAGAAAAATGCCATGGGCGAGTCCATATCGCAAGGTGCTCGTCAAAAGCAAAATTGATTCAAAATGTAATCTTTCTTTAAGAATCATTTTTCCTAATCATTTGAAACAGATAACTGTTTTGTTTAGTATTGCTGACTTTTTTGATATAGTCAAAAGAATCATTATAATGGTGAATGTTTCGCGCAGATTAAAGCTGTTCCCCCCGCAGTCTAAAATACCACGTTATAACTTCCGATAGTAACATTAAGTAAGGAGAGTTAGGATTCTTTTAACTTTTTCGGCTTTTATGATCAAAATTCGTTCGATACAAATGAAAATCGACTATGAACGTCAAAGAAACCATATACTTTTAGATAGAGAGCTCTCTATTCCAGGGTTTTGTTTTAACATTAACGCTTCTATGAGATAGATATGTTAATTTATATTTTCCTTTGTAGATAATACTCAGCCCGTATAAATTACACACATTTGCCGAACTTTCCCTTTGATGTTCGTATAATACGCTAGCAGTATGGCCGGTAAATCAGGGTGCTGTTGAAATGTGTTTACCAGCTTAACCATTAACCCCTATCTCGAATAGTGAAACGGGTCCAATTTCAAAGAATTTGATGTTAATAGAAAACGTTAAGAAGCACATTTCATAGAAAAAGGAGGACAACAAATACATCATGAAAAAGAATAGTTCTCAATAAGTAGGAATGTTAAATTTGAACACTTAATTTAAGGTTTCGATGAAATAATGGTTAAATGCATTTTTTTATGAGGAAGGTCTAATTGATTGAAATGTGGATTTAGCTACACAGTGAATTTGAACACGTTTTACTTTGATCACTTTATATGTTGATCGGTTAAAAATTGATTTGACTTTCCAACCTCAACATCGATAACTTTTACCTTTATTCAAACGATATTTCCAATATACGACCATTATTGACAACATGCCATGAACATAACAACTTGCTCTTTTGATATATTCAATAAGGTGACCATTGTTAAAAGTTGTACAAATTATTAATATCATTTTTCTTAATCATAACTTATCTCTTCTGCTGCTAATAGTTGTGAACAAAATAAAGGTTTTACAGTCGTACCTGGCAGACGGCCAGTCAGGACACTTTGATCAGTTAGTTTGTTTCGAGTCGGGAATGATCTGACATTAAGGGGACACAAAGGGATGGCGACATAATAGGATATCTAATTGAACTTTTTGTTGTCACTTCACGCAGCGTGATCAAAGGCTAGCGACTGAGGGACTTTGTTATAATGTGTTATAGGTGCCGTATGCCGCCTGTGTACGATTTCAATGGTAATCTTAAGCCCCGTCAATTACATCGTATGTCATTCTGTAGTATTTAACCCATTACCAAACAATAACGACATTTGACTAGTTTGTTGCAGAGTACTCTGGAAAACATTGTGGGAAAAAGAGAAATTGCTCACTAAGAGCAATTTCTCCTTTTCCCACAATGTTTTCAGCCCTATCAGAAGAATACTTTTCAATTTCATCACAATTTGAAATGTCGTATGCAAACTCTTTGAAATTGGGACAGTCGAATATTTTGCGTTCGGTAAAGGGTTATTTCCCTGCCGAAACGCAGAATTGTGATCACCAAAATTCAACAATGAAATAGCACAACAAGATTATGATGACAAAAGGAAATCAACAATCTCTTGCTCACAACGAACATGTTTCACAATCGATGTCAAATGAATAAGTTTAGACTAATAGTTGTACAATTTCTTCCCGATATTTTTTACATTGTTATTTCCGGTATTTTATATTTTTCTTCTTCCTATCTTTCTTCTTCTTCGACAATTTGAAGAATATGGAGAGCTAAATATACCTCTCATTCAGGCTTCGACGTCCTGTCATAGTTTAAGGTTTGTAGGCAAGTTTGTATCTCATTCATTGCTTTAGAAAACGGCAAGAAACTTCACTCATGTGTTCAAGACCATTGTTTAATATCCCTGGCCAAGTCCCATAACTCTGGTATCTAATGTATGCCCCTTATCAAAGGCCCCACAGGGTTACTTCTCTTTGCTACTGAGTAGTGCGGTACCTAATAGAAAGGGAGAACACTGCGCAGGAGAATGGTCCATAGCCTGGGGTCCTTCCTGGCTCTAGTCCGAATGATCCAGACGTAGATATTTCATTCGACAGTTACACAGTTACAGCTTGGATCATCCGAGTTATCCTTGCCCATGCCATTCTAGCCATTCTCATACGCAGTGATCTCCCTTTTCATTACTGAAGTGTTTGAATAATCTTTTTTTTTAACATTTGTCACTCACACAACACGTTCTGTCCACTTTAAAGCTTTAAAGCTTTGCATGCAAGTTGATCTCTAAACAGCTTCTGAAAGGAATAAATTGATATTTCACACATGGCCTAATAGTCAAAATGTAAGGCTACTGACCAAAGAACAATAACTTTGCTATTGATTTTAGGAAAATCTTACCCCTTTTTGTACTTAAAAGATCTTAGTAAAAATCTTGTGTTTAACTTCGTATTTCAGAAACAAATGTCTGAAGTGGACGACCGTGCGTTTCACTGATCGGATATGACAATTTCTTTTAGATTTTAGATTAATCAGATATGTTATTGGCATAAAACTCATACCTTAATTTTGTATTTATATTTTTTCAAAGTAATATGGAAACGAATAAAAGAAACAATTTTTGGACACTGTAAATGTATTGTCGTGACACTTTCTTTTATTCGTAATCAATGCTCATTCGCGAACAAACGAAGAAACTGACGAAAGAATTAGTTTCAAAACGATTTGGCGGATTTTGGGTATTCTACCTTAAAGGCCCATAAAAGGAGATTAATACTATATCAAACTATATTATTAGGTAAACTTTTTGACAGATTCAAATTGTTTTCACCAGAAAACACCATCAGCACAACTTAAATGTGAAAGTAAACCAGAAAATACCCAGATTAGCAAGTTTTGTAATTATGATTTCCTGATTATTCATCTCTGACCTTGACAGTTGATACACACATTTTTGAACGGACCAATCAGAATTCGTTATTTTGAATATGTAAACAAACAGGTTGTTGATAAACATGATTGAATTGGAGACAACTATATTTCAAGCACAAAATAACCTATTTTAAATGAGTCTATTTAATAGTGTCTGAATGCATTCTAAACTAATTCATCATGACTTTTATGAACATAATGAAAGAACTCCATATATTTTTTCAGTTATTTATTTGTTCTCCTCTCCTTTGATGTGCCTTTAACCGAGGAAAATCTTGATAGTGATAACAAATCTCACAACGAGCATTGATTACGAATAAAAGATAGTGTCAGGACTATGGTTTTGACAAAATTTCATATCGAACACATATTTTGTCATTTTTTTGTAGTCTATCCATGCTCTTAGTGAGTACTCGGGTGAGGAATTAATATGAATAAAGATATGGGTCACACAGAACACGGGCAATAGATATAAAGGTCAATGGCGGAAACAAATCACATCTATAGAGAAGGAAATATCACAACAACCTTTACTTTACCTTCACAAGAATGCTTTGATCTTAAAAGTTGAAACAAGTAAATGGTATGAACATAAGCCATTTTTGTAAATATATCATACCTTTGCTGCGCTTTTTTCCTCTCTTTCCCAAAAGGTAATAGAGCTTTGCTAACTCAGTCGGTAGCGATTTCTATTAAGAATCCATAGGTCACAAGTTCGAGAGCCAAGCTTGACCAATACTTTCCGGACCCCATCATGCCATGTGTTATTTCTCACAACTGGTATGCATTTGTGTCTAAAAACAGCCTGATGCTTAACAAAAACTTTGTGAAGTCCTGGTAAGGAATTCTAAGGAGCATTTGGAGAATGTCTAAGTATTGCTAATATACGAAATATGGTTTGAAATGTCATAGTTTTGAAAGGGCTGAAATAGGTCAAAGGGAACATTGCCGTTCTTGTATATACCTTTAAATAATTCTGTTTTTTTTAACAGTGTAGGATTTAAGGGAGTTCACTGGTGTAGATATAGTTATAAAAGTGTTCGAAAATCCAAAACTATCTAATGTGTTTGACATTTGACACCCATTTTTTTCATTAGGGAAGGTGTTAAACACCCGTTTTGGATTTTTGCAATCATTCATAAAGAGACCACTTTTGTATAAAAGCTATAAAATCCAACCAAGCCAACGTTTTTTCTTATATTATTTCAATGTT
The DNA here is from genome assembly GCA_947846245.1 of Cerastoderma edule. Taxonomy (NCBI): domain Eukaryota; kingdom Metazoa; phylum Mollusca; class Bivalvia; order Cardiida; family Cardiidae; genus Cerastoderma; species Cerastoderma edule. Next base: position 54,511,609 of record OX401406.1, read on the forward strand.
TTAAATATCCCTGTTCAATAAAATGATATCGAGATGAACGAGTTTTCCCTCTCTGTTACTCAATTTGTATTATAAATTGATACAAGATATGTATTCAAATCATAAAAAAACACTTCCGTACCTCTGGTATTAACTATTCCAGTGGGTCTACTAGTTATCTTTATTTAAATTTCAATACTGCACAATTGAAACGAATTTTACGTCCGTAAATGCCAATTATTTTCTTCACATGTCCGCACAATGAGCCAATTTCGGTAAAAAATGGACTTTTCCATTAAGACTTTTGTACAATCTAGGCAACACGGACAATGTACTTTGCCAAGCCTGCAGGGTCTTGCCCAAGGACACTTTCATGGAAATAAGATGACTCTAAGGCCGAAAGACCCAGACGTTGACATTTCATTCTACACAGTTACAGCTTTGATCATCAGAGTTAGGAGATCAACGTAGTTTGATATGAAGATTGTCCTTTATTTTCTGATGGGGCAATGGATCTAACGGGATATATTGCCCCATGGAAAAGTATCTCAATATGTACCGATCGTTTAAACTTAGTTTGACTACCCAGTTAGGTGATTCTCCCTGATTGTGGATAGAACAACGCAAACATTTCGATGAACGAGACGACAGGGGTGTCTTACCAGTTATGCTTCAATATGCTCCTTTCGGTGGCATGACTCTTTTATACGAATATACTGGAACTCTTATGTGTGGCTTGATTATCTTTTCACAACTTTTCAAAGATTTCGTCATTCTTTCATTAACTCATTTACTGATAACGTTAGACGTTGATGCAATCATGAAGGTATGGTGTCACTTCTGGTTGGTTTAAAATTGACGTCTGCTCAGAAAAGAAGGCCAGATTTTGATATTTCGTAAAGAATTTCGATCTTAGGAAGGGGGGGGGGGGGTTGCGAGGGTACTAGCAAATTGGATACCCCACCCCATGGTTAACGGAAATGATTAAAAAGGAGAAATAGGATTATTTGTACAGCTTTTGGACATGCTCAACCCCTCCCCCCCACCCCCAAAAATAGACTTGGTTCTTTGACTTGAATCTAGCTGTACGTATTTAGTATTAAACAGAAAAAGGCTCTTACATGATATAGAGGTCAAAAGAGGAACCCCAACCTATGTGGTCTGTACACCATGTTTTCAGATTCGCAGGAGGTCTTTCTTTTCAACCACGATGGTCTGGTCACTGTTGTTCTTCCAATCATATCAACTGATATTAGGGAGAAATGATACTCATAAAAAGTATCTCAATAAAATGACAGCCACCCTATCATTGTTACCTCTGGAAATAGGATTTTGCATAAAAAGGGGACATAACTCAGTCCTTGTTTTCTTAGATATATGGATATTCAAAACAAACAAGTCTTTCCTAAACTAAAAGTTTATTTACAAACTAATAAACAACACAAACACACCAAAAACTATAGGATAACATATCTAAGAGTGATAAATGCATATCATAAGTGATTATAATTTTTCAACATGTTATGACAATGAATACTCTTTTTTTTTTTAATATGAAATCATCCCATCATTAACTCGTGTACACTAACCATATAACCATTAAAACACGAGGATTATTCATTCATCTAATCAAACACTTGAATCAAATGAAAATGTGCATTAAATCTTTGAAAAACTTAAATGATTTCATCAAACAATTGAACAGACTTTTGTAAAGGAAAAGATACCATACATTGATTAATCTATAAGAAATAATAAAATAGTCGAACAAACTTCAAAACCTTACAAAAAAACACACCAAAAAATAAAAAAAAACATCAAAGAACACAACTAACTCTATATCATCTAAAGCAGAGACATAGATACGTCTCTGTCAAAAGACAACATTTAACGTTCAACTTTATAAACAGATGGCATCAAAATATTGTGCCTGGAATAAGTGGAATGCCATGTTTCCATGGATAGGACTCATCATTTACAGTTGATTGATTTTCTTTTTAAACTGGACCTCTCACAACATCCTCCATGCAAGCATGGGATTATTAAGAACATTGAATGCTCTTTTCCTCTATTAGATTTACATTACAGAAGCAATGACAAAGACAATACAGAGGATTCAATGCAAGTCTATAATAAGTGCTTTGTTAACATAAAACACTTACCGGTATTATATAGTCTTGCATCAGACACTTGATACATAACGTCTTACTGCATAATTCCTCATTTTGTAACAAATCTGCTGCAGGAGAACCAATAAACCAAAGTGGAAAAGGGATGAATTGTTTCGAAAAAGAAATGTAATTTTTTGTCACAATGATTTAAAAGAAAATATCATAGAGTAAACACATTATCTTGCAATCTTTGGTGTGTGTTGCCGTCTTCATTTTTGACCAGACACATGTTTCCTATGGGGAAGGTTTAGCTATAAGAAGATTTATCCCATTACCAAACAATAATGACAATTTACCAGTTTGTTGCAGACAACTCTGGAAAACATTGTGGGAAAGGGGAAATTGCTCTTTATGAGCAATTTCTCCTTTTCCCACAATGTTTTCTGCCTCATCAGAAGATTATTTTTCAATTTCATCAAATTTTGCAATGTCATCTGCAAACTCTTTCAATTTGGGATAGTCGAAAATTTGGCGTTTGGTAAAGGGCTAACCTATACAACCAATTCCAACCAATTTATAGCTTCTTTGACAAGTCATCTGTGCCTATTAATGAAAACTGTTAATTATTTAAAGGCAATTAAAAGAGAGCTCACATCAAATTAACAGTAATTAAGAGTGCAGACTGATCTAATCAGCCAACATTAAACTGTTCAATCCATTATCCTCAACCTGTACCTGCATATGAGAATTTGTGACATGTCAAAATTAAAATCATCATCAATAGAATGAAAGATGAACTTTTCTTTATGATATTGGGTAGACTAAATTGATTATCTACATGTTACAAGCCATTTCCCTTTTGTCAAAGAGGTTTCTAATATCTTCTGCTGCAAATGTGTGTTAGGATGAGTCTTTTCAAGTAGAAAGAGGTGAGCAAATAGATCAATAAAGAACTTAGTTACCATTTATCATGGAAGATGTGATCATGTGACAATTTCATAGTACACGTTTTGGTGTATGAATTATTTTTTTATAAATGATAATTTTCATTAACTTATTGAGGACTTTTACAATTATCAACTAGGTCCTCATTCTTAGATGCGTAATTGAAAGTCATTGGAGTAATGGGCAGAATGTAACAGACAGGTTTGGGTTCATGAAATGTTAATTTACTAAGACAATACCGAGAAAAGTGAGTCACACAATTTCACATACAGTTGTATGTAATTAAATAAATGGTCTGAATTCAATGTAATAACATACAACAACCATGCATGAGAAATATTAGCTTTTCCGCAAAAATTCATAGAAAATTTCATGAAAATACAACAACAGAAGGGGCTTGTCATGATTAATTCCCCTTGAGTGACAGAGGTAAAATCCTCAAACTTTTACAGAAGGTGTTTCAAAACGAGAGAATACATGAAGGAATTGATTAACACACCCAGTCATACCTTATTCTTTTTAATTGGCTTTAAAATGTGCAGACTGAGTCACCCAATGTGTGCTATTAGCCACTATGTCGATAATACCTAAATCTCATAAGTCGAGGGTTCAACTCAATACCATAGCAAGTACTTCACAAACGTGAAGCACTTGCTATGGTATTGCGCTGACCCCTGAAGTGTGGGAGAAGTCTTGAGAAAACAATGTGACAAAAGGATGAATAAATCAATAAGGATCCTTTCACAATGGCTTCTACCCAATTTCATTAAGAAAATGTATGTTTCTCAGCAAACCATAAACATTTTAGGATTGATTATAAAGAGTCAAGAGAGTAATTTGTTAAAGTAAAACTATTCAAATCACATCATATACATGTATCTAACTGTATAACTTCTACAATCCTGTAAACCACACAAACTTTGCATCAAATCAAGCCTAGATTACCATCTTTAATCCCTTATTCTGTTAAAGCTCAATTTGCATGTCAGCTGCAGGGTACCATTATACTTAACAACTAAGGAAACTAGTTGCGTATGTCAAAACTGATCAATATGGATAGTGCATTATTGCAATGTAACACATCTCAGAGAGACGGTTCCAATGATGTGTTACTTTGCACTCTTGCCCAATAATGAAATAAGAGGGAATGTTGTTTTGAACTAGAAAATATTTAGCATCAAATGATAAGTAAAATGTTACCCCGGTAAATGAAACCGAGACATCATGAAGTAAGGAATTATTCACAAATGATGGGTAAAAGGTTAGAATTTTATAATATCACAAACAAATGGAAAACATTGTTCAAATAGAAAATACTGCCCTCATAGAACAACTCATCGTTGTTTGGATCTTTTAGTTTGCTTTAAAGTAAGTTGTATTCTAAAAGATAACTGTATTTGCTAAGATGTGACTGAGTATGAATAATTCTTTATCAGAACAAAACAAAATTAACTGAACAAGTATATACTGTACAAATGTAAACCACACCTAATGAAGCAATTAGAGATTAATGAGTTATATGATCCAGATGACTAACTATACTTGAATCTGTCAGAAAGAATTGTAGATGCATGTCTCACACATTAAGTCTTCCCAACAGATATTTTCACCAGTACAAGCTTCCTCTCAAAGTAAGAAGGAACATTATTCTTAATCATCAAATTAAGTTATGGTAGCTACAATATACTATATATATATAAAATCATAGTCATGTGATCCTAATACTAATTAGACAACATCAAGATGAGAAAAAAAAACCACACACTCAAACCTTTTTCTTCAACTGCAATCAACTATGAGGGTTTTGCTGTAGAAAACCATTGAGTGACAAGAATTTACCCATACAGAGAAAATTCTACTGTTGCTTTATTGCTTTCAGCATTTATCTTATTTATCAAAAGACAATCTTTAATGATATCTGTAAAATGAAACACTAACACAAAACCCCCATCTTCAATTTGTTGAAGATTTAAACAATCAAAGAAAATGCAATTAAAATAATGTTATACAAACAAAAACTAATCATTAACATGTGTTTGACCCCACAAAAACGGCTCTTTGAAACAATAAAGTACATTGCTCTTAATGCAGGGCTATACTTCATAAAATACGATAATTTTCATCCTAAATACCTCTCCACAGCTAATCATACAATTAAATCTTATATTACAAAATGTACAATATATCAATAGACATAAATGTTTGCCCCTTTTCTGGGACTAAAACTGGGAGCATTTTAAAGAACTCCATCCAATATTTTGTCATTGTCAACGACAGTCAATTTTGCAGCTATGTATCCAAGCTTCTATGCTTTAAACATATCACACCTCCTTCTCTAGCATTTCTGATGCCATTCCTCATGCCCAGAAAATGCAAATTTCACCATTATCAGTTATAAGCAACATATTCATTGAAGACAAATTGAATAACAAAATTACATTTTCACCTCATTTTAATATTTGTATGTTTATCAACCGTGCAGTTTATTGGCAAGTTTCTTATTCACTCCAAAAATAGGTTGCAATTGATTATTGAATCTACAATAAAATTCTATAAACAGGAAAAGGATGTATCATTCTCCCAATAAACCTTTAATTAAAATTGAAATGTATTGTCAAACAAAATCATTTGAGAACTGTCAATTTGTTAACCTTTACATTTTTTTGTACGTTTCCCAAACTGAATATCAATTATTTTTTAAACCATTTATGAATGAATTCAGATAATGTTTACAATTTAGGCAAGAAAACAACTCATACAATGGCAATTGTTGAATACATGACTGGAAATGGTTAGATTTCTTTTGTTTTTGACAGGGGTCTTTACCCTATCCTTTTCATATTGAGGGTTCAATGCAAGACTACACTAAGTAATTCACTAACGCTTAATATACAGGCTTAAACCAAAATATCTTGTTTCTTATCAATTTCACATCGGAAATGGTATTTTGCATTCTTTATGTCAAAGCTCAGTTTTATTGTCAAAAACAATGTTTAAAAAGTCACAAGACCACATATAAGGAAAGGAATGCCCTTTGTAAACTTCTATATGTCTTCTGGTGTCTACATAAAACAATATCCTGATAAAATGAGAGTTTACTCAAACTGAGGAAGTCTTCATATAAATATTTTCTTGGACCATTCATTTACAATGAAACTAACAGCTCTTTTCTAAACATTGTCAACCCATCCCCACATTTTAAATTTTGAAATTGATCAAAGTTGAAACCACTGAAAGAAGCCCCTATTTTTAATATGAAAGCAAATATAATTATTTGTGAAAAAGACAATATGTTACAAGCAGTTCCACATTTTGTTCTATTACTTCAAACCGCTTTCTAAATCCTAAACGCTTTGCATGCATGTGAAATGAAGACAATAGTATATAATGTGCAGGGATCAGAAAAATGCTGACCATCAATTCAGGCCATATTTCAGACTAATTCCAACTTTATTACATGAAATGATCCAGCCTGGATATTTATCACTATCCTCTTACTCACTGGAATCCCCAAATTTACCAGATATTAAGAGTGTCTAACGAAGCCAGTGGTGTGATGTTATTTGTGGTTTGCAAAATATTAGTGTGAACCAGAAATCAAAATGGGCGTCATTCTGTATTATCAAATCATGTCTACATGGTTTCACACATCATGGTCCTTTATTTTCAATTGTACCATTTGGAGCAAGAATTATGTGCACTTATATTTTGTCTGATTTTGCTGGTGACTTTCAGTTATCTAAAATTAATCATGTGTAACCCATAGGTAAGAAAAGCAAGCTGTTCAATTTGTCGCATTATGAGTTTAAAAAGATCTTTTTATTCCACAGTCTGACAATAAATGAGTATTTCATTTCTTTATAGGTGTTGTTTTATTATGATTCAATAGCCTGCCGAAAGCAGTGTTTTTCTTTTCGTATGGGGGGTTGGGTGGTGTGGTGGTGGTTATGGCTTATGGAAGGGTTCTCGCAATATTGTAGACCAGTTCTGAGTTCTCAATTCCTGATCCCTGTAAATGTGGTAACAAGTTGACATTGCCCAATCAAAATCATCTAAGACCATCGAAATGTTCCATCTCCAGGTTGCAAAAAACAGGTGCCATAAAATATAAATATGAGATGTTTAAGACTTAAATATCTTTGTGAAGTGAAAACTTTGCATTGGAATTGCTAAAACAATTTGCCTTCAAGAAAAATGCTGCAGCACTTAAATGGTAAAAATGACTTCTGTCGATGTAAAGTACAAACTCTGCTCCTTCCAATACACGCATAAACACAAGAACAATATCCACTAGTGCGTTAAAGCAGTTCCTTCCATCCAATGGTCTATTGCATAAGTATCTGACTATGGTGGAAACCATCTTCAACAATTCCCCATCCATCAGCTAAACTCTCATATAAAGGCCCTCAGGGCGGGCCGAGAGACGGTAGATAGCTATGGTGGGTCAATTCCCTCGTCTTCCTACAGCAGCTATCCAGCCATGAGCACCACATGACCATGGGTACTGTATGGGTTATTGATTTTAGCCCTCGTCTGTGAAGCTGTCCAGTTCAAACCCAGGGTGTCCAACCTTCGTAAAGGACTGCCAGATTATCACGGTTTGTTGCATCTTTCAGCACATAATCAACCTAGAGATAAAAACACAGGTATCAATGGACAACTCTTTAATGAACAACGATTTTCTACAATAAATAAGAAAACCAGTTTTTAGATGACAATCAAAATCAAAATGCAGTTTACACATTGAAAGTATTTACCTATTCATAATATCTGGGAATAGGACCTTTGGCTTATAGCAGACAAGTGTTTGCTTAAGATTCAAATTAATGATGTGTCATACTTGAAAAGTTCTTGGCACACATTATCTTGATTGACATGGAATTTGCATTAGATGATAATGCCACAATTGTAACCATAGGCATTGTAAAAGTCTGAGTAGAAATGTTAGAGCATACATTTGTCAGATTGATAAATCATTAATCTCATGGAGTTGAGAATAGGATGAATCAAACAAAACATGAACTCTTCTTAATTCTTTAAGAGTGCTTATTGACAAAGTAATTTATCTAGGAAGGAAAATTCCTTGAGTTAATTTCACAGGGAAAGGAAATGTTTAAATCTCAATTAGCCATCAAAAACTGTCAGCTCTTTTATCTTTTACTTTGCCACCCCTGCTTTCAACCTTATATCAACATGATTTGCCATATGCTTTTGCTTTAAGTTTGGACCAGTTACAATTTTCCATAAGAGGGAATGGATTAGTTGAAAAGCAGATAGTGCAGGTGATATATGTGATGTGATATATGTGATGTGATATATGTGATGTGATATATGTGATGTGATATATGTGATGTGATATATGTGATGTGATATATGTGATGTGATATATGTGATGTAGAAGGTTCAGAATGCTTACTTGTTCTGCCACAGAGAGACGCTTGTTTTGGTCAGGATCCCTCCCATCTAGTTTCATTTTTACACGCCTCCAAACACCAACAGCATAGCTGTTACGTTCCTGTATGGCTGGAAAAGTAAATATCAACCATTACAAACATGATCAAATACTTTTTTGTGAGAAAGATTTACTTTTATCCTCAATTTAGCAAGCTTAAAAGACTCTAAATGAAATTGTGGCAGAAAGGAATGGATTGGGAAGTGTGATTTCTTCAATTGCAAAAATGTTTTTTTCTCCGTAATTTAATCATGAACGAGCTCCTTTTCATCCTCACAACTCTAAACTAAAACTCAAAATAATACAAATAACAGAATAAGCTACGCATTGTCAGATAATTTCTCATAAAGGCTCATATACCTCTCCAGAAAAAAATATGATATAAGGTTGTTAAAAAAAGTGATTTTGCAGATAATAAGAAATCATATCTTTTTAAAGATCCTGGACGTCATACACTAAATATATATAGGTAAAAAGTAGAATTTGCGTATGGTATTCAGCTATGCTTCTAACATATATTCATTAAAAAAAAATCGCCGAAATCGTGGTATAAATGAAGATATTGACGGAAACCCCCCATGGCCTTGACTTTTGTATGTTACTACAGCTATATGGTAATTAGTTACGTCACATGAGCTGTCAAGTGCCTGTCATGTGACGATGTACACCTTACTTAGAAGATACTAGTGTCAGCGTCCATTTTTGTTTTCAGCGTGTAGTCTTAGTATCACGTGAGCGTCACATGACCGGTTGTTCATAGCTTGACGCTATATTTAGATAATGTCGGAATTCCCTCGGATTTTTATAAAATGAAAAATGTCAAAATTCAACTAATATGCTATTGGTTTCTCTGCTGAAATGTTAAATTGATCTTTATTCCTTTATTTTCGAAAGTAGTCAAAATTAATCTAATATTCTATTGGTTTCTCTGCTGGAATGTTAAATTAGTCTTTATTCCTTTATTTTCGAAAGTTCCAAAAAATAATCCTATGACGCACAGAAACTTTAATACATTCATACTTTTTGTCAATTCATGTTTTAATAATGATGTGAAGCAAATTATGTCAAACCTTTCCACTGAGATAAAATATTATCTTGGACAAGCCAACGTTTCAGATGCACAACTATCTTGACTGACCGATTCATATGATTTAAACCGTTTTATCCAAAAAACCAAATAAGGTGTATTGGTCATGCAACAGTATTTAAATATACAATTTAACCCTTTCCCAAACACAAAATTTTCGACTGCCCAAATTGATAGAGTTTGCAGACGACATTTCAAAATGTGATGAAATTGAAAAATAATCTACAGATAGAGCAGAAAACTTTGTGGGAAAAAAAGAAATTGCTCTTAGAGAGCAATTTCTCCTTTTTCCACAATGTTTTCCAGAGTCAACTGCAACAAAGTGGTTAAATGTCATAACTGTTTGGGAAAGGGTTAAAGGAAATGTATGATAAATTAAAAGAACAACCACCAAAGATTGATCATGGCCAGAGTATTATGAAGACATTCTGATTCAAATCACAACTCTTATATCCTATAGCTGATGCTTTATCTCAATTCTTTCTTTTCAATGTCATTACAAAAAAAAAAATTCTCACAATGTTTAACCATTCAATCTGCAACCTTTCACTGTCACAGGAAAGTGGTTTAAACCCCATAAATTTCTCTAGACACTAAAGTGTGTAACAAAACACGACAAGGATTACACTTTTATTACATTTCTCCTTTTATGTTTGCAATGTTTCCAAGATCAAAGTAAGCAGCTCTGTTAATCAAAGAGTATTACATTCATCTATACTCTATTGTGAATTGATCTATCTGTTGATTACTTAACTTCTAAGGACAAAGCTTGGTATCAACAGGTTTTAGTTTCAAATAGATGTTCACTATCATCATTTCTCTCAAAATCCTTCTATTTCTGTTGATAATGATACTGCGGACACACCTAGAGATCTGAATACCCCCCCCCCCTTCTCTTTTTTTGCAACAAAGTGGTTAAATGTCGTTATTGTTTGGTAATGAGTTAAGGTTGTTCAAGCTAGTATTTAACGCACAACACAATTTCGCTTGGCACATTCTATTGAAAACATTTATATTTAATCATTTATTGGCATCAGCTGATGTTATCAATTTGAACCATTTGCTATACCCCATTTAAAACTTTCGATTTTCATCTGTAAACTAAGGACTTTGGAAACAGCTGTTTGTTGCTATTTCAGAAAACTACATCTTCACAGGTTATCAAAGGTCAAAACCATCTCACTGGAATCAAAAGCTCCTTTGTCACATTATTTTCCATGTACATACTGCATTGAATTTATCTCTTCTTCATTTTCAAAATGATGGTCGAGCTTAATATGCCAGTTTTATTTCATAAAGGACAACAACTCTAAAGTGGCCGAGTCAATCTGTCTATCAAAAAGCAGTTATCAGTTTATATGAATCTTTCTTAGGTCTGATTTGTTGGCCAAGGTTTTGCATATCATCAGCATCATTACAGCTATATAGCATTACCCTCCTCATAAAAAAGACCCAAAGCTAAGCTGCCTATAACCCTTTACCAAAAGCCAAATTTTCGACTGTCCCAAATTGAAAAAGTTTGCAGAAGCCATTTCAAAATGTGATGAAATTGAAAAATACTCTTCTGATAGGGCAGAAAAATTGTGGGAAAAGGAAAAACAGCTCGGTAAGAGCAATTTTTCCTTTTCCCACAATGCTTTTCAGAGTCGTCTACAACAAACTGGTCAACTCATCACCCAATATTCTTAGACAATGTCTGATAAAGGCTTATCTGCAACAAACTGTTCAAATGTCCTTACTGTTTAGTAATGGGATAAGGACTAGTCAAGCTGGGTGAAACTATCAACAATCTTTAACATATTATCAGGTTTTGGTGGAAATAGGATACAAGAATATTTGATTAAGAGAGCAGAGAAGGCTTTGCTTGATATATAACTTTGGTAAGATATGATCATGACTATTTTCAACAAGTTTCATAAAGAATGGATGATAACATGTAGAGTTAGGGAGGAAATCAAGATTGGGTGATAACTTGTGGATTTAGAGAGGGAATCAAGATTGGGTGAGAACTTGTAAAGTAAGAGAGAGAAACAAGATTGGATGATAACTTGTAAAGTTAGAGAGAGAATCAAGATTGAATGATAACTTGTACAGCTAGAGAGGAAATCAAGATTGAATGATAACTTGTAGAGTTAGATAGGGAATCAAGATTGGGTGATAACTTGTGGATTTAGAGAGGGAATCAAGATTGGGTGAGAACTTGTAAAGTAAGAGAGAGAAACAAGATTGGATGATAACTTGTAAAGTTAGAGAGAGAATCAAGATTGAATGATAACTTGTAGAGTTAGATAGGGAAACAAGATTGGATGATAACTTGAAGATTTAGAGAGGAACTCAAGATTGGGTTAGAACTTGAAGATTAAGAGAAATAATCAAAATTGGATGATAACTTGTTAAGTTAGAGAGGGAAACAAGATTGGACATGAACTTGTGGATTTAGAGAGATAATCAAAATTGGATGATAACTTGTAAAGTTAGAGAGGGAAACAAGATTGGGCGTGAACTTGTAGAGTTAGAGAGAGAAACATGATTGAATGATAACTTGCAGAGTTAGAGAGGGAATCAAGATTGAATGATAACTTGAGAGTTAGAGATAAACAGGATTGGATGACAACTTGTAGATTTAGAGAGATAATCAAAATTGGATGATAACTTGTTAAGTTAGAGAGGGAAACAAGATTGGGTGTGAACTTGTACAGCTAGAGAGGGAATCAAGATTAAATGATAACTTGAAGAGTTAGAGAGGGAATCAAGATTGAATGAGAACTTGAGAGTTAGAGAGAAACAAGATTGGATGACAACTTGTAGAGTTAGAGAGAAACAAGATTGGATGATAATTTGTAGAGTTAGAGAGGGAAACAAGATTGAATGATAACTTGTACAGCTAGAGAGGAAATCAAGATTGGGTTAAACTTGTAGATTTAGAGAGATAATCAAAATTGGATGATAACTTGTTAAGTTATAGAGGGAAACAAGATTGGGTTAAACTTGTAGATTTAGAGAGATAATCAAAATTGGATGATAACTGGTTAAGTTAGAGAGGGAAACAAGATTGGGTGTGAACTTGTAGAGTAAGAGAGAGAATCAAGATTGAATGATAATTTGTACAGCTAGAGAGGGAATCAAGATTGAATGATAACTTGTAGAGTTAGAGAGGGAATCAAGATTGGATGATAACTTCTAGAGTTAGAGAGGGAATGAAGATTGAATGATAACTTGTACAGCTAGAGAGGGAATCAAGATTGAATGATAACTTGTAGAGTTAGAGAGGGAATCAAGATTGGGTGATAACTTGTAGAGTTAGAGAGGGAATGAAGATTGAATGATAACTTTTACAGCTAGAGAGGGAATCAAGATTGAATGATAACTTGTAGAGTTAGAGAGGGAATCAAAATTGGATGATAACTTGTTAAGTTAGAGAGGGAAACAAGATTGGGTGTGAACTTGTAGAGTAAGAGAGAGAATCAAGATTGAATGATAATTTGTACAGCTAGAGAGGGAATCAAGATTGAATGATAACTTGTAGAGTTAGAGAGGGAATCAAGATTGGATGATAACTTCTAGAGTTAGAGAGGGAATGAAGATTGAATGATAACTTGTACAGCTAGAGAGGGAATCAAGATTGAATGATAACTTGTAGAGTTAGAGAGGGAATCAAGATTGGATGATAACTTGTAGAGTTAGAGAGGGAATCAAGATTGAATGAGAACTTGTAGAGCTAGAGGGGAATACAGATTTGTGACAAACAGAGGGTCAAACATTCTTGAATAAGTAAGATGTCACCCACTCAAACATGAGGTTGGAGGAAATAAAAAAGATCTGTGATTAATTACCTTTACCGGTCCTTGGATCTCTGGTGATTTTTTCTGATTTCTTGACTGGTGCTGAAAAAGTAAAAAAGGCTTCAAAATTGAGATATGGTTACCATCAATGTGGGTTTATTTTCAAACAAACTTTAAAGAATCTCCACGTTTAATCAAATCAACATTAGTTTTGTCAAAGGGAAATTGATATTTAAGAAGTTTGGGGATCAATGCAAGACTAAAAGCAAGCCCTTCATAAAAGTAATGGACTTTCTTTAGTCTTGCATTGATCTCTTCAAGTAATTAATCTTCAAACATAGCAAAAACTTGAAAGCACCAAGGTTTTGTTGACCATCCTGAATAAAACATACATAGTGGATGACATTTAAACAAATCAAATAAATATATACTTCTGACTTAAAACATCATGTTTTTTGAAGATAATTTTTAGATTATTTGATATTTCCTTTTCCAACTACATGATCTTTTCTTAGAGATAAATACACACCAATTTGAAAGAAATATCATTTGTATGGACAATGTTCTTTTTCGGACACTATTTTCTTCTACTACAGATATGTCAAGTTAACAGATTGATTGGTAAGGGTTAACAGACCAATCCAACATCAAAAAGTGAACAATTCTTTGACATCAAAAGTTGGTATTCATCACAGACAACATTACAACATTTCCTTACAGCTTTTTTTTCCATTTTTTACTTTTCATTAGATTTCAATCATTCCCTCACAACTATATTGAAATAACAGGAGACTTTCAATAACATCAATATGTCAGGCAATGGAAAACCTCTTTCATAAACCACCTTTAAAGTTTTTTTCCCACATAACTTTATATGCCTTTCATAACATTCATAATATCTTTTTTAAAATAGATTTTTGTGTCGTCTGCTTTCCCAAACCTAAAACATCTGTTTAATTGTGTTGAGGAAAGATACCAAGAGTTGCAAACAGGTTAGATCACAGGTCAGCCACCAATTTACTTGGCGGCTTGCCTGGATCCAACTTGTTTCCATTAGCATGAAGTCGGTTCAAGCACTTTAAGGGAAAATACTGCAGTAGACATTTTTTACAAAGTAAAAAAAGACTTTCATACTTCATTTTTATCACTCATTGCACATTAAAAACAAAATGATTGTGAAGCAGTTTCATCTTGATCACTATATTCAACTTTTTAGGTTATTATATTTCAAAAAGCATAATTTAGTCATTATCCCAAAACCATTTTAACATTTCAGCAACAGAAAACTGAAGGAATTAATTTGACAAAAGGAGATATTGCTTGTGAGCAGCCACTTATGATATTGTCACAATGTTTTCCTTATCCATAAATTGATAATATATATCAAGTGTTCAGTGCAATATTATAATAAGTGCTTCATAAACATGAAACACTTACTATAGTATTGAGCTGAACCCTTGATATCAAGAAAATTACAAGCATAGAACTTGCTATAGGACAATCAGAAACGTTAAAACTGCAGCCGCCACATGTTCAGAATAAACTGCACCAAAAGACATTTGCCCATTCACCCATATGGGAATAAGTGACAGGTGCAAACCATGTAATAAAGCTTTAAAACAAATTCACAAAGCCACAAATTTTGTTTTGGAGTTCACAATCAAACTACAGTGATCAGAACATCCATCAATATTTCTTGTATTTCTTAACTGAAACAGATAAGCTTTCCTTCCAAACATTCCAATCAATCAGGGGTGAGAGGTACATATTGACTCGCTCACATATCTTTACAAATAGTATCTTTTGTCAACTTTGTGGACTGTGAAGAAAATAAACGAATATTGTAATTGACTCAATGGCTCAATAATTATTAATCAATCATTAAACTCAAAATCCCTGTTTACATAGGATTCATAATCAACCTCACTGTTGAAGCTTTCTATGCTTATTGTATAACAAAAAACATAATTGGAATGAAATATAAACTGGAGCTTATCTTATCATGGAAGAGCTTTAGTTCAAGGCAATAATGTTGAATACTGAATCAGAGCTATATGATATGGCGACAAACATTTCATTAAAACTTTTTTGTAAATATTGGATGAGAACTTATGACTAACAAAACAGACGCAACCTATCAGTTCATATTTCATCAATCACTCTAATGTACTTGCTGGATATCAAACCCAAGATATGGCACAGAACATTTTCATAAAGTTTGGTCAAGTTTGGATGAGAACTTTTTGGGAAAAAAAATGAGAGTGACAGAAGGCAAACTTTTGTGACAAACAGATTGACAGAAAGACAGGAGTAAATCACCCCACTTTCTCACATTAAAATACATATAATAAAAACTAAATGATATAAACATTTTTATTTTTGTGTGACCTTTATCCAAATTGATATTAGCAGCAGATGTCGAGAGAAAAGAGATTGTTGGTTGGATTTGGGATTTACGCCGTTTTCAACAGTATTTCAGTCAGTTCACACCTGTCTGTGCACCTAGAAATGCTCTTAGTAGCTGACTACTTTCCCACATCTTAGTTTGTTTCAGGTTCAAATGGTGTGTCAAAGCCAAAGTTCAAATGAAAGTACTTTACACCTCTTTCAGATTAAAATAGACAGTTTATAGATGAAATGGCCGAGCTATCAGAATGAGAGGAAATTAACTGTTTTACGATCCTTGCAGATGATGATTCTTTTATTTGCTCTACACAAAACAGAAAAAAGCTCTCTAAACAAATGAGTTGATTTCAGCACTTAATACAATCAAACTAAGTGGTTTGATGCATAACAGAGTGTCAAAACATGTCAATTCAGAGTTAGGTAATGATTGTTAAACAAAAGCTTCTCAATCAAGACATCTTCGGCCATCTTTGTTGGCCAACCTTAGTCCAATAAGAAGGCATTTGAATTGACAAAATTGTTTTCGATTCAAGCGACAAGTAAATTATCTATTGAACAATGTATGTAGCCCTAAGATCAGAATAACACATTGAGGTGTCACCATCATATCATATTTGAATCGTCATGGGTAATATGAAAAATTTTGAATTTTGCTGTTCTATATAATCTAGCAATAAAATGTGAGGACATTCTAATAAGGATTCTTGCATTTGGAAGGCAATGTAGTATCCACGTTCACATTTAGAAGCACTTTATCACACCTACAATGCAGGATTTGATAAACTTTTATAACAAAAGGATGATTTCTAGTTTTTGACAAGGAATTCCTCTTTTTGTTAGTGATTTATTCCTTAAATCACAAACAAAAATGATTTTTTTTCAAATATTGTAGTACAGTGAAGCCTTGTTAATCTGGAACCAGATAATCTTGATGTCTCAAGATCAGGACAAAATTGCATAGGAATGGAATTAATGTGCAGTAATTTGCCTTGTTAAGTCTGGAATCTCATGTTCTGGATCCGTATGTAGATTTCAGAGTACCTTTCAATGCTTTTACCTGTATTTGTGACTTGTTAATCCAGATGAATGTTGAGTGCTTAATTACCCAGCTGCAGAATAAACAATGGCGCATCACTGAGGCATGGAAATAATTTGTTAACAGCAGCTTGCCTTTCATGCTAAATAGGCGTAAAAAATATGACCGACTCTGACTCTTCCTTTAATTTCCGTCGGCAATAACCATGCATATGACACGCCAGGGTGTGATGTTTATTGTTCTGTATTAGTTCTTGAATGAGCTGGACATGCGACCAATTAAAACTTTGTTTTCAAACATTACCGCAACAGTCAACATGTTAAATGATTTGCTAATTCAAATATAACAGTCACATTTCAATTTGCTTGTCGATTTAAAAATAGAACATGTGATGTTCATTTAGTTTCTATATACATGTACATACTATGCTGTTTATAGTGTAGTTGTCTAAGATCGAATGTATGTATAAAAGGTAAACTAAATTTGCAACTATGTGCTTTACTTTTATCTACATATCCTTCCCCTCCTTGCCCATTACTTTCCAAGAACATTACTTTTCTTCATGGTAAGTATATACCTGTACATATCCATGGACACATCAACGAAACACGAACATACCATTCTTGGTTCAAAATTAAATTAACTTACGAACATATTCATTGTTTATGTATAAGGATGTATATTTAAGCATGCCTAGCTCTGCTTCATTTATTCGTAAGATTCGTAAATCCAGAATTTCATTGGGAACAGACATGTTCAGATTAACGGGACATCACTGTAGTTGTCTGTTTTTGGTTTTAATCTGGACCTGATCCATAATGCCATTTGAGGGAAACCCATTACTTCATAGTACCTTAGCTTGCCACATCCATGTAAGACTTAAGAAACCATTGTAACAAAATGATAAATTGCTCATAATGAACAATTTATCATTTTGTCACAATGGCTTCTAATGGATAACGCAATGAGAATGTATTTTGTTTCATGTAATATTTTGTCATCTGCTGATGCTTTCAATTTGTACGAGTCACAACGCCCCATTTGATGGCATAATAAGCAATTTCTCTTTTTGTTGAAATGGTATTTTCTGGATACAACAAGGAGAATCTATTTGTTTTATGCTACATTTTGTCATCTGCTGTTACTTTCAATTTGGACCAATCACAGCGCCCCATAAGGAGGCATTAAAAAATAAAAATTGAATTCACCAACAGAGTAGTTTGTACTTACTTGAAACAGCAGTAGTTTTGATGTGTCCGGCGCCCGTCTGTGGACTGCTGGTGGGTGGGGTACCGGTCAGAATCTCTTTATGTAGGAGAGATGGACGACGGGTCACAGGGTCATCATCAATGGGTTGCCCCGCCTTCTTGACAACTGAAAATTGAAATATCAGTGAGTACAGGAAACTAGAAAAGTCATCATAATTTATAAAAAGTCATCAATGAAAATGGTACTCTTTCATCTATTGAATCGCTTAATTCTGAAAATACACTGAAGCAACTGGTTACAAGTTACACAACTGAGTATTAACCATTTGGATGCCAAATTTCTAGACATAAGCGACTCTCAGGGTCAAATAAACTGGCCAGCTATTTTCCATAAATGACAAGAGACAAATTGAATAGCCTTAATATATTTCCTTCAAATTTCAGTGATTTAAGTGGCCTTGTGGTAGGAGTACAAAACTTGAAATCACATGACCCCTCTTCCAGCTGGTTTAACCCTTTACCAAACGCCAAATTTTCAACTTTGCCAAATTGAAAGAGTTTGCAGACGACATTTCAAAATGTGATTAAATTGAAAAATAATCTTCTAATAGGGCAGATAATCTAAATGTGATGTATTTTGATGGAGGTCACTAAATGCAAGTTTAACAGCTGATGGTACAAAAAACAACCAACCTGAACTAAAGCTGTGAGGACTAGCATGTTCTGTTTCTTCATTCACACCAATTAGTGGAGGTGCTAGGGAAATTAAGTCTTCATACACACTGAAAATAGAAACATGAGAGCTTAAACTTTAGCCTTATTCTAAAAGGTATACAGAAAACGGAAAAGGCATGGAATCCCATCCTGTAATAACCATTATATACTTGCAGGGAACTAAAAACAATAAAGTTTTCACAGATAATTTACACATAAATAAATGATCCAATCATCCATAAAGTCTTTTTGCACTTGACTATAAAAAGGTTATACACTAAATATTAGTAAAAGTTCATCATTTCGACAAGCTGGGCAATACAAACAGTTGAGTTTGCCCTCTGAGTCTTCATTATATATCTGCATTAGAGAATTGGAAACACTTTTTTGACAAAAAGTATCCTACTTTTTTCAAATTAACCCAGTCATTTGGTCATAATCATGCCCTGATGATGACTTCTAACAATGGTGTACAAAACAACAACACAGGAATCTGTAACTTATTTATTTAACATCAAATGTGCAACATGTTCCTACAACTTAGATTAATTGGTCTCAAATCTGCCTCCTAGATACAAAACCAGTACTTGAGTAGAATGTAGTTTGATGAAAGAACACAAGGTAGACTTTACTGCGAATTGGATTCAAACCCATGACCTTCTACTCCTTGTCGGGTACAACAGGTTATCAAACTTACGCGGGTATGATGTGTAGTAATGCCTCTAGTAGTGACTTTGTTTCCCGAAGACTTTCCGGGGTGAAGTCTTCACTAATGATCATCTTTAGAAAGGTGTTCATGGTCTCGGAGAACTTCTTGTAGAGATTCATGTATTCCCGAATCCCTCCAGCATTGACCTGATCCCCGTGTTCCATCTCCTCTTGCTACAACAACAACATAACAGGAAGTTAACTCCTGACCCCATATTGCTATTCTTCTTTTTTTTTTTTTTTATCTATTTTTGATTTTCATCGATTGTGATGGAAGCTTCAAAGCTTGTTCAAATCCACTCACGATGACTGCTTCTTGGATACTTAACAGCATGCAGGCTGATCTGTGGGTTGGTCCTGGCAATTTCTAGCCTTGCCTAAAGGGGATTTGAAACTGGGACCCTCGATACAAGAGGCCGATGCTCTACCTCTGAACCACTGTTGTTTTACCTTTAAACACCTGTGTACCATTTTATTAAACGACTTAGGGAAAATATATTGGAAAATCAAATCTGCTATACATGAACAGTGTCTTAAATAAAAGTATCATATTTTAATGTGACACGTCATTGGAAGTGTCTCTGCAAAAATCTTTTTCTCGAAAGATCTTATTTTAATTTTGAGATAAACAATATAGCAAAGTGACAAGTCATTGGAAGTGTCTCTCAGAGAGACACTTCCAATGATGTGTCACTTTGCAATATTGTTTATCTCAATATTGAAATAAAAGGAAATGTAGTTTAAACAAACATAAATTTTATGTATAAGATGTTTACAACTTCCCTACAACAGCAGTGTTAAGAAAACACTCAAAGAAAAAGAGTTATTATTTGTGACAAGCATTTTTTTACTTCCGCAATGGTAGAACTGCTATCCAGGTATCTGGGTACTATAATTATGACAAAAGGATTAATTGTTAATGTAGACAATTTATCCTTTTGTAAGTGGTTAAATATATAATTTCTGCCATTGTAATGGAAATCTGTGGTATAATGAAGAAAGATGTTAAGCCATGAGAACTTGATCTCTATTTTGGCATCTGACCTAGACAATAAAAATTCACAGTTTCAAAATAAAATTTAGCATTAACAGTTTAGAGGGGATATTAAGGGTCTGAATGTATTCTTTGACCTTGAAATAAAATTTTCCTTTAAAGCTGTGAGTCAAATTGAGATATCATTGAGTAAGCAGTTAATATAGTAATAAGTTTTACCTTGGCTAAACTCTTTAAGATGGCTCTCACATCTGACATGAGTTTGTGGTGATTGGTTAGAAGTGTTTTCAGGACATCAACTTCAACTTGTAGACTCTCCTGCAATAAATATACCAGACAATTTAACTATCTATATATCACTAGCAAACCAGTCAAGGCTTCACTTTGATGTATCCGCTGTATTCTATACCAACCATTGAGACAAGAATGTAAATTTCTTAAATGGAAATCCTACTTTTTTATGCTAGTTTCTGTTATTAGCTTTTGATCTTAATTTGACCTAGTCACAAATTCGAATGTGCCATCATATCCTATTTTGTGAAACGAAACAAAATGAAAACAATAGCTGATAACTTTAACTGTACATAATTTGATAAATTGATGCTTCTTGAATTAATTGTGCTATCAATAGTTAGTTTTAATTGTATATCAAATAACAATACAAAAACTGTATTGTTTCAAGGCATTCTTATTTTGACTTTCAAATTTTCTCTTCTGGTAACAAGGACCTTTCAAATAAATAAAATACATGTCTTTGTAGTATTTGGCAGAATTCATTGGAAAAGGAAGTTGGTAGTTGCTGTTAATTTAATTTATTCCTATCTTCAATCTCCAGGCTAAATGAATGCCGAAACAAGGATGAATAAAGTAAGGAACAAGAAACCATTTGCTACATATCAACCTATTTATGAAAAACTCTGTCGAAATGACTGATTCAATAAATAGCAAACTGATAATTACTTTGGAACCAAACACTTTAAACCTGATGTACTCTTTAGTCACAAACATATGAAGTAATAGGTAAATAAATAATATGAGAAACTTCTCCTTTTGTCACTTGATGTAATCTAAAATTATGTCTGTTTCTCTTTTATACACAATGTTTTCAATAATAATCATTAAGTCTGGCAACAGATCTTCAAACTCTATTTATTTCCGAAATCAAAATGAATTTGATCAAAGTTGTGTATCAGGAAATTACATCCATTATTGGGATAAAGCTATGACAGTGATTACCTTCGCATCATCTATCTCTTTCTTCAATGAGAGAACCATTTTATCCACATCTTTGATCTTCACGTTTATTTCCTTCAAGCACCCTTTTATCCAGGCAGTATCTGTCTTCTGTCCCTCATGCAAAGGCTATAAATAGATAAATAAAGATCTTGATGAATCTTACTTTGAACTATCTGAACCCATGTTTGGTTTTGTCAGTGCTAGATCTGTTTGGTCAAATGCTTATCCATAGATTTTAAAGAAACCCCACATTGAAAAGTTCTACAGCAATATCTTACAGCAATTTACCTTTTGCAATAACTGGAATAGAATAAAACATCATTTATAATTTTTCCTCAACATTCAAGCATTGGAAGTATTTTGATATGTCTTTTCCTCCTTTTAACTTTTGTTTTACAGTACATTAAGTAGAAAACTAAGAAAACTTTTAGTACAAAAAGACTGGTAATTATGAGCTTTTCCCACCCAACAATCTACATGGTAATCTATGTTATTTGTATCTCATGCCTGCTTATGGTTTCATCAAGGAAAAGGCATAAAAAAAATATTCTCATAAAAAAGGGTAAACCATTCCCTTCTATGGGGTATTCTGAATGATCTCTTAAATCATGACCAAATCCTCTTTTTGTCATAAGTTTCTAAAGTTTCTCTATCTGATGTGTCAAGATTAGTGCCTTTTTTACCTTTGTTGCCATGAGTAAAATCTCAGCATCAGTGACAGAACACTCTGTGGAGGAGACAAGTCGACAGCACTCGCTACATCTGTAAATGAACAGTTTGTATAGCAATAATGTACATTCAGCTAATGAGGTTGAAAAACTAGTCCAAAGTAGATATTTGGCATTCACCACCCTACTGAATTTTTAGTTAATATCAGATTTATCTTCTTCTTTAGAAGAATGTTTATTTCATTTTTAATGAGGTTTAAACACCGTGTCATTAGTATTGCAGTTTTGCTACAGCTTTCCTAAAAATCAGCAGTACTAGGGTACAACTCTTGCTAAAGGAAACTGGCAGGGATCAAACCCATGACCACCACATTACAATTCAACTACATTTAACACTGAGCAACGCAGGCCCTTTACCAATTCTTAAGTTTCAAATATGATATCATACCTTTTTTTTTTTAAAAAAATAAAAGCAATGTTTGTATCTTTTTTACAATGATTGTTTATTTGTCTTAGCTGAAAAGTTTGTGATAAATAGACCAAGTCTTCCTAACATTTGCTCGGAATACTCAGATTCAATACAAATCTTGTTCCTTTTCAAGGTATTCATTTCAGCATTTATCATTATCCTTGTAATCGCTATTGGAGATCACTGAGGAAAATCGAAATACTTAAACCGATGAATATATGAAACAACAAAGACAATGACTGCCTTACTTTTTAATGAGTGCGAGGAAGTTAGAATCTGAGGAGATGGCCTCGGGTGTTCGGGTGCGGAGTGCCTCCAGATGGAGTATACCCTGACACAGGGTGATCACTTCTTGGGCGTGCTTCGATTCCTCCTGTAATACACATAGTTATAACTTGGATCAAACACATTTTATTTGGTACCATTTTACTAGACAAATTAAAATATTTCCCTCATATTTCAATATTAGGCGAAGCAATATTGCCACACATCATTGAAATCATCTCTCCGAGACGCTTCCAATGATGTGTCACATGACAATAATGTGTTTTCTCTTAATATACTATCCATGTTTATCAGTTTTGACATACGCAAATATATTCTTTAAGTTGTTTAGTGAAATGGTACCCAGGGTATAAGGCAAGTGTGGGATTCAGTCTCTGGAAGCCTGTATTCCAAATGGATATTTCAAACCATTGAGGTTTTAAGGTTTGACTTAGTGAGCATAAAAGAAATGCTACTCTTAATTAGATAATCAATAATTCCCATGTATTACCTCGGCCAGTGATTTCCGTATGACTGATGCCTCCTCAAACTGCTGTAGTACAAGGTTCAGGGAAGGATTTGCCCCGACAGCCCACTTGAGTCTCTGTGTAATACTTGATTCCAGCTGTGTGTACTGATTCTGACAGCCAACCAGGCTTGTCTCCTGGTTACCAAGTGCTTGCATACACTACAAATATAAACACAGGGCTAAATAGATGCATCCATTATTAGCATTACTGTACAAACAAATAAAAACATCTTCTGGACAAAGCTCACAGAAAGTATCAAACAATTAGTTACTTTAACACTACATTTTGACTAAATGATATTTCTGGTTTCTTGAATATACATTATTTTATTTGGGAATTCTGGATGTCAGTTGCCACATGGATTAATGGAGCCTGAATAAAACATGTATTTCCCAAACTAGCCAATTCAAAAAGTTGAAGAGTGGTCTGGTGAAAGGAAGTCAAGGACACTAAATCTAACACTAACTAATTTTATTCTCAGCAAACAGCATCTATTTCATCAATCCAAATCATCATAGCTGATGATGAAATTACTTTGAACCACAAACAGAATTATAAATGAGGTGATATAATCATTTTGCAGCACCTTTCTAAATCATTTCTTACATTACCAGGGTTCAGTGCAAGAATATAGCAAGTGCCTCACATTTGTGAAGGACTTACTATAGTCTTGCAATGAATAAATGGTGTTTTTAAGGTGCAACGACAGCTAAGGTCATTTAGCGCATACTACTGTCTTGCATGAACCCACAAAAAACAAATCTTATAAAATCATACAAATACCACCTCCTACAACCATACCTGTTTTATTTCCTTCATGACTGTTGCCCTGTTAGCAAGGACCATAGGGTTTGGCTGCCTCCCTGCTTGTAGGAAAACATCTTCATGGATCCAGTGTAACCTTGTGAGATGTAACTGGGCTCGCTGAAAACTATCCTTCAACAGTTCTATGTTTGAGTCCAACCTCCTGGTAGAAATGGAAAATGAGTAAGGCTTGAATTATTAAGCTAATAAGTTCAATTTCAGTTTTTTCAGCAGATGACTTGAAACAACTTTAAATGTATCCTTAAAAGTTTGTGCTAAAGTTTATAAATACAAATATCTCAAGACAGAATGTTGATAAAGAGAATTTGCTGAATATGAACAAGTAACCTTTCTTTTTGCCATTATTTTTTTAAAACAAGATGTGAATCGAAATCAAAAATTGTTTGGCAAAAAGACATCCCTCCCATGATATACCATGCATAGATTCTACCAAATCCTGAAAGATAACAATGTCTGATGATTCAAACGGCAAATACCATGAAAGGGGTAGCAACAGTTTTCCATGTCTTTTATAAAAATCACTCAATAACTAAAATAACTTAATAAGAAATGTACATGAAATGAATGAAAAAAACCCTGAATAATTGAGCCTCAAAGGATTGTACCAGTAACCATACCTTGTCAGGTCATGCCTTCGCCATATTGTATCTTGACCGCTTGTCAGTGTACCAGCCTGGTTGAAGTGCACCTGTTGGAACTGACCGGTCCTGACACACAACTCCACAGCTTTTTTACGAAGATCCTCCAGGGGGACCTTCGACTCAGCACCAATATCTCTCTGCTCTATCTCTGCTGTCATATCGAGACCCATAGTGCGTATCGTCATACAGAGGATGTATCCCAACACTTGGGAGGGAAACCCAATTACCTACAACAGTTTAACCCATTACCAAACAATGACGACATTTAACCACTTTGTTGCAGACGACTCTGGAAAACATTGTGGGAAAAGCAGAAATTGCTCGCTAAGAGCAATTTCTCCTTTTCCAACAAGGTTTTCAGCTCTATCTGAAGAATATTTTTCAATTCAATCTCATTTTGATATGTCGTCTGCAAACTCTTTCAATTTGGGACAGTCGAAAATTTGTTGTTTGGGAAAGGGTTAATAGAATTGAGTACACTATTCTATACACCAATACAGCTGATACAAAATGCATTTACAATTACTAATAGGCTCCTTTTTAGTGACAATCGATAAATGTTTACTTTATATGTATGGGCACTTAAATGCACCTATATCTGAATTTAAATAGACCGCTGTGGCAATATGTTCTTCATACTTTTTAATAATCATCTGATATTGCTTTCAATTGGGACCAGTTCCAAAGAAGTTGATATAAGATGAAGATACTAGACTCTCAAAGGTGGATCAGGCCACAAGATTTCATTCTTCAACAGTTACATGCGACTTTGCAAACTTGTTTGTATATATACGGTTTTACACTGTGCCAACAGTACTTCAATTATCTTACAGCTTTCCTGTATTTCACTAGTACTAGACAGGGCTCTGCAGTGTTTCCCAAGTGTCGCTTGTGAGAATTGAACCCCAAACCCCTTGTCGTAAGTCCCACTCTTAAACCACTGGGCCATGGAGGACCCCAGCAATTTGTACTTAATAGCTTCCTTCCCAGGGATCATGAAAAAACATGTTGTTGACACTATTTAAAACACAAAATATTTTGGTAAATCAAAATCGAAATTGTGGTTAATCAGAAAATCTGTATAAATAAAAAACCTTGTTTTACACTAACCTGCCATCTAACATAGTCTGCAATGAAGCGTTTGATTGGGCGTGACAGCTGTTCATCATCGCAACAGTTCCCACCCTCTAGCCCCTGTATGGCCGCAGCAAACTGGGTACACATGTGGAAAAATTCCTGAAGCACCTGAAGTCTCTTTACAAAGAACAGGTTCATCAACAGTCCTCTTGTATTCTTCGTAAACGACGACAACTAGTAAAAACAACAACAGATTTTACTTAAATTCAATACCTTAGATTATTACCCTGAACACTTGTGTGAAGTATCAACCCATTCCATACATGAGATACAAACTTGCATGTAAAAACTTAACCAAGATTTTCTAAGTACAAAAAGCTGCACAATTTGCTTAAATTCAAAATTAAGAGATATTAAACTTGGTCAGATATGTTAAAGTATGACCTTGAATACATGTGTGAAGTATCAACCCATTTCATACAGTAGTTGGAGATACAAACTTGAACGTGAAAACTTAACCAAGATGTGACGCAGACAGCGACACCGATGCCTGGGTGAGTAGTAAGGCTCTCCTTATTCTTCAAATAGTCTAGCTAAAAACAGTTGACACAGAACTAAACCTAAAATTAACAAAATAATGAACCAAATCTAAGTAAATGAATACCTGTAGTGACTTTGCCTCGCGCACCACGTCCACTTTCTTCCAAATCTCTGGAACCTGCATCATATCTACACACTCCAACAGTGTACTGAATTCATCATCCAGCCTCGTAAACAATCCATCAAACCCCATCAACAACATCTGGCCTGATGTCAACTCGACATTATCTCGTCCGCGCTCCAACAAACTGTGAAACTCCTGACGTATCTTCTCTATTGTAGAATTCAGCTCTAAATTCTCAGTCTGTAGTGAATAAATTAATTAATTCATATGCTATTTCTATCAAGGTAGTATTCAGTCTTTTATGCATATATATTCATTTGCAAGACACAGAAGTGGAGAGTTGCTATAGCATTGCATTTAATCCTCAAAGTGCGTATTAACAAATGAGGAATATCAAACCCTATCTAATATTTGTGACTAAACAAATTGAAAGCAACATCGGATGACAAAAAAATATTAAAAAAGAAAAGAAGAAATGTACGCCATTAGGTAGAATCTAAATTGACAAAAGAATAAACAATTTGTTCTTTTATCACAGTGATTTCTAATCTCTTCTGCAGGATGTGAGGTGAATTGATGTTTCCTGGAGTTATTATAATTAAACCAGATATCATGGGTCAACAGAAGCTAACAAGGCTTAACCCATCAACAAACAATAACGACATTTAACCACTTTGTTGCAGAGGACTCTGGAAAACATTGTGGGAAAAGGAGAAATTGCTCGTAACGAGCAATTTCTCCTTTTCCCACAGTGTTTTCTGCCCTATCAGAAGATGGTTTTCCAATTCTATCACATTTTGAAATCTTGTCTGCAATCTCTTTCAATTTGGGACGGTCGAAAATTTGGCGTTTGGTAAAGGGTTAAGCTAGATAAAGGGTTGGGTTTAAACCAACCTTTATGCCCATGACAGCATCCCTGTGCTGTAGTTCCATTTGGCTAATGAGGACATCAAGAGGCTGTCCAGTGGCAGAAAGAACCTGTTCTAGTTTAGCCAGAACTCTGAACACTGAGGGATCCTGACTCTGCATGATCTTCAGCGCCTCTGGTAGAATAATCATGCGGAAGTTAACATTCAGATCCTGTAAACAGAAATATAGAAGAGCATGAGATACTTACTACTTGGGACAAGTGAACTGTCATGAAATGACAGTTCTTTTTTTGGCAATATGGACCACTAATCCCAGGATAGAATATGAGCTTCAATAGCATTAGTGTGTAGAAATGATTTCTGAGATAAGTGGAATTCACCTTTCATTTTTTCATTAATCAACATTTTGAACCATCACTGGTTTTTGTTATCAAGGAAACAGGAAAGTGTGCTAAATATAAATAAGTAAGTTAAAACAAGTTTTAAACTCAAACAAAGACACAACAGAAATGATACATAATTCTTATTTAACATTTCATACCTGTAGAGCTACATAGACATGATGTGTAGCAGTAAGTCCTCTATGTAGAGCATCATGTAAGAGGCGGTCATCCACCTGTAAGTATAGACAGAATACTCTCAAAAACAGATTCAGGTAACAATGTTACAGTGGTAAATAGTCGGCCTCTTGTACAAAGGGTCGTGGGTTCAATTCCAGTTAAGCAAGGAGAAAATTGCTGGTACTAGTCCACAAATTGGCACAAGTACTGGTTTTGTATCCAGGATGCGGTCATCAAGAGGAATTTATTAAGCTTCCTTCACAATCAATGAATACGTTTAAACTAAACACAGATTCTTTACACACAAATAGGTCTCCTTCGGTGTAAATCACAACTTACAGTTTGATGAATAAAAGAACTGATTACATTAAATTCAGATCTTTTCTTGCTTACACTTGTTATCTTGATAACAACAAATGAATACATATTACCCTTTTTACCGAGATCTGCTATGTTCCCATTCAATTTTGGACAATCAGAATATCATTTGAAATTTTGTTTATACATCATGATTAGCATATCCTCACTTTACCACAATATCTACTGCTTTTGGGACACCCATTGTGGGAAATAAACTGTTCACACATAGCTGCTGACATGACTTATTCATGTCCAAGAACTGGGACACATTCCCACTCATGCTACACTTCAGAGAATAAAACTGTTCACACATACCTGCTGACATGACTTAATCATGTCCAAAAACTGGGACACATTCCCACTCATGCTACACAGCTCTTCCAGGAACCAGTCTCCATCTCTAGAGGTTAAATCCATGAGTCGGTCCCCGGCCGCAGCAGCTGCTGTCTCCATCTGGAGATTTCTCTTGTTGAGGGCGCACACAGCTGTCACTATCACAGCAACTAGACTGTTGATACCAACACTCCCGTTATCTGGTGGTAAGGGAGAAATTCACAAAATAATGACATCAATCAATTCACTCAAAACATTGTAGTAATAGATGAAAAGTACTATAACCTGAAAGTTTTCTTGTGTAAAAACGGATCAAAATGCTGCAAATATTAAATATTACTTGACGAAAGTAATTGGTACAGTAAAATGTACAAGTGAACATTTGATAAATAATATTCTGTACCACAAGGATCAGACTGACCGGCATATGATAAATAATTTATTATTGATAGTTGTGATTCATAGGGTTTAATAGGAATTATTCATTTTATAAAGGGTTTCTCCTCCAAATAAACAAAACTGTTTCTAATCTTTGATTCTCATCCATAATTAAACATCTAATTCAGGATTTTAAGCAGTGTTCTTCAGAAGCTATGATATTAAAAGGTTGCCTCTTTTTGACAGTTCAATCAGGTGCTGACAAAAGGCACTAAGTCAGAATGTATACAAACCTTTTACAAATTGTTCGATTGTAGCCCTGCTCTCTTGTACTTGAAGCTCCAACAACTGTATGTCTTGTTTCTCAGCACTCCTTCGCTCAATAAACTGTGGGAAATATATCAAATTTTATCAAAGAAGTAAGAGCTGCATATAAAACTACTATCAATGTAAGAATGAATTTTCTTCCATAAATCTTTTAAGACGTCCTGTGTCTGCTAATGCTAATGCAAATGGATATCATTTAACAAATACTTCAAAATCAGTGGGAAAAAAGAATGAATTATATTTGTTGTATTTTAGTAACAAGGCTTTGTTTCCCAATAAAAAGAAAATGCTTTTTTCTTCCTTTTATTTGTCATCTGCTGTTGTTTTCCATTTGTCATGGTCACTTATTCCTAAATGAGGGAATTGGGTAAAGGCTTGTAACTGATGAATTACTTTCATGTACTGTTAAAAAGAGATTCCTGTCCTTAACTTGCTTCAACCACACTCTATAGGGGGAAATGAATTAACAAATTTATATGCTTATCATGTTCAAGTTATTTTAGTTGTTTGTATTCGAGAAAGTGGTCAAACAATGAAGGATTTAAAATAACAAAGTGTAAAAGCCTCTGACATATAGTCAGTATTTGTTTCCTGAAGACGTCCTCTTTGACAAAGGAAAAGCTCCATACCTTCCGTACTACCAACAACTTAAACCAACTTTGCAGCATTCATCCAAAACATGGCAATAAAAAAAGAGCTTCATCCTTTTGAGCAATTTCCCCTTCAGCCAAAAGTATTGAAATTTTATAGATTGAATATATGCACCTTTTAATGGCTATATTTTGTGACTTATACAACACATTTTCCTTCTTTATTATCAGTTTTTAAACAGTCTACTAAACTGCATGTAATAGAGGAAGACTAAAAATAACTTGAATTAAAGTATAAAAAGAGATAACCTTTATAAGTCTGGTATTGGCGTCCTGTAAAATGCTCTGTAGTTTGACCTCTGCGTTCATCACCAACTGTACCTTGGGTTGGGGAACCGTCGTCTCTCCATACAGATCATGGAATCTGTGGACTATCTCCGCACACCTTTAAAGTATACAAAAATTTTTCTTAGATTTGAATCTGAATACCTTTTAACCTATTATCAACAATTTTTCAGCTATCAAACGAAGGAAAATCCTTAGAGCCATTCATCTTAGAATCTCTTTACGTGAACCACCTAACAATCGTTCTAAGACAATGATCTCTTCTCCCCCAACATAGTCGAAGTGTACTACTGAGAGACAAACACAAATTGTCATATTCTGTACAATGAAAGACTAAGATGAAAGTTAACAGAGTTGGGAATGGAATGTCTTAATCTTAGCCTTCGACCTGTGAATGACAAAGTGACATCTTTACCAGCTTAGCTATTGAGGCTTTCTGATAAAATAATTGATTAACAGTTCCTTTACCCTTTCCTTTTTGAAACTAAGGCTGTATTTCATCTCTTAATCCTAGGATATGAAGTGTTATAAATAAACAGGGCTAGGATTATGTTATGACAACATTGAGAATTGTCTAACAGTTCCACACCCCATAATTATGTCACCTTTTGAAGCAAGATTATCTTATCCATTTCACAATCAATGTCGATACCCACCTTGTTTCTGTGAAGTCAGACACCACCTCTTGTAGCCATTGTAAATAGCTGGCTGTACGAATGTTCTCCGCAAAACTTTTGCCAAACTGAAAATATAGATAAGCAAACAATCTATAAGAATCTGCTCATTCATGGACAAATGTCTGTTATCTTATCAGTTGTCACTGAAGCTAGATAGCCAGCGCTTGTCCTGCAGTCTGCATTGAAACTTGAATTAAATTCATTTTTCTTGAACATAATTGTCAAAGGATGTTATGAACATACAAGAACTTAAATAGAGACAATAATTTTGAACTTGGCTACTCCTTTATCAACATTATTCTCTTTTTTGTCATCTTTTAACCTTGTGAATGCAGCTAATATGTACCTTATACTATAACTAAGTTATCATTTCTCACTTAACCAATTACTTTACGATAAGTGAAAAATTGTTCTTTGGCATCAGTCCATTTGAACTGCATTGACTGCCCTAGTTAAATAACACCTGTATACTAGTTGTGGTCATGCTAGCTTCCAGATATTTACCTCTATACCTGTGTTATATTGAAGTGTGCAGTCGCCGCCTGTATGGACAACACAGTACTGAGATAACTACCCTTTATGTAGACTTTGAAACTTTATGTTGAGGTCAGTTTTACATATTCATACATAAAGGTTCATTTATACCTGTGATACTATGGTTCCATATGTGTGTAATACATCTAGGACTCGGTGTAAATTGGCACGCTGCACTTGGAGGTTGGATGTAAGTTCATTCTCTGCTTGCTCACACTGTTTGTAGAGAGATTACACAAAATTATTTCTATCATCATGAGAGTTTTACATTGCATCAACAGTATCTCTGTAATGTTAGGATTCTGGCTCATGTTAATAAAGAAAGAGAATTAAGACAGAAATATCAAAATCGTTACTATTACACATGGCCAACTAAACAGAATTTATTGATCTAATGTCAAAAATATCAACAAACAACAAACAAAAAAATCAATAATCAGGGCAAATTCATAAATAATGTCAACTTGTTAAGAAATTAATTGTGAATCTTTTAGTCTAACAAGGATTTTAATTGCTCTTCTGTAAAAAATGACATGTAGAATCGTCATGTTTTTCTATAAACAATGTATATTTGTTTCATGCAATAAAGAAATTGTATATACAACTTTAGAACTGCAGCAAATTTACAGTAGAAAAGATAGAAACAAACCAGTTAACAGTTATTACTCACCTGTGATACGATAGAGGCCTGACCAGCCCCTTGTAGAAAGTCTTTAGCTGTGGAAAAGCTTGGTGTTCCCACATTGAGTGATGATGCTATATCTGAGTACATCTTTTGGAAGGCTGGGCCCTGTATCTTCTGGACAACATGCTGAAATTAAACATAGGTCATTATTTGCTGCCAATAACTTGCAAATATTTGTTTATATGGGGTTTAACTGCTTGTCAACAGCATTTCTGTTATGTTATGGCTCTCCTGGATTTCACATGAACTTAACAGGGCTCAACATAATCATATTTCGTATAGGATATATAAATAGCCAACATATCATACAATTTCAAAGCATGTTAACACAAGGAACTTCAAGACACTTCACTTCATAGAAGCTTTATAGTTTAATAAACTTAAATTTAGTTGAATGCAAATGTTTAAGCTCAGTATGGATGACATGGAGAAAAAGCATGTGCCTATCTCTGCACTTATAGTCTTTATCAAACTTCTGTCAGTGTAATGTACAACATCTATATGTAACCCATACAAAGATCTGCTGCTGAACACAAATTTTGATAATAGCAGTAGATTAATCAACAAATCTTACCAAGTGCATCTGTTGCCAGTTCAAACATTCGTTAATCTTCTCGTTAAGTAGTTTGTTTACAGAATCCTGGGTGGTCTTTATCCCTAAGTATTCTTTGTATCTAAAACAAAGACCAGTTAACAAAATAAATCAAAATGTTAAAGAAACAGTAAATACCTCCAAGTTGTTTATCTTTGGCCACTAGCATTTAATTTATTTATTTATATGGGTTTACATCACATCAACATTATTTCAGTTATGTAGCGATACCCTACTCTTAATGGTGGATGAAGACCCAATACTCAACTGTCCATAAGGGCTGGTCAAGCTGGGTAGAACCATCAGCATTTCATAAGTCAGTCAAGAGACTACTTCTCATGAAAATCCATATCCCACGTCAGGATTTGAACCTCTAGCATTTAAAGTTATCAGGTATCCTCATTGTACAACACTTATAATTTTGTTTTCCCTTATACTCCAGATTGCCATGTAATGGAATTCTTAACTGCCAATTCGAAACTTTTAAACTTAACCCTTTCCCAAACACCAAAGTTTTCGACTGTCCCAATTTCAAAGAGTTTGCAGACAACATTACAAAATGTGATGAAATTGGAAAATAGTCCTCTGATAGTGCAGAAAACTTTGTGGGAAAAGGAAAAATTGCTTGTAATGAGCAATTTCTTCTTTCCCCACAATGTTTTCCAGAGTTGCCTGCAACAAAGTGGTTGTTTGGTAATGGGTAAAGGTAACTCACCGCCCATCCAGTGTAAATAAAGAGCTGTTTGTATTAGACTGGGCGTCGACTACAACATCCTTCAGTGCCTTCAGCCTGTCCCCTGACAGCACACAGTCTGTATAGTCCCTGATCTTCTCCTGATGTTGATCCAGGTATGTCTTTATTCTCGGCATTACACCCAGCACCTCCTCACTGAATTATACAAATACAACACTCTATCACAGTGGACTTGAAATGATGGATACCTGTATTTCTTTGGCTAACTTCTTTATTTATCTCCTTTGAACAGGGTAATGTCTGTTCTCACAAGAATGTTCTCAATTCAACATTTTCATAAAGTACATGCTATGTAGGATTAATTAAATGAATTAAAAAACAAAAACAAAAATCCCATAAAAATTACACTGATATGCATTATCATAAAGTGTCTTTCTGACTGCTAAGTGTAAGATTGTAGTAAGGTCTCCACTTTCGTGACTTTTATATCAAAATCTCTGAGATTGCATCCATCAATAAAGCGCATTTTACTTTTCCTCTAACATATTCTTCTATAAACACACCTGCAGATGATTAAGGAAATCATTGTGACAAAAACAGAATTTGCTTGTGAATTGAGAAATTTTTCTCATTGACTTTAATGTCACATTGATTCATCCCAATAATACAAAGGAATGCTTACACTTTGAAATTGTAGTCAGCTCATGCTTTGAATCTGGACCAGTCAGAAAATTGTTTAAGAGAGAATGGTTGCCATGAACAACACAGACCGTAGAGTATTCACACTGTAACCAAAGTCCTCGATTTGATCCCTGTAACTGCTGCCTTGTTTCATTTCTTTAAAACATAACGGAACCTGAATTGTAAAACTTACTTGTTCTTCATCCACTGCACTTTCATCTCCGCAATCCGTATAGAAAACATGCTGGTGGTGATTTCCTTCTCCATCTGTACCTTGGCATGTTTGCCCTCGGTCGCTGCTGAGCCATTGGCGAGACCCCCACCATAGAAGGCTCCTGGGTATCCACCCTCGTTACCAGTGGTCCAGTCAACCAGAGGATCGTACACGAACGCCTCGAGTAAAGTGAGCAGAGTTTCGCGACCTTTACGCATGGTCTTCATCACATGCTCACTAGCATTTCTGAATGTTCCCTGTTTGATAAAATATGTTGATAAAGTCCATTTTCTTTATGATATTGGGAATAAATCATTGTGAGAAAAGGATTAATTGCTCGTTTGGAGCGATTTATCCTTTTGTCACAATGACTTTTGAATCATTCTACAGCAGATGGTTAAGCCAAACCAACCTTGGTAAAAAGTGTTCAGAGATATGGGTCACCTTCAGGTCCCTTATATGGAAATACGTGACAGGTCAAGATTGAAAGCAACAAGCGGCAAAAGTACCAAAAATAAGAAATTAAAAAAATCCTTTGTAATATTTGGCTGAAATAATTGCTAAAATAAAGAATGCCAAAATCAAAAGGAGTTTCCCCTGTTAAAATGATTTCTTATGGAGTTAAGGAGATAATAGCTGAAACACTGAATAACATTAAGCGTGAAAGGCATTCCTTTGATATTATCAAGTCCTTTAATACGTTCTTTTCCAGGTAGATTTTAGGCTGATTCAAGAAAGGTTAAGCATTTATCATACTACCTTGCCTCTTTTTAACTGTCTATAAGATTTAGAACTGTTACCACTGCATAAAAATATAATAAGGAAAACTCAAAATCCTTGCTTCTAATGTCAATATTCAACTTGCTGAGGTGAGATTGCTTATTATGTCTAACCACGGGATCAAGATATACTATCCTTGTTCCAACAAGTACACCTTTTAACCCATTACCAAAAGCCAAATTTTCGACTGTCTCACATTGAAAGAGTCTGCAGACTACATTTAATATGTGATGAAATTGAAAGATCTTCTTATAGAGAAGAAAGCATTGTGGGAAAAGGAGACATTGCTCATTACGTGCAATGTCTCCTTTCCCCACAATGTTTTCCAGAGTCATCTGCAACAAACTGGTCAAATGTCGTTATTGTTTGGTAATGGGTTAAACCTTTATAAATCGGTTTAACATGTCTGTTGGATTCATGTTTTACGCCATTTCAACAGTATTTCAGTCATATCACACAGGTCAGTGCACCTTTCTCTGGTATTCACCAGTACTGCACAATATTCTTTCAAACCACTCGACAATTATGTCATGTTTTACTTATTGTCTGATCTAGACTTGTAAGCTTCATATATCGCTGAAGTCAAACAAAAAGACCCCATGTTCTTGCAGTTTTTTGACTTAACACCAACACTGTACACCGTTTGTTGATAAATGTCTGTGTAATCTATAAGATATAACCATCTGTAAGGCATACAGACTGACATAACTTACCTCTATCCCAGTGATGCCCAGAGCAGTTTCAATGTTCTGTGTCAATCTAAATGGAACTCTCTCTGGTACTCGCAGACTTTTACCCTTCTCAAAGCACACATTGTAATCTATATGGACAACCTGAAAGAATGACATTCATCATTTACCCATAAATTACAAGGGCAAAACAAATTCAACAGGTGTTAAAAACTCTTAAAACAAGGAACAAAAAGAGGTTAAATATTAAGTCTTTTCAAAGTTTTTAAAAAAATTTAATATACAGCTTCAAAATACTTTAGGAATTTTTCCAATGCATAATTCTCTAAATATTTACTATAGAGGTATATTCCATATTTCACAGTTGTTGTAATTGGACTTCAAAAAGGTATGCTCTGGTTTTTTGCATTAAGTTGTTCTCATGATGTAGAAGCCATAGCTTTTTTCACTTTTTAACTCATATACTCCACTTCAGACAAAAGGTGTGCTGTTAACAATTTGTTTGTTTGTCTATGTGGTTTAACACAGTGTCAACAATCTTTCAATTATGAGTCACCAGTACAAGGATAGGGCTTTTAAGAGTCTTGCAAAAGGACACTTCTATGAAACCAAAGGTACTGGTGGGGCTCAAACCCAGGAATCATGAGTGCTAGGACTGCCTCTTTAACTACTGGGCCACACAGGACCCATTTTCATTTCAAGACAAAACAAAAAAATCTGTTTTGGTAAGATGTTGAAATCTGCGCAGATGAGTGAACTGTTGAAAATAATCCTGACTCAAGATATTTCAAGACAAGAAATAATCTGCAGATCATAGGGATAAGTTTGTATGGGGTTTAACAGTATATCAATAATATTTCAGCTATTTTACTGCTTTTCTGGATTTCACCAGGACTGGACATGGTTCTGCAATGTCTTGACTAAGGACTCTTCCATGAACAACCATAGTGCTGCTGGTGATGATTAAACTGGGGACCCCATTGTCACAAGTCCTCCACCTTAACCACTGGGCCATGCAGGCCCAGGATCAGTTAAAAAATCCGACTCAAGATGCTTCAAGACAGCAAATCATTTGTGGAACATGGGGAGTTAATATAGGAACCAATGTATGGAAGTAGGTGTGTTTACCTCTCCGGTTGACAGGTCCACCATGACGTTGTCCAGATGTCTGTCCCCGAGACCAATGATGTAACCAATCATACACATGACAGCTGT
Organism: Cerastoderma edule; assembly: GCA_947846245.1. Lineage (NCBI taxonomy): Eukaryota > Metazoa > Mollusca > Bivalvia > Cardiida > Cardiidae > Cerastoderma > Cerastoderma edule. The sequence goes on from OX401406.1 coordinate 54,548,928, forward strand.
GGATCTTGCGTAGGTCTGTGTGACGTACCACCACTCATTCGGTCCCGTACTCGCACACCACAGCTCTTTAGCAAGAAGATCTTTTGGAGTCTCTGCCATCAACTCTTCCAACACCTTACGCTGCACACTCAGAGGCCATTCCTTACGATTCTCTAAATCTTTTATACCCTGAATGTAAGACATAATGCATTTTTTTCATTCTTTAAAAAATCTTAAGTCGCGGCTCTCTAGTACAAGAGGGAAGAATTGACCTTTATCAAGATATAGGGGTCATACAGGTCTTTTCTATGCACTTTTCCCTGTCCATTCATAAATGTTTTTGTATTTATTCCAGTTGTTTCAAAGCTATAACTTTAAAAAAGAATTACAGTCGACCCTCGTTTATCCGAACACTTTTGTTCCTAGGAGAAATGTTCGTATTCACGAATTTTCCGGATTTGAAGGGAAATATAAAGTGTGTTAAGGAAGTGTTTATTTGGTCAAAACGGATTTTAAAAAAATGACAATTTGAAGCGTTATTTCGACACGTCTTCGTTTGACTGTGGGTGTAGACATCTTCAAGTTGTATCTTCTTATTTCAATATTGAGAAATGAGATAGGGTGGGATTGTCGAGAGTTTATTTATAGTGAAAAGGAACATATCGATTAAGTAATAATTGAAAATGATTGCCAGACATTGTCTCCTAATCGCTGTCTAGGCAGCCAATCAGCCAATCAACACCTTTTACAAACTCAACTATCGACATGCGACCGTAATTACAATTATGTAAGACCAATCAACTGACAGAATGACCGATTAACAAACAATCAACACCTTCCAGTACACTACACTAGGTGACATGTTATGGTCAAGCATACATGCCAATTTGCAAAACGTGTGAATGCCGTTTACAACAGACAGAAGACCGATCCCTTCATTCCCAACTGTAACCGCAAAATAAACGATTTTACTGGTTTCCGGACTAGCCATACTCATATACTATGAAAAGTGACTGTTGGTTCCCGATTTTTTTTGTCCGATTCCGGAACGCGGATTTTCCGCATTAAACAGTTAAATTGATGAAGGTAAGGACCGTTCTGTTCAGATGGTGAATATTCCGGATTAGTGACGTTCGGACTATCGCGGGTTGACTGTATATCATACTGTTTAACTTAAAATGAATGAAAGAGCACTTGTCATTCATCCTCAATTGCAAACTCTCCAAATGTTACAACCATTGTAAAATGTACTTTTGTAACATTTAAAGCTTGTTTTAATATCTTTAACTGCATGGTAATAAGAACAGGGTAAGGGATAAGTACATCTAAATGGTTCACAAACCTTTTCCCTCAGAAGTGGTGTAAGTTTGTTATAATAAACTTCACTTGGTCGTGGTATATTGGTTGGTGGTTGAGCATTGGTACCCGATGTTTGAGGTTTAAGGAGGGGAACCATAGCCTCTCTCTGCTGCCATCTCTTATACAGAGCAAACAGGGGGGTGGCACCATCCACCCATTGTATGAGGCCTGACCTCGGCCCCAGGGGGGTCACTGAGTAATGTCTGGCCCTATACAGTTCATGGCTTCCCCTGTAATACACACATCATTTATCATTTGTTTGCCAAGTCAACAGTTATCTTAAGAGATTCCTCAAGTTTATCAGTTCTAGACAGGGGTCTGCAGTGTCTTGCCCAAGACGTAATCTATCTTATACCCATGACTCATTCTTTTCAAAATAAAAGGTCAGGCATTCAATTTTGGAGCCATTTACAAAAACTGTTACTCTAGTGTTCCTCATTAATCCTAGAAACAGTTCTTTTTTAAGCCTAACAAAATATTTGACAGGAAAGTTCAAGAAACCACTTACTTTTTTCCACATGCAAACATGTTGTTGACGATGTTTAAGAACTGCATTATACGCTCATCCAGATGAAGGTCCTCCAAACCCTTGAACAAGTATGGGTATCTGAATAAAAGTAATGGTATTGTAAAATGATGTCCTTTGTTCTGTTACAAAATATCTGAAACATCAGTCTTGAAAATCTTAGCAATTTTTGACAAGAGAATAATCTGAAACCTGAAAAATATACCTTTGTTTCAATTCTTCACAAAATGTGCAAAAAATGTATCAATTGTTATATGAAGTTTCATGAGAAACAAAAAATCTTAATGAAAGGCTGAATAAAATAAAAATAAAAATCTTGCATAATTTACTGTACATTTGAAATAAAAGTAAATTTTGGCCAGTAACAAATTCCTGATAACACTTACTTTTTTCCGTCAGAACCTTTGAACACCAGCTTCTTTGGTTTGGTTTTTGTTGGTAGTATCTGTACGACGTTTGAGACGGACTCGATTGTGACCAGCTGACCAGCAGTCCCTAATCCAGGCATGGCTATAACAGTATTGCGCAATGAGTGGAGTTTAGGGCTGATCTCATTCATGTACAAAACCAGGCTACTCCTCTTCTGGGCCTTCTGTTGGAGACTCACATGGATCTGAAAATGTAAACAAACACAGGAATAACCTTAAAGATATTTGTTCACAAAAGAGAGAATTCTATATCTTGAAATGTGCATAGCTACACTGTTGTACTAGACATACTGGAAAATAGCAATCAGTAGTTGATTATTTCATATTTCAGTATTAAGAGCCTGTTACAGTTAATAATTATTCAACCAGATCCAACAGTGTTGCAACGGTCTTGAAATCCACTGATGGTGAGTGTTCCTTTACATTTATGGTGAAATACTTTTTATCACTTAACAGAAATGAACAATGTGTCTTAATCGTTAATCAACTTTGATATTTTCCCCATTGTTCAGGATTTTTAAAAACCTGTTACTAACAACTTTTTAACTTCTATTTTTTAACTTCAAAAGGAATGTATTGCTCATGTTTTTTTGCTATTTTGGACAATGCCTGTTATTCCACATACCTGTTTGAATGGATGCCAGCTAGCTCGAGGATGACTTGGGTTGGAAGGATTTTTCAGTTTCTCCAGGGCGTTAGTAATCATGTGACCATACGTCTCCTGAAACAGCTTCTCATGCGGGGTATCCGTTACCTGGCTGGTTATCTCATACAGCTTCTCTATTGTGTACACAGTCTGCAGACATATAAAACAGTTATAGTATATGAAAGTATATCTTGATTTAGTTCACAGTGTAACATATGCTACATGCGGCAATTGCTGTCTCTAAACACCAATAAGTCAATAGAAGGTGGGAAATGAATATAATATACATATGTTAAAGAATTGACTGATGAACAATTGCTTTCCTTCTTCCTCAGTTTATTTCTTCTTGACATGTCTCTCAGACAAACCACTTTAATAGCCCAAGCTGTAGATAGCCTTTGACAACATTGTTACAAAAGCTGGGTTAGTATTCTCCAATTACATCAAAAGCAAATGGTCAACAAAACAATTCTTAATGGTTCAATATGCAGATAGACTTAATCAAGTATAATGTCTTTGATTTTAAACAGTGAGGATTAATCTTAAACTATCACTTTTTCAAACAGTCGTAACTTATTGTTCTACCAATATCTGTTTTATACAGAGAGGGTACATCTTTTTATCGATCGCCACTCATAGTCAAGTTTCCATTTTAGATATAAAATACACATGTTTCAATTCAGTAAGAAAGACTTCTAAAGTTAAAGGGGTCAGGTATAGATTAAACCAAAGTAGCAGATGTGATGCACTTTATTGGAATAAATTGGTCATGAAGCAAATTGTTTTATAATGAGGATATAAATTACCGGTTTTAGAACAGTCTTATGCTTTTCTCTAATAATTGCATTTTTTTCCTCCTTGGTTAGGGAGGTATTATTGTTGACTTTCTTAATTTCACTTTCGAGTTGGGCAATACGTCGTTCCACATCCTGGTGTTGTTGGTTAAGTGTGCCCAGCCAGAGTTCGTCCCAAAGTAGGGTTATACGTCTCAACTCCTCAATCAGTTGTTTAACATCCCATATCATCCTGAAAATACATTGGTTATCTTATAGCTCTTTCATAGATATTGATAAATATTGAACAGCATATACTATAACACTGGTATTTCTTTACAAGCATGTTTTTTCAAAGAAACAGCTACAGATGTAAGGAAATTTGACCATTTAAGTCTAATACTTATCAAAAGGTTTATGATTTTTCCTAGGAATCTTTGTATGTTTATATGGGTTTTAATGCTTTGTCAACAATTTTTCAGTTATGCTCAGGCTTTCAAGGATTCTAAGAATCGAAATCTCTTATTGCAACAATTTCTATGCAAAATATAAAAAAGATGGCTTTTTTATGAAATATCTTAACAATCATTAAATGCATTTGCTATGAATCCAAACAGTCAAAATGATTTTAATGGAGTAATGGGTTAAAAATATATTTTTGTGAAAATGATATAACATGTCAATAGAATACTGACTGTGGAAAGTTTGCAGTGAGTGTATTCAGCATAGAAAGGACAGAGTTTTTATGGAGCATTGAATCTTCTTCTCCGTCTACCGTCATATCATCTTCCTCCTGGGACGTGGGGTCCTCAATATTCTCTCCATCTGTCTCCCCTTCTCCCATCTCATTCAGGTAGTTGTTCAACAGACCTGGTATAAGGTAATGTAGAGAGGGTGATTACAGTAAATTCTCTTAATGTTCAGAGTAAATGTACAGGAGAAAGCAAACCACTTTATTGGGGTTATTCATATAAATGCATAGGATATATGTCATGTCAACAATATTTCAGCTATTTTACGGCTTTCTTGGAATTCACCAGTACTAGGAAGGGCTCTGCAGTGTCCTGCCCAAGGACACTCCTAAAAAACCAGTAAGGGATTTGTTGTAAAGTAAGACATGATAGCAGAAGCTTCTAAAACATTGTCCCAAAGAAAGAAATAGCCTTGAATTCATATCTGACGGTAACTTTGTCTGATTTTATCCATTATAAGAAAAGAAAATGTCCCATAACACACTTCATAATTGTCATCCACTGTTGCTTTCAATCTGGACATGTCACAAGACATTATATGAAGGAATGGGTAGCACATTTGTTCTGAAAATGAGTATACATGAAGAAAGGCAGAAGTCCAAGTGTTTCATGATATTCTTTATTGTTGTTTTAAAAAAAGCGTTTAAATTCATTTTTGCTTGAGACAACTTGTATATTCAAGTACTTAACAGTTTTCATAATTAGCATCTAATTTGTTTTAAAATTAAGATATATGAGGAAGAAAATAAGCAGAAGTTTCAAATTACATTCTTTATCATATATTTCTAAAAAAATGTTTCAAATTAATTTTGCTTCAGGCAGCTTGTAAATAGAAGTACATACCAGTTTCAGATTTGGTATCTAGTTTGGTACTGTAACTACCAACCACAGCTGGGTATACAATCAGATGTGGCGCATCCTCCGCTAACCTACAGAGCAGGTCCAATATACTCTGCCTAACATATCCCTCAGGGTGACTCAGACGTGAGAACAGCTGTGGAATTATACCCTTCCATGGCGCAGTCGGCGTCACTGCAAGCCCGTCTTCTAGGACATTACGTAACTCCCATGCATGCTTCACGAGTAATCTCAATACACGTAGTGTACTTATCACATTGTTATCCTCCATGTTGCTTTCCTTCATTGGATCTAACTAAAAAGATAATTTTGTTGTAGAATGATAATGTGAGGTTTGGACAACTCTAATGAATGAATGAATGAACAAATGAATGAATGAATGAATGGTGTTTTAAGGCACATGATAGCAAAGGTTATTTGGCACACATTATGTGGATAAACTGGACAACTCTAAAGAATCCCTAAAGAATTATGGGATTGGTCAAAATAGTCGTCTTTGTACTAATTTGAGATAAGCAATACTGCAAGGTATCAAATCAGTGGAATTGTCTCTCCATTCATACCACTTCACATACAATATTGTTCTGTTTTAAAGATACCATTATTGTTTATCAGTTTTGACTGACACAAATGATTTCTTTAAGTTGTTAAGTAAAAGAGTACCCAGGTGCTTTTAAAAGCATACAAGTGAAGTAAAGGATCAATCAAGGACTTACCCCACCATTAAGTTGTAGGAATTTGAAATAGGCTGTAGCGGAGAGTTGATAGTAATGGTAGATTCTGTGTACAACGCCCTTCCACACATCCAACAATCCATCCACATACTCCTCCCCTACTGTATGTAATGTTGGACAGGAGGCAAACAGCTGTCTTCTTGTCGTCTCTGTACCGTCATCATACTGACTCTGCCAACAATCAAATACTCAAATTATACATATGCAGATTTCGAAAAATACACTTTCCTTCATTGAGCGCACAATATCTCTACCTGATTTTGATCAATGTAACATGCCAATCTGCAAAAAATTAATACAGATTTCCATATGTACACTTTTGTTCATTGTGCAGATAATATCACAATATATCTACCTGAGTTTGATCAATGTACCAGGACAACCTACAATGATTCAAAGCAGATTTGCAAAGGTACCTTTTTGTCCATTAAGCTGAACAATATCACATTATGTCTACCTAATCTTGTTCAATGTAACATACCAATCTCCATAAAATCAATAAAGATTTCCAAAGGTACATTTATATTCACTATGCAGACATTATCACATAAAGTGTACCTGATCTTGATCACTGATGTCCTCCTCACTCGTCATAGCTGTGTGAATTTGACTCAGAATTGTATACACACTGTCTTTCTCCTCTACAGTAGTGCCCTTAAAGGAAAAGAAAATAGTGTACAGTCATAAAATCAATATAGCTAAGGTATGAAAAGACTGCAAAAACAGTAAATAAATCAGTTTTATCGATAATCTAATTCATTTTCATGTGATATTTGGTTTTCTCATTTTTACCACCACATCTCTGTTTTTCACCTTATAAAATGACTTGTTCTACAAGAGGGGAGTCGCTAAACCCGTAGAGCATTAACAATGGCGACTTCAAACAACCTTTTAAAATATTTTGATCTATTGACAAGGAAAAAGCAAACCTAGATCTGTCATAGTTTAACTAATTAAGCTCATATGAGTATGTTAATAAAACACTAATAGAACCCATAAAACAACTGCGACATCCAAATAATAAAAGTTCTTTTTTATATAAGATACTGCTGAGGAAGGATCCTTAATTGTGGGTTCTTATCTATTCATCTTATTTATACGATTCTAATGTGTACCATAAAAAAACTAAAAGTACACTTACTTGTGGAAGAAGATTAAGTATCTGGTTCTTTTCTTCTGGGAACAGTTCAACACAACCATGGCTGGGGAAAAAATCATGCCAAGAAATTCAAAACCAGAATGAAATGACATTTCAAAAGTTGAATGGATTTCTAGGATTCTTACACATCTATGAGTTTTGACAACTTGAAGCCAAAGAACATAAAAAAAACATTACCATTAGGATTCTTTTTTAAAATAAGAGACTTGCCTCTGAAGTTATATTTTTTGTGGGCTTTCTACAGAAAGTACTTAAAAGGGGTTTGAGTACCATAAACTGCATATAGTAAGTTTATCGCATTTAACACACACCTGCGTCAAACCATAAATGAAAATATTGTGATAAATATAGTTTTTGTCATAAAGTGTAAGTCGTCTTTAAGTCATTATTCTCATACCTATCCTTCATCAGAGAAGACTTTCATGGACCATTTTGTCACTTTGATAACTGACCAGACGAAAAAATTGACGGAGGTTATTTTCACAAAACTAAGGTTCTATGCAAGATGTAGTAAGCCCTTCATGATTGTGGGTTTACAACACCTTGCATTTAACCTTCGCAAAGGAGCCATTAAAAGCAATGTCTATATATAATGTCAGAAGTTTGTACACAATTCCATTGGTTGAATTGTTATGAATATTCATTGTAAAGCGTTTTGTCGACTGGTCAGTTGCATCAAATGGTGTTCAACATCTAACAAAACTTAAGGAACATACCTTGCACTATCAACTGCCTTTCTGCCCCACTTATAGCACCAGCCTGCCAGGGCGTACCAGGATTTAGGGAGGGAGTCACACTGTATTGTACTCAAGTGTAGAAACCTTCCCACAACACGGTCTGTGTCAGACAGGATGGGATTATCCCCTATCTTCAGATCTAGAAAATATTAGAGAAAACTATCCTTAATATATAGGCAGAAAATGCTTGTCCATGCATGACCATGGAAGACAAAGGGATTACTAATGAATGCATAGAGATCTAAAGAATAAGGAAATAACAATGATCAAGAATTGAATGAGAAATCTTTATCTTGATTTTCAATGCACCGGTGTTATGATGGACAAAACTGCTTGAAACATGCATAATAAACAATTTGTTCATACAATACGATTCTTTAAACTTTCTTGTAACAGGTCTATAAATATAAATGAAGACATTTGTAATTGCGTGTTATCTATGTACAGCAAATGTCCATTACATTGCCAGAGAAACATATGGCATGCATTGTTAATATGCCAATTTGATCCCTCAAAAATTGTCCATATACCACTTAGATTTAATGATAGGGGAAACACATTACAGTCAGCTAATACAAAAAGCCAGATTTCTACAAGACGTTACCTGAGTTAGATCCGACAAATGTGATTCCCATATTCTGTTCGACCGCCTTCTCCTCGATATCCAACAACATCTGTAGGTTTGTAGCTAGGGTAGACTGTCCGTCCCCTTGACCGACCTTACTAGCTAAACTTGTCAGGAGCTTGTGGTCAACCTGAGTATAGGTTAAATAAATGGATGTTAGATAACTTTCACCAGTTACTTTCTAACAGCTTCATCTATTGACCCTTGAGTGTGGGTACTCATCAGAACCACCCCAAAGGATAATTTTAATGATAGAAAATAGAATGATATACCCTTTAACCTCTGACGTCACTTTATAATAGAATTTGTGATATACAGCAAAAAGGACAAATGGAAAACAAATGAAGATATTAAAAAAAAGCTAATCATAATACAAGTAATATATCTTAAGTTATTATATTATTTTCTTTTCGATTTGCCAATTATCAGTACTATGTGTGATGATCATTTCTAAAATTAGATCTTTAATTGGAAACTTTGATGGCCTAAGCATGTTCGAAATCATTTTGTAACAAACAAATAACTCAACAGCGTATTAACTATTGCAGTTCAAGTACAATAATGCCTCACATTACCTGTAGCCATTTGACGAGGGTGAGTAGAGATCGGGAGCTGAGTTCATTACAAATTGCAGTCTTGGCTTTATCTGAGCAGACGTAGCCCACCACACTGTTGGTTAGCACCTCCACTGCCTCTCTGTGCTCACCTAATGGAAACATACAATTAACATAATTAACATTAAACAATTACTTTGTTTAACCCATTACCAAACAATAACAACATCTAACCACTTTGTTGCAGACAACTCTGGAAAACATTGTGGGAAAAGGAAAAATTGCTCGTTGTGAGCAATTCTTCCTTTCCCCACAAGTCTATCTGCCCTATCAGAAGATTATTTTCCAATTTCATCACATTTTGAAATGTTGTCTGAAAACTCTTTCAATTTGGGACTGTTGAAAATTTGGCATTTGGCAAAGGGTTAATATATTTTTTTTTTATTTCACATCAACAATATTTCAGTTATATTGCAATGCCATCATGTCATCAAGGATGAAGGAAGACCGTAACACTTAGAGATGGTCAAACTGAGTGGAGCAATAGGCATTCTGTAAGTCAGCAAGGAGACAGCCTCAAGTAAAATTAAAATGTAGCTTAACTTTGATTTGAAGGCACACACACAGGACCATGTGCTCTCTAGTTCAGTACACTTACCACTCGACCATGGAAGTCGCTTACATTTACTAAATTCTAAACTAACATCTGTCACCACAAAAGTGATAAGATTGCTCTGCCTGTTTGTTTACATGACCGACAGTTTCAAAGAATTTGACAACTTTCATAGTAAATGAATAATAGTTTACTGAAATACATGGTAAACAATTAACTAAAATCTTTATTTTTTTTATTATTTTTTTTATATGGGTTTTACACCACATCAACATTATTTCAGTTATGTAGTGATGCCCGACTCGTAATGATGGAGGAAGACCCCATACTCAACTGCCCATAAGGGCTGGTCAAGGCGGGTAGAACCATCAGCATTCCCTTAGTCAGTCGGGAGAGTGCCTCTAATGAGAATCCAAATCACTCTCAGGATTCGAACCCACGCGGAGAGGGGCCATGTGATTTCAAGTTCTGTACTCTAAGCACTAGGCCACAGAGGCCCCTTAAAATCTTTATTGATTGTATTATTTCAATAAGTTGATGATGAGGTTGTACTCTGACATTCTAAGTGTTTTCCTCAACTGATTAGTGAATATTATGACTGGAGGAGCTGTTCTTAATGCTGTTGTGGTGTAAAGTGAAAAACATTCAAAATGAACAAATTTGCACAATTAATATCAATTGAGATGTTCCTAATGATAGCTCATTTCTAAAATGATTTTCCTTATACAACAAGTAGATGTTACAAACTGCTTTTGTTTAGAAAGGTTAAGTATGTCGAAGTTCATTTCTCACCAAGGAAAGGGTAGGATTGTATTAAATGGTGTGGTTGCAGAATAGTTCATTATCTAAAGGAAAGATCTAATTCAAGGAAACTATGACAACCTCCAACACTACTTAGCAAAGAGCATCAGAAACTTACCAATACTATGTGTCAATTTAGCACACTCGCGCTCTATACGTATGGCATCCAGTTTGTTGATATAGCCGGCAGATGTAGCGAGATGTTTCATGGCTGTCCTCAGTGAGTCTGGTCGGGAGGTCACACCGTTATCAGAGCTATGGTTCTGTAGGAGAATGTGAGTCTGATCCAGGAGTAATTTCTCACTCAGACCAAAGTTCTGCTGCCTTCTCGACAAGGAGCAGGTCCCAAGCTGCAGTTTTAACAACTGCTCTGACAGTTCTACAAAGAAAAATAAATAAAAATTAATTAACAAATATCACTGACATGTAGATACAGTTTTACCTGTTGTTGACTGTGATCTTTTTTTTTCTTAAATTGTGACAAAATGAGCGCTGACTATTGCATGCAAATATTTTCTTTTTGGAAAAACATCTTATATTATTCATACATCTAATCATGTATGTGCCATGATTAGTGGAAATTAAACCCTATATACTAGGTGAAAAGTCCAGAACCTTAACAGTTCCCCTGTAAAGGACATCAAGTGACCCCTTGCATGTAGAAATTACCTCTAATGAACATTCATTAACCACTTGATGAAGTTTTTTTGAAGCGTAAAGATGCAAAAATATTCTAAAATTCTAATAGAAATTCCAATTAAAGCTACAGTTTTTTGTACCAACACAAAAGGAATATTTGATCAAGTGATTTGATGGTCTTGACAATTATTGGGGGAAAATCTCATTGATTCATGATAAGCTGAAATAAACACAAGATACACATTATAGGTAAGCCTTTCATACAGATGGCACAATAGTTGAAATATACAGGCTTACCTATCTTCTTATCCGTGCTGAACACTTGCTGTGTTTTAACAAGTCTGATAGCTTGTAGGAACGTGGAGCAATCATGGTCAGACTCGTCTAAAGATACCTTCTCACTCAGTGGCAACAACCAGGTCTGAAATCAATGGATCATTATATGTGCATGTGTTCAGACTTTACCATATGTTGAAGGAGGCAAAATTACATAATACATAGTGTAATGCTGTAAACATTTTATCACCAGATATCTTTATAAAAAGTATACCATATTTATCCCAATTTTGTTTCTTGCAAAAAGCATAAATCATGTTTAGCATTTTTCTTTACAGATACCTTTAACAGACCTACAACATGTAACTTCAGTAGCTTTGCACAGTAAGATATAATTCTTGTTTTGCTACATTGTGCTTTCCTTTTGGTGACAAATTTTTAATCAATTGAAAAACTCATATAAAAGTTTTGGCTGCCTTGTCAAGACATTTAAAAAAAACAACCTCACATATGATTCATATTAATGAAACTTAGTTAAAAGATAAGAGCAAAAAAAGAAATCAAGATCATACACTAAAATTCAACATGTTTCTGTACGGCCAATCTATCATATATAATACTATCATATTTAAAACATAGGAACACCTTCATTCAACAGAGGCATCATCTATTTTAATTATCTATATGTATAATTTTAAACTTAGTGAAAAAGCAGAAATTGCTTAATGTATAGGCAATTTCTCCTATGTCATCTTATCAAAACGGGAGCCGATTTTTTATTTATTTTCTTAATACAAACCTTTCCTCTCTTATCCTCTACTTGAGACCTCAAGGTCGAAACAATGGAAACGACTGACATTGTGTCATTTGAAATCAACACAGGCCAGTCCATGGCTTGTATTTTTAACAATTCTTCACCAACTGATTCCGATCCTTTCAACAATTGTGCAATACCATTCCTGCAACATTTAAACAAACATCTGACTTAATACATCCATGGTTAACAGCAAAATAAACAAAAATTGAAGTTTGAGTTTTGAGCTTGCTTAACTCCTTACTCCAAAGTACCCCACTTTACCGCATCTGCTGAGGAATTCTTTAGGCACCACTCTGACACACATTACACAAGGCATCAAATTAACATATTTCTTCTTGCTATTATTTGTCACCAGCTTTTCATTACAATTTTGGCCGTCACAAATTCCTATAGTAGCAAATGGGTTAAAAAATTCAGTTGAATTCATTAAGCCTACAACAGCGAAAAACCACTTATGGCTATTAATAAAATTACTGCATAAAAATCATAAACCATGCATAGACAGCAACAATTTGGCACACAATCTATGTGCATTGCTGCAAACATGTTATAAATCATTGTGAAAAATGCCAAGAAGTCAAACATACTTATGGTTATTGGTTGTTGAATATTGATGTATAGTGGCGGCAGCCTTCAGGAACTGACTGTGTGCATATATTTCTTTGTCCTTTATTCCCCATTTAGACAACTCTTCCAGGCCTGGCAGGAGGTCTAACTCCTCCGATACTGTGGTCATCTCTCCTTTATCAAAGGCTGACAGGGCTCTGTAAACAAAATATATACGCTTAACCCATTACCAAACAATAATGACATTTAACAAGTTTGTTGCAGACGACTAAGGAAAAAAATGTGTGGGGAATGGAGAAATTGCTCTTAAGGAGCAATTTTCCCTTTTTCCATACTGTTTTCTGCCATATCAGAAGATTATTTTGCAATTTCATCACAATTTGCAAACAAGTCTGCAAACTCTTTCAATTTTGGACAGTCAAAAATTTGGTGTTTGGTAAAGGGTTAAATCTTTTCTCTTTTCCATTCAATTACATAAATGGTTTTATATTCCATTAACATTATCTCAGTTATGTATCTATTCCCAACTCATAATGATGGAGGAATACTCCACATTTAAATGCCCCTAGGGGCTGGTCATTTCATAAATTAGTCAGGAGACTGCCTCTCATAGACATACAAATGCCTTCACCTGGATTCAACCCAACCAGAGAGGGGCCATGTCATTTAAAGTTCTGTGCACTATACACTAGGCCATAGAAACAATTCCTTACTCTATGATATCTCACTTTGATGCATTTGAAGTTTTTTGAAATCACTGCGATAAATGATACACTGCTAATAATGAGCAAGTCTATTTTCACAATGGTTTCTTAACAACATCATAACTAAAATGAATTAAATTCATCTAATGTCTTATCATCTGCTGTTGATATTCATTTGAACTAATTATCATAATTGGAAAAGGATAAATTGGTCACCCACTTCCCCATCAAAAATTTCATAACTTGATCAAATTAAATGCAATAGCAGACAAAAAATAAGTATAAAACCGTTTCCTTTGTAATATTTGGGATAAATCACGAATCATAAAAGGCAATATTTTGTTTTGAACAATTTCTTGTTTTCACAGTTTCTTGAGACAACTTTGATAGCCGATTTAAAAAACCCTTATAAACATATATTAAGAAATTATCAGAAGTTATCAGATAACAGATAATTGAAAATATAAATGGAAAGTATAAACAACAGGTGTAAGTTGAAGAATTTCAAAAACCTAAAATCAGAAGTTCTTTATCATGAAAAGGCATTATTTAGGCACAAAAAGTCTCAAAAACCTGAAAATCAGGAATAACCAGTAACACTTTCACCTATGAACAATGCTTCAAAGAAAATATTGACTGTTCAGCAAATGTCAGAATATACGAAAATATGTACATTACATCATTACATATTACAACATTCAACAATTGTACTTAAAATTCAGTAACCAACGGTGGATCAAAGTTAAACAGTAGACCTATCTGTTCTCTAATAACAGTAAACAAACTTATATGAAGATTAATGGAAAGCTATGAAGGATACCTGATATAACACATGTCCACATCATATGTTGGTTGAGGACAGGTGAGTGGACTCGCAGCTCTGATCTTGTTAAACGTCTCCTGCCATTTCAGGACCGAGTCCCAGTCATTGAGATGAACATAGCAATCAATCACCTTAAAACAGACAACAGTAACATTTGCTTAACATTTTAATGGACAAACAATCAATGTAATCATTTCATAACATTTTCCAGCTCACACAATATTTGAAGATTTGCAATGATGAAAAAAGTTTTCATCCATATTGCTTGTTTTCACCATATTTCAAATCATACTGTTTGATTTACATACTTATCAACACAAAATTATGAAAAGACAGAAAAATATATTTTTCACATCAAACAAATGGTGAAAATAATGAGTTTAATGTAGAAAATCTTATTAATTCTGTGACCGATCTATAAAGTCCCTGAATTGTTTGCTCAATGATAATCAAATTTCCTAGCTAATGAAGTTACATAATGCAATCTTCTGTCATACCTCATTTACAAAAAGGTTCATCTTTGATGGAGACATGACTAGATCCGTCTTCTGCTCATTGTTTTGTTTGGTCACCAGACCAGCCATCTTGGAGAGTTTATCAATAGGGGAGTCGGACCTTTCCTCTTCTGCGTGCTGTAGCAATGTTACCATGGCTGATCTGTATTCTTTGGCAGCATTCTCATACCTGATAGAGAAAACATTAAACATAACCCAATACCAAACAATAAGGACATTTAACCACTTTGTTGCAGATCACTCTGGAAAACATTGTGGGAAAAGGAGAAATTGCTCATGATGAGCAATTTTTCCTTTTTTTCACAATGTTTTCTGCCCCTTCAACAAAATTATTTTCCAATTTCATCACATTTTGAAGTGTTGACTGCAATCTCTTTCAATTTGGGACAGTTGAAAATTTGGCGTTTGGTAAAAGGATTAAATGTTCCAGGAGATCAATGCATCATCTTAAAGAATTTTTTTTTTTAACCTTTCTTAACTGTTCTATGTGGCATACGATATATTTCAACTTTATCAATTGTTATATGATACCACTTAAAATAGAATGGTTGAAAAATTGTCATTTAAGAGAATGTAAGTTTAATTCTACATTCATTGTTCAGTTACATGTGATTAAAAATTCATATTTTCCAAAAAAAAAAAGGCAATCATAATCTTACCTTGAGAATGATCAAAACATTTATTACCAACAATTAAAGAGATGGGCAAAGACAAAAGTTATTAAGGATAAAACTAAGTGGTATTGCAGATTAAGCCCATTTATCAAACAAAATCAAACTCATATAATGCAAAGTAAATCCTAAAAAATACAGCAAGAAGAAAAGTAAATAGAGAGTTCAGTGTAAGACTCCAAAAAGTATTTCCTTTTGTAATGGGTTTACTATAGTCTTACATCAATCCCTCAAATAACATCTTATAATCAGATAACTACCTTCCATATGCTTTTTCAATGGCAGCTTTAATCCATGTAAATTTCCGCCCAATGACATCTTTACACCAAATGTACAGTCCTTGTACAGCCTCTGCATTTCCTAGACGAGTAAAGGCTTGAACCAGCTGTTGTAGTACTGTCTCAAACTCTTGACCCTGTTCATGATTCATAGATTGCAAAGTTAGAGAAATCATAGTTACCATCATCATTCCTATGCATGACTCAGCACTACAGACTTTAGTATTTAATTCTTTGTACTTATTCAATTCAAATTGATTTTGAGGAAAGCTTAAACATTGCCAAGTCTCTATTGATGACGGCTTCCTGGCTACATGACCAATACTCATGTTCACTTGGGATCTAGTTGCTGTGTACACTTGGTACCTGAGGCCTGCCCTCTACCACTGAACCACTGTTAACCTCTGTGGCCTCTCTTGTTTTCCTTCCAAAAATTCTTCTTTATGATGACAATTATTGCTATCACTATAAATAAGCTCTGAACCATTTTATAACATTCGTTGAGACACTGATTTTAGTTTAACATAAAGGTCATGTGATTGAAAAATTATTGTAGAAATTAAGAAACATTAAACAATCTTAATAAATGTATAATTCAATTAAAAAAGTTACCCTGTGGAAAGTTTTGTTCTGCAGAGAAAGACAAATAAAAAAAAAAAAAAAAGAGAGACAGGCCTTACTCATATAAAGAGGACAAATCGATTACCATGTATAACATTAAATAGATTAGGACAAAACATTTTTTTCAAGCATGAGTGTACCTGAGTGTTGTCAGTTTCTGCCATTTCCTGAAGTAATAATGAGGCGTGCCTGACAACAACAGAGTAAAACCCTCCATGAAGAGCCACCGTTATTATAAACTTCCTTATCCGTGATAGCCACTCCTGACATGTGTTCTTGTTGGTACGGAAAAATGTACGCACAGCCTGTAAAGAAAGGGAATATTCTCTGAGAAAACTTATCATTGTATCCTTTTTTTTGTGTTATGTTAACTCTATCAGGCTATGATGTAAAAGACAAAGCTTTCAACATGTGCACCAGTCTTAATGAGGATCTCTTATAAAACATGGTAGCATTTTACTAAACATCTTATGCCTAAAATATGTGTAAGTTTAAAACAACATCCCCTCTTATTTAAATTGAGAGATAAGCAAGATTTCACAGCAATACATCATTAAAACAGTCTCTCTAAACCGCTTCCAATGACAATGTTGTACTTTTATTCAAGATAATATTCATGTATATCAGTTTTGACATATTTTCTCTAAGTTGTTTAGTAAAACACTACCCCGATGATTTTATTCAAACCTCAGCCCGAATTTATGTATCACTTCTTATAGTTTTTCAGATTCTTGTGTACCTCATGTTTCTCACCATTCTTGATTTTTTTTAGTGAATCATATAATTTGATGACCAATAATCCATGTCAATAATATGCAAAGAAATTTTGTTAAAAGAAATGTTAAATTCTCTCCATTTGACCACTATGACACTGAATACAAGAGGGTGTATGTGAATACCACATAACTATCTTACCTTTGGTAAAGTGGCTAAAGAAACTGCCGTGCCCTCGTATGAATTGTACAACTCCTTCTCTAGGAACTCTATAAACTGTAGTAACAGTTTTACTCTCAAGTGACTCTCTGGATTATCTCCCTTAGACACAGCTGAACCTGGATAATACAAGCATACAATAATATTGGCTTCATCAATCTTTCTTCAGTGGGTGACAGTGATGCAGAGGAATTGCAAGCCTCTTTTCCCAGGTTCGATCCCGGTTAGGCGAGGTGAAAACTGCTGAGAAAATCGGTGCGAAAACTGGTTTAGTATCCAGAAAGCAGTCATCGAGAGTGAGTTTGATAAGCTTCCAACTTTAGTCACAATCCATGTTAATAACGATGAATAAGTTTAAACTAATATTATTTTTAACGGGTTTCATGTAATTTTCGATAATTGCTGAGTTAAAACATTTTCGATAACTGCTAAGTTAAACTAAGTTTAACTTAAATTTTGTAGGAAAAAAAAATCATCCCTGATGACTCTTATCCTATATAGCAAAATACAGGTAAAAATATACCTGAAATATACCTAAATCCTAACTCCATTTTACATACTTTACACCATAATCTAGAGACAATTGTGACAATAGATAAACTGCTCCTAACCAACAATTGATCCATTTGTCTGCTGTTGCTTTAAAATAAGAACATTCATGAATTTCCATAGGGGGATATAGGTATTTTTTTTTTTATAGAGTTCAACCTCCTTTCGACAATCTTTCTGTAACTTAACGGTTTTCCTGGATTCACAAGTGCTAGGCTAGAGCTCTGAAGTGTCATAGGAACTGGTGGGGCTACAACCCTGGACTTCTAAGACCCCCACTTCAACCACTGTGTCCGCAGGACCCTCTAGTAGAAAATGGAATCTTTACATAAGTATGTGTTCTAATCAAAAGGAAATCCAAATCAGCACTAATTGATTGCACCAACTGATTCCTGTACAAGCTTAAGTTCAAAGGTATGGATTTTGCTTGTTTTTGACCAACACCTACCTTTCCTCTCCTCTTCCTCCTCACCATGGCCATCATGAACCTCGGAGGCAAATCCTTTCAGGACAGCTTCAATAGATGTAAATGTTTCTTGAGGTTTACCCAGAGGGGTTCTAAGTCGCGCCAGAACACAAAACTGGGCAGCTTCCCATATAGCCCAAAACCATTGAGCCACAGTGTTTCTTGAAACCTGGTAATACAGATAAAAATTATAATAGTCTTAAACTTGCAGCATTTCAAAAATAAATTTGTATTCCTACATTAATCTGGCTGAGATGGGACCAAAATATATCTCTTGTCAAATTAATTCTTTTCAATAATGATCATATATGAAAATTATGATACTCGGCATGAGGTTTGCTTTGTTCTAATAAATTTATACTATATTGGAGAATTTTAAATTGTGTCTTATTCAAACGATTTGAAACGGGAGTGCTTTCTGTAAACTACTCAACAGAAATCACTAAGCCATTAACAGAAAAAGAATTTAAGTTATAGAAGGGCTTTTTAACACCAAATGCGATAAAGACACAATCATATTGCAACAGGGCTATCATTCTAGAACAATGTAAATAAGGACGTTTCACGGTGTGCATCAACATTATGCAGAAAGTAAGTGAAGCAGAAAGACCCTGGTGTACCAACCTGCTAATTCAGTTGTAAACAACATTTGATTCATTAACAGAGTAATCACTTCATGTTTTTTTATGATTTTCTCAAGTTTCTATATGAACCTTAAAATAGACATCTTACAAACATTCACAAAAATGGTTGAAATCCTAGCAAGAACAAATTCTTAAGCACTCCCAGACATTAACAAAGTATTTTTCTCATGATAGGATCCAAATAGGTTTGTATTGATGACAGAAGGTATCTGCTACTACACTTACATAGTTCTGTAAAACCAATCCATCGCTGTTTTTCCAATCTGTCTTACTGGATGTCCTTAATGTAGAATGGTACATTCCTTCGAGCCAACATAAGGATCCAGTGTGTCTATGAAAGTAAATATGCAAATAAACACAAGAGTTACAGATATAGTTGATGTTGGCCATTTCTAGGGTAGATAACACAGCTTACGGATACTAGGGTTGGTTGGTAAAACTAGATTATAAATGTAGATGACTTGAGTAAAATTTAAAATCATAAATGCAGATCCATTGAACACAAACATCCAGATATTATGCATTAGCTCTATAGCTTTAGTAAGTTTTTAATTGAAAATTGGAAATTAAAGGATATATTTTGGTTGTTAACCATCCAATAACATTATGATTCAACAACTCTTATTTTACACTTATACTTGATAAAAGAAATTCCTAACAAAAGATTTTAAATTGTTTGTAGGACAGCAACTATCATTATCATTATTAGGTTTTACATCCTGTCATCAGTATTTCAGTTATGTTGCGATGCCCAGCTCGTAAAATGGATGAAGATCACAAACTTGACTGCCTATAAAGGTATTTTGTAAGTCAACTAAGCACTACCTTTCATGCAGTTAAACATAATGTGACCAGGATTTGAACCCACGCGGAAAGGAGCCATGTGATTCAAAGCTCTGTTCTATGATTACTACGCCATGAAGACCCCCTTTAGAGCAGCAAAAATTCTCTCCCTAACCCGAGCTATATTTGAACATACTCACTTAGTTTTAACATCATGCAGAATGAATCCCATCACTTGTCTGAAGTTGTGAGAGTGGAAAGATCCAAGGGGAGGTTTACTGGCATGGTTTCTACAAGCCTGCCAGGCCGAGTTCAAACCATTCATGGACTCTCTATACACCAGCTGGGTTTCCTCGTCCAAAAGGTAGAGTCCATTGTTCTTACTGTAACAATATAAAAAAAATATGCAAATGTCTTATAACTGCAGTATTTCTTTTTTAACTATCATTTAATCCTTTTTTGAGCAAGCATCTTTCAGGGAATTAGACATTAATTAATTTTATAAGAAACGTTTGTAAGATTGTCTTAGGAATAAGTTGTCTTTCCTTTTTTCACAAAAACTATAAGCAATCTTTGAAAATAACTTCTTACTTTCAAGCGTTAAAGCTTTGATTAGAACCAAACAAAATGCAAAATATTGGGAAAAATGTATTTGTATTCTAAATTGACAATATGAAGAAATGTTATTTAACAAACATTTACACCATATTTTTATTTGCATTTGTCATACATTTATAGTACATTCCCTCTAATCTAATTTGTTTGATTGGTCTTTAGCAAAAGCAACTGCACTCAACAAAAAAATAGCAAGACAAATAGAAATTTCGATGACATTAGGAAGAAACCATTGTGATAAAAGGTCCAATTGACAAATTTATCCTTTTGCCATTTGAGTTTCAATAAACTTATGCAGCCAATACATTCAAGGAAGATACTATAGAGTGAGTTATTTATCTCATAAGATATCCACAAAATGTCCATTATTTCCACATTCCTCATACCCTACCTGTTGATAACGTTGATTGGTAGGAGATTGAGGAGAGAACAGTAAGCATCATGTAGCTGACCAGAATCCTCCATCAAATGAAACATACACAGCTTCACACATCTGAAATCAACAAACAAACAAATCAATTTACAGTCATAAAACAAATTGTAAGGTAAAATATACTGACTTTTGTCAAAGAACAAATGGATATGCTGAAATCAGGAAACTAGCCAATTTACATATTACAGACATTAGCCATATAATGTGGTAAATTCTTTCAACTGTTGCCATATAAAAAAAGGACAATGCTGGTATTGGGAAATATCCATAAGTCATATGAATGGTGTTTTATTGACAACCAATGTCATTTAGCGCGCATTGTTTAGACAGACACAAGCCATATTGTTGAGGTATTTTTGTCATAGAAGTAAAGGAGTATTCATACTAAGCAATTTTCATTATCAACACTTTTGAAAAGATTGGAAGTATAAAACAGAATCAATATACTTACCCTTTAATGATGTAACCAGGGTATGCTTTAGGGTTTTTGAAGAGACTGGCGAGACACATTTGAACAGCAGCACTAACTTCCCTCTCCTGGTCATAGCCTACATGGTACAGGGCCTGTACCAGAGTTAGGAACTGACGACTGGTGTATACATGTGGGCTGGTGTGTAGATTGGTGATTATCTCTGATATCCACTTCAACGACAGTAACCTGTAGAAAAAAAACAATAACACATTAACCCTTTCTCTCATTACAGATTTCCTGATTGGTCTAAAAACAAAGTCAGATGATCAGATAAAGTTCACATTTTTTGTGATATTTTGGGAAACCATCATAACATGGGAAATTAGTGACAGTTATATTCTTGTGCTATAGGTACATCTAAAGGGTTCAAATCCAAGTGACAGCATTTGAATTTATAGTAAAGGTAATCTCCCTTTTGACTAAGGGATTTCCTATGGATCTCCCTGGCCTAGCTAGTCATTATGGGCAGTCAACATTTGGGTATTCCTTCCAAATCAAGAGACAGGCATTGTAATCTAACTGAATCAAGAGACAGGCATTGTAATCTAACTGAATCAAGAGACAGGCATTGTAATCTAACTGAAATACTGTTGATGCCAAATGAAACCCATATAAATATATGTTTATGAAAGGACAGTCAATCTGATGTATGGGGGTTAACACGTATGTTTATGAAAGGACAGTCAATCTGATGTATGGGGGTTAACACGTATGTTTATGAAAGGACAGTCAATCTGATGTATGGGGGTTAACACGTATGTTTATGAAAGGACAGTCAATCTGATGTATGGGGGTTAACACTTTCCTCATCTCATTCAAGTGCAGAAGATGTCATTACTATAATTCTTCAAGATGACAAAAATACCAATGAAACAAGGACCGATTTGTCACAATCATTTCTAATGTCCTTAAGTACAAAGGTACTTATTTGTTTCTGCCTGTTTTAGGTAATGTGTAAAATCTGAAAATAGCTTTACACCAGAAGTTTAGGGGCCTCAGGTAGAATTTGAAAATATTATGGTAATGAGAGCTTAACAAAGCTAGTTCCCCTTTGCTGTGGAAGTTTTTCACCTTTTTATCAGCAACTATGAACTAAATAAAGATTTTGAACATAAAATTTAAAAAAGCAATCCTATATTGAAAACGTCTATTCTACTGAGTACCCACACAGTAAAGGGAAATAAAGAGGACATATAAATAAGTTAGCAAGGGAGATTACTATTTCAGCTTGAGTCTATTTCTTATGCATCTTGCCCGCTGTGAAATATCATCACTAAACTACAGATTTTAACAACAAGATGAGGTAGTTGTGGTTCTATTAACACTTACTTGGTATCAAATGCTGTACAGGCCTGTGTAAGAAGGTCTGCTAGAAGACCCAGGAGTTTGGAGAAGTTCCCACTAGTTTTAGGGTTCACATTCGCCAATACAGATCCTTCTAGCGGCGTATTCTGTGTCAGTAAGGTGCTAGTGGATATGAAATTACCATGTCTGTCAAAATAAAATAAAGAAACTTAAAGAAATTAATAACTTTGAATAAATCACTAACCTTGGTGATCCTTTACCTAACTGTATTCCTTTATATTTGTAAATCTCCAGATGTTCTTACGAAATAAAAGTAATAAAATTGTTAGATATTTCTCATATAACAAAGACAACATTTTTGGAAAAGGAGAAAATACTCACAAGTTGAATATGTACTTTTACACAGATTTATCTGAGCCATTGGTATAAAACCAAAGGTAACAAGTTTTTGAATAAAGGTTATCAAATCTAGAGTTCTGCATTGCGCGACAGTGGTCCAGAGGAAGAGCATCAGCCTCTTGTACAGAGGGTTCAGGGTTTGAATCGCCGAGGTGAAAATTTCCAGGACTTACCCACAAAGCGCAAGTACTGGTTTAGTATCCAGGAAGCAGTCATTGATAGTGGCTTTGAACAAGCTTTAAGCTCCCTTTACAATTGATGTAAAACAAATAAGGTAAAATCAATACATGCTGATATTGGTCAATAATGTCTCAAAAATAAAAATAAAATAATTTCCAACAGACACCATGCCTGAAATTAATAAGGAAATAACCACCAACCAAAATGTTTCCATCAGGCCCTTCATAAGTAAAACCAGCGCTCTTTAACACTCCTATTACAACCCATTAGGTTATAGAATAATTACCGTGTAGCATGAGAGTAGAGGGAGTGGACTATCGCATACTGTAGAGCTGGAAACTGGACACTTATTGAGGCTCGGGATACATTCAGATGGCAACAATACAAGTCAAAGATGCTTGGATTAAGTGCCCACATCTACAATAGAAACAAGACAAACTAAATATCGAGGGTTCAATGCAAGACTATAGTAAGTGCTTCATGATTGTGAAGTACCTACTATTGTCTTGCATTGAACCTTTGATATAATGTTATCTATCGCATACAGAAATCTGCTTAAACAAATCATCTAGCTATCATACCGGAACTCCATATACAGTCCATCTTGTTTTAAGCAACCTCTTTTAGATAGTGTATAAAAGGTTATTTAGTCGGAGGCTATCTGAATACAGGACACAAGTTATTCGGAAAGCTCCTTCTGAATGACTGACAGTAGTATTAAGGCATTAGTTGTCTAATACACTACAAACCTCCCCCTTTTACCATGGTTGCTTAAAGCAATATTGATTGAAATCCTGAATAAATGCCACTGCAGCATGCAACTCCATAAGCAATCAGTGTCAAACATACACCATGGCCCATGTTGAGCAAATTTCCTTTCAGTTATGATAGCTTCTAGCAAGCTTCATCCTGAAAATGTAATTTTCCTTAACATATAATAGTTTTAAGCTGATACTGTAGTATTGGACAAGTGTCAGAATTTCATAAAGGTTACTTGATTAAGCCTCTATTATTAGACCACAATACTAACTTAACTATTCTCACTTGTTTTAATCATTTTTTTAACCACAACTATTTAAAGATTCAATGATAAAATCTTTCTTAAGTAAAAAAGACTTAAATATCATTTCCAGTTATGCATATTATTTATAGCATGATTCCTTTCGTTTGAGCAAACTAACTTTATGATTCATAAATAATGTTCTTGCTGTTAATACACATTTGTCTTTGTGTTTATCACAGTGATATGGCAACTGCAGATAGTGTTCTATGTGAGGTAAAGGACTGAATTACATACCCCTAAAACATTGTTCTTCGAGCTTCCAATTTCTCCCAGAACGCACATATTGAAGATACAAATAGCCTCAGCTTCGCCGTTCCTGTACTCTATGTGTCTGGCTGGAATATTGTTCACCAAGTCTAGAAAGTCTTCATCACCACTGGACTCTAGCAACCTGTTGTAGCTTACTTGTATATCAAAGAGCAGGTATCTATAAACCAACAGGAAATCTTTATTAACCCATTACCAAACAATTATAACATTTTACCATTTACAACTCTGGAAAAAATTGTTGGAAAAGGAGAAATAACTCTTGGCGAGCAATTTCTCCTTTTCCCACAATGTTTTCTGCCCTTTCAGGTGATTGTTTTTCAAAGCCATCACATTTTGAAATGTCGTCTGCAAACTTTTTCAATTTGGGACAGTAAAAAATTTGGCGTTTGATAAAGGGTTATAAAACATTTAATTATTCTTTATCTTTATCTGTTCCAAACTTTTGTCAGATATGTTTGTCTTAAAATGGATGTCAGAGTGTACGGAGTTTAAACAAGAATTTTTCAATGTTTTAAAAAAGATCTCCCATCTTCCAACAATCACCTTTTCCTATGTTTTTATAATTCAGATTGCTTAAGGGAAACTATTGATTTTGTAGATTTTTTTTTATACTTACGAGGTTTCAAAGGAAAGAAACAAACATAACATTGAACATGGGATAAATTTCAGTTTTCTTCATCATTGATCCAATTAAAATTTGGCAAGTTTAACTAACCTGTAAACCTCTTCCAGAATTGACACACTTCTCAGCGCAAATAAAGTTTGATACACCGACGTCAGTTCCTTAAGAACCTGTGAATAGATTATATTAGCAATACAATCATAGCGGGAAATATATTGTCTAATGTATCACAACTCTTTCAACCCAATAGAAATCAATCTTAAGTAAAATAATACATCTTATTCTTCCATATTTCATTGAGAGAGTAGTAGACTTATATAAAGCATAAAAATTAGAAAAGCAATTTTGTTAACAGTTAAAAGGTATTTAAACAATGCATCAAGATGCAAAAGCAACCTATAAAATAAGGTGCCAAACATAACTTCGGCATATGGCAACCCATTTGTAAAAAATCCAAACTGGCAGATTCCAAGGAAATTATTAACCATAATTAAATTTTTGATAATGAATTGTGAATTGCAAAAAGCAGCATTATGACCAACTTGAAAATGACTTTTTATTAACAATTTTATAACCAAAATGATCATCTATGTCTTTTAATGTGTTAACCCTTTCCCAAACAATAAAGACATTTGACCACTTTGTTGCAGATGACTTTAGAAACCATTGTGGGAAAAGGAGAAATTGCTAATAACGAGCAATTTTTCCTTTTCCCAAAATGTTTTCTACCCTATCAGAAGACTATTTTCCAATTATATCACATTTTGAAATGTCGTCTGCAAACTCTTTCCATTTGGGAGTCGAAAATTTGTTGTTTGGGAAAGGGTTAAGATAAGTATTGATGGAGTGCTACTGAATGTGACGTACCTGTGGAGAATAGGAGAGTTTACTTGTCTGTAGAAGAGATGTAGGGAGCAGCATACTGGTTACAACTTCAAGGGGTAAATGGGTATTTATAAACTCATTCATCTGGATTGAAATATAAAACATACAAATCATTCCGTGTACTCATAAACAAAGAGGTTTATATCACATGGATAGTGCCACATCGTGACAGATAAACATAGCAATAGATAATTAATTTGCTTCAAATTTGTTTTACAGCTAGGATTTTTGTAATGGCTAGAGCAAACTAACAATGTGCTGACAACAGAGATATTTAAGATTTACACATATTATATACCACAGGTACCAAAGTTAATCACTATCTGCTATTTGTAACCTTAAAGTTCTTTTAAGCCTTTTCAGCTCAATAATGAAACCATCCTTTTCAAAAATCTCATGATTGTGTTATTGCATATTTCATTAACCTTTATAGTGCTGGAGCTAACTTCACGCTAATGCAAATAAGTGAGATCCAGGCCAGCCGCCAAGTAAATTGGCGGCTGGCCTGTGATCTAACCCGTTTGCTATTCTAAGTATCTTTCCTCATTAAAATTTAGCAGATATTTAAGGTTTTGGAAAGTAGACGACACATAAATCTATTTCAAGAAATACCCTGCACTCTAAGGGTTAAATGTTTGCAGGTGTCAATGTATTTACTTCATTATACTGAGGGATTAATGCAAGACTTTAGTAAGTCATTTGCTTCTGTAAAGGTCATACTTTAATCTTAGCCGAATCTCTCAATAAGTGGTTTTGATAGATCTAAACAAAGACTTACCTTCTTTACAAGTTTAAAACTGGAAGTAATGCATCTGGCAGAAACTGGTCTTTCTGGGTGCATGATAGTCATCACGTAGGCCAGAAGGCTATCCTTACACATAACTGTATTAGACTTGAGTAGGTCCAACATAATAATAATGCATGTGTTAGCTGAAATGGAAGAGTACAAAAACATATACCAGGACATAATATATATGCACCATATATCACCAAAGTATTTTTTTCCCTCAAAATTCTTACATCTCATACAAGATATTCATAAATCAGCACATTTCCTTAGGTCAATAGTTTGAATTGCTTATTTCTTAAACTTTTCAGCACAGTTTGCAGTCAGGACACCGTAGGTGATGAAAGTCAAAATTTACTACTATTTTTGTAAATGTGCTTGTAAACTTTGTACTGGCTAGACACTTCAAGGATCAACTTAGCGCAAGTAATGGGTTATTTTGTATTCAGGAAAAAAAGTTAAATCCATGGATTGCTTTGTGAAGCTTTAAACAGCATATAAGATAGGGCTTTATCATCAAACACCAGTGTTAACTTTTAGAACATTCATACTGAGTTTGGTTTCAACTAGCACAGATCATAAAGACATATATAAAACATCTCCTTAGTCAACCTTAAGCACTTTTGATGAAGCTATCATGACATGATCTATACCTCTTACACATCTGTATTTATTTAGAAAACCATACTGTAGCAAGATAAGAATACTGTACAGCATTGTTGAGGAAATGGCAGTGGCATGGTCTGATGAATTGACCCATGTCATATGATTGGATTACTTTTTTAAAATCATTGTTCTATTACGATCCAAAAGAGATGCAGCCATTTTGAGATCTACCAGCACATACTTAGACAAATTGACGCCTCCTAAATTAATTATACAAAAATGTATTGTTTCAACATCATTTTACTTTTAGTTCATAACTTTTCATTCGTAAACAAGTATCTTTAAAACCAAAATATCTATTCAACACTTCCCTTCAGTGAACTACTCTTGAAAGATGTTTAAAGCATGTTACCCATCATGTATCATACTGCCACTCGATCAAGCATTCTTTGTGGACCATACAGAGCTTTTAATGATAGAAAGTTATCTCAATACCTGTAACAACCATAGTTTCTGAAAAACAAATCTTAGAGGCACTGCAAACACTCTGAGTTGTCTTGTCAAACACCTGAAATAAAATGAAAAAATGTATTTTTAAATTAAATTACATAATACATGTAGCTTTTGATTGTCTGTCATTTTTTTAATCTAGTTGATAAAAGAAAATATGAATTACATGACATTTATACATTGAAAAATACTTTAATTTCATAAATAGGAGATGACGAACAAGCTCAAAACTAATTCCCAAATTCCACTTTCATCAAACAGAAAACAATTCCCAAATTCCACTTTCATCAAACAGAAAACAATTCCCAAATTCCACTTTCATCAAACAGAAAACAATCGCCAAATTGCACTTACATCCAACAAAGAAATCAATTCCTAAATTCAACTACACCCAAGAGAAAACAATACCCGAATTCGAGTTACATCCAACAAAAAACAAATTCCACTTACATTCTACATAAAATAATTTCCGAATTCCACTTATATTCAAAAGGGAAAAAAAGTCACAAATTCCACTTACATCCAACAGATAATCCAATGACAACTGCCTGGCCTTGGTCGGATCAAAACTGTCCCCTAGACTCTTTATCACGGTGGAGAAGACCTTCAGAAGGGAGGTGATCTTGATCACTTCGTCAGGTACAACTGGCCATTCAAATGGTCCTGGTCCTTGTAAAACACACAGGTCCTGTAATGGAATAAAGTTAAACGTGGTAAGAATCAAGAAAATTTTTGACAACACATAAAGGGTACAGGGTGATACTAAATAGAAGAAAGCCTTACATTTAATGAAGTCCTCCATAATATAAATATCTTGATATGTGTTGAGCACAAAAATCATGTTGACCACTTTCATGAATTAAGGCAGTATGCTTCAGATTACATTCAAACTTCATATCAATATGCCAAATAAGAGTGATTGAGTCAAAGTCTGTGTAAATGATGTATAATAAATGTATTCATTGTGTAGTGATGTATAATAAATGTATTCATTGTGTTACAAGGAGTTTTTGCTCAATCTTGAATACAATAAAATTACTCAGTTTCACAAAGATTTCAGTTTTTCATACTTGATAATTGCTATAGTTGCTTTCAAATTAAATCAGTTACAAAACCCCATAAGAGGGACAAAGTTCAACAAAGCTTATGTATCAGGTTGAGATATACCTCCGCATATGCTTCCATGTCTTCCAGGAACTGTCCCAGTAATTCCTTGGTAAAGGACTGATCGGATGCCCAAAACTGTTGGAATGATATCAAAGCCTTGGATGTGAACTCTATCAAGGATTCCTTCTGGGAGGAATCAATATGCCAGCCCACCAAAATGTCAACTGTGTCCTGTAAAAGAGAATGGTTACAACTTAAAACTTTAAAATGTTATTGGCCATATTCCAGAGCTCATTTACCTTGAATAGGGAAGAGGCTGTTGAATTTGGGAAGTTTTATTGCTGAAATTGCTGAATTGGGAAACCAAAAAGCTGGTATGAGATTGAATATTTGGGAAAACAGCATGACTTTAAAGAAATATCCAATTGGGCAGGAGTCTTTTAGAGGCCCCTGTTATATAACATGAAAAAGCCCCCTATTCAGGGATCAAGGCAAGACTATAGTAAAATACTTTATCCCGTTACATGGTGCAAAAGGTGACGTGAAAAGGGGTGCCGTGAAAACTAAGTGATTCATGGTTAGTTGACACATGATCTCTCTCATTTGCATATGGTCAAGTGACGCATCAGCTGGCCCATCGGAATTAAAATCTATGAAGCGAAACGATACTGTTTGGTCCATCTAATGTTTCCAGTTACAAATCATCGTTGGATGCTTACTTTATTCGAAGAAATCGTAGGTAGAACTTGGAACTATTTCCACTCCACCATACGCAGAGAACGCCATGTGACGTCATATATTGCTTTTGACGTCACAAATGACATCACGATTTGTCTCGTGACTACTATCTTCCTACTCAATCGCGAAATATAAAATTTGTTTTCTCTGTTTTTTTCGTTAAAATGTGGTATCCGAAAGGTTTGTAACGGGATAAACAGAATAATAGGTTATTGCCGTTAATGGGTCAAGTTTTTTGGGCTCGGCTTCGGTATTTATTGGATTCGCCTTCGGCTCCCCCAATAAATTCCTACGCCTTGCCCGAAAAACTTAACCCATTAACATCACTAACCTATTATTCTCTATAACTTTATCTTTGGTGAAGGATATGCTATAGCCTTGCACTGAATTGATGGTAACTACTTAAATCATTAAAATTTATAGAAAATAATGAGGTTCAATGCAAAACTATATTATTTCTATCACTTTGGTGATATATATTCTCTTGTCTTGCACTCAAGTGGTTTGAAACCACAATATAATAGAAGCCTATTCTAGAAATTAAAGAGATTGTTGTTTTGCTGTAAAATGAAACTCTACACTAGATTAACACAGTTCCCACATGTTTACCTCATTGTTTCCTTGATTTCTTTTAAAACTTAACTCTTCATTCTTAATATAAAACAACTCATTAGTTCAATCATACCAAGAAATAAACTTGTCAACAGTTTTAACAATCTCGTTAAAACTATTTGAGCTAAGTAAGTAAAAGATAAGTTTTAACTTCATAATTTAACTTTCCTTTCGAAACTATTTCTATGTCTAAAGTATCCCAACCTGGGGGTATTTGACACAGCCTTACCCTGAAGTAATCACTGAAGATATGAGCCTTACCCTGAAGTAATCACTGAAGATATGAGCCTTACCCTGAAGTAATCACTTAAGATATGAGCCTTACCCTGAAGTAATCACTGAAGATATGAGCCTTACCCTGAACTAATCACTGAAGATATGAGCCTTACCCTGAACTAATCACTGAAGATATGAGCCTTACCCTGAAGTAATCACTGAAGATATGAGTCTTACCCTGAAGTAATCACTGAATATATGAGCCTTACCCTGAAGTAATTACTGAATATATGAGCCTTACCCTGAAGTAATCACTGAATATATGAGCCTTACCCTGAAGTAATTACTGAATATATGAGCCTTACCCTGAAGTAATCACTGAAGATATGAGCCTTACCCTGAAGTAATCACTGAAGATATGAGCCTTACCCTGAAGTAATCACTGAAGATATGTGGATAGACTTTGGTGAGCTGTAGGATGACCTCAACAACAGAGATCAGTAGCTCAGAGGTATCTGCGTTCTCCAGGACAGTTTGTAGGTTGTTAAACACCATCTAAAACAAAGCAAAATGAAGGTCAGTCAAGGTTTTTTGTTTATTAACCCGTTCTCAGACTTTAAAAAACATTGTGGGAAACGGAGAAATTGCTTGTAACATGCAATTTTTCCTTTTCCCACAGTGTTTTCTGCGCTATCAGAAGATTATTTTCCAATTTCATCACATTTTAAAATGTCGTCTGCAAACTCTTTCAATTTGGGACAGTCCAAAATTTGATGTTTGGGAAAGGGTTTACCCTATCCTTGTTCCAATTTATAAGCAGTGATTATTTAAAATACTTCGTTATTAACCAGAATGGGTCATGGAAAGCTTTGAAGCTAATCTTAAAATATTTGATCATGAAATATTGCAACCTTTGTTTTGCATCTCCGCATTCAACTCTAAACAAGTTTCAAAGATGCAAAGTGATGTCCAGATGGAAAGTTGAAGTCATTAAACCAATAACTCATTTTATGCTCAGCCAGGCCGGAAGTGGAAAATTATCATATAACAAAATTCATTCTTATTTTTTAAGTACAATCCATAAAACACTATATAGTACGGAATAAAGAGTAAAATTATCCATAAGAACAACAAGATAATCACAAATTTCAAAACATTTCAGTAATTAATGTTATGCCAGTCATTTTGGCAAACTACTTATTAGTTGTAAGAATTTCGAATAATGATCAGTTTTTTCCTGTTACAATTATTTGGTAAAATGCACATAGCAATTGTTGTAACTGAGATCTTAATCTCTCTAAGCTAAGTCCAACTAAGACTTTTGATGAAAAAGGCCCCTGAAGAATAACTCTAAAGCATAATTAATAAATAAAATCAGAGATCATATTTTGTATAGGAAGTTTCTAAAGTAAATTAAGGAAAACCATATCTTTACATAAACTTATTATTTGTTTTGGGCAATTTCTCCTTATGAGACAGTGGTTTCCTCTCCTTTTGAGAGAGTCGTTTCTTATATCTTCTGCAGTGTGTGAATTAACATGTGTAAAGGAAAGGTTGATTAGAAATCTGTCTTCAAAGAGCACTTACTGGAATTAAATCTCCCAACAGTTGCTTCTTCTCATCATTCTTCAAAGTCTACAAAAGATAATCAAGCACAATTAGGTTCCAGAACTTGTACCGCTTTATACAAGCTTATACATCAAAATATAAACTAAACCCATTACCAAACAATAACAACATTTAACAAGTTTGTTGCAGATCACTCTGGAAGACATTATGGGATAAGGAGAAATTGCTCTTCATGAGCACAACGTTTTCTACCCTATCAGATGATTATTTTTCAATTTCATCACATTTTGAAATGTTGTTTGCAAACTCTTTCAATTTGCAACAGTTGAAAATTTGGCATTTGGTAAAGGGTCCGACGGGACTTTGTAAAAAGTCCAAATTAAAGATAATGCCAGATAAAGATTATAAAGCATAAAAATTAACTTTCTTGTGATATTGGTAAAAAAACAATTGTGACAAAAAAAGAAATTGTTCATTTTAAGCAATTCCCCTTTTAATCACAATTAATGAGTAAATAAGTAATAAGGGGTTAACAATTTCAATATTCTAAATTATTTGCAGCAAAAATGTGTTACTTTTTTAATGAATATTGGAATCATTTTGACAAAATAGAGACAGTTTATGATCATTTTGTTACAATGATTTCAAAGTGCAAATGACAACATAAACTTAAATGCCTCTTTAACTGTAGAACTTGTAATCAAAGCTCTATAAATATTTCTTTTACTAATATTCTTTTTGGAAATGTGAAACCAACCAAGCAAGAAATAAAGGTAGCCAGGTCATGTTTTTTAAATCTTTCAGCTCCGTCCATTAATTTCCTTCTCGATAATTTTTCTTTCTTTTTAGATAGTTTGTATGCCAGTCTATGTTTTTATTGTACTTCAAGCAGACCCCTACAACATAAATACTTAATCAAGATTTAAGGACTCGTATTTCAGCCATCTTATCAAAAAAAAAAAGAATTTTCATTTACACAAAAGGCCCTAAGACCATACTTATGTTGGCGGTAAGTAAACCATATACAAATGCTTAGTACCAATTTACAGGTTAAATAAGACAAAATTAGCACCCCAATCCATGCTTAGGTGTATATTAAATCTTAAACTCTTCATCAAATGCCATAACTCTATACACACCTCTTGTAATGCAGACAAAAACAGAGTCCTCACATCATCTTCGATCACATCATGAATTATGGCAAAAAGCCATTGGAAATATCTGAAAATCATCAAACAATTCGTGAATGCATAAATATTGACAGTCTAAGACATGCAACTATTTTATTTTGCAAAAAGTGTAGCAACCATTATAAATTATAGAGGCATTTTACAAGTGTTTACTTCTTTTGACACAATTTTATACAAAAAAACATTCTGTTTCTTATGCTTAATTGATTATCTATATTGAGTGGAGGTTCTCTTCTAACAAAATCACTTTTATGTTATGGCATTTTCTTTAAAAGAAATTTATTTAAGAGACATACAAATTAAAATGTACACTTTAAAAGCAATGGTCATTTTCAGTATATCTCAAGTTTTCTTTTTATATCACCTATGATTTGTTAGCCTATTTCCAAAACAATCTTTGAATTATTATAGCATATTGGAGACATTTGGGTTTTTTTTGTTGGGAAAAGATGAGAGCTTCATTGTAAATTTTAGTTATCTCTCCTTTTTCATACAGCACTTTCTATCCTATTCAAGGGATATCTTCAGACTCTCTAATCCGGTTGTCATCTTAAAACTTGGGTAATGGAAACCATTTAACCAATTACCAAACAATTTAATTCACCATTTTAGTTCTGATGACTCAGTAGGAGCAATTTCTCCTTTCCCACAATGTTTTCTGTCCTATCAGAAGATTATTTTTCAATTTCAACACATTTTAAAATGTTGTCTGCAAACTCTTTCAATTAAGGTTAAGTCGAAAATTTGGCTTTTAGTAAAGGGTTAACAATAAGATGAACTGTAATCCTGAAACCTTTCATTATTACTGACCTTTGAGAGTCTTGTCCCATCTGACTGCCTATCAGCCCAATACAGAACGCCACTTCAGATTTCACTTCCTTGTATCCTCTGAAATACAACATATTTACATTCTTCAAAAATATAACATTTCCCTAGAAAAAACACATTTTATAGATTTTTATGGAAACATCGTGTGACTTTGTAGAAGGAATATGAATTATCATTTTTCACAAAGAAAGGAACACAAACATACAAACAATGAATGGCAACTGTTGCAGGTTGAAAAAATTGAAATGTCAAAGCGCATGTAAAGGCAACATTTCTGTTCATATGAAACAAAGTCAATTCATGTCATTTCAATACATCAACAAAAACAATGAAAGTTTTGTATCTATACAACAATCATGTTTGCTTGTTTGGTTTTTACATGGCATTAACAGTATTTCAGGTAAATTGTAGTGCTCGGCTCATCATCCATAGAGCAAGACTCCAAACTTAACAGTAAGGGATGGTCAAGTCAGATAGAAATACAGCATTCCATGATGAAACAGAAAGACAAATAATTAAGTCCAATTTGACTGTTTCCTTGATATCAAAATTGGCAGCATGCATTGGAGTCAATATTGAAAGTAAAAAATATGTATAAATGATGAATCAATGGGACAACTTGTTTCAAACTGACAACTTGCTAATGATATGCAATTTTTCATTTGTCACTTGTAATGCTTCTAAACTGTGCATAGAAAGGGTGAAATAACCCTTACCTCTCAAATAGAACATCTTTCAATACAGCCAACATGTCTTCGCCCGTTCGAACAGCCCACTGAAACATAATGAAGAAAGAGAGTTGCATTGACATATTATTTAATTTCATGCAAGTTATAAAAAAGCTCACCTGATTCTAAAAGATAAAAAGAAATGAGCATGAATCATGCTAACTCAATACCCTAACAATAAATAGAAAAGCAATAATTGCTTGTATCAGATAATCAAATCATTGTTGACCAAAATCGTCACTATAACCAATTGTGTATAATGGTAAATTGGTAATAAAGAGTTTTGTCAGTAGCTTTTACCAACATCAATCCAGTCAAATGGTTTCTGATGTATTTCAGAATCTATCCCAGACATTTCATGCTGAGAGTAAAACTTTCACTAAATATTCACCAAAGCCTTTGATTGTTGAACATTTTAAATCTGTCACTTTCTAAATGTCTTTAAATCTCATCTAACTTTGGATAATCAATAAATGGGTTTTCCATAAAACACATCGCCTCAAGATACCTACTGGATAAATAGATCAAAGCAGAGATCCAGATAAGAGGTTTATTCCCATAGCTAGTTTCCTTTTTGATTTACTAACCTAGGTATTGTGGGTCCTCATTAAAATTGTCTCCATGAGACAAGTTCAAAGTGTACCCACAAAATATGCAATACCTTTTGAAGAAGTACCAATAAAAGATCCCACTTTGCCTCCATATTGACAAGACAACTGGTTCCAAGATCATTCTTTCCATTCTACTCTACATGTATGATCACAGACAATGTTAGGGGTCAACAGTTGTTCACATGAAGTTTATGAAAGATATTTAAATATTGACATCAATTACTAATCAATTGCTCAACAATAAGAGATAAAAAGGAAAGAAGAAAAAATCGCCCTGTTCCAACCATCTGAATTTACCCATTGAACTGATTCTGTGAAGTGATGCACCAAAATAGAGGAACAAACTTACCTTTGAACCTTCCAATGTATGTAGATGGTCAGTTAACTGTCTGGCTGCTATGAGCCTTCTTTCTCTTTCTGTTTCCCTTTGCAATCTCCGTATAAGCTTTGACAACTTAGATTCATCCCCAAATGGCTGATTATTTTCTATAATACAAACAAAAGGACTACGATTTAAAGTTTACAATGAAATGGCAATAATAAAATGTATAAATATGATATCCACAAACATATTACACAGATCTATAATTGGTCTTTATCTTTATCATATGTTTTGACAATGATGTCCCTGAAGTTTTCTAGCACACACCCCTGAAATCATAAGTTAATAAAAAAAATGCTGATACAACATATTTCTTGACAGAAATATTAAAATTACACTCATTCTAACTAAAGGTTTATATTTCATTCTATAAATTTATAATTCACTTTTGTACTAAAATATCTTAATCACAAGTAGATTTTCTCCCTGATTTAGTATGTGGGAGTACATGTATTGCAATCATTGAAAATTATCTAGAGCACTGCTGACTATCTGGATATGACTGAAAAAATGCTGAAAATACAAGTTGAAATGCTTTTGTGTCTTGTGTGTGTTATTTGGCTGCAGTTGGATTAATGCAATGGCTAGCCCAGTCAAACTGATTTGATGCAATTGGAAAAAATTGAGAGATTTTTGGCATCTGGCAATATCTCCCGTAATATCAAACTTTTGAACAATTCATATATGTTAGATGGTGGGACGATATTTTTGTCGCAACATTTAAAATCCATTACTTCCATTGTTATTGTGAATAAACAAATTATATTACTCACAGTTGTGAATAAGTCCTTTTTTTAATCAATCCATTCGCTTAACATGTCTATGTTCCACTTATTATTTTCGTAAGAACGGTTTAATTGACACTATGTGACGATTTTTTGCTGCCTATAAATTGTCTCTGCTCATGCACACTTGAACACATGTGAAAAACCTATCAAGCCGTCTTTTGATTGTTAAACGGTAATTGATGCAATTAATTGGTAGTCTATATGTTTATTTTACATATCTTGTCTTATCAATTGACTTTGAATGGCCAATTTGTGCCAAATTTGTGCTTTAAATCCGAAAATCAGAATTAGAAAAGACTGACACTATTTCGATCCTTCGAAATTTTGACGTTAAGATTGCACCAGCTGAAAATCAAAAGCAACCTTCAAGTCAAATTATTTTGACTAAGCTGTATATGACTGAAATACTGCTGAAAATCTAACAACTTAAGCTTGATGGATTGAAGCTATGATACCAGGTAGTCTATCACATTACTTCTAATTGATATCCGAAAAATTATTGTCAATAAATTTTACCTGGGGATTTCTTATTTTCAGGTTCTCTCCTGTAAGACCCTGCATTGTTGGAAGCAATCTTGGCATCTGTTTTTCTGAATTCGGTCGATCTAAACTCCCTCTTAACAGGACTTGGTCGTCTGTCATCCTCTCTTGAACGTCGGTCGTCTTCTCTGCGACCTCCTCTTCCCACCGGACTGGACTTTAAACCGTTAACTTTCTTATACGTCGACCGATCTTTGTATTCGTACTTTCTATCCCGTTCAGATCCCCTGTCAAACGGTTTGGGTTTCTCGAACTTGACGTCTGATGTACCCGGAGATCCCTTTTGGGCGCCTTCGACCATTTTTGATGGTCTACTTGCATTTTCGTTTAGATTCGAACCTCCCATGTCACCTGCCTTCGAAGCCTCTTTCTCCAAAGCTCCATCTCTCTTGTCCAGTAATTTATCCCTCTCACCATCTGAATTCTCTGTCATTCCCAAAATGTCGTTTGTGCTACATTATTTGAGTATTTTGTGACATAATATTTGTGAAATGTAAACGCCATTTGTAACGGGGAACCCAGTGTATTCGAAATAATCTAAACCTCGGACCTTATCGTTATCTGGTTATCAGAACGAAAAGGAAACTAGATAGCGGAATCCCAGAAATATGACTCAAAGAACATTGTCCCGTTTGCACAAAATCTTGATTTGAAAGTCCTTTCTTACAACATGTTCACATTATCAATGTGTTTACCTGTTTTTCTTCCATTTTAAAACACATTTATTTTCAAACAACATATCCTGCGAAAATCGAGAATAGAAATTGAAACAAGCAAAACTAAGATCAAAGAACTGAGGGTAATGCAACAATATCACTAGCGTTTGTCTTTGACTTTGTAGACAGACCAGGGTTTTCCCTTTATCAATTGATATCCACTTATCACGGGAACTTTTGACACGCGGGGCAATGCCTCATTAATGTGAACAATTACCTAAGTTTGCAAATCAAATCCGTAAGGTATTTGCCTCGAAGGTTTACGTGGTCACATTGATTTGTAAACACTTAATCGTATAAGTTATATATTTAGACATAAATCATCATCAAACCTGATTAGATATATGAAGTAAAATATGTCAATTACGTCATTTATATATATAGACCGTACCCGGAGACAACTGGTATAAGTTGCATCCGGGAAAAATGCAGCGGCTGATCAGCCTTTAGAGACGTAGAGGCTAATCCGGAATGTCACTTTCAACACGTTTATCTATGTATAGGACAAACCTTTCTGAAATAGAAAATACAATAAAACCGGCGTCATTCGTAATTGTAGCATGGTTGAGGGTTCTCTGATGGTATGAGAACACCATCCAGACTGCCTTCCGAAGAACCATCTTTATTTTCTGGGTGTTGTCTGCTGTATATGAGGGTCCCGTATTACGCTGACATACTCAATGAGTGAAGTAGCACAAAGCCTTGGTTTTATGTGAACAATGGTGTTGGTTTATTTTTGCTTGGGCTGATGGGTAATGCACGTAA
Organism: Cerastoderma edule; assembly: GCA_947846245.1. Taxonomy (NCBI): domain Eukaryota; kingdom Metazoa; phylum Mollusca; class Bivalvia; order Cardiida; family Cardiidae; genus Cerastoderma; species Cerastoderma edule. Next base: position 54,587,695 of record OX401406.1, read on the forward strand.
GCTGAAGGGTTAACTATGCTTACTTTTGAATGAGGTTTTTCTATCTATGCGTGGTTGTTTGTTTCCCCTGTGAAGAGCATTACGAGAATAATGGTGATTAGATCCGGAATAATGGTGGATTGCACGACTAGCACAATAAATTGGGAGCCACATCTAGGAAGCAGAATCGAATAAAAAGAAAATAAATGATTAAAATTTATTCAACCTGATTTATGATCAATTTGGAAAGAAATCACGTTTAAACTAAAATCGGTATAAAGGTTGAAAAGTGTTATGATGTCACAAAACCGGTTGATCGTGTAACGAACCAAGCAAATGAGCATTCCTTTCTGGAACAGTGACTGATCCAAATCGAAGAAAAAACGACAAACACAAAATCAAAGTAAAGATTGCAAGAGAAAATATTTCTTTATGGTATTGGTTAGTAAACATTTTATGTAAAGGATTCATTGCTCGTTGTGAGTAATTCATCCTGTTGTCACAATGATTCCCAGATGTGTTTTTGCAGCAGATGCGTTAATTTTAGAGTAATGAAGACAATCTGAAACAAAAGACATAACTGGTGTAACATGTGGTAGAGTATGAATGTTTAAGATATCAGATGTACATTGTCGCCTAGAAAGCAAGTGAGGCAGTGTTTAGCGAATGGATAAACCAAGGTAGTTAATAAACGAATGTTTCACATGAAACTTATCAAAAGTTATTTCCCTTCCATCAATACACGATGGAAAGGCCTGTTTAAAGACCATCCAAAATCCAATCAATCGGCCACTAACAACATTTGACCACTTTTTTTCAATGATTTTTACCCAATATGACAAAAAAATGTATTTGTTCTTGTCATTTTTAAATCGTCTGCCTCTGCTTACAAGTTTGAAATTTTCTTTTTCTTTTTTCATTCTTCTTCCAAAACATGGCCCGGGAGAGAGGGCTAATAGACATGTATGCATGTTTGTGTTTAAGAGGTCTTTGTACAGGATAATCTTAGAACGTAACAGGTATCTGTTAACCCTTTCCCAAACAACTCATTTTTCGACTGTCCCAAATTGAAAGAGTTTGCAGACGACAGTTCAAAATGTGATGAAATTGAAAAATATTCTTCAGATAGGGCAGAAAACATTGTGGGAAAAGGAAAAATTGCTCGTCACGAGCAATTTCTCTTTTTCCCACAATGCTTTCTTAAGTTGTCTGCAACAAAGTAGTCAAATTTCGTTATTGTTTGGGAAAGGTTTAAGCATAGAGAATGACACCCGCCATACAACTGCAACTCTCTCAGATAGGGTCCGTCCATGTTTCAGTGGTTATAGTCCTTCATTCACGTACAATGGTCCTCTCTCAGATAGGGTCCGTCCATGTTCCAGTGGTTATAGTCCCTCATTCACGTACAATGGTCCTCTCTCAGATAGGGTCCGTCCATGTTCCAGTGGTTATAGTCCCTCATTCACGTACAATGGTCCTCTCTCAGATAGGGTCCGTCCATGTTCCAGTGGTTATAGTCCTTCATTCACGTACAATGGTCCTCTCTCAGTAAAGTTCAATATCCTTCATAACATATAACTCCACAAGGTAACCATTTATCGCATCTGTTAGAGAAGACTTAGGAAAACACTCTAACAAAAGGGAGGGCATTGTTCAACATGAGCAAATAGCCATGTTTCCACCTGATATCTGAAAGAAAATGTACTTTTTTTCTTGCTGGTTTTTGACGGCTGCTGATACTCCCAATAGGTTACAAAATCAATTGTCCGTATAACCCAAGTTGTCCAGAAGCCTTTACAGACAAGTGAATGTTTACGAAATTTCACTAGACAACCATTACACGGACAAATGCAGAAAATCCTTTGGCATTTACGGACAAGCAAATCAAAATCAGATTTCGTCACCCCTGCTCTCTTTTTGGACAAATTAAAAATATCCATAGGACGGGGCATCGGCATTTCATGTGCGATTGGGTTGGGTTTTTGGCTTAGTTGCAGATGGTAGATTGCCCCCTTTAAATGCTTTTTCCGCATTAAGTAGATGCGTACTCTGGTCTTTTTTCATGTATAAAACATCGACAGTGGCCGAGGGGTAGAGCGTCGGCTTCTGGACACGAGGGTCGTGGGTTCGGAATCCTGTGAAAAGCGGGATCTGCCTTGCAACTTTCATCAATCCACATTCGGCGAGAGTAGTGGTTATGTATCCAGGAAGCAGTATCGAGAGAGATTAATCTAAGTTGTAAGAACTTGTTCCACAATCGATGTAAAATAATTAAGTTTTAACTAAACTATAAATCTTTGAGCATGGCGAAATAACTCCAATACTGTTGATATGGCTTAAAACCACATTCAATCAGCTAAGACACACTCAGTCAATATTGACCGTTAGTATACTTTGAGGTGACACATGTTTGTGCTTTGTCAAAGATTTCTTCGGTATTTGTCAAAATTCAAAAAGACAATATTCATGGGATGCGCGTCGATTGAAAGACCCAACATCTTAGCTGATAATTCTCGTTATTTTGCAATATACCTTAAACATGCATTTTACATTTAAAAAATGTAATAGAAAACGTAGTGAAATAACACGCTTTGCACGATGGTTGGCTTAAACTCAAGCCAATCCACCGTTTTTTGTTTTGTCATAATTACAAGAAGAAAATGTTGGCAATACTCACACATAAGAAACATGCCGTTATTTTCTATAGTAAGTTGAAACCATAGTGACAAACATTTCCTAGTCGAGCATAGAATATAATCTTTTTCTAAATAATTTCGCAAAGGGCATGCTTTTTTTTACTGTGCGTAGACGCAGTAATGAGAAAATATCCATTAAAAGTTCGGTGACAGTTTACATATAAATGCCCCATGATTCCAAACCAATTCCTTCTTTTTCTACAATTAACTTTCGAGTCGTGATAATGTTAAGTTAACAAGATTACCCAGAGTACAGTGGAACGATGCCAGCCAATGGTGCAGAGATAGAGCGTCGCCATCTTGTACCGAGGGTCCCGGATTCGATCCCTGTTACTGCCGCGGTAAAATTTGCCGAGCGTGAGAACTGGTTTAGTATCCAGGAAGCAGTAAGCGAGAGTGACTTTAATATGCTTTAAGCTTTCGTCACAATCGATGAAAAATAGATTAGTTTAAAGTTTAGACTAAACCGCTGGATGTCAATAACTATGATAATACCAGATGTGGGCGCGAATCCGCAACCTGCTGCGCGCTTGGCGGACGTTTTACCACTGCAACTCTGCAATGATATAAGCCTAACTGACGGTGCTTTGAAACGATTTCACTTATACCATTTCTGAAGTACAACATTAACCCAAGCAGTTGGAAAAGACTTGTTCTCATTTTAAGTTTTTTATGGGAATGAAAGCAGTTGTTTGGAAAGAACTAACATACCTCTGAAAGCGTACCAGATTAAAAGGTTAATTTGATCGATGGGAAATCAATGAAATACTGTTAATTCTGTTTAGCCATTCCATAATTTTACGGCATATATATACTAGTCCATATGGAACGCAGAAGATGATGACGATGATAAAGTATGAAATATAAGATTTTTCATTTCGTATTGAATAGGACTCGTTGAGACAATTGGTCAAATTCTCGTTTTGTCACAATGGTTTATTTGGTATATAGCTGTGGACAGGGTTAACCCTTTCCCAAACAACAAATGTTCGTCTGTCCCAAATTGAAAGAGTTAGCAGACGACATTTCAACATGTGATGAAATTGAAAAATATTCTTCAGATAGGGCAAAAAACATTGTGGGAAAAGGAAAAATTGCTCGTCATGAGCAATCTCTCCCTTTCCCACAATGCTATTTTAAAGTCGTCTCCAACGAAGTGGTCAAATGTCGTTATTGTTTGAGAAAGTGTTAAGCACCGGCAAGAAAGTGCTTTGAAAAGTCGTTGTAAAGTAAAGAGTATTTCCTGATAATCGAGCGTGCTACGTTGGTGGATTTATACGCTTTGTATGAGACAATGTGATACACGAGGAGGCATAATAGCCGAATTTGGTGGATATATCTATTTTATTCTACTATCTTTAGGGGGTGGTATATATTGGGCATGATTCAGAGTATTTGCTTTGTTGTTGTTCTTCTTGTTCTTCTTTGTTTCTTTCTTTCGTTTTTCTTTTTTCTTTGCAGAACAAGTTGCTTTGGAAGACGATCAAAAGATAGCGGGTAGCTCTGCGATTTGGTAAGTTAGAATAATTCATTTTTGAATTTACATTGCAGAATAAAAGCACTTTGGATAATTGGTTGTTGCAGAAGTGTTCATTAAGCCTGGTTATGAAGGAGAGTTAGCCAAATGACAATTTCTAAGTAGAACGAATAGCCTAGACGATATCAAACTTGGACAAAGTGTTGACAAGAGCCAGCATGAAAGTAACGTTAAGAACCAACGGTATCGGAGTTAGGATTAAAACCGAGTAAATCCGTATGGCACTATGTACACATGATGTCCAAGATTTCGGGTGGGCGATTTCACCAGACGACACTTATATCCGCTCCTTGTCAACTAAACGCTTGATCAAAGCAAGCAGACGTTTGGTCTCTAGGCGCTCATCCCTTTGTTTATAACTAAATTGGTATGTTAATGGAATTTTCTTCTTAAGAGATAAACTACTGTCTATGGTTGAAAACTAATGTATAACGGGGTGGTTAGGTTACACGAAATCACGATTAAACACGATGGTCTTACGCTTGGTTTGGATTTAGATTATACACCCCTTTGGTGTTCGCCTAAATTGAAAGCAAAGACACATTTCAACGTGTCTTTTTCAAATGTGTGTGGCTTTTACATCGTATTAAGCGAACTTTCCGTTTAAAAAAGACTGCATTTGTCTTGTCAAAGGTCATCTGCCAACCTCTGTAACTGATTGTTGATGCTCATCATCAAGTAATTGAAATCCGTTTTTTTAGATGTACACACACTGGCATCGAATGTTTACAAAAAAACTAATACTGTCTGTAATGTATCTTTATTTAGTTATCTCTCATAGTCTCTTTTTATTTGCGAATATCACACCTTCATTGAGTAGCAGGTGTATTACTCATAAATACATTTCAGGCTGTATTCCTTCTAAAGATACAATGCGAGTTTTTGTGTGAAAACCAACAACATCACAAATAACAATGTCAAACTGTGCGATACACATAGCGACTATACATAATTCGTTAAAAGCCTAGCCAACTTTCTCCTGTCCGCTACTTTTATGCAGCCATTTGCATTTTCATAAACAACTTGAGCCTTGCAACTTTCCTATGTCTTCTAGTTTTATGCATTTATTTGCATTTTTAAAAGCCACTTAGCCAAGCCAACTGTCCACTGCCTGCTAGTTTTTGGTAGCCACTTATATTTTCATCAGCAACTTAATCTAGTCAACTTTACTCTGTCCTCTCGTTGTGGGCAGCCACTTGCATTTTCATTAGCGACTTAACCCAGCCTACTTACCTTTGTCTACTAGGTTTTTGCAGACACTTTTATATTCAAAAGAAACTCAGCCAAGCCAACTTCACTCTGCCTGCTAGTATTTGGCAGCCGCTATATTTTCATAATTGGGAGTGTATCCTCAGGATACCAAACGAGAGGAAAATGTCTACAACTCGGGGGAGCAACATTAGCAATGGTGTTTTTGTACTGGTCAAAACACGATAAGTAGAGTCAACATACGTCCACTGTAAAACCTCATTTTTAGGATTTCACAGGAGCGATGATCTAATTACGATTATTACCCCCGGTACTAACATCGTCACAGCTGGGTATGGACAGACAAACAATGCAAAACATTGGTTAGATTATCTAACTAGTCTAGTATGTATCGAATATAAGGTTACTAGGTAAGGTAAATGACAAAACTATCACGGAATCGAAAACATTAAAAAAGTTCCACGGTGTTTTTATATAGTTACCTGCGAATGGTTGATCTGCAAACATGCGTAAAACGGATATTTTACGGATTCAATTTTACGGGAATTTATGGCTGATTCGATTAAAGCAATTAAAGGATGACACGCCTAATTGGTCTTTGGGTCTTGCAGAATCCCCACCCGTCCAACGATTATCGACTTGACAGAGACCTTTCTTCATGAAACACGTATCTCTATGGATATTAGCGAACGGTCACAGTACATTTTGTTGAAATGGGTTTCTACCCAATATCTCAGGAAAACATGGTATTTTATATTTGACCCTTATAGTGCTGGGACCGACTTAATGCTTATGCAAACAGGATAGATCCAGGTAAGCTGTCAAGTAAATTGGCGACTGGTCTGTGATCTAACCCGTTTGTTACTCTGAATATCTTTTCTCAACAATATTAAGCAGATATCTAATGTTTTGAAAAACAGACAACACAAAAATCTAGTTTTAGAAAATTACCATTCTAAGGGTTAATAATTTTCGTATGGAGTTGTTTTTTAACCAATTTAGAATTTTCTAATTTTGTGGATTAATTAAAAGTTCTTTAATTAAAAGTTCTCTAAGGAATATGCTATTGCGGATTTTAAAATGAAGGCATGGAGTAAATAAAACCTGTACAGTTTCATATGTTGGTGTTTTAACATATATTTTAATGTTTATAGTTTATACATACATGTTAACAGTATTCAGTATATAAAACGTTTCTTTACCCTGTTTTAACCAAGCGAAACAAACAATATCTTTATCAATATCAGCACATTTCAAACAACAATACAACATACAATTACATATTCATTTGATCTTATACAATAAATGAAGTACAATATATCGAAATACATGCAAATAACCGGATATACTCTTGATTCCTCTTAATCACACCATAAAGTGTGGGCCTGGTTCAAAACCAAAATAATAACGAGGTTAAGAAGACATCATCGAGGTAACCGGCAATCTTGCTCGTAAGGAGCAATTGATTCTATTGTCACAGACTATTGTCTTCTGTGGTAAAAGAGGAAAATTGAAGAACCATGGCACACAAACAAAGACCATTATTTGAAACGTGCAATGCATTATAGTTTATACGGAGAGGATTTTCTGATATTTTCTTTCAATTAAAAAACAACAATAAAAAAAAAGAAGAAAAAAAAAATGTAAAAGAATAAAAAGGTTTTCTACCATTTTTCTAAATAAGACAAAGGGGATATCGTTTTTTTTTTATCTTTCCCAAGAATTGAACTAAAGGAAACAATATCTTATGCAATTGTCAAAGTGTTTGTAGGTTAACACAATCATTGTTTCATGCTAGAGCTTATTTGTTATATTTTCTTTTAAAAAAGTGATGAGTGATGTTAAAGATTTTTTTTTTAAAACATGTTTGGACAATTATAAAAATGATATTTAAGACAATGATGATAAAGGCATGACAATCACGATGATGGCAATGAAAATAGAAATAACAGAAATAATACACAAGATAGAAATGATGATAATAATGATAATGCTATGTACACAGTTACTAAGCGTATTCACTAAACAGATCAGCTCTTCCGTGCTCGGGTGTAGTCTTGAAAATCCACACCAAAACAACAACAACAACATCAACAACAACATCAACAACGACAACAACAAAACAATAGTAACCAATGGTCAAATAGACGAAATAATCACAAACGCCCATGCGAAAATATAAATTTACAATGACCCAACGTAACATACATATAGAAAATACGAAGATAAATTTCTCCTTACGGGTAATATTTCCTTATATCAAAGAGGTTTCTACCGGGCTGCTTACTTGGAATCTATCGTCTTGTGAAATTCCAATATGGACCAATTGCAACGTATCATTGTTTTTTCAAATTAGTTTTGTAGACGCATACTTTGCAAATATTGTTGGTAAAGGAAATCTTGGTCTTATGAACACTTTCTCATTTCCCAACAAAACTACAAGAGCGATATTTTATAATTCTAACCCCTTACTTCATTGTTCTTACTTTGATATATCTGCAACAGAAGTCTTAAGAAAGTATTTTGACAAAAGAATTCATTGTTTTTCAGGAGCAGTTCATTATGTTTTCACAATGGTCTCAATCTAAAATAAAGAAACATATTTTGTTTTCTTTCTATTTTTGCCGTCTGTAGTTATTTTCAATTTGGAACAGTCAAAAGTGTTCATTCTTGACATGGATTTGCACACTTTCAATTTCTGTTTACATTTTCATTCTAATTTTTAAGGCAGAAATAGTGACGTCTAGTTAAGTTTTATTCAAAGAAAGTAAAGTGAGTGTTCGTATCGGTCTTGACTCCTATACGTGGTTGTTTAAGCCAGTTTTGCATGGGGTTTACCGATGTGGCAACAGTCTGTCGTTATATTACCAGGGGTAGATTTTTACCAAAGTCAAAACTGATATACATCATATATCATTTTGAATGAAAAGTATAATATTGTAATGTTGACTTTTGTTGAAATAATGCAGTTTTTGTACTGTTGTTTGATATGCGTTTCAAAGTAGCCTTTGAAAGCATAGATTGTCCAGGAAACGTCAATTTATATAAGTATGTACAGTCTGTTAACATTAGATCTCAAAAACGATAACACGGTTTTTGGATTAAAATACTCATTATACACACGAATACACAAGAATTAAAAACGATCGGGTTTTGCTTCCAGTGACCTTTCTACAGTGTGTATCATATAACAGACCAGCTGTTGTGCAGTCCTAATGAAAATAATTTTTAAGTTCCAAATATCAATCATATTTACGATCAATCGCCTTTAAAGGGAAACAAAATACAATAATTACACTGTTTGTGTTCTGTGTAGAAACCTCTGGGAAAAAAACCGCGTTCTCACAATTATCAAAAAGTATTTTGCTTATATATTCATATTAATATAATTCTTCAACTGTCGTCTGGGTTTGCTTTCAAAATTTGAACAGCCCCAAAACTTCATATTAACGTAAAATAGCCATAATTCACCAATTTGAAAATCATTCTTTCGTAGGATTACTTCGGTTGTTCTCGGTATTCCTCGGTCTTGGCCGGAACTATACGCATTAAACCGAATAGTTCCGGACCACGACCAAGATTAACTGAGAACGACCGAAATAATCCGGCGACAGGATCAGTTTAAAAATGGCGGATGGGTGTATCCTACCCTCAGGAATTGGTAAAGAAGGAGAATTCGGATGTGCACTAATGTAACACACCAATTCAAAATTAAGACGACTAACATGCAAAAACGACGTTTTCATTTCACATTGACGTACATTCAAATGATCGTTTACCAAACGCCAAATTTTCGACTGTCTCAAATTGAAAGATTTTGCAGAAGAGATTTCAAAATGTGATGAAATTGAAAAATAATCTTCTGATAGGGCAGAAAATATTGTGGGAAAAGAAGAAATTGCTCATGAAGAGCAATTTCTCCTTTTCCCCCCAATGTTTTCCAGAGTCGTCTGCAACAAACTGGTTAAATGAGGTTTTTGTTTGATAATGGGTAAAAAGATTTGACACAAATGATTTATAATTTTTCTAAGCTAATCTACCAAATTATACCAACTACGTGTATATGTAATGTTTAACAGATCAGATCTTCCGTGCTCAGACGTCGATGCAAACATTGACGTCAACATAAATAAAAACAGTGAAAAACAAAATTTGAACATATATGATTTGTTCGTATTATTATAAAAGTTTATTAGTCAAACAGACTAAAATTTCACATTGACACACCTTTTCCCGGTGTATTGTAGCGCGAATGACTTAGACAAAGATATTTCATTCTAACCGTGTTACAGCTTGGATCATCCGAGAATGATGTGTTGATGTGTTTTCTTCTTCTTTACCACCACTTAACCCCTGAATCCATCATATCTCACTAGAACGTATCTGTTGCAGAGGACTTGAGATACCACTGTTACAAAAAGATAAATAGCTCCACAAGAGCAACTTATCTTTCTGCCTAAATCATTATGATGAAATGTATACGTGTCGTGGCTTTCTTTGTCGTTTGGTGTTGATTTCTATTCGGAGTGACACGTTCAGTTTTCCCCGTACATCAGCATCTCCATAATTGGTGCTTTCACCTTCCTAATAATTAATGTTTTTTCCTGTCCTAATACAAGTCCCAAAAGTGAATATGGTAAAATGAGTTTACAAAACATTTATTATACAGTTAAAAACCATGGTAAACAGAAGCGATTCATACCCTACATCTTCCTAGGAATACCAATCATCCCTGATAGACAAACATGCAAACATACAGACAAAATCATCGAAAATATTCATGCAAACGAAGGACAATGATTATTAACTGCCCGCGGATTGTTTTACATAGATGAAAAGAAATACATGTATCAATATGCATTCTCTTAAATACATACACATGACGGTTACAGAAAGATCAACACGTCGCAACAAGTTGGTCTTTACTATGTCAAAAAAAAAAAAAAAAAAAAAAAAACATGCTATAAATGACTCATCATCCTATAATAAGACTCACGATTTTTGTTATTTATTGGTAGAAAGTGTGGCTTATGTTAGAATGTATTTAGATCCATCCGCTAGACTCGTCTGTGCGGTGGAATTAAACAGACTCTTGAGAGACATGCGGATTTCACCTGACGACATTTGTTTATTATATTCATTCCGATCCTGTCTCGATATATTCAGACTTACTGAGGAAACATATAGATTTCACTTGATGGCATTTCTCCGCTGAGCTAGTTATCCTATCTCGATATTATCAGACATAGTGGGAAAACACAATTATACCACTTGACGACATTTCTCCATTGTATTCATCGCGATTCAGTCTCGATACATTCAGACAGACTCTGGAGACATGCTGACCTCACTTGACGACATTTCTCCACTAAACTCATTCCGATCAAGTCTCCAGCTCTCTAGCAGATCGCTAAAGTCCGGCGGGTTGTTGGCATTAATCAACGGATTGGCACCATTTTGTCTGGTTTCCGGCGTGACCGTATGCTGGGAACCACCCGGCTGCTTCCAAAATGAATTCGGAAACTTCCGGTTCTGCATTGGAGTGATACTGTCATACTTCCTAATATCCGCTTTTAATCGTTTATGCTCCCTTGAAGATATCTTTTTATTGGACATAACGTGTCTTAACCCGAACTCAAACAATTCATTTAACGGCCCAACGCCCAATTTCTCGTCAAGCTTCCCGCTATAACTTTTTCTATTGTCTTTTTGTTCCCGGACAGAATTGGATATGTCGAGTAAAGGTGAACTAGAACTAGATTTATTGCCTTTGTCTTCCCCATGAGCGATCTTCATGAGATCCAGGTAGTACAGTTCTCTACCCGACTTTGTGGCCACCCACTTGTCCTCATAGATATCACATGAATCCTCCTCACCTTTCTTCCGACCGAAGAACTTCTGAATATCAGTGTTAACCATGTCGGCAAAGTTCAACAACTGTTTCGTCATATCCGGTTTAGGTTGGAAGTCGGCGTCAATATCTTCGAGGTCCTCAGAATAATGTGAATCATGATCACTGAAATCATCGTCCTCCAGCATTGACTCTCCCGGATACATACCGAAACTCTCCTTCATTTGGACCGCGTAATTCTGACCGCCATTATAATCCTGTTTAAGCATTGGGACCAGTGACTCGACTGAATGATCAACAGTTTTCCGTATAACGGAAGTGTGAATTTCCTGGGGAGCAGTCTGTATTGCGCGTATTGTGCCGTCTGATGGCAGCCTTGAAGCGTCCATTGCTCCCCTGCTGTCGTGCATGTTGGCAAGCGGCTGCCTGAACGGACTGTATCCCACAACGTCAATCATAGAGGCGCTTGGTGGCGTCCGGATACGGGGAACCAGGACTAGACGATATCGCGGGGAACAAAAATCTGGAAGTAAACAGATGCAACATTTAAATTTACGCCTTAAACCATTTAACAAATATATGAATTTGGGACTAACCTTGGGTTTCTAAACTTTTCTGCGGTAGCTGCATCAAACCATTTGTAATGAACTGGGGAGTTTAACAAATTCAAAATATCTTAGTTTTTGTGTTAAGAACACAATAAAGAAGTTTTTAACATGGATCACTATCGACTCAGTTTACAAATATCCATTTTATCCCAGTTGTGAAAAAAGTCCTAACAACTTATTGTAATCACGTTTAATCCTGCGGCCTGGAATTATAACCAGTTACCGCGACAAATTAAAGATGAATTTGGTGCTTTCGAACCACCGACCCTTGAGTCCTGAAACAATCGCCCCTAACCCAAGGAATAGGATACAACTGATTAAATGTTTCCAAACGATGTCTGCTTAAATCAAGGAGGTATGACCATATACATGTATACATGTGTATATTGATTTTATATCCAAGTGTTTCATAAAATACTGATACAAATGACTTTTATTTCCAAAAGGAAAGAAGAAATACTTATACTAGTATAAACTGCTTTTTTGAATGTATAGTGGTTTGTTCTATTAGGTATTAAGATATAAAGTTCTATTCAACCAATATCTCTATCAATGTGCAGATATTTTTAGAATTGTACAGACGTTATGCGATAAATTACTAAAACAGTTGCAACGCTTTTGGATTGAATACATATCAGTATATTTTCATTCATTGTGTACAGCTCTAAATACCTGGTTAAGAACTAATATTACTTCCAATTATTCTTTCTATCAAATCTTATACAACAGAACAGGTGTTATCAAGTTTTAAAGAAATAAAACTTTCATGTCCAAATTTGTTTACGTCTGTGAACAAGCAGCTTTAACGATCAAATATGCCATAAACAACCTTCTAACCCCCGTTTGGAACAAGCAGCTTTAACGATCAAATATGCCATAAACAACCTTCTAACCCCCGTTTGGAACAAGCAGCTTTAACGGTCTAATATGCAATAAACAACCTTCTAACCCCCGTTTGGAACAAGCAGCTTTAACGATCAAATATGCCATAAACAACCTTCTAACTCGCGTCTGGAACAAGCAGCTTTAACGATCAAACATGCCATAAACAACCTTCTAACTCGCGTCTGGAACAAGCAGCTTTAACGATCAAATATGCAATAAACAACCTTCTAACTCTCGTCTGGAACAAGCAGCTTTAACGATCAAATATGCAATAAACAACCTTCTAACTCGCGTCTGGAACAAGCAGCTTTAACGATCAAATATGCCATAAACAACCTTCTAACTCGCGTCTGGAACAAGCAGCTTTAACGGTCAAATATACCATAAACAACCTGCTAACTCGCATCTGGAACAAGCAGCTTTAACGATCAAATATGCAATAAACAACCTTCTAACTCGCGTCTGGAACAAGCAGCTTTAACGATCAAATATGCAATAAACAACCTTCTAACTCGCGTCTGGAACAATCAGCTTTAACGATCAAATATGCAATAAACAACCTTCTAACCCCCGTTTGGAACAAGCAGCTTTAACGATCAAATATGCCATAAACAACCTTCTAACTCGCGTTTGGAACAAGCAGCTTTAACGATCAAATATGCCATAAACAACCTTCTAACTCGCGTCTGAAACAAGCAGCTTTAACGATCAAATAAGCAATAAACAACCTTCTAACTCGCGTCTGGAACAAGCAGCTTTAACGGTCTAATATGCAATAAACAACCTTCTAACTCGCGTCTGAAACAAGCAGCTTTAACGATCAAATAAGCAATAAACAACCTTCTAACTCGCGTCTGGAACAAGCAGCTTTAACGATCAAATATGCAATAAACAACCTTCTAACTCTCGTCTGGAACAAGCAGCTTTAACGATCAAATATGCCATAAACAACCTTCTAACTCTCGTCTGGAACAAGCAGCTTTAACGATCAAATATGCCATAAACAACCTTCTAACTCTCGTCTGGAACAAGCAGCTTTAACGGTCAAATATGCCATAAACAACCTTCTAACTCGCGTCTGGAACAAGCAGCTTTAACGGTCAAATAGACCATTAACAACATTCTAACTCGCGTTTGGAACAAGGAGCTTTAACGATCAAATATGCCATAAACAACCTTCTAACTCGCGTCTGAAACAAGCAGCTTTAGCGGTCAAATATACCATAAACAACCTGCTAACTCGCATCTGGAACAAGCAGCTTTAACGATCAAATATACCATAAACAACCTACTAACTCGCATCTGGAACAAGCAGCTTTAACGATCAAATATACCATAAACAACCTGCTAACTCGCATCTGGAACAAGCAGCTTTAGCGGTCAAATATACCATAAACAACCTGCTAACTCGCGTCTGGAACAAGCAGCTTTAACGATCAAATATGCCATAAACAACCTACTAACTCGCGTCTGGAACAAGCAATAAAACAGCCATGTTAAACCGCAATATTTGACACTTAGACCCTTTTCCCTATTCTTATTAATTTTATAAATTTCCAGCTGACCTCTTCTTGAATAACAATCAACGTTGTAAAACAAACTCCCAGAAAGTTCTTCACAAACACTCTACTACATTAGAATCAATGACATATAAGGGAAATTTAATCATGATGCGAGTCGTCTCCGTTTATCACAATGTTTCAAATTACCGTCGGCCCGGATGCATTATAAAGTCGTTTATTTTCAGGAAAAGGTTAACTTCTTGCTATCACAATAATTTCTTCATAACGTTTACTTAGCTGATAAAACTGGTCAACTAGTCTGAGAGGTTAAACATCGTTGCTGGGGCACGATTAATGGCCTCTCCGTTTAACCTTACCCTTCCCCCATCTAGGATGTTTGTGAATGGTCCGAATTGAAAGCAATAGCAGACGACAAGTTTGAATGAAAAATAGCCTTTTATTTGTGATATTCGGTGGAAATGGTTATGATCAAAAGAAGAAATTACTGCTCAAACCAAACGAACGAACGAACGAACGAACCGAACCGAACCGAACCGAACCGAACCGAACCGAACCGAACCGAACGAACGAACGAACGAACGAACGAACGAACGAACGAACGAACGAACGAACGAACGAACGAACGAACGAACGAACGAACGAACGAACGAACGAACGAATAAATTGATCATTCAACCGACCATGAAACAAACACATCAGTCAAGCAATCTATCAATCTATTTATCTATCAATCTATCTATCAAACAATTTATTCAGAGTCAATCAGAGACAAACCAACCATCAGCAAATACATTCATTTGTAATGAGTATCGACGACATAAAAGTGAGAAGAATTCGCAAAAGGAAGTGTTGCTTTTGTGGTAGAAAACTGGAATAGCATCTTCATTCCATCATGAAAATATACTGAACATGATTTCAACATTTACATAGTTGATTGAGAGGTAAATTCCAGCTATAGTTGTGGAACTGAGAAGGTTCATCGTCTTCTGAATGCTAGCAAAAGAGAGCCCTCGACCAACAAATGTTTTTCTTCGTTGAATGTATTACGCTCAATTTGAGCAGTTCTTCCTTTAGTGAGAATGTTTTTTGAATACTCAATACTTGAACACATTGGGAGACACTACGAAATCGAAAGTATGGTGCAACAGGTGATATTCTTTCAAGATTCACTGGCTTAACCCATTACCAAACAATAACGACATTTGACCAGTTTGTTGCAGACGACTCTGGAAAACATTGTGTGTAAGGAGAAATTTCTCTTCAGAAGCAATTTTTCCTTTTCCCACGATGTTTTCTGCCCTATCAGAAGATTATTTTTCAATTTCATCACTTTTTCATATGGCGCCTGCAAAAAAACTCTTTAAATTCGGGACAGTCGAAAATTTGGCGTTTGGTAAGGGGTTAAAGACGTTTTTGCTTCCCTTTTGTTTAACAACATTCATCCAAACGGTTTTTGGCATCACATACGGAAACCCTCGGCTTTTTTCCTGATATTTAAACGTTTTCTGTGACGGATACATTGTAATGGTATTCATATTCCGAATGTGACCATCATAAACATTGCAAACATCGTTCCAATCTATATCAACCGCGAACTGTCTTGTAAAATCATCAAATCGCGATCATTTTGACATTATTTTGGACATATCATAAATTTTATTTGGGAAATTGGACTTGAGTTTTGCACTGATCATCGTCCATTACAATGAATATCTAAAAATTTACATTTATAAACATATGTACATACAATTTAACAATTATTGTGCATGTGGAACAAATTCTATTTTTCTCAACATCTTGAAAACCCGGTAAAGTCGCCATATTGGAAGAAGTGTTGTATTAATGTCAGATCCTGATTTATTTTTGTGACACCTGAATGCCACTAAGCTTTTTCGGATTACGGGCTGTTTTCATAGACAACATTGTAAAGTCCCTATCGATATGAAACTGGAAGTTTGCCTTACTGCCAACCCTTTTCGCCCTCTTATTGTTCTTATGCATTTTTCCTTTTTTCTTTTAATTCTCTATTATTTTTAGATCTACCCAAGCGAGTGTCATTTATTTCATGTCATAAAAACAAATATTCTACATCGTTTTACAACTTACACAGATTCATGGTTTTCTATACGCATCATATAAGTATATTTTGTACTCTTGTACTCTTTGAATGAAAAGACAAACTGCTTCAGTTCGTATTGTTCATGAGAAACTGCGATTGACAGTCAGGAATTCTTACAAAATTACCCTATATTTACGTGTTTATATAGGTAACACTCCTAGTTCTGTATAATACAATCGTTTGGTTCTTCGAGCAGCCGATATAAAATATTGTACTTTTAAGTGTGAACATTTAAACTTTTTTTGTCAATGAAATCCATTGAAACTGTATAATCACAGTCAGTTAGTTTGAGATCACAAAGAGCCAGATGGGAACTTGCCCACTTTGATATTTTTTCCTGTTATAACAGTGTTTGGTTAAAGTCGTCTGTTATACGGTGCAGATATCTATTCCACATATTTACCCATGGGGATATAGTTACCAGTCGACATTAATTGTTTTACAAATCGAATTTCTTTTTATCATACAAATGACAATCTCCTTTTCAAACCATACAGAACTCATTAATACATTAATAAAACTACGAGAGATATATCTGGTTTTGTCACGACGGTGTTTACTACTGTAGATTCGTTATGACGAGCACACTTTGGATGTCTTGCATCTTAGTTAACAGCACTTTGACGATCCTGCATCCATATGCTTAGGAAACCACCATGGCTTAAGAAAAAGTACTTGTGATAAAACAATTCTTATTTAGCCACAATGGATTCAGTCAAATACCGTATACAATATTTTGTTTATACTTTTTTGTCGTCTGCTGTTGCTTTCACTGCCCCGTTACTGTTCTTTATTTGCCGGGAAGGCACGACTCAAATGAGTATACATGTATATGTGGGATTTGGTGATGGCTTTTGAAGAATCAATACGGACATTGACCCCGAATGGCTGATCTAAGCCCAGAATCCACGATAAGAAGAGTCCGTCATTTTTTATTAAAAACATTTATATTGTTGAAGAATATTCATACTGTTTAAAATAAATACTTTATTCGATATCTAGAAAGAACATTGTGTTTTTCCAAATTTACATCCAAGTATTCATTCAGGGTATTAATTTTAACTTAATTTGTTCAACCCTATTCAATGACAATAAGACTGGTCTTCTGAGAAACTTATATAAAATGACTAAGAATCAAATATTTCGGCCAAATACGCACCGGGTATCAACCCTATTCTAGAGGAAGTATGACTTTGACTACGATCTTACACTCGGCAGAGAAATACGGCAGTCGACGGGCGCGCATGTCCAAAACAGTTGGTCTTCGACTGCGATTTCTCTTCCGTGTGTAAGACGTAACATGGACTATAATATACAACCCAAACCGGAACGATGATGGTTAACTCATGCAAGGTACACAGTGTGGATATCATTGGCAAAAGTAGGGGGAAAAAGCTCACATATCTGGGCGCAGCCATATTGTTCAGACATGATATCGTAAACATTGGTCACATGATTCACTAGTCTGTCATAAGAAAGACACCACATTGTGATTAACATCGCTGAGGATCACGTGCTATGGCTCCACATAATTTCGGATATACTATCGCCCACGAAGGTTGCAGAGGAGTCCGAATGTATTTCGGACTCCTCTGCAACCTTCGTGGGCGATTGTACGTCCAAAGTGGTGTATACAATTCTTTAGTCTACCACCTGAAAAGCAAACTCAGAGTCCCATGGTACTGTCTTGTTTTAGTCATTTTCTGAGAATTCAATGTCGCCAGATCCGTTCTTTGTTTCCATCTTCATAACGCTAGGAATGAAATATTACTTATCCTGCTAATTTATCATTCGTTAAGTTTTTCTTAAGAATAAAGAACTTCTGCGATAGATTCGTAAAATTGAGTTATTTTAGTATGGGATCATTAGGACCCCAGTTCCGGTTCCGGTCCGTTATCCAAGGTGCTTTGCGCGATGGCGACACGGTACACCACAATGCCTCGTCATTGCGGGGTAAACCGTCGCGAGATATGCCTAGTTACATATTAAAGGCCCGCTGACAGGCTGAGGGTTCATCTCCGCTAGATTAAATCAAAACGGAACAAAAATGAATAAATGATCCGACACATGTGAAAACATGACTAAACCAACCCAACATTAATCATAAAACAATATCAACTCGTCCCACTCAGTTTATATGTAGTTCCTGGTTGAAGAATGTTTACTCTTTTATCTTATGTGGAAACAATTTTTCTGTGTATTTTGACTTGACACTGTTTTCAACATTACTTTCAACATTTCTTTATTTATTTCGTGCACGTATTTACTTGCCAGTGATATATAACGCTACGCTAAATAATTTAATTTAATAATATTTTACTGCATTCAAAGTAGACATTCAAAATACAAACTAGCACACAACAAGACATACAAAAATGTAATGATATTTGGTATTAAGATAGCTATATTGTTATGTTAAATACAACATGATTGGACTACAAGTTATGACTGACAAAATATGTAAACAAACGTAGAACGAACCAAAAATAAACAAAGAACAAATGATATAACGAAGAAGCAATTGCAGAGAGATATCTTATTGTACCGCCACGTTGTCCCAATGATCAAGACGTAGATATTTCAATATACGTAATTTCATCCGAGCTAGCGATCAGTATGAAGACGAACTTTAGCCAGACCCATAATAAACCAACTTATACCATTTATCTGACTTGGCGGATTTATTTTGGGTTAACAGAGTTTTCAACAGTAACGAACAATTTCTCGTTTTCCCACAATGCTTTCTGCTTCTTTAGAAGATTATATTTCAATTTCATCACAATTTGAGATGTCGTCTTCAAAATCTTTCAATTTGGAACAGTCGAAAATTTGGCGTTTTGCTAAGGATTAAGTGAGCAACAACCGTAATACAACAATGGAACTGTTAGCAAGAATAAGCGCTTAATTAAAAAACCAAATCAATGTGGACGTCAATAGACGTTTAAGATCAGAAGTATGCACCGCACAAGCTGATCCTAGGCGAAACTTTACGCCAACATTTTGAGGTATATTTCTCTCCAGTTTTATCTATGTCGTTTGGGTTGTAAATCGCACGTAGCGTGTGGGCCCGACGGTTTTAACCCATTACCAAACAAGAACCACACTTGACCGGTTTGTTGTAGTCGACTCAGGAAAACATAGTGGGAAAAGAAGAAATTGTTCGTTAAGAGCATTTTCTCCTTTTCCCACAATGTTTTCTGCCACTTCAGAAGATTATTTTCCAATTTAATCACATTTTGAAATGTCGTCTGCAAACTCTTTCAATTTGGGACAGTTGCAAATTCGGTGTTTGGTAAAGGGTTAAGTTAACGGCGAATGATAAATGGAATATTGATGTGAACCGTGAATCAGCGGGATTTAGTATAGAAATAAACTCGAACACAACTCTATACCACAGCCGTACCGCGAAGAGAGACAATGCAGGACTGCCACAAAGTGTTTCATCTGATAAGTGCGCGCGTTTAACACGTCTGATCACAATCGGCACTTCTGTTTCATTCTCTATCCTACTTGAAAAAAAAAAAAACATTACATCGAGATCGAGAAATGCCCATCAAGTAAAAATTTGCTTAACTGCGCAAATCAATTAGATCGTTAATGTTTTTTCGCCATTTTTGTCCGTATTTGTTTCCACGTTTTATGTAAATGTACCTGTGTTACATGATCACGGTGTGGTTGTTATCTTGAAGCCCTTTACCCATCACAAACTACGGTTATTGCCGAAATACAAAAAGGCGAAACAATCATATAATAATCATACAGAAGCAAAATTTCAACAGTTTTAACTTTTCGTACATTTCACTCCTATTGAAAATGATTAGATATGTTATAGATTGTTGATTCGATTCCGTATTGCTGTTTTTCAATTGTTAAGGTTGACTGACGTCAGTACAAACTGTTGTACGTTATACCTATGGATATCGTAAGAATTCACACGCGTTGTCAATGTGAAGTATGGTCGCGATGAAAGCATTACATATAATAACAATCACACTACGGGAATGCATATCTACTACGTAAACAGGCTTCTTTATATCATTTATATTTGGGTTTTACATCGCGTCAACATTGATTTAGTTACTTTGCGATGCCTGACTCTTAGTGACTGTCCATAAAGGTTCGTCAAGCCGGGTAGAAACATCGGCATTCCGTAAGCTGCAAGACTACCTGTCGTGAAAATCGCCGGAATTTAAACCCACGCGGAGAGGGACCACGTGATTTCAAGTTCTGTACTCTTACCACTAGGCCTTGGAGGCCCCTTATACCATTTGACGATTCCCAAACCAAACCATTAAAACAGACTAAATTATGAAATTAAAACGCATAAAAAAATATCCATTGTGTTATTTGGCAGAAGCTCTAGTGACAAAGGGAGAAAATGCTCATAATGAGCATCGGCCATCGGCCGAAGCTGGTTAAAAGCTAGACGTATAAAGAGAATGATAGTACATATAGCTGTTCCATCGTTGCAAATTGACAGAACCTCTGCTTAACGGACACCTGTTTATGAATCGACTTTTTAAGGCATATATTTAATTTCCCAAATGAAGTGGTGTAACAAAAATCACCTTGTAAAAATGCAGTCCGTTCCACACCTTTACTTTTAGTGCATGTATATATCCAGTTTTATTTATGAAGCGTTTATTTCCCTAGTCACGTGTTACCATTTATTAAAGTTTTCTCCCACACCGTAAATCACGGACCAAACCGATTCATCATCTATATTGAGTTACGAGTTAGAGCAGATTTGTAAAGCTCATTACATGTATCACGATTTGAAATAATTCACACAATAATGTTACGTTTATTATCAATAATTTCTGTCTTGACGCTTCGTGTGAGAGCGGGGGAGATGTGATTTGGGCGTTTCTTGACTGTTCAGAGAAAAAAGGTTTTATATCATAAAAAAATATATTTTGGGAAAGCGTCAATCATAATGTTGTGAAAAGTCTTTTTTGTTTTAACCCGAACCGAGTTTTTATTGCGTTATGCGTGATTAACATTAGGCTTGGGTTGAGTTGGTACATTGTCACTATTACGTCCTAATCCCTGACTCCATTATATATAATCTGCAACAGAACGCTTTGTTTACAAAGGTTTTACATCGTATCCACAGTACATCAGTTATTCTGCGACACCCGGCTCAGAAACAATGAAGGAACACTCAAACAATTCCGTTACTATTAGCCAGTAGATCACCTCTCATGAAAATAGAACCCAACGCTAACCGGGGTTTGAACCACCTGGAAAAGCTGTCATCTGGTTTCGTAAGTTTTGTACTCTAACAACTTGGCCACGAAGGACCCTGAAAACAGACTTCATTTGAAACTACATGTACTGTGATAAAAGAAACTTTAAAAGAAAAATAGTCTTGAAAACTCAAGTCTCATTTGTGAAAAGAAAACACTCGTCACAAACAATTCCTCCTTTTTTCCACAAGGGTTTCTTTTAAATTTTACAAAAAAATAGGAATCGTAATCTTCAATTGTCGTCTGCTGCTGTTTACGATTTCGACTCGTCACACAACCCTATGCGGGGAGAGGGTCTAAAATACAGTGTATACATTTTGATGTTTTTCGCAAATAAATAAACAGCGCAATCAAATGAAATGGATTATCAGCCGACAAAAGCTTTCCGTTTGAAACTAAAGACTCTGATTGCTGTTATAGTGCCACTGTACCCCTTTATCTTATAATGATCCCTTCATACAATTTACTTGAGAGGGACCGAAATATCAAATGATAAAAATCTGGACAACTCCACAGTTTATTAAATTGAGAACAATAGAATAACTGACTGAACAAACGAGAGAACGAATTACAAGTAAGTCTCAGTTAAAACGTCTATTTACATCGGATGTGAAGCTTATTTAATTCATTCTCGACGATTGCTTCCTGGATATATGGCCAGCACTCGCGCCAATTTGTGGAATCGAACCCGGGACCAGAGGCCGACGCTCTACCACTTGACCACTGTCGCCACTAAGTTTTAATATTGAAACTTTGTAAAATGACATTCCTTTCATTTTATTGGATTCGAATCGCGTCAACAATAGAGTAATCACTCTCGATTCTGCTTCCTGTAAACTTTATCAGTACTCGCGCCGAATGTAGATTAATGAAAGATCGCAAGGTGGATCCCGTTACTCGCGGGATTCGAACCCATGACACTCGTGTCCTGAGATCGACACTCTATCCCTGGGCCACTGTCCTCGACCAATAGCAGACCGTGAATGAGTGAAGAGGCAACCAGTAACTAAACTGTCAATTAAGGTCAGCTATATGTTTATGATAATTAATGCTATGTGAAATACATCTTATGTTATCAAGCTTTTTGGAAGAACCATCGACCTTCTGTTTGTCTCTCGGGGGACCTAGTTATGAAATATCGATGGTTCTTTGATACTGATTAATAGTGTTATTCTTTCTTTTCATTATAGTGTGATATATTTCCAACATTGTCAAACCGTATCCTTTAATTTTAATGACATTATTATGAGGACATCGCAATAATTGTCAGTAATAGTAAAATTGGGTCATGTACATAGATTCGTGCTAGAGTGAGATACCTGTAAAATGGTTCTTCACCATCACTGGATCTAAAACAGAGACAAATGATAGACAGGGGCAGATTGTGTTTGTTGTGTCACATTGGACGTTTTTACTGTTGTTAATTAATATGTATTGGTAACAAATCGCCATAAAATGCAAAAAAAGCGTTTAGTTAAAGTGTAAATTCTGTCACCAAAATTATGTTCGTGCTGAACAGGAATGAATGCTTGACATCATTTTTTAATTTCCCACAATGCACTTTGAACTGATGTGTGAATAAAATGCTAGGAAAGCGAACACGCTGCATTTAAATGAAAATCCTGAGCATGCTGGGTAATATTCTAACAATAGATTTTTGTGTCGTCTGCTTTCCAAAACCTTAAATATCTGCTCAATGTTGTTGAGGAAAGATACTCATAGTAGCAAACAGGTTAGATCACAGGCCACAGGATCTAACCTGTTTTGATAAGCATGAAGTCGGTTCAAGCACTGTAAGGGTTAACAACACGTCTTTGTTCACATGTAGGACGATTGGTGAACATTTAATTTAATTACCTCTTTTATTTGCTTAATAAACCGCTGGAAACCTACTCATTTAAAAGAGTCTGCAACATACATTAAGTGTGCATTGTGGTAAAAAATGTTATCTTTTTAATAATAAGCATGACATGTTCATTATCAAAACATGTTTTTTTTTTAACTCGCCTCCACCCCCTACCCTCCCCGCCAAACCCCCCCCCCGATTGTTCCTGTTCCAATTTCCGATTCAAGCTATTTCGAGGTCTCTCCAAGAAGAAAATGGCGTGATTGTTCTATTTGACGAGTGCACATGTTGTTAAACAAAAATCCACTTAGTCTCATGTTTGATATGTCATTCAAATCGTCTAGGCATAATAGTCTTGGCCTTTCTAATTTCTAGATATATGAAATAATTAACTCATCGAGTGTGGGAATCAATCGGCACAAGAAAACGCCTTAACCCTTTACCAAACGCCAAATTTTCGACTGTCCCAAATTGAAAGAGTTTGCAGACGAAGTTTCAAAATGTGATGAAATTGAAAAACAATCTTCTGGTACGGCAGAAAACATTGTTGGAAAGGGCGAAATTGCTCATTAAGAGCAATTTCTTCCTTTCCAACAATTCTTTCCAGAGTCGTCTGCAACAAACTGTTCAAGTGTCGTTATTGCTTGGTAATGGGTTAATGACCGAGAAAAGGCAAAACATCTTTACAAGTGACGGATTGATATCGAGTTGTTAGTAATCAGCAAGTCATCCACTTTTTGTTATGTACTTTCTATGGTAAAAGGTTTATACCTCAATATGTCAGTACACGTAACTTGTGAACTGTTTTGTTTGTCATCAAAGAAAGCAAGTAAAAATGCCTTCAATGTCCTAAAACATTTGGTCTACCATTTGCAACACAAAGAATTTGACTTGAGAGAGCGCATGGTCGGACAATTCAATTTACAAAAATGAAAAACAGTTATAATAAACAAAAAAGATGAACTAAGGCAAATTGTACATGTATTATATATAACATCTTGGTAAACGTAGTATCAATACAATATTTTGCTCTTTTACACAAAATAGTCCAAGCATAAACAAGTTGTAAATCACAAGACATTAAGGAGGCGTACTTCATTGCAACGTTAAGGGGTGTTAGCAGAATGTAGGAAATGTCAAAAAGCGGTCCCTAGCCCTGTAAATAGCCGTTTTTCCACATTGGATTTTGTAACAGGTTCAAGACAAATTGCTCATTACAAATGTCTTATCCTTTTGGTACAGTTTTTTTTCTTTCAAAAAACACTTGCACTAGGTGAGAAAACGTGATTACCGAGGAGTAACGTTTAAGAAGGTAGTATCTTATGCCCTTTCATGGAAGAGACGTACCTTTTTGCTTTCAAGCGACGATCTGAGTATGTTTGTTAACACTCGAAACGTCTCCCATTTATACGATTTACCTTTTTAATTGAAATAAGGTTATCCATTACGTAAGGTTAGGATAACGGTTAAAGATGAACCCGAGTGAAGTTTAAGGTTACAAAACTCTATTATTAGATTCATACACATGTATACGTATACTCTTTCTAAGTAAATGATGAAGAAACCCCAAATAACTCTTTGTGGAAAAAGAAGAAAATGCTCGTAAACCCGTCAGTTACAAAAGTAAAAGACTTAAAGGACTTGAAGAAGTCTTGCAATGAATGCTCAAACTTGTAATACCACTTCTTGCCCTACTTCACAAAATATATAGGGCTATTATAACCTGATGTGTTATATATAACCTTAAAAGAAGTAAAAAATCAAAGTATGCACACTAGAACCATTATTTCAACACTTGAATTTCTTTGAAGGCAATATAAAAAACAATCAAAACCACAAATACAGCTTTATATACGATTTATGATTGTGTATTCGGTAATGGATATTAGTGTTTGTTCGTGCGACTTGGTTTAAGCGACTTTATTTGTTTATAGTTTTATACACGAGCACATGTCAATGATATCAAAACTTTACCCCCGCTTTAAAGCATGGTTTTAAGGCAGGCTTTAACAAGTTATATACATGTATGTGGCTACGACACCGTGATGACTTTAACTCCGGATCCGAGCTTCATTTATACACTCCGGCTCAAAGACCAACAGAGAGGTCGGCTTCCGGTTAGTATACTTTAACCAATTCAACAATTATGGATTTTATGAATGGTCTAAATTTAAAGCATCTGCAGAAGGTAATTATAAAGTAAGACAAAAAAACTACACATGCATTTCCCTTATGGCATTATGACAGAAATGGCTACACAGCCTTGCCTATTAATTGAGCAATGATCAGATATGTTACTCTTAATCATTCCGATACTATTTGACTACTTCCTGACAGGAGCTTTCACAATACTTGCGTGTACGAAAATTCGCCAAACGACTCTTCATGATATAAGCTGATTGGCATGAGTATGTCCCGCAAACCATCGGGACAAAAGCTGCAAATATTTTTTCCCTCCAAAAGTTCAACTCTTGCTTGAATTTTAAAAATTTCGGTTAACCTTTGGGAATTCATTACTGGTACATTAGAAGCATTATCAGACGCTAAAAGCTAACTTGAAACAATTTTATTTTTATGGTGTTGGCCAAGCAATTGTTACGAAAGGATAGATTGCTTATAAGAACGAGTCATCTTTTTATGAAGTCGGTTTATAAAGTCTTTTGTAGCAGATAATACAGTTTGAGATAAGATTGGGTTAGGAATCAAAACGTGTTTAACTCCGTCAATGATTAAACAATTAACGAGAAATAGTACATTTGGGACGAAGATAGATACTACAAATATACTCGGAATAGCGTATGATGCGCTGACACTGAGGAGCGACCCCTTTTGTTTGCCATCCCACGATCGATGTCAGAAGGAACCCACAAACTAACCCACAAAGTAACCCAAAAACTAACCCACAAATCGGCGTGAGAATTGGTAATGTATCCAGTATCAAGATTGATGAATCTAAGTTGTAAGAGTTTGTTTCACAAACGATGTAAAATAGATATAATAAAGTAACGCGCAATCCGTTTTATTTAAGCACTACTCAAGTACGCAAATAAAATGAGATATGAGATGACATGGAAAACAATGCGACCTTTTATGCTTTCGCCCACAAATGAATCCATGAAAATATTTGAAACCGAAGACACATAATCTGCAATAGCAGAGACGGGTAAAAGGCAGCTTCTTTTTAATTAAAAGTTTTTATAAGACAAAGAGGAAAGTGGTCATCAAGAATGTTTCTTCCCGTTTAAACTAGGCACGAGTTGAAATCATAACCATTTCATTGGTAAACCATGACTGGTCAGACTTGAACGCAACAGCTTATGACAATCAAAAAGTATTGAAATGAAATCATTGTAGCAAAACTATCTTGTTAAGAACGTTAACTCCCTCTACCACATATGTATCTTGGTATTCTTGAGCACCAGCTTTACTATAGTGTTTGCTAAATATTTATGTGAGTTCAAAACAAGTTCTTATTTCAACATTGAGACACGCAATATTGCAAAGTATCACATAATTAGAACTGGATCCCTGAGACGCTTTTCAGTAATGTATAACATGACAATATTGTACTTGCATTTAAGATACTATCCATGTATTCCCTGTTTCGACCAATTTCACACACATGACAAAACGCCAAATAAAACCCATGGAAATATGCATAATGTATCAATACGCCGAACTGATTACGAAATTAAGACAATTGCTCATCTTTTTTCAACTTTATTTCCTATAAGTGCTGACATCATTATTATTACAAAGGTATAAATAAACACTTAAAAGTAAGATAATGTTGTGAAAGAGAAACAGTCCCCCCCCCCGATAATGATATGATGATATTAAATGAAAATCCACCGTACAATTCACCGTATATATGTTTTACATCGATTGTGAAGGAAGCTTAAAGCTTGTCCAAAGCCACTCTCGATGACTGCTTCCTGGATACTAAACCAGTAATCGCGCCGGTTTGTGGATTAGTCCCGGAAATTTTCACCCGCCTAACGGGGATTCGAACACGGGACCCTCGGTACAAGAGCAATATAAGAAAACAAGATAGTCGCAAAATAAGAAACACAGAAATAGGAAAAAAGAAATAGAGAAAATGGAAAATAGAAGTTATATTAGAGAAAATGGAGATAGTATAGGATATCAGTTGTCGTAAAATTACATCCTCGTCTTAATCAACAAATCCCTTTTGTTTTACTGTTTTGTTTTGTAACCATCACTTGCAGCAAATGCATGCATTCTCATTTGTCTACATTAGTTAAACCTATAAAAGGCCTCTCGCAGAGATAGATAGATAGACCACGTTGTAGTATGGGTGGGGGACACAAATACACTGCAGATTGAGATATAAACGCTACATGATAAGTATGGTCATATAGAGGGGTGTTTTATCACACCTGTAAAACACCTGCAACTCTCCGATAAGACGACAACGATGCCTCGATACCGAGCAGCATGGTGCGATATTAGACCATACCCTTACTCGAAAATAGTGTTGTAATCTTTATCTATTTTATCAATTTTTCATATCTGCTCTCTTCAAGCCACCTGCAAAAGTTGACAACTCAAAACATTGTTACAAACGAGAAGCAGTAGAAATAATATTTCATTCCAGTAGTGAAGCTAGAAATAATTACTTTTATCCTAATGGAAACTTTATTCTAATGATGTTAATAGGCCTGTATAGCCCTTATTTCTCAACTAACAACTTGTTCGATGTGGTTTAACTTTCAACGGAGACCTGAATTATGCTTAAAATAGATAAATCATAAAACAATTATATACAATGTTGCCGGTAAACTATCGGAAAAGCCTGTGTTATGTTTTATTTGCCCTGGTAGGAACTCGGAGCACAATTAATATTATTTTAAGCGACCATTCTTAAACGCCTGAAGATAATTCAATTTACCGCTGTTTTAGAACAGGACTTAAATCATTCAGCAACCTCCCACTGAAGCTTTCTAAATGACTGGTGTCCGTATTAAACCGTTGGTTGTCTTAGGACCGTTCCGAATTCCGATTTTTTAACCAATCAGAATAAAGCTTTACATTCACTGCATCATAGTCTGTTGCTATGCTTCACAAGCGGTTCTTTAGCGACGGATTGAAAAGATATCTCAAAGGGAATAAATGGCACGTAGTTTTGCACGAGATGCGTGTCTTGTAAATAGTAGGTATCCAAAATAGATACAGGTGATTCGCTCTTACCCTTTTCCAAGCCCAAAACCTATAACAGTTGCATTTTTGCCGTACATAGCAGCTCAACTTTAATAACAACAAGTCAACAAAGTGATATGCTCGAAGGGAAAGTGTTTTGTTCTAGAGTGGATATGCAATGAATTATTCCCGCTTCGCAATGGTTTGTCAACGCTATTTTATACACCTAAAAATAATACTTAAAAGGCTCAAATTATCGGTGGATTTATTCAATTTATTGCATCAATTAGAAGACTTGCTACATATTCTGCATACAACACAACACTTGTTGGGGTTGTGTGGTTGTTGAGTGAGTCGTTGTTTATAGAACAATTACAGTATTCTACTCTGTTTAAGCACCTAATTATATACAATATGATGACAATAATTAGGAAATCTAGATATGTTTCATTTTAATTAATATTTTGGAACCGAAAGACAGTTCAGTTAGAACAGGGTTATTGCAGAATTTTCTTTCATTTCTGCATCTTTGTGTAGCAAGTATCGTTTTTCCTTTACAGAAACAATCATCACTGTAAAAGATAACAACTATTCAATAGTATTGCAGCAATTTGAAATGCACCAGATTTGTATCTTGATTTCATTTTTGCTTATGGAAGTGAAACACCAACAGTAACAGTGTAACACCAACGGTAAGACCCCCCCCCCCCCCTCCAATTAGCAATAGTCCCCTAAACTGTTTATTATAAAGAATGTGTGTTAGATAGGTATATATTACATATATCTGTGTAAAGACTGTTTGTGAAATACAAGCATAAAACTATGCTTATCAGTATAGTCGTAGTTCTGTCAATGGCATTAGGTATCGTGCATTCATGTACCTGTAACAAATTATTAAAATGCCTATATATTACCTTTTAGAAATGAAAAGATATTCTCCCTCATATGGTAAGTATTAATTGTTAATGTTAATATATATTACCTAGTTACACTTTTGTTTAAACTTTGTGTCAATGCAATAATTGTTAAAGATATAAGTTAATCAGAGTGATTTAAGTGATCTATGCCAATTAAAGCTTCAAATTGTGTTTTATCATGTTTAGGTACTAAACAACATACTGCTTTAACTGCTTTTGTTGAACATGTTTACAACTAAACAGATGTTTTAACATTAAATAGTGTTTCCTTTGTATGTCCCTAGTCATATTGAAGAATAAACACAATTAATAAGAGTGTTATTTGTGAAATAATGTTCTTTTCTTCTTCCATGAACCCTATGTTGTGGGCAGTCATTAGAAATGTTCCTCCACTTCCAGTTTGTTTA